>LR738711.1:100686925-100736617 GCA_902687465.1 Secale cereale | reverse complement strand
AGTAGAGCCTTGCATAAGTATTCTGTTATCACACTTGGGTTGCTTGCGAGTACATTCAATGTACTCATTGGCTTGCCACTGGTTATTTTATTGGCCAGGCAGGAGAGAACAGGTTATGATGAAGATTTCTCGGTGACGAGCATGCGAGCTAGGACGCTTCCCAGTCAGAATGCCTGTAGGGTTAAGGCAGATGGCATGGGTCCCAGTTGTCTTTGAGGATTTTCCGCTGCGATGATATACTCAAGACTTGACCATTATGGTCCTATTTGTGTAACACGGTATGTAAGGATGTAAGACTGTTGTTATTCAGCTTATGTGTGTTCAGTGAGCATTGATCTCTGGGATCACTGTACACGTGCATTCGGTGATCACGACTTGCGAGTCGGGGTCCCCACAGAGCTGGTATCAGAGCCATCCTGACTGTAGGAAGCCTTAGTTAGCATGGTCGTTAGTTAGGGTAAAGCTATTTTCAAAACTACTACTAGTTTTCAAAACTATCTATACTTCTCTTCCTTTCTCAGTTTTCGAAAACTAGGTTATACTTGATCTTTTCCCCTTCAAAACCTTGGTCGCTAGAACCCTTAGGCCCCAGACCACCGGATTTCTCGTAATCCTCGTGGAGTGCATCTTGCCAAACACTCACTGTCGGGGGAAACTGTCCGCCACGAACACCTATGGGACCGGAGCCCCTTGTCTGTGCGGTACGAGGGCGGAGGGAGCACAAAGAGCAGATCGGGGCAGACGCGCGGGCAGTTTTACCCAGGTTCGGGCCGCACGGATGCGTAAAACCCTACTCCTGCTTGGTTGTGTATTGGGTGAGGCGCTCGGGAGCTTGAAGAAGCAGCTACACCGTGCGTGAGAGTAATCTAGGTTTCGAACCCCCTCCACGTTGTGCATGGGCCTCCTTTTATAGTGCAAGGGGTCACCGACAGGTGTCAACGTAGGAGAAAGGGGTAAAAATGTAAAAGAGGTGGTAGTTGTAACAGTGCGGGAACAGTGGAGCTACAGTACCGAACAGTGGAATATACCTACTTTAACAGTGGGGGACAAGGGCATTTAATGCCCGTCGCCGTCGACCCCAAAAGCTCCCGCCTTAGCGTCTCCGTCCGCCACGGCGACGGATTTATCGCCGTGGTGTGCCACCGTGTACCCCAGGCTGCACAGCCATCCGCCACGCGTCCCTGGTTAGGCCCCCAGGGCGACGCGTGGGCCGATGAGCTGGAGCGCGGGCACACAGCGTAGCCTTCCCGGCAAGTGCCTTGCCGGGGCCTTGATCTTGCCGGGCCCGGGAACTTGCCGCTCCCCGGGCCCCTTGCCGGGGCGCGCATAGCGCCGAGGCAATATCTTCTAATCTTCCTGGCAAGCTCCTCTCGCCAGGGTCTTGTGTTAGTGGAACAGCCTTGAGCCTGGTGCGGCCTTCCCGGCAAGCTCCTCTTGCCGGGGTCTCGATCTTCTGTCTTGTATACTTTGTTTTTGAATGGTCTAATAGGAGGCAGGAAGGTCTCCGGCGAGCACGCAGTAAACCTTGCCGCGGGAAGCTGCAACTGCCCGTGCACAAGTTGGGGTACTGGGGTACCCCTACCTTAGTACACCGACAGGAGCCCCCGGGCCTGGGCCACACACGGTGCCGAGCGCTGTTGGGCCAGGCCCAAAACAGTGCACGGGCACCCGCGGCCCGCGGCGCGCCGAATCCACTTCCATATCCGCCGCATCCCATGGTAACGGCACGCGTCGATTGCGGCGCCGTGGGATGGGACGTGCCCACGATCTCTTAATGGAAAAGGGGGAAACGCCCCCCACTCCCCCATAAAAGCAGAGGCAGCGGGCGCGGTTCCCCTCCCTGTGCTCTCATTACGTCGTCTTCTTCCTGCAAAAGATTCCTTCTTGCGCTCCGCCTCCACAGCTCCGCCGCCGCCTAGCTCTTCGTCCCCTTCCTTCCGCTGCATCCGCCATGGCCCCAAAGACCGACAAGGGGAAAGCGAAGAAGTCCAAGAAGGAGAAATCCGAGCAAGCAGCCAAGCTCATCGCTTACCGGAAGCGGCACGTCGTCTTCTCGCCGAGGCTCGGCGTGCAAGAACTCTGGAACAAGTACTACTTGTTCTGGTCCAAGGGCACCGATGCGCATCCCCGCACCCGAGCATACCCGGCCGCCGCCAAGGACAACTATCCCGGCGGGTATTACTTCTTTGCTGCCTTTTTCCACTGTGGTCTCTGTCCTCCTTTTTCGAACTTCTTCTGTGATATCATGAACACGTATGGCTTCCATCTGCTTGATTTCACCCCCAACGCCATCCTCACCATGGCCGTTTTCGCACATATGTGCGAAAACTTCATAGGAGTCCACCCCAACGTAGCCCTCTTTAGACACTTTTTCACCCCTAGAGCCGAGGCCGATGCCCCTCTCTCCGGATGTATTTCTTGGGTCTTCCGTCTCGGGAAGAAGGGGTCGTACTTGCCGGGGGAGCTCCGCGGCAAGTGGGAGGAATGGCGAGCTGAGTGGTGCTGGATTGTAGAGGACCAGCCGCAAGCCTTTACTGCGCCGCGCACAACGCCTATCGCGCGCGGCAGAGATTGGAGCGAACTAGACTCCGACGACGTCAAGCTCGACATCGCCCTCGTCCGGATCCTCCGTCTTCGGCTGGCCCGACTGTCAGTTGCCGAGGTGGGCGCAGATTTCCTCCGCCGGCGCATCGCCCCTCTCCAAGACCGGAAGAGGCCGGCCTGGTTGTACGGCGGCCCGGCAGACATCATGCGGCTGCGCCCTGGGCTTAATTTTAACTTCACCACTCTGGAGCTGCGCGGGATGGTGCGAGAGCTCTTCAAGTACGACCCGGCGCACCCCGAGTGGTTCAGGACTCCCCGGGAAGTGGTGCCGCTCTGCAACAACGCCGCGAGGGATCGAATCCTTGCCATGATGCCGATGTGCGACTCGCATGGCTTGGACCGCTCGTGGATCGCCCCGAAGCCAATCGACGTCCTCAACTTCTACGACAACCTCGTCGAGGTGGCGAGCAACAAGGAGGACCTCAAGCTGCATACGCGGGACACCACCGACCAGGAAATCGCCTACATAGCTTCTCGGGCTGAGGAGGCCGCCGCAGCCGCGGCGGCAGGAGTCTTCGGGTTCTCGCCGGAGGAGGCGGAGGCCGAAGAGGCGTCTACCCAGGCGGAAGAGGCGGAGATCCGCCGATTGCTGAACCTCCCACCCGACGCGCTCACCGGGGTCCCCTCGTTGAGGCACTCCGGGATCCATGGGATCGCGACGGAGGCCGCGGCAAGGGAGGGAACCGCCGGAGGAAGCAGAGGCGCCGCGAGGGGCGGAGGCGCCAAGGGGAAGAGGGCCGCAGCGCTGGGTGCTGGGCCCAGCGAGCCGGCCGAGGCAGAGGAGGAGGAGGAGGAGGAGGCCGAAGACTCCGGCGGATCTACGGAGTTATACGCCGACGACCTCTCCTCGTCGGAGAGCTCCCCGCCTCCGGCAAGCCCGAAGGAGTCCCCGGCAAAGCGCCTCCGCAAGGCGGCGACGGGGGAAAGGGCACAGGCGCCCCGGCAACAGCCACCTCGGCGGGCGGCTCCCCGGGGGAGTCAAGCCGCGCCAAGGCCGTCCGGCGCACCAGCCGCAGCAGAGGCGGCCCGTGCGCGGACCACGACGGAGGCGCCCCGCAGGCCGGCAGCGAGCCGGCAAGGGTCTTCTCGGAGCGGAGCAGCGGCTCCGCCCGCCCCCCGGGCGCCGGCAGCCACAGGGGCTGGGTCTTCGCAGCCCCCAGCCCCGGTGAGTACCAAGCGCGCGAGGGAGTCTTCACCTCCCGCTCCTCGCGTCGACGCGCCCACGGTGGAGTATGACTTCTCCGCCCTGAGCGAGGACGACGAGGAAGATCAGGAGTAAGGATCCGTGATTCTTCATCTTCTTAATTCTTGTCTTGAGCTTCTGTTGATGCTAACTCTGTCTTCTGTTCTGGTTTCAGGACCCTGGCCCATCGCGCCGCGAAGAAGGCCAAGGCGCCCGAGGCCGAGGTCGCGGAGGACTCAGCAGCGGCGGCAGCGGAGGGCGCGCCGGAGCCGAGCCTGCCGGACTCTGGCACTGCTCCGATGAGCAGCCCCCAGCGCAGCCCGCAGCGCAGCCCCCAGCGTAAGCCTGGGGTTCTTTCTTTTTGCTTGTCGGGGTACGTCTGAGGCTTTTGACTTTATCTTCATATTTTGACGTCTCTTGTCTTGTTTCGTGCAGAGGAGGAGCCGCAGCGGGAAGAGCGCCCGGAGACCACCGCCGAGGAGCTGCAGGCACCGCCATCCCCGCCAAGGCAGGACTCTCCGGCAAGGGAGAGTGCTCCGTCAAGGGCGGGTACTCCGCCAAGGCAGAGTACCCCGCCAAGGACGATCAGCCCGGCGAGGGCGGCCACCCCGCCAAGGCCAAGTTCCCCGGCGAGGGCGACTACCCCGACGAGGCCGAGCTCCCCGGCGAGGGAGCCCGCCGCTGAGGACGTCCGCCAAGGTAACCTTTGTAACTTGTCTTCTTGGCTTGTCTTTTTTTTGGATATTTGCTTGGGTCTTGAATTCCTTTGTCTTCTTCATCTTTCTAGATCTTCCTCCTCCTGTGCCTATGGAGACGGAGGTAATTATCCTCGAGGAGGAGGACGCGCAGGGCGGCGGCGGCGACGCTCCAGTCGTCGAGGAGGTGGGCGAGGAGGAATCTTTTTGCAGGAAGAAGACGACGTAATGAGAGCACAGGGAGGGGAACCGCGCCCGCTGCCTCTGCTTTTATGGGGGAGTGGGGGGCGTTTCCCCCTTTCCATTAAGAGATCGTGGGCACGTCCCATCCCACGGCGCCGCAATCGACGCGTGCCGTTACCGTGGGGTGCGGCGGATATGGAAGTGGATTCGGCGCGCCGCGGGCCGCGGGTGCCCGTGCACTGTTTTGGGCCTGGCCCAACAGCGCTCGGCACCGTGTGTGGCCCAGGCCCGGGGGCTCCTGTCGGTGTACTAAGGTAGGGGTACCCCAGTACCCCAACTTGTGCACGGGCAGTTGCAGCTTCCCGCGGCAAGGTTTACTGCGTGCTCGCCGGAGACCTTCCTGCCTCCTATTAAACCATTCAAAAACAAAGTATACAAGACAGAGGATCGAGACCCCGGCAAGAGGAGCTTGTCGGGAAGGCCGTACCAGGCTCAAGGCTGTTCCACTAGCACAAGACCCTGGCAGGAGGAGCTTGCCAGGAAGATTAGAAGATATTGCCTCGGCGCTATGCGCGCCCCGGCAAGGGGCCCGGGGAGCGGCAAGTTCCCGGGCCCGGCAAGATCAAGGCCCCGGCAAGGCGCTTGCCGGGGAGGCCACGCTGTGTGCCCGCGCTCCAGCTCATCGGCCCACGCGTCGCCCTGGGGTCTAACCAGGGACGCGTGGCGGATGGCTGTGCAGCCTGGGGTACACGGAGGCACACCACGGCGATAAATCCGTCGCCGTGGCGGACGGAGACGCTAAGGCGGGAGCTTTTGGGGTCGACGGCGACGGGCATTAAATGCCCTTGTCCCCCACTGTTAAAGTAGGTATAGACCACTGTTCTGTACTGTAGCTCCACTGTTCCCGCACTGTTACAACTACCACCTCTTTTACATTTTTACCCCTTTCTCCTACGTTGACACCTGTCGGTGACCCCTTGCACTATAAAAGGAGGCCCATGCACAACGTGGAGGGGGTTCGAAACCTAGATTACTCTCACGCACGGTGTAGCTGCTTCTTCAAGCTCCCGAGCGCTCAACTCAATACACAACCAAGCAGGAGTAGGGTTTTACGCATCCGTGCGGCCCGAACCTGGGTAAAAACTGCCCGCGTGTCTGCCTCGATCTGCTCTTCGTGCTCCCTCCGCCCTCGTACCGCACAGACAAGGGGCTCCGGTCCCATAGGTGTTCGTGGTGGACAGTTTCCCCCGACATCTTTGGCGCGCCAGGTAGGGGGCGTCGAGGTTGTGCGAACCTGATCCGGCGTTCGCGCGGGCGCAATCTTCATCAACCTCTCCAGCTTCATCAGCAACTTCATCAGCGACAACTCCATGGCCCCGAAGAAGAAGCCTTCGGAGGTCGGAGGCCCGTCCGCGTCTCACCCGCCGCCACCAGAGCCAACGGTGGGCGGGGGAGACGCCGTCGGAAGGGTGGTTGCCGGCGAGGACACTCACGGTGCCACCAGATCCAAGAACAGGACGGACGACCGGACCTCGGTCTCCGTGGACGCGCCACGTCCATCGCAACATACGACGACCCCGCAGCGCCATGCCACGGGAGGTGGTATCCGCTTGCTGGGACAAGGCCATACCGGAGGTTCGCGGGACGCCCCGGACCCCCGTCCGGGCACAAGCAAAGCGAGGGCGCCGGCGCGGGACCCCGCTCCTTCTAACGTCGTTAGAAGTCCGAGCGTATCCCGTTCCTCGCACCGCTCGCCCGCGTTCCCCACTACCCCGGCAGAAGCGCTCGCAAGGGCGCAGCTGCTCCTCGATTTTCCTCCAGCGGCCGACAAGGCCGAGGAATGGAGGGCCACTATCCGGAGCCTGATAGACTTCGCCAACAACGACTCTCCGCAGCAGCCGTCGGCCTCGCGGCCGCGGCAGGCCGAGAAGACGAAGGCTATCGGCGACAAGACTGCCGGGGGTGCGACAAGCGTGCACTCCCCGCCGCAGAAGCAGAAGACGCCGCCCCGCCGGAACAACCCCGACGACGGCTCCACAGCCTCGTCGGACCCGCGGGCCCGTCGGGACCAGCGCCAGGTCCTCGACGACCGGCGAGATGAAGACGCTCGGACCACGATCGAGCGCCGCCGAGAAGCTCGGCGACCATCCGACAAGAGAGCTGGGAACGCTGTCGACGCACCCGCGCCCGGTGAACCAGGCGACTTGCCGTACGCGGCAGGCTGCCCTGCGTTCACCCGCGAGCTGCGGCGCGTCCAGTGGCCCAGCATGAAGAACTTTAAGCCCGACGTACCGGAGAAGTACGACGGCAAGACGCACCCCTCGGAGTTTCTCAGCGTCTACACCATAGCAGTGCAAGCTGCCGGGGGGCGCGACGAGAAGATCCTAGCCAACTACTTCCCGCTCGTGCTGAAGCCGAACGTCCGTTCGTGGCTCATGCACTTGCCGGAAGGCTCTATCTCTTCTTGGGCCGACCTCTGCCATCAGTTTGTTGGCGCCTTCACCGGCGGCCACAAACCCCATGGTCAGGAGAGCGATCTCCACATTTTGGCCCAGAAGGAAGGCGAATCCCTGCGCAAGTATATCCAACGTTTCAGCCGGGTGCAGCACAACATCCCCGATGTTCACCCTGCTGCGGTTATCAGCGCGTTCCATCAGAACGTGCGTAACCGCCGCATGCGTGAGGAGATGGCGATGACCAAGATCAGGGACGTCAGCGAGCTCTACGCTCTTGCCGACAAGTGCGCCCGTGCAGAAGAGGGGAGGAAACTCCCCGGGGAGGATGCTGGCGCAGGGGGAAGCGACAGCGACGACGCCGCCCCGGCAAAGAAGAGCCGGCGGCGGAACAACAGGAAGAAGGGCAAGAAGGAAGTGCTTGCCGTCGAGAAGTCCGGCAAGGAGGCCCCCGCCAAGCAAGCGCAGGCTGGCGGCTCCGGCAAGGAGCCTGCCCCTGCGGCGGCGGCCAACAAGCCGGGTAGCTCCGACAAGCAATACTGCAAGATTCACCGCACCAAGGGTCACGACCTCTCCAACTGCAAGCGCGTCGAGTACCTCGTCGAGCAGCAAAAAGCTGAGTACGAGAGGCGCGACAAGGAGAAGGCCCAAGGTGGCGGGGAAGAGCCCAGCAAGAAGCGGCCATTCAATGGCCGGGGAGGACGCCGCGGCAAGGCCAAGCAGCGGCAAGGAGATCGACCTCCCCGGGGCCGCGACAACGACGAAGACGACGATGAAGACATGGAGGACGACGAGAACAAAGATGTCGGGGGAAACTGTCCACCACGAACACCTATGGGACCGGAGCCCCTTGTCTGTGCGGTACGAGGGCGGAGGGAGCACGAAGAGCAGATCGAGGCAGACACGCGGGCAGTTTTACCCAGGTTCGGGCCGCACGGATGCGTAAAACCCTACTCCTGCTTGGTTGTGTATTGAGTTGGGCGCTCGGAGCTTGAAGAAGCAGCTACACGAGCGTGAGAATGATCTAGGTTTCGAACCGAACTGAACCGAACCCCCCCCACGTTGTGCATGGGCCTCCTTTTATAGTGCAAGGGGTCACCGACAGGTGTCAACGTAGGAGAAAGGGGTAAAAATGTAAAATAGGTGGTAGTTGGAATAGTGCGGGAACAGTGGAGCTACAGTGCAGAACAGTGGTCTATACCTACTTTGACAGTGGGGGACAAGGGCATTTAATGCCCGTCGCCGTCGACCCCAAAAGCTCCCGCCGTTGCGTCTCCGTCTGCCACGGCGATGGATCTACTGCCGTGGAGTGCCACCGTGTCCCCCAGGCTGCACAGCCATCCGCCACGCGTCCCTGGAGTGGCCCCAGGGCGACGCGTGGGCCGATGAGCTGGAGCGCGGGCACACAGCGCACCTCCCCCGGCAAGCACCTTGCCGGGGATCTCGACCTTGCCGGGCCCGGAAGCTTGCCGCTCCCCGAGCCCTTGCTGGGTCTTCTAAGATAAAATCTTCTGTTCGTCCTGACAAGCTCCTCTTGCCAGGGCCTCGTGCTAGTTAAGCAATCTTGAGCCTGGGACGGCCTTCCCGGCAAGCTCCTCTTGCCGGGGTCTTGGTCTTCTGTCTTGTATACTTTGTCTTTGAATGGTTAGATAAGGAGCAGGAAGGTCTACGCCAAAGATGTCGGGGGAAACTGTCCACCACGAACACCTATGGGACCGGAGCCCCTTGTCTGTGCGGTACGAGGGCGGAGGGAGCACGAAGAGCAGATCGAGGCAGACGCACGGGCAGTTTTACCCAGGTTCGGGCCGCACGGATGCGTAAAACCCTACTCCTGCTTGGTTGTGTATTGAGTTGGGCGCTCGGAGCTTGAAGAAGCAGCTACACGAGCGTGAGAATGATCTAGGTTTCGAACCCCCTCCACGTTGTGCATGGGCCTCCTTTTATAGTGCAAGGGGTCACCGACAGGTGTCAACGTAGGAGAAAGGGGTAAAAATGTAAAAGATGTGGTAGTTGGAACAGTGCGGGAACAGTGGAGCTACAGTGCAGAACAGTGGTCTATACCTACTTTGACAGTGGGGGACAAGGGCGTTTAATGCCCGTCGCCGTCGACCCCAAAAGCTCCCGCCGTTGCGTCTCCGTCTGCCACGGCGATGGATCCACTGCCGTGGAGTGCCACCGTGTCCCCCAGGCTGCACAGCCATCCGCCACGCGTCCCTGGAGTGGCCCCAGGGCGACGCGTGGGCTGATGAGCTGGAGCGCGGGCACACAGCGCACCTCCCCCGGCAAGCACCTTGCCGGGGATCTCGACCTTGCCGGGCCCGGAAGCTTGCCGCTCCCCGAGCCCTTGCCGGGTCTTCTAAGATAGAATCTTCTATTCGTCCTGACAAGCTCCTCTTGCCAGGGCCTCGTGCTAGTTAAGCAATCTTGAGCCTGGGACGGCCTTCCCGGCAAGCTCCTCTTGCCGGGGTCTTGGTCTTCTGTCTTGTATACTTTGTCTTTGAATGGTTAGATAAGGAGCAGGAAGGTCTCCGGCGAGCCAGCAGTAAACCTTGCCGCGGGAAGCTGCAACTGCCCGTGCACAAGTTGGGGTACTGAGGTACCCCTACCTTAGTACACCGACAGACCTGAACACCAAAGTGATATGCCGGCTCATCAAAATTTGAGCTGTAATTGCGATAACTTTCATTTTTTCCAATCCTGCAGGCCATTTTTGAGGGCCAAGACGACCCTTTTTGGGCTCAAAATTTTCCGCGCACGTGATCCTACGTGTGCACGTATGTAAAATCCTCCAGATCGTAAAAACTAGAAGTCCTATCACCTCAATTCCCCAATAGCTTTCCAACGCCTATGAAAATGACGAAATCGGAGCTTGTTCTCACTTGCTTTGAGAGTCTCGATCAATTCGGACTCTAGGTTGATTTTTGTATTTTCTTTGATCACCGTTTCTTCGCGAGAGTTGGCCTAACACCCTATTGTATCCATACATGGGTGGGGCGCCCAGGACCTGAACACCAAAGTGATATGCCGGCTCATCAAAATTTGAGCTGTAATTGTGATAACTTTCATTTTTTCCAATCCTGCAGGCCATTTTTGAGGGCCAAGACGACCCTTTTTGGGCTCAGAATTTTCCACGCACGTGATCCTGTGTGTGCACGTATGTAAAATCCTCCAGATCATAAAAACTAGAAGTCATATCACCTCAATTCCCCAATAGCTTTCCAACGCCTATGAAAACGACGAAATCGGTGCTTGTTCTCACTTGCTTTGAGAGTCTCGATCAATTCGGACTCTAGGTTGATTTTTGTATTTTCTTTGATCACCGTTTCTTCGCGAGAGTTGGCCTAACACCCTATTGTATCCATACATGGGTGGGGCGCCAAGGACCTGAACACCAAAGTGATATGCCGGCTCATCAAAATTTGAGCTGTAATTGCGATAACTTTCATTTTTTCCAATCCTGCAGGCCATTTTTGAGGGCCAAGACGACCCTTTTTGGTCTCACAATTTTCCGCGCACGTGATCCTGTGTGTGCACGTATGTAAAATCCTCCACATCATAAACACTAGAAGTCCTATCACCTCAATTCCCCAATAGCTTTCCAACGCCTATGAAAACGACGAAATCGGTGCTTGTTCTCACTTGCTTTGAGAGTCTCGATCAATTCGGACTCTAGGTTGATTTTTGTATTTTCTTTGATCACCGTTTCTTCGCGAGAGTTGGCCTAACACCCTATTGTATCCATACATGGGTGGGGCGCCAAGGACCTGAACACCAAAGTGATATGCCGGCTCATCAAAATTTGAGCTGTAATTGCGATAACTTTCATTTTTTCCAATCCTGCAGGCCATTTTTGAGGGCCAAGACGACCCTTTTTGGTCTCAAAATTATCCGCGCACGTGATCCTGTGTGCGCACGTATGTAAAATCCTCCAGATCGTAAAAACTAGAAGTCCTATCACCTCAATTCCCCAATAGCTTTCCAACGCTGTCGGTGTACTAAGGTAGGGGTACCCTAGTACCCCAACTTGTGCACGGGCAGCGGCAGCTCCCCGCGGCAGGGTTCACCACGCGCTTGTCGGAGACCTTCCTGACCCTTATCTAGCCATTCAAAAACAAAGTATACAAGACAGAAGACCAAGACCCCGGCAAGAGGAGCTTGCCGGGAAGGCCGTCCCAGGCTCGAGATTGCTTAACTAGCACGAGGCCCTGGCAAGAGGAGCTTGTCAGGACGAATAGAAGATTTCATCTTAGAAGACCCGGCAAGGGCTCGGGGAGCGGCAAGCTTCCGGGCCCGGCAAGGTCGAGATCCCCGGCAAGGTGCTTGCCGGGGGAGGTGCGCTGTGTGCCCGCGCTCCAGCTCATCGGCCCACGCGTCGCCCTGGGGCCACTCCAGGGACGCGTGGCGGATGGCTGTGCAGCCTGGGGGACACGGTGGCACTCCACGGCAGAGGATCCATCGCCGTGGCAGACGGAGACGCAACGGCGGGAGCTTTTGGGGTCGACGGCGACGGGCATTAAATGCCCTTGTCCCCCACTGTTAAAGTAGGTATAGACCACTGTTCTGTACTGTAGCTCCACTATTCCCGCACTGTTACAACTACCACCTATTTTACATTTTTACCCCTTTCTCCTACGTTGACACCTGTCGGTGACCCCTTGCACTATAAAAGGAGGCCCATGCACAACGTGGAGGGGGTTCGGTTCGGTAGGAAACCTAGATCATTCTCACGCTCGTGTAGCTGCTTCTTCAAGCTCCGAGCGCCCAAACTCAATACACAACCAAGCAGGAGTAGGGTTTTACGCATCCGTGCGGCCCGAACCTGGGTAAAAACTGCTCGCGCGTCCGCCTCGATCTGCTCTTCGTGCTCCCTCCGCCCTCGTACCGCACAGACAAGGGGCTCCGGTCCCATAGGTGTTCGTGGTGGACAGTTTCCCCCGACATCTTTCCCATAGGTGTGGCCTTGGTGGACAGCACCAACAAGGCATCCGAGCTCTTCCGCAAGAACATTGAGCTGTGGACCGAAGAGCTGGTTTCTTCGGCATCCATCATTGACCAGGAGTTGCTTGCCTTGAAGGTCGAACACCTTATCTACTCGCCGGATCCAGACCTCCCGCACAGCGCCAAGCTCAGCCTCTTCTTCAGAGGCGTCGCTCCGGCCCTTGCAGGTCTCCGGAACCGCATCCCCGCGCAGCTGGCCGAGGAGTCGCGCCGTCTCTGCGCAGGAACTCTGGAGCGGGTCTTGACGAAGATTGTGTTCCGCAACCCGGGGATCAACCTCACGAACGTTCTTCGCAGCTTGCCGGCGGATGCAGACACGGAGGCCCTGAAGGAGCAGGTCAGCCATATCATCGCCAAGGTGGCAAAGCTTGGCAGGAAGGAGGGCGACCGCGTAGACTAGGGCCCCATTTATCTTTATCTTTTCGTTGCTGCACATTATGTTACGAACTCATTAGTCCATTGCGACAAGTTGTCCTTGTAAGATATTTGCTTTACTTCAATCAATCAGTGCAATGTTATCTTCCTTGTTCCAATCTTTGACTTTGTATGTTTTTCACCCTACGCTCCCGGGGAGCTTGCCGGAAAGGGGCCCTTGCCGCGGGCGCTGAGTGCTGGACTCTGAGCGGCCTGCTGGCCAAGGTCCTTGCCGGCAGGCAACCTTGCCGCAGCAGGTCGCAACGCACTTAGCTTGCTGAGTGTACTCGGAAACGAAGCAAGGGCGCGACACTTGTCGCAGCTCACTTAAATCGTTGAGTGGACTCGAAGACAAGATAAGGGTGCGGCAAGCTACGGATAGGTTCCTCTGCGCACAGGTTTTCCATACAAAGTGTGATCGTTCAAGGAAGACAACCAGAATTTAAAATTTGAACTGGTCAAATTCTAACAACTTATCTTTCACATGCTGCTTGCTCATGTTGTTTGCTTTCCGGTAAGGCTCTTCTTTCTTGAATGGCACTTAGTTCCTCCTCCACCTCCTTCCCCCCCCCGGCAAACTTGTGCGCGAGGAACGTTCCTTCTGCTTAAGAGAAAAAGGAAAAGGAGAGGGAAACAAGCATATTGCCTTTCGGCGTAATAGTGCTTACCGAATGTCTAAGTGTTGCATCAAATGCCAAATAAAACATGCGAATAGCAAAGAGAAGCATGCGAAAGGCAATCGATGCGAAAACACGAAATCTTTACTGATGCACGGGGTCTGCGCCCGGCTTTGTACAAAGGGTTACATGCAACAGCGGCAAGGCTTGTACAAAAGGTGGTTGCCGGAACGGATCACGGCAACCGCGCCTTAGGGGTGAAACTTGCGAAGATGCTCTATGTTCCAGGAGTTGCTCACCGGTAAGCCTTCTTCGGTCTCGAGGCGGACAGCGCCGGGCCTCGTAACTTGTCTCACCCGATAAGGGCCTTCCCACTTCGGCGTCAACTTGTTGGAATTCTTGGCGGACTGAACACGCCGAAGAACAAGGTCGCCTTCCTCGAGACTCCTGGCCTTGACTTTGCGGCTATGGTAGCAGCGCAAAGCTTGCTGGTATCGAGCAGCTCGTACAGCAGCCTGGAGACGTCCCTCCTCAAGGAGCAATGCGTCATCTTGCCGCAGTTGCTCTTGCTCGAGCTCATCATAAGCGAGCACTCGAGGAGATCCGTATACGAGTTCCGTGGGGAGAACTGCTTCTGCTCCATAGACTAGAGCAAAAGGTGTCTGCCCGGTGGCTCGACTCGGTGTCGTTCTGATTGACCAAAGAGCCGCCGGGAGCTCCTCTATCCAATTCCTTCCGCACTTGCGCAGCCTGTCAAAGGTCCTTGTCTTGAGTCCGCGCAGCACTTCAGCATTTGCCCTCTCCGCTTGACCGTTGCTCCTCGGGTGAGCAACAGAAGCGAAACAGACCTTGGCGCCAAGGTCTTGGACGTACTGCATGAAGGTGCGACTAGTGAATTGTGTACCGTTGTCGGTGATGATCCTGTTAGGGATCCCGAAACGGCAAACAATCGACCTGAAGAACCTGACTGCTGACTGTGCCGTCACCTTTCTCACTGGCTCCACTTCTGGCCACTTTGTGAACTTGTCGATTGCAACGTACAAGTACTCAAAGCCCCCGACAGCGCGAGGGAAAGGGCCGAGGATATCGAGCCCCCAGACCGAGAAGGGCCAGGACAAAGGGATTGTTTGGAGAGCTTGAGCTGGCTGATGAATTTGCTTTGCATGGAACTGGCACGCTTCACACTTGGTTACTAGTGCAGTTGCATCTTGGAGGGCTTCTTGCCAAAAGAACCCTTGCCGGAAAGCTTTCCCGGCAAGCGCCCTTGCGCCAATGTGGTGGCCGCATATGCCTCCGTGTATTTCTGCCAACAGCTTCTGTCCATCTTCTCTGGAGATGCATTTCAACCTGACACCATTGAGTCTTCTTCTGTACAGCTCGTTATCCACAAACTGATACATACTTGACTGCCTGGTTATCTTCTCTATCTCTTGAGGGTCGTCGGGAAGTTCTCCAGTTTGCAGAAAACGGACGATCTGCTGCGCCCATGCCGGAGCTCGAGGCTCGACGGCAAGGACTAAAGGCTCGAGGGCCGCTGCGGGAACCCCAGCTTCTACGGCAAAGACCTCTGGTCCTGTCGGAGCTGACGGTCCCCCGGCAAGCTCGCCGGGGCGAGGCTTGTCGGGAACACTTGCTTCAACTGCACAAGCCCGAGGGCTCGCAGGAGCAAACTGTTCCTCAGCGTTGTTGTTGATCTTGGGAACTTTGGCGGCGGGTTCAGGAAGATCTGCCGGCAAGTAGTCGCCGGAGACCAACTTTCTCTTCTTGGACTGCCCAATTGATGGTGTAACCGATGGCTGAGTCAGCTTGAGTAAGAAGGTCCCTGGTTCCACAGGTAACTTCATCGCGGCGCACTTTGAAAGGCCATCTGCAATCTCATTTTGGGCTCTTGGGACGTGCTCCATCTGCAAACCTTCAAAGTGCTCTTCAAGCTTTCTCACTTCATCGACATATGCTTCCATCAAAGGACTCTGATAGCTCTTGTTAACTTGTCGGACCACCAACTGAGAATCTCCCCGAACAATCAGCTTCCTGATCCCAAGTTCGGCCGCAATCCTGAGGCCGGCAAGCAAGCCTTCATATTCTGCAGTGTTGTTTGTCGCTTGCTCCCTGGGAAAGTGCATCTGGATAACATATTTGAGGTGCTCTCCGGTGGGCGCAATGAGTACCACGCCGGCACCGGCGCCTTGCAGCGAGAAGGCACCGTCAAAATACATTACCCATTCACTTGTCGCTTCTTGCACGGGTACACTTGTTTCTTGAACTTCATCTTCTGGTGTTGGGGTCCACTCAGCAATGAATTCTGCCAAGGCTCGGCTCTGTATGGTTGAAGTACTTTCAAACTTGAGTCCAAAGCTTGACAGCTCCAGTGCCCACTCGACAATCCTGCCTGTTGCTTCTGGATTGTGCAATATCCTCTTCAACGGAAAGCGAGTGACCACTGTTATCTCATGGGCTTGGAAGTAGTGGCGCAGCTTCCTCGAGGCCATGAGGAGGCCGAAAAGCAATTTTTGCACACCGGAGTACCTTGATCTAGCTCCCTGGAGAAGGGAACTTACAAAATACACTGGGCGCTGCACCATCTTCTTCCGCACCTCTCCTTGCTCCTGCGCAGAGTCTTCCTTGTCGGGGCCAGGGCTTGTCGGGATAGTCCCCTGCTTGTCGCTAGATTCGCTTGCCGGTGACGCTGACTCCTCGTCGGACTCCCTCTCCGCTACTAACGCAGCACTAACCACCTGGTTGGTTGCCGCTAAGTATAGCAACAACTTTTCCTGTGGTTTAGGTGCGACAAGTATAGGAGTGGAGGACAGGTACCGTTTCAAATCTTGCAACGCCGCCTCCGCTTCCGGAGTCCACTTCATGGGACCTGCCTTCTTCAAGATTTTGAAGAAAGGTAGGGCGCGTTCTGCGGATTTCGAAATGAACCTACTGAGGGCAGCAACGCAACCTGCAAGCCTTCTGACATCCTTGACACGCTTCGGGGCTTCTATCTGCTCGATGGCTTTGATCTTGTCGGGGTTGGCCTCAATCCCCCTCTGTGATACAAAGAACCCGAGAAGCTTGCCGGAGGGAACTCCAAAGACGCACTTCTCGGGGTTCAGCTTGAGCTGTATCCTGCGCATGTTCTGAAACGTTTCTTCCAAGTCTTGAATCAGTGTTTCTTTGCTCTTGCTCTTCACCACGATGTCATCCATGTAGGCTTCTACATTCCTGTGGATCTGTGGCTCAAAAGCAGTGTACACTACCCTTGCAAAAGTTGAGCCTGCATTCTTCAACCCAAATGGCATGCGGATAAAGCAATAGGTGCCACATGGAGTGATAAATGCAGTCTTCTCTTCATCTTCCTTGGCCATGAAAATCTGGTGATAGCCTGAGTATGCATCAAGAAAACAGAGTAGCTCACATCCGGCAGTGGAGTCAACGATCTGGTCAATGCGCGGCAAAGGGAAGGGATCCTTGGGACATGCTTTATTGACATCAGTGAAGTCTATACACAATCTCCACTTCCCGTTGGCCTTGCGCACGACGACTGGGTTTGCCAGCCACGTCGGATGGATCACACCTCTAACTAGGCCTGCTGCCTCTAGTTTCTTGATCTCCTCATTGATGAACTCTTGGCGCTCCACGGCTTGCTTCCTCACTTTTTGCTTGATGGGCCGCGCATGAGGACAGACAGCAAGCTTGTGCTCAATCACCTTCCTGGGAACGCCGGGGATGTCAGACGGTTGCCAAGCAAACACATCGACATTCGCCCGCAGGAAGGCGACGAGCGCGCTTTCCTATTTGCTGTCAAGGGCGGCACTGATGGTGAAGGTACCACCAGTGCCATCCTCCTTTGCGGACACTTTCTTGGTTGCCGGAGGAGCAGCCATTCCTTTCTTGCTCTTGCCGGTGGAGCTCGATGGAACGTCCTCGACGGCAGCGCAGCACTCCGAAGAGGTGCGGTTGCCGGAGTGGGTCCCAGAGCATTTGCCGGACTTGGTCTTCGTCTTCTTCCCCCCGGGAGCTTCAGCGGCAAGAGTATCCTTCTCGGCCGCAGCTGCCGCATCCCGGTAAATCTTGTCGGCGCAAATAAGCGCATCTTTCTTGTCACTGTGGACAGTGATGACGCTTATCGGCCCCGGCATCTTCAGCACGTTGTAGGCATAGTGGGAAGCTGCCATGAACTTGGCGAGGGCGGGACGGCCGAGTATTCCATTGTAGGGCAACGGAATATCAGCGACGTCAAAGGTGATGCGCTCAGTCCTGAAGTTGAGCTCCCCGCCAAAGGTCACCGGTAGAGTAATCTTTCCCTTGGGCTTGCTCCTTCCCGGGTTGATTCCTTGGAATGAACCGGTCTCTTCGAGCTCGCCGTCTTGAATCTGGAGCTTCTTGATCACAGCAGAGGAGATCAAGTTCAGCCCGGCCCCGCCGTCAACCAACATTTTGGTGACCTTGAGGTTGCGGATGGTGGGGGAAACCAGCATCGGCAAGCACCCGACCGCCGTGGTGCGGTCAGGGTGATCCTCAAGGTCAAAAACGATGGGCGTGCTGGACCATTTGAGGAGCCTGCGCGACTCCACGGGCGGCTCCGCTGCATTCACCTCACACACCCACTGTTTCAGCTGGCGGTGGGAGGTGTGCAGGGAGGCGCCACCGTCGACGCACAGGACCTCCGTGGCCTTCTGGAACTCCTGCTCGCTGTTCTCGTCGTCCTCCATGTCTTCATCGTCGTCTTCGTCGTTGTCGCGGCCCCGGGGAGGTCGATCTCCTTGCCGCTGCTTGGCCTTGCCGCGGCGTCCTCCCCGGCCGTTAAACGGCCGCTTCTTGCTGGGCTCTTCTCCGCCACCTTGGGCCTTCTCCTTGTCGCGCCTCTCGTACTCAGCTTTTTGTTGCTCGACGAGGTACTCGACGCGCTTGCAGTTGGAAAGATCGTGACCCTTGGTGCGGTGAATCTTACAGTATTGCTTGTCGGAGCTACCCGGCTTGTCGGCCGCCGCCGCAGGGGCAGGCTCCTTGCCGGAGCCGCCAGCCTGCGCTTGCTTGGCGGGGGCCTCCTTGCCGGACTTCTCGACGGCAAGCACTTCCTTCTTGCCCTTCTTCCTGTTGTTCCGCCGCCGGCTCTTCTTTTCCGGGGCGGCGTCGTCGCTGTCGCTTCCCCCTGCGCCAGCATCCTCCCCGGGGAGTTTCCTCCCCTCTTCTGCACGGGCGCACTTGTCGGCAAGAGCGTAGAGCTCGCTGACGTCCCTGATCTTGGTCATCGCCATCTCCTCACGCATGCGGCGGTTACGCACGTTCTGATGGAACGCGCTGATAACCGCAGCAGGGTGAACGTCGGGGATGTTGTGCTGTACCCGGCTGAAACGTTGGATATACTTGCGCAGGGGTTCGCCTTCCTTCGGGGCCAAAATGTGGAGATCGCTCTCCTGGCCATGGGGTTTGTGGCCGCCGGTGAAGGCGCCAACAAACTGATGGCAGAGGTCGGCCCAAGAAGAGATAGAGCCTTCCGGCAAGTGCATGAGCCACGAACGGACGTTCGGCTTCAGCACGAGCGGGAAGTAGTTGGCTAGGATCTTCTCGTCGCGCCCCCCGGCAGCTTGCACTGCTATGGTGTAGACGCTGAGAAACTCCGAGGGGTGCGTCTTGCCGTCGTACTTCTCCGGTACGTCGGGCTTAAAGTTCTTCATGCTGGGCCACTGGACGCGCCGCAGCTCGCGGGTGAACGCAGGGCAGCCTGCCGCGTACGGCAAGTCGCCTGGTTCACCGGGCGCGGGTGCGTCGACAGCGTTCCCAGCTCTCTTGTCGGATTGTCGCCGAGCTTCTCGGCGGCGCTCGATCGTGGTCCGAGCGTCTTCTTCTCGCCGGTCGTCGAGGACCTGGCGCTGGTCCCGACGGGCCCGCGGGTCCGACGAGGCTGTGGAGCCGTCGTCGGGGTTGTTCCGGCGGGGCGGCGTCTTCTGCTTCTGCGGCGGGGAGTGCACGCTTGTCGCACCCCCGGCAGTCTTGTCGCCGATAGCCTTCGTCTTCTCGGCCTGCCGCGGCCGTGAGGCCGACGGCTGCTGCGGAGAGTCGTTGTTGGCGAAGTCTATCAGGCTCCGGATAGTGGCCCTCCATTCCTCGGCCTTGTCGGCCGCTGGAGGAAAATCGAGGAGCAGCTGCGCCCTTGCGAGCGCTTCTGCCGGAGTAGTGGGGAACGCGGGCGAGCGGTGCGAGGAGCGGGATACGCTCGGACTTCTAACGACGTTAGAAGGAGCGGGGTCCCGTGCCGGCGCCTTCGCTTTGCTTGTGCCCGGACGGGGGGCCGGGGCGTCCCGCGAACCTCCAGTATGGCCTTGTCCCAGCAAGCGGATACCACCTCCCGTGGCATGGCGCTGCGGGGTCGTCGTATGTTGCGATGGACGTGGCGCGTCCACGGAGACCGAGGTCCGGTCGTCCGTCCTGTTCTTGGATCTGGTGGCACCGTGAGTGTCCTCGCCGGCAACCACCCTTCCGACGGCGTCTCCCCCGCCCACCGTTGGCTCTGGTGGCGGCGGATGAGACGCAGACGGGCCCCCGACCTCCGAAGGCTTCTTCTTCGGGGCCATGGAGTTGTCGCTGATGAAGTTGTTGACGAAATTTGGAGAGGTTAATGAAGATTGCGCCCGCGCGAACGCCGGATCAGGTTCGCACAACCTCGACGCCCCCTACCTGGCGCGCCAAAGATGTCGGGGGAAACTGTCCGCCACGAACACCTATGGGACCGGAGCCCCTTGTCTGTGCGGTACGAGGGCGGAGGGAGCACGAAGAGCAGATCGAGGCAGACGCGCGGGCAGTTTTTACCCAGGTTCGGGCCGCACGGATGCGTAAAACCCTACTCCTGCTTGGTTGTGTATTGAGTTGAGCGCTCGGGAGCTTGAAGAAGCAGCTACACCGTGCGTGAGAGTAATCTAGGTTTCGAACCCCCTCCACGTTGTGCATGGGCCTCCTTTTATAGTGCAAGGGGTCACCGACAGGTGTCAACGTAGGAGAAAGGGGTAAAAATGTAAAAGAGGTGGTAGTTGTAACAGTGCGGGAACAGTGGAGCTACAGTACAGAACAGTGGTCTATACCTACTTTAACAGTGGGGGACAAGGGCATTTAATGCCCGTCGCCGTCGACCCCAAAAGCTCCCGCCGTTGCGTCTCCGTCTGCCACGACGATGGATCCTCTGCCGTGGAGTGCCACCGTGTCCCCCAGGCTGCACAGCCATCCGCCACGCGTCCCTGGAGTGGCCCCAGGGCGACGCGTGGGTCGATGAGCTGGAGCGCGGGCACACAGCGCACCTCCCCCGGCAAGCACCTTGCCGGGGATCTCGACCTTGCCGGGCCCGGAAGCTTGCCGCTCCCCGAGCCCTTGCCGGGTCTTCTAAGATAAAATCTTCTATTCGTCCTGACAAGCTCCTCTTGCCAGGGCCTCGTGCTAGTTAAGCAATCTCGAGCCTGGGACGGCCTTCCCGGCAAGCTCCTCTTGCCGGGGTCTTGGTCTTCTGTCTTGTATACTTTGTTTTTGAATGGCTAGATAAGGGTCAGGAAGGTCTCCGGCAAGCGCGTGGTGAACCCTGCCGCGGGGAGCTGCCGCTGCCCGTGCACAAGTTGGGGTACTAGGGTACCCCTACCTTAGTACACCGACATATTGAGATCCAAAGAGAGAGAAGAAGCCATCTAGATACTAGCTATGAACCCGAAGGTCTGTGGTAAACTACTCACAACTCATGGTGAGGCGATGATGATGATGTAGAAGCACTCTGTGGCAGATCCCCCCTCCGACGGAGCTCCGGAATAGGCCCCTAATGACCCACAAGTGTAGGGGATCTATCGTAGTCCTTTCGATAAGTAAGAGTGTCGAACCCAACGAGGAGCGGAAGGAAATGATAGGCGGTTTTCAGTAAGGTATTTTCTGCAAGCACTAAATTTATAGGTAAGAGATAGTTTTGTGATAATATAATTGGTAGCAAGTGACAAATGGTAAAAGTAAATAAGGTGCAGCAAGGTGGCCCAATCCTTGTTGTAGCAAAGGACAAGCCTGGACAAACTCTTATGCAAGGTAAAGCGCTCCCGAGGACATATGTGAATTATCGTCAAGCTAGTTTTCATCACGATTGTCTGATTCGCGTTCGGTACTTTGATAAATTGGTATGTGGGTGGACCGGTGCTTGGGTGCTGCCCTTACTTGGACAAGCCTCCCACTTATGATTAACCTCTAATGCAAGCATCTGCAACTACAAAAGAAGTATTAAGGTAAGCCTAACCATAGCCTGAAACATATGGATCCAAATCAGCCCCTTACGAAGCAACGCATAAACTAGGGTTTAAGCTTCTGTCACTCTAGCAACCCATCATCTACTTATTACTTCCCAATGTCTTCCTCTAGGCCCAAATAATGGTGAAGTGTCATGTAGTCGACGTTCACATGACACCACTAGAGGAGAGACAACATACATCTCATCAAAATATCGAACGAAGACCAAATTCACATGACTACTAATAGCAAGACTTTTCCATGTCCTTAGGAACAAAAGCAACTACTCACAAGACATAATATTGTTCATGATCAGAGGGGTATTAATATGCATAATGGATCTGAACATATGATCTTCCACCAAATAAACCAACTAGCATCAACTACAAGGAGTAATCAACACTACTAGCAACCCACTGGTACCAATCTAAGGTTTGGGTACAAAGATTGGGTACAAGAGATGAACTAGGGTTTGAGAGGAGATGGTGCTGGTGAAGATGTTGATGAAGATAGCTCTCCCCAAGATGGGAGAGTTGTTGGTGGTGACGGCGGTGACGATTTCCCCCTCCCCGGGGGAAGTATCCCCGGCAGAACAGCTCTGCCGGAGCCCTAGATTGGTTTCCGCCTCGGTTCCACCTCGAGACGGCGGCGTCTGGTCCCGAAAGCCTCCTCCTGATTTTGTTCAGGTCAAAATGCTTCATATAGGAGAAGATGGGCACTAGGGGCCCACCGGCTGGCCCTCGAGGCAGGGGGCGCGCCCCCCACCCTCGAGGCTAGCCAGTGGCCCCTCTCGTGGATTTCTTTCGCCAGATATTTTTTATATTTTCCGAAAAAATGTTCTGTGGAGTTTCGGGGCTTTTGGAGTTGTGCAGAATAGGTTTCTAGAGTTTGCTCCCTTTCCAGCCCAGAATTCCAGCTGTCGACATTCCCCCTTCTTCATGTAAACCTTGCAAAATAAGAGGGAAAAGGCATAAGTATTGTGACAAAACATGTATGAACAGCCCATAATGCAATAAATATCAACTTATAAGCATGATGCAAATGTACGTATCAACTCCCCCAAGCTTAGACCTCGCTTGTCCTCAAGCAAAAGCCGATATCGAAAAATATGTCCACATGTTTAGAGATAGAGGTGTCGATAAAAACAGAATACGGACATGAGGGCATCATGATCATTCTCATAATAGCAACTTATATAAATATAGTCATATGATCATTATGCAAAAGTAACAATTCATCCACAATATCAAGTATGCATCATAAACTTCATTGGAAACTAACAAACTTTGGTCTCGGTCATTGAAGCAATTGCAATTTATCGTAACATCGGAAAGAGTCAATATAAGAGCTTTTCAGCAAGCCTACATACTCAACTATCATATAGTCTTTCACAATTGCTCACACTCACGCAATACTTATGTTTATGGAGTTTTAATTGGACACAGAGAAAGATAGGGGCTTATGGTGTTGCCTCCCAACCTTTTACCTCAAGGGTAATGTCAACAGTAATAGATCATGAAAACTTACATCCAAGTGGGTATATATATCAGGATCTTTCCAACACAATGTGCTTGCCAAAGGATAAAATGAAAAAGGAAAGGTGGATCTCACCTTGACACTTATAAGACAAGAATAAAAGATAGGCCCTTCGCAGAGGGAAGTAGAGGTTGTCGTGTGTTTTTATGGTTGGATGCACAAGGTCTTAGCATAGAAGAACTTCGCTTTATATTGCCACTTGTGATAAGGACCTTTATTATGTAGTCCGTCGCTTTTATTACTTCCATATCACAAGCTCGTATAAAGCTAATTTCTCCCACACTAATAAATCATGCATATATTAGCGGGTATACAACATGACAACTTACTTGGAAGGATCTTTCTCAATCCATAGGTAGGTATGGTGGACTCTCATGGCAAAACTGGGTTTAAGGATATATGGAGGCACAAGTAGTATCTCTACTTAGTGCGAGGAGTTTTGGCTAGCATGAGAGGGAAAGGCAAGCTCAACATGTTGGAAGATCCATGACAATATACTTTATTTCGGATATAAGAAGACATAACCCATTATGTTGTCTTCCTTGTCCAACATCAACTCTTTAGCATGTCATACTTTAATGAGTGCTCACAATCATAAAAGATGTCCAAGATAGTATATTTGTATGTGAAGCCTCTCTTCTTTTATTACTTCCTATTAATTGCAACGATGACCAAAACTATGTTTGTCACCTCCCAACAACTTTTATTTATCATACTCTTGTATGTGAAGTCATTACTTCCCATAAGATCGATATGATCTTCTTTGATTCTCTTTTTGTTTTCTTTTTTTTATCATGACCCAAGTGAGGAAATCAAGCCCTTGACTCAACACTAATCTTTATTATATAGCTCACGGACTCGATTACAAAGGATAAAGCTCGCAAAGCAAAAGCTCATAACTAGATCATGCTAACTTTATTCTAATAGATCAAGATACTACCAAAAGGGTCGAACTAAGTAAAACGGTAAAGATAGGAGTGATGGTGATACGATACCGGGGTCACTCCCCCAAGCTTGGCAGTTGACAAGGGGAGTGCCCATACCCATATGATTATGTCTCCTTCTTCGGGGTTGGTGATGATGGCTTCTTCCTCAACTTACGCTTAAGGACAGAATTTTGCACCTTTAGATCACTGATCTCCTGCTCAAGATTTAATATCCTCTTGCATAATGCATGCTTGTTTTCCTGCAAGAGGTTAAAAGGGATGAATTCGATCTTAGGTTTCTTTAATCTTTCCGGGAGGCTTGACTTTTTGAACTCCACATGTATGTCTCCAGGTTGAGGTAGTGGGACTTCGTCTTCGTCTGAGCTAGTCCAATCTTTCCTCTTTGAATCTTGATCCCCATCTTCTTCCGTGGTCCAACCATAATGCTCCAAATCACCATAGACCTTAGGGTCCGCAAGGGAATCAGCCACATAGCTTCCTCCCTCCGAATCCTACGACGACATGTCGCTTTTATCTGTGATAGAAGAGGTTTGAAACAAAAACAGAGGAGTTATGCGTGATGCAGAGGTCAAAACCTTCGGGAGTATATATAATGAATTTTTTCCAAACAAAAGGAGTAACCTACAAGAAAACGGAGTCCGGGGGACACACGGGGTGCCCTCGAGGCAGGGGGCGCGCCCCCTACCCTCGAGGCCACCTCGTGTCTCCTCCGAACTGCGGTTTATTTTTCTATTTTTCTAAATATTCCAAAACGGAGAAAATTTTCCTTTAGAACTCTTTTGGAGTCGGTTTACCTACCGTATCACGTACCTCTTCCTTTTCGGAGGCTGAATCGTTCTGGAAGGTGTCCCTTATGTATTCCTCTGGGGTTATGGTTTCAATAATATTAGTTTCAACATTTATAGGATTACTTGAGATATAATGTTTGATTCTTTGACCATTCACCACCTTCGGATGTGTGCCTTCAAAGTTATTGATCTTTATGGCACCGGAACGATAGACCTCCTCGATAACGTAAGGTCCTTCCCACTTGGAGAGAAGTTTTCCTGCAAAAAATCTTAAACGAGAGTTGAATAGCAAAACATAATCACCTACGTTGAACTCACGCTTTTGTATCCTTTTGTCATGCTATCTTTTAACCTTTTATTTAAATAACTTGGCATTCTCGTAGGCCTGGGTTCTCCATTCATCGAGACAGCTAATATAACTTCTTTAAGCATCTTAATAGAGGTGTTATGATCAGCACTACTAGTTGGAATAGCTTCTACCCACTTAGTAACGTAATCAACATCAACTAGGTTATGTGTGTACCCATTAGAGGAAGGAAAAAGTCCCATATAATCAAAACCCCAAACATCAAATGGTTCAATAACGAGTGAATAATTCATAGGCATTTCTTGACGTCTACTAATATTGCCAATTCTTTGACATTCATTACATGATAAGACAAACTTACGGGCATCCTGGAAGAGAGTAGGCCAGTAAAAATCGGATTGCAATACCTTGTGTGCAGTTCTGTCTCCCGCATGGTGTCCTCCATAAACTTTGGAGTGGCACTTGCGTAAGATCTGTTCATGTTCATGCTCAGGCACACAACATCTAATGATACCATCTACTCCTTCTTTATAAAGATGTGGGTCATCCCAAAAGTAATGTCTCAAATCATAGAAGAACTTTTTATTTTGCTGGTATGTGAAGCTAGGAGGTATAAACTTAGCAACAATGTAATTAGCATAATCAGCATACCATGGAGCAGTACGAGAAGTATTTATGATAGCTAGTTGTTCATCAGGGAAGCTATCATCAATAGGTTGTGGGTCATCAAGTATATTCTCTAACCTAGACATGTTATCTGCTATGGGGTTCTCAACTCCCTTTCTATCAATAATATGCAAGTCAAATTCTTGCAGCAGGAGGACCCATCTAATAAGTCTAGGTTTAGCATCTTTCTTTTCCATGAGGTATTTTATAGCAGCATGATCAGTGTGAATAGTTACTTTAGAATCAACGATATAGGGTCTAAACTTATCACAAGCAAACACAACTGCTAGAAATTCTTTCTCAGTGGTAGCATAATTTCTTTGGGCACTATCTAGAGTTTTGCTAGCATACTGGATAACATTCAACTTCTTATCAACTCTTTGCCCTAAAACAGCCCCTACAGCATAATCACTAGCATCGCACATAATCTCAAAGGGTAAATTCCAGTCAGGAGGCTGGACAATAGGTGCAGAGATCAATGCTTTCTTAAGTATTTCAAATGCTTCTAGACAATCATCATCAAAGACAAAAGGAATATCTTTCTGTAAAAGATTAGTAAGAGGCATGGAGATTTTTGAGAAGTCCTTAATGAACCTCCTATAAAACCCGGCATGACCAAGGAAACTTCGTATACATTTGATATCCTTAGGACATGGCATCTTTTCGATAGCATCCACTTTAGCTTTGTCAACTTCAATACCTCTTTCAGAAATTTTATGTCCCAAGACAATACCTTCATTAACCATAAAGTGGCACTTCTCCCAATTCAGGACAAGGTTAGTGTCTTCACATCTCTGCAAAACACGATCAAGGTTGCTTAAGCAATCATCAAAAGAAGTTCCATAAACGGAGAAATCATCCATGAATACCTCAACAATCTTTTCACAAAAATCAGAGAATATAGCCATCATGCATCTTTGAAAGGTACCAGGTGCGTTACATAAACCAAAAGGCATACGTCTATAAGCAAAGGTACCGAAAGGACAAGTAAAGGTGGTCTTTTATTGATCCCCTTTTGACACAGGTATTTGAGAGAAACCAGAATAACCATCTAGAAAGCGGAAATGAGTATGTTTGGATAATCTTTCTAGCATTTGATCAATAAATGGAAAGGGGTAATGATCTTTCTTAGTAGCTTTATTTAACTAACGGAAATCAATTACCATCCTATAACCTGTAACTATTCTTTGCGGGATCAATTCATCTTTATCGTTAGGGACAACAGTCATACCTCCTTTCTTAGGAACACAATGGACATGACTTACCCACTGGCTATCAACAATGGGATAGATAATACCTGCCTCTAGAAGCTTTATAATTTCCTTCCTTACCACTTCTTTCATCTTAGGATTTAACCGTCGCTGATGATCAATGACTGGTTTAGCCTTTTCTTCCAATTTTATCTTGTGTTGACATATAGTGGGACTAATCCCATTAAGATCATCCAGAGTATATCCAATAGCAGCTCGGTGCTTCTTCAGAGTTTTCAATAATCTTTCTTCTTCATGCTCTGAAAGGTTAGCACTAATAATAACAGGATATATCTTCTTTTTATCAAGATGAACATACTTAAGATTATCAGGCAAGGGTTTAAGTTCAAACACGGGATCACCCTTGGGTGGAGGAGGATCCCCTAGGATTTCAACAGGCAAGTTGTTTTTCAATACGGGTCCCTGTGTAAGGAATATTTAATCTATCTCCCTTCTCTCATTCATTTGCATATCATTTTCATGGTCTAGTAAATATTGTTCTAAAGGATTGATACGTCCAAAACGTATCTATAATTTCTGCTTGCTCCATGCCTCTTTTCTGTGATATTGCTATGATATTTATGCACTTCCATACACTTTTGATCATATTTGGACTAATCTATTAACTCAGTGCACCACAGTGCCAGTTCCTGTTTTCTGCTGTTTTTCTATTTCAGGTTTCCCCCATATTAAAAGTGCCCTAAAAATTCCGGGAAAAATACAGGAAAAATCAGCGTATCGGGAGCTTCCAGAAAAACCAAGGCAGGGCCAGAGGGGAGCCTGGGGTGGCCCAGGCGGCCACCCGGCGTGGCCCCACCCCTGGCCGCGCCAGGGGGGCGCCTGGGGGCCCACCTCCGCCTCTGGTGACCCCCGTTTACATATATATTGCTCGCGTCCTGAAAACCTCGAGGACGGAACCCTTTTTCGCGATCTCATCTCTGTTCCGCCGCCGCCGCGCTTCCAAGATCGGGAGCACCAGGAGAACTCTTCCCGGCACCCTGCCGGAGGGGAGAACCACCACCG
Organism: Secale cereale; assembly: GCA_902687465.1. Taxonomy (NCBI): domain Eukaryota; kingdom Viridiplantae; phylum Streptophyta; class Magnoliopsida; order Poales; family Poaceae; genus Secale; species Secale cereale. The sequence continues at coordinate 100,708,718 of LR738711.1, read as the reverse complement.
GGAGCTTCTCCACCACCATGGACGCCTCTCGGATGAGTTGTGAGTAGTCTCCCTTGGACCATGGGTCCATGACCAGTAGCTATGTGATGTTCTCCTCCCCTCTTTGTTCTTCATGGATTAGACCTCGTGAGCTGCCCTACATGATCGAGGCACATATGTAATCTTTATGCTGTTGCTCTGCTGAGTTTGCTGGGATCCGATGGATTATGAGATTATGTTCAAATTGTGTGTGAGTAATATATTTTATTCACCTCTTTTATATTTATGTTCTTCAGTAATTCTTGCATGTTCTCCGTTGCTATTTATTGCTTTGGCCGAGTAGTAGGTAGTAACTCCAAGAGGGAACGCTATGCTTGATTGTGGGTTCATGCCCCTCGATGACTAGTTTGAGTGACAGAAACATGAGTCTAGGGGATGTGCTGTTGCCACAAGGGGGAAAACAACGGTGCTTGTACTTGCGGGTGCAAGGATTGTTTACTTTACGCAAAGTTCTTTTAATGCAGTTGTCTGTTGCTTTGAGTTTACACTTTGGGTGGGACTCGCAAATTAATACCAGCGAGATGTTCTGGATAGATATCTCAAGGTGGATGATTAGTAGTAGATGCAGATGGATTTCGGTCTACTTGCCTTGGCGTACCCCCCATGCTTTTGAGCCTCTACCTTTCTTTACAGCATAGTTAGCATTGGTTTGCGCACATAATCCTGTCAATTGCCCAGCTGTAATTTGTTTACCTCGCTTAGCTGTTTTATCGTCTTTTGGGAGAGAGACATCACTAGTGAACATCATGGGACCCCGGTCCATATTACCATCACTGATCACACCCGTTATTTACTTCCTGTTCTTATTTCCTAGTTGCAGTCATACCTATCACTATTATCTCTTGTGTTTGATCCTTTGTAAACGACAAGGCCGGAGGGATTGACAACCTCTCTGTACTCGTTGGGAGCAAAGTTATTTGTATCTGTGTGCAGGTCATGTCAAGCAAAAGTTTTTGGCGCCATTGACACCTTCTTGTCGACCCTCGGAGTCTCACGGAATTCGATCCTTGGTATCTTTGCCAAGGGAAATTTGCCGCTACGCTACATCTCAAACCTTCCACTTGGGGTAACCAACGAGGGGCGATAAGCCATCAAGCAAGTTTCCGGCGCCGTTGCCGGGGACTCCACTCTTCAAGATAGGGGAGTTGCACGCTATCTTTTATCTTTGCTTTTTAGTCTTGTTAGTTTACCTTTCAGTTTTTGCTTTAGTGTCCCTTACCAAAAATCACAAAAATAGTTATCTTGCTTGCTGCTGCTATGGGTTCCACCGAGAACACCAAGTTGTGTGACTTCACTAGTCATAACAACAATGACTTTATCTGCACGCCTATTACTACACCTGCCACTTCAACACCTTCTTATGAAATTAAACCTGCTTTACTAAACCTAGTTATGAAAGATCAATTATTCGGTGCTGGAGATGATGCTGCTTTGCACCTAAATAATTTTGTTGAACTCTGTGATATGCAAAAGTACCAAGAAATAGATGGTGATATTATTAAGCTTAAGCTTTTTCCTTTCTCCTTGAGAGGAGGAGCTAAAATCTGGTTTAAATCCTTGCCTAGGAATAGCATAGATTCTTGGGACAAGTGCAAGGATGCCTTTATTGGGAAGTACTGTCCCCCTGCTAAAATTATCCAACTAAGGAGTAACATAATGAATTTTAAACAATTGGATAATGAACACGTTGCCCAAGCTTGGGAAAGCATGAAATCTCTTGTCAAGAACTGCCCTACTCATGGTTTGACTACTTGGATGGTTATCCAAACTTTTTATGCAGGCTAGAACTTTACCTCGCGGAACTTGTTAGATTTGGCCGCGGGAGGAACCTTTATGTCAACTACACTTGGTGCTGCCACGAAACTTCTCGATGAGATGATGACCAACTATTCCCAATGGCACACCGAACACGCTCCAACAGGTAGGAAGGTAAACTCTGTCAAGGAGATTTCCTCCCTAAATGAAAAAGTTGACTTGATCATGTCTCTACTTTCCAAGCAATCTCCTATTGATCCTCGTGATGTTCCTTTAAATTCTTTGATTGCTCAAGATCAAGTAGATGTGAACTTTATCTCTAGAAACAATTTCAATAACAATGCTTATAGGAGTAATTTTGGTAGCAACCCTAGACCGTTCCCCTCTAATTCCTATGGGAACAACAATGCTTATCCTAGCACCAGGAACTCCACTTCTGAACTAGAGATTATGCTTAAAGACTTCATCACTACCCAAAAAGCCTTCAATAAGAGTGTAGAAGAAAAACTAAACAAACTAGATAATCTCTCTTCGAAGGTAGACAATTTAGCCCATGAGGTAGAATTGCTTAAAATTAGAACTTCCCCTCTTGAGGAGAGGAAGACCACTCCTATGAATGCTATTCAAGTGCAAATTAATGAAAACATTAGGATGATGGCTAAACTTAAAGAGAGATGGGCTACAGAAAAGGAGGAAGAAGATAGAATTAAGAGCCTTCCTACCCACCACACTGTTGCTACTATCCAAGTTGTTGAGGATATCCAAACTCTTAGCACCCAATGCACTCCTGGTCCCATTGGACCTATTAATGGTGATGCTATGACCTCAACCGTAGAAACTCCTATGACCATAGAAGCTACCAAACAAGTGAGCCTAAAGGACACCACTACCACTTTACTTGATAGTAGTGACCTTGATTTTGATAATTGCACCCTTTCTGAAGTTATTAGTTTTCTTCACAATATGTCTAGAGATCCCCACACTAGCACGCTTAATCTTGCCTTCACGGAGCATATCAATAATGCTCTCATCAAAGCTAGGGAGGAGAAGCTTAGGGTAGAAGCCTCCATACCTAGAAATCTAGAAGATGGTTGGTATCCTATGATTAAAATTAAGTTGAATAACTTCTCTTGCTATGCTTTATGTGATGTTGGAGCTAGTACCTCTATTATGCCCAAAAGAATATATGATATGCTTAAATTGAAATCTTTTGATCCTTGTTCTTTTGGTGTTCGTCTTGTTGATTCTTCCGTAAAGAAACCTTTGGGGAAGATCGACGATGTTCTTATCATTGTCAATGACAATTATGTTCCCGTTGATTTTACTATTATGGATATTGAATGTGAACCTTCATGTCCAATTATTTTGGGACGTCCTTTTCTTCGCACCGTTGGTGCTATCATTGACATGAAAGAGGGGAATATAAAATTCCAATTCCCTCTCAAGAAAGGAATGGAACACTTCCCTAGAAAGAAGATTAAGTTACCTTTTGAGTCCGTTACACGGGCTAGCTATTCTTTTACTCTTGATAAAACTTGATCCTCTCTTTTTGCATCATGCCTAGCTTAAAGGCATAAAAGAAAGCGCTTTTGGGAGGCAGCCCACAACGAATAAAATTTTATTTTGCTTTTGTTGTGTCTTGATGTTTGTTACTACAGTAGCATCATCGTTGTATCTTTTCTTTTCAGCTTTGTGCCAAGTTTAGCCTCTGATTGCAAGAAAGTTCAAAAGTTGTGACGTGCAGTCCAGAAAACAGATTCTGTCCTTGGACAGAAAAATTCGTATAAATTCACCAGATCATCTTTTTGGTCTGAATGTTTTTGACAGCGTGCTCTATACAATTGGCTTTCGGGCGTCTGTTCTGAGTTTTTTTATTTGAGTTGCAGAAGTGCCCCGAAAAAACTATTTACTACCTGCTGGTCTGTTTTTCACAGATTCTGTCCTATTTTGCCTTTTCTTTGTTTTGCAAACCTTGAGCTTGCTTTTTCTTTGCAAAAACCTTTTAGCAATCTTGAGAAACAGTAGCTCTTCAAGATTATCCTTATTTCCAGCAGGGAAAAGTTATTTTATTATGGGTACTAACCTCGCTAATCAGATTATGATGAGTTATGTATGAAGGGAGTTTTCAAGTGTGCGAGGGAAGATGATAAAAAGATTCAGGAGGGTCAAACGCTCAAGCTTGGGGATGCCCCCGTGCACCCCCAAGAAATATTCAAGAAGACTCAAGCGTCTAAGCTTGGGGATGCCCCCGTGCATCCCCTTCTCCATCAACAATTATCAGTTCGTCTTTCGTTCCACTATATTTTAATCACTTCATGCGTTATGTGCTATGCTTGGAGCGTCTTGCTTTTAGTTTCCTTTTTAGTTTTCTTTAGCTTTGCTTGGTGTTCATAACGAGTTAGAACCCAGCTTTCTTTGTGTGGGAGAGGAACACACTCCACTTCAACCTAGAACACAACATAGGATTTTCATGCTTATCTTTGCTGTGTGTGTTCTTTGTCTTTCCATAGCTGCTGTCATGTTTAGCTCTTAGTTTTCATGCTTTTCTTTTTAAAGAGCTTTTGTTTAGTTGGTTGATGAACTCTCTTGAGTTTTCATGTTTATCTTGTTAAGAGAGTTTGTCTGTTGCACTGAGTTGTGTGTCTTAACTTAAAGTAGGTAATTGAGGTTGCTATTTAATTTTAGTAGTAACTTGCAATAGTTTTGAGGTATTGCCATGAGTAATGTCTAAACTTTTGGTGACAAGAGCTTTAGCCTTTTAGTGATAGATGTCGTATTTTGGGCAATCCGTGTTTATTTTCGAAAACCTACAAAATAGTTGAGAACTTTAGCTACTAAATGGATCACTAATCTTTGGAGGGATCAAATATTAGAGTACACTCACGTACCATGGGTCGAGGATGCGCAAGGGTAACCAAACCCCCATACACTCCTCCTCGGGGTACTTGTCTCTTTGTGAACCTCCTAATTAGATTGAGAGTTACCGATAATAAGTGCATGAGTTCTTCGGACTAATGTGAGTATTCGAAGGTTGACACTTCCACCTAACCATATTTTTCTAGCCTCTTCGGTACCGTGCATTGCCCTTTCTCACCTCGAGAGTTGGCACATACTTCGTCGGTGCATCCAAATCCTTGGCATGATACGCTCTGTCATCATAAGCCTCATTATATCCTTCCTCAAAATAGCCACCATACCTACCTATTAAGGCATTTCCATAGCCTTTCCGAGATACATTGCCATGCAACATCCATCTTCTCATGACTTGATCTTCATGTCATACATGCTTTTTGCTTGATCGATGAGCCGCATGCTAGTTGGGCCTTGCCCTAATCATTGCTACATGACGCGCTAGTATCATTGCATATCCTGCTACACTGGCAGAGGCATACATTTACATACATCATGATAGTTTCATTTTCTTTATGTTGAGTACTTTTGTAAAGTGTGAAAGATCTTCTATACTTCTTGTAATACATAGAGTGTTGCCCCTAAAGTGAGGAAAAGATCCCTAAGAGGACAAAATCAAAAGATCCCAAAGAGGACAAAATCAAAAGATCCCAAAGAGGACAAATGAGAGATAAATAGAAAGAGCCATTGAGGCCACAAAAAAAAGAGAAAAAGAAATAAAAAGAGAGAAGGGGGCACACTACTGTTTCCTTTTGAGAGATCCACACTCGTACTCCATCTTATACCTTGTACTCCATAGAGATTATCATTCATGCATATAGCTATGTGGGGACCTTTACACTATAGAACTTGGCTTGTATATTCCAATGATGAGCCTCCTCAAAAGAGCTCTAGGTCTTCTTGAGCAAGCAAGTTGGATGCACCCCCACTAGTTCCATTGGAGAGCTTACCTTAGCTCATATGTGCATCCGTTGCATGGCAATCCCTACTCCTCACATTATATATATCATTTGGCTTTCTCTCGTCGATGATTGTCCTCATTGATGTGAGCCTTTCACACCTTTTTAGTCTTCCCCCTCTATCATCTTTCTCTCTTTGCCATCCTAAGTGTCGACTTTCTTGCTTACGCTCATCCATTGCATGAGTGCTCAAAATATCGAAAGGGAGTGGATCATTTTGACTTGTACCTGGCTGACGGTCTGGGGATGAGTCAAGATAAGATTCCAAAGAAGACCAAGTGTGAAACTTTAGTAGATTAAGTTCTCAAAAATACAAAAACTATGGTTTACTCTCTCATATATCCCTATCCCCTTTCTTGCACGCAAACACCATTTGGAGACATTCGAGTCACGGACAGTGAGAGATCTTGCACCTTTATGTTCTTATGTTGCTTGTTACAATGCTAATATAGACTCTTATTTGTTATGACTTGAATTGAATTACATGCCTTGATTGCTTTACTTAAAAGTTCTTATATGGTTGATAGCATGTCACCACAGAAATTATGCTTGTTATCATTTACCTACTCGAGGACGAGCAGGAATTAAGCTTGGGGATGTTGATACGTCCAAAACGTATCTATAATTTCTGCTTGCTCCATGCCTCTTTTGTGTGATATTGCTATGATATTTATGCACTTCCATACACTTTTGATCATATTTGGATTAACCTATTAACTCAGTGCACCACAGTACCAGTTCCTATTTTCTGCTGTTTTTCTATTTCAGGTTTCCCCCATATTAAAAGTGCCCTAAAAATTCCGGGAAAAATACAGGAAAAATCAGCGTATCGGGAGCTTCCAGAAAAACCAAGGCAGGGCCAGAGGGGAGCCTGGGGTGGCCCAGGCGGCCACCCGACGCGGCCCCACCCCTGGCCGCGCCAGGGGGGCGCCTGGGGGCCCACCTCCGCCTCTGGTGACCCCCTTTTACATATATATTGCTCGCATCCCGAAACCCTCGAGGACGGAACCCTTTTTCGCGATCTCATCTATGTTCCGCCGCCGCCACGCTTCCAAGATCGAGAGCACCAGGAGAACTCTTCCCGACACCCTGCCGGAGGGGAGAACCACCACCGGGAGCTTCTCCACCACCATGGACGCCTCCCGGATGAGTTGTGAGTAGTCTCCCTTGGACCATGGGTCCATGACCAGTAGCTATGTGATGTTCTCCTCCCCTCTTTGTTCTTCATGGATTAGACCTCGTGAGCTGCCCTACATGATCGAGGCACATATGTAATCTTTATGCTGTTGCTCTGCTGAGTTTGCTGGGATCCGATGGATTATGAGATTATGTTCAGATTGTGTGTGAGTAATATATTTGATTCACCTCTTTTATATTTATGTTCTTGAGTAATTCTTGCATGTTCTCCATTGCTATTTATTGCTTTGGCCGAGTAGTAGGTAGTAACTCCAAGAGGGAACGTTATGCTTGGTTGTGGGTTCATGCCCCTCGATGACTAGTTTGAGTGACAGAAACATGAGTCTAGGGTATGTGCTGTTGCCACAAGGGGGAAAACAACGGTGCTTGTACTTGTGGGTGCAAGGATTGTTTACTTTACGCAAAGTTCTTTTAATGCAGTTGTCTATTGCTTTGAGTTTACACTTTGGGTGGGACTCGCAACTTAATACCAGCGAGATGTTCTGGATAGATATCTCAAGGTAGATGATTAGTAGTAGATAATGATGGATTTCGGGTACTTGCCTTGGCGTACCGCCCATGCTTTTGAGCCTCTACCTTTCTTTACAGCATAGTTAGCATTGGTTTGCGCACATAATCCTGTCAATTGCCCAGCTGTAATTTGTTTACCTCGCTTAGCTGTTTTATCGTCTTTTGGGAGAGAGACATCACTAGTGAACATCATGGGACCCCGGTCCTTATTACCATCATTGATCACACCCGTTATTTACTTCCTGTTCTTATTTCCTAGTTGCAGTCATACCTATCACTATTATCTCTTGTGTTTGATCCTTTGTAAACGACAAGGCCGGAGGGATTGACAACCTCTCTGTACTCGTTGGGAGCAAAGTTATTTGTATCTATGTGCAGGTCCTGTCAAGCAAAAGTTTCTGGCGCCATTGACACCTTCTTGTCGACCCTCGGAGTCTCACGGGATTCGATCCTTGGTATCTTTGCCAAGGGAAATTTGCCGCTACGCTACATCTCAAACCTTCCACTTGGGGTAACCAACGAGGGGCGAGAAGCCATCAAGGATCATTAGGTGGCACAGCAATAGAAGCAAGACCAATAAGTTCATCCTTACTGGGTGGTTCCTTTTCAAGGGGTTGTCTACGGAATTTAGCTAAGTTAAAATCATGAGACGTATCCCCTAATCCGACAGTGACAATATCTTTCACACAATCTTTCTTGGCATTAACGGTATTCAAGAAGGGTCGACCAAATATAATGGGACAGAAAGCATCTTGTGGTGAACTAAGAACAAGAAAATCAGCAGGGTATTTAATCGCCCCACACAAGACTTCAATATCTCTAACAATCCCAACTGGTGAAATAGTTTCTCTATTAGCAAGGTTAATAGTAACATCAATCCCTTCTAACTCAATAGGTGCAATATTGTGCATAACTTTGTTATACAAATCAAAAGGGATAATGCTCGCACTAGCACCTACATCACATAAACCATAATAGCAATGATCTACTATCTTAACAGAGATAATAGGTGTCGGTGTATTGGATCGACACCTATGGGATCACAAGAATCCCTACTACGGTTACGGGGCGATGGGTTGAGAGAAGAACGGATCAAACAGATAGCACACGGTTCGTTTACCCAGGTTCTGTTGGAAATATGCCCTAGAGGCAATAATAAATTGGTTATTATTATATTTCCTTGTTCACGATAATCGTTTATTATCCATGCTAGAATTGTATTGATAGGAAACTCAGATACATGTGTGGATACATAGACAAACACCATGTCCCTAGTAAGCCTCTAGATGACTAGCTCGTTGATCAATAGATGGTTACGGTTTCCTGACCATGGACATTGGATGTCGTTGATAACGGGATCACATCATTAGGAGAATGATGTGATGGACAAGACCCAATCCTAAGCCTAGCACAGATCGTGTAGTTCGTATGCTAAAGCTTTTCTATATGTCAAGTATATTTTCCTTAGACCATGAGATTGTGCAACTCCCGGATACCGTAGGAATGCTTTGGGTGTACCAAACGTCACAACGTAACTGGGTGGCTATAAAGGTGCACTACATGTATCTCCGAAAGTGTCTGGTGGGTTGGCACGAATCGAGACTGGGATTTGTCACTCCGTATGACGGAGAGGTATCTCTGGGCCCACTCGGTAGGACATCATCATAATGTGCACAATATGTGATCAAGGAGTTGATCACGGGATGATGTGTTACGGAACGAGTAAAGAGACTTGCCGGTAACGAGATTGAGCAAGGTATCGGTATACCGACGATCGAATCTCGGGCAAGTGCTATACCGATAGACAAAGGGAATCGTATACGGGATTGATTGAATCCTTGACATCGTGGTTCATCCGATGAGATCATCGTGGAACATGTGGGAGCCAACATGGGTATCCAGATCCCGCTGTTGGTTATTGGCCGGAGAGTTGTCTCGGTCATGTCTACATGGTTCCCGAGCCCGTAGGGTCTACACACTTAAGGTTCGATGACGCTAGGGTTATAGGGAAAGTATGTATGCGGTTACCGAATGTTGTTCGGAGTCCCGGATGAGATCCCGGACGTCACGAGGAGTTCCGGAATGGTCCGGAGGTAAAGATTCATATATGGGAAGTCCTGTTTTGGTCACCGGAAAAGTTTCGGGCGATATCGGTAACGTACCGGGACCACCGGGAGGGTCCCGGGGGTCCACCAGGTGGGGCCACCAGCCCCAGAAGGCTGCGTGGACCAAGTGTGGGAGGGGACCAGCCCCAGGTGGGCTGGTGCGCCCCCCCACCAAGGTCCAAGGCGCATGGAGAGTGGGAGGGGGGCAAACCCTAGGTCCAGATGGGCCATAAGGCCCACCCTAGGGCGCCCCCTCTCTCTCCCCCCCTTGGCCGCACCCTAGATGGGTTTGGGGGCTGCCGCCACCCCTAGGGAGGGAACCCTAGATGGGGGCGCAGCCCCTCCCCTTCCCCTATATATAGTGGGGGTTTTGGGGCTGCTAGACACACGAGAAAGTCTCCCTCTTGGCGCAGCCATACCCCTCTCCCTCCTCGTCTCTTGCAGCGCTTGGCGAAGCCCTGCTGGAGCCCCGCGCTCCTCCATCACCACCACGCCGTCGTGCTGCTGTTGGATGGAGTTCTTCCCCAACCTCTCCCTCTCTCCTTGCTGGATCAAGGCGTGGGAGACGTCACCGGGCTGCACGTGTGTTGAACGCGGAGGCGCCGTTGTTCGGCGCTTAGATCGGAATCAACCGCGATCTGAATCGCAGCGAGTACGACTCCTTCATCCGCGTTCTTGCAACGCTTCCGCATCGCGATCTACAAGGGTATGTAGATCCACTCTCCTTTATGCTCGTTGCTAGATTACTCCATAGATAGATCTTGGTGACGCGTAGGAAAAATTTTGATTTTCTGCTGCGATCCCCAACAGTGGCATCATGAGCTCTAGGTCTATGCGTAGTATCTTGCACGAGTAGAACACAAAGTAGTTGTGGGCGTAGATCATGTCAATTCTCTTGCCGTTACTAGTCTTATCTTGATTCGGCGGCATCGTGGGATGAAGCGGCCCGGACCGACCTTACACGTACTCTTACGTGAGACAGGTTCCACCGACTGACATGCACTAGTTGCATAAGGTGGCTAGCGGGTGTCTGTCTCTCCCACTTTAGTCGGATCGGATTCGATGAAAAGGGTCCTTATGAAGGGTAAATAGAAATTGGCATATCACGTTGTGGTTTTGGCGTAGGTAAGAAACGTTCTTGCTAGAAACCTATAGCAGCCACGTAAAAACTTGCAACAACAATTAGAGGACGTCTAACTTGTTCTTGCAGCATGTGCCGTGTGATGTGATATGGCCAAAAGGATGTGATGAATGATATATATGTGATGTATGAGATTGATCATGTTCTTGTAATAGGAATCACGACTTGCATGTCGATGAGAATGACAACCGGCAGGAGCCATAGGAGTTGTCTTATTTATTGTATGACCTGCGTGTCACTGAATAACGCCATGTAATTACTTTACTTTATTGCTAAACGTTAGCCATAGTAGTAGAAGTAATGTTTGGCGAGACGACTTCATGGAGACACGATGATGGAGACCATGATGATGGATATCATGGTGTCATGCCGGTGACGATGATGATCATGGAGCCCCGAAGATGAAGATCAAAGGAGCAAGATGATATTGGCCATATCATGTCACTATTTGATTGCATGTGATGTTTATCATGTTTTACATCTTATTTGCTTAGAACGACGGTAGTGAATAAGATGATCTCTCACTAAAATCTCAAGAATTGTGTTCCCCCTAACTGTGCACCGTTGCTAAGGTTCGTTGTTCCGAAGCACCACGTGATGATCGGGTGTGATAGGTTCTAACGTTCGCATACAACGGGTGTAAGCCAGATTTACACGCGCGATACACTTAGGGTTGACTTGACGAGCCTAGCATGTACAGACATGGCCTCGGAACACGGAAGACCGAAAGGTCGAACATGAGTCGTATAGAAGATACGATCAACATGAAGATGTTCACCGTTGATGACTAGTCCGTCTCACGTGATGATCGGACACGGCCTAGTCGATTCGGATCATGTGTCACTTAGATGACTAGAGAGATGTCTATCTGAGTGGGAGTTCATTAGATGAACTTCATTGTCATGAACAATAGTCTAAGTTGTCTTTGCAAATCATGTAGTAGACCAATAACTGCGTTGTAGCTCCTATTTAATACGATCCTAGAGAAAGACTAAGTTGAAAGATATTGTAAGCAAGGATGTGGACTGGGTCCGTAGTCCGAGGAGTGTCCTCACTGCTGCACAGAAAGCTTACGTCTTTGATGCACCGCTCGATGTGCAAACCCCTACAACGTTGTCTGTGGATGTTGTGAACACCTGAGAGACACGTCCTGATGACTACTTGATAGTTTAGTGCACCATACTTTACGGCTTAGAATCGGGATTCCAATGACGTTTTGAACGCCATAGAACATATGAGATGTTCTAAGAGCTGAAATTGGGATTTCAAGCTCATGCCCGTGTTGAGAGGTATGAGACCTCTAACAAATTCTTTTGCCAAAAAGATGGAGGAGAATAGCTCAACTAGTAAGCGTGGGCTCAGAATGTCTGGGTGCTAAAATCACTTGAACCAAGTGGTAGTTAATCTTCCAGGTGAGATAGTGGTTGACAGAATTCTCTAGACACTATCACCAAGCTACTAGAACTTCGTGATGAACTATGACATGCAAAGGATGGAGATGATCCCGGAGCTATTAGCGGTTCTTAAGACCGCGAAAGTAGAAATCAAGAAGGAGCATCAAGTGTTGATGGTTTAACAAGACCACTGGTTTCAAAAGGGCAAGGGCTGGAAGGGAAACTTCATGGATGGCAAACCAGTTGTCGCTCTGATGAAGGAACCCATGGTTAAACCCAAACCTCGAGACTAAGTGCTTCTATTGTAAGGGGAACGGTCACATGGTAGCGGAACCACCCCAAATACATGGTAGATATGATAGCTGGCAACTTCAACAAAGTATATTTGATATACGTGTTATTGATGTGTACCTTAGTAGTACTCCTTGTAGCACCTGGGTATTGGATACCGGTTCAGTTGCTATTATTAGTGACTTGAAGCAAAAGCTACAGACTGAACAGAGACTAGCTAAGGGCGAGGTGACGATGTGTATTGGAAGTGTTTCCAAGGTTGATAAGATCACCATCGCACACTCCCTCTATTTTCAAGATTAGTGTTGAACCTAGATAAATGTTATCGGGTGTCTACGTTGAGCATGAATATGATTAGATCATGTTCATTGCAATACGGTTATTCATTTAAGTCAGAGAATAATGGTTATTCTGTTTACATGAATAATACCTTTATGGTCATGCACCCAATGGTTTGTTGAATCTCGATCATAGTAATACACATGATGATAATATTAATGCCAAAAGATGTAGAGTTAATAATGATAGTACCACTTTCTTGTGGCACTGCCGCTTAGGTTATTTTGGCATAAAATGCATGAAGAAACTCCATGCTGATGGATGTTTGGAGTCACTTGATTTTGAATCGCTTGACACATGCGAGCCATGCCTCATGGGCAGAATGACTGAGATCCCGTTTTCAGGTAAAATGAAACGGGTAAGTGACTTGTTGGAAATCATACATGCTGATGTATGTGATCCAATGAGAATTAAGGCGTATGGTGGATATCGTTATTTTCTCATCTTCACTGACGATTTGAGTAGATATGGTATATTTACTTAATGAAGCAAAAGTCTGAAACGTTTGAAAGGTTCAAACAATTTCAGAGTGAAGATTAAGAATCATCATAACAAGAAGATCATGTTCCTACGATCTGATCAAGGGGATATTTTCTGAATTATGAGTTTGGCAATCACTTAAGACATTGTGGAATTGTTTCGCAGTTGAAACCCCCTGGAACACCACAGCGTAATGGTGTGTCCGGACATCGTAATCGAACCTTATGAAATATGGTGCGATCTATGATGTATCTTACCGATCTACCGCTATTATTTTGAGGTTATGCATTAGAGACAGCTGCATTCACTTTATATAGGGCACCATCTAAGTCCGTTGAGACAACACCGTATGAACTAAGGTTTGGCAAGAAACCAAAGTTGTCGTTTCTCAATGTTTGGGGCTGCGATGCTTACGGCTTCAGCCGGGAAAAGCTCGAACCCAAAGTGGACAAATACATCTTCATAGGATACCCAAAGGTAACAGTTGGGTATACCTCCTATCTCAGATCCAAGGGCAAAAATGTTTGTCCCTAAGAACGGGTCCTTTCTCGAGAAGGAGTTTCTCTCGAAAGAATTGAGTGGGAGGAAGATAGAACTTGATGAGGTTGTCGAACCCTCACTTCAACCGGAGAGTAATGCAACACAGAAAGATGTTTCTGTGGAACCTACGACAGTTGAAGAGGAAACTAATGATAGTGATCATGAAGCTCCAGATCAAGTTGCTATCAAACCTCGTAGGTCGACAAGGATAAGTACTACTCCTGAGTGGTACGGTGATCCTGTCTTAGATGTCATGTTGTTGGACAACAATGAACCTACGAACTATGGAGAAGCGATGGTGGGCCCATATTCCGACAAATGGTTAGAAGCCGATAAATCCGAGATAGGATCCATGTATCAAAACAAAGTATGGACTTTGGTGGACTTGCCCTATGATCGGCAAGCCATTGAGACAAATGGATCTTTAAGACTAAGACGGACGTGGACGGTAATATAACCGTCTATGAAGCTCGACTTGTGGCGAAGAGTTTTCCACAAGTTCAAGGAGTTGACCACGATGAGATTTTCTCACCCGTAGCGATGCTTAAGTCCGTCGGAATCATGTTAGCATTAGCTGCATTTATGAAATCTGGCTGATGGATGACAAAACAAGTTTCCTTACCAGTTTTCGTAAGGAAAGGTTGTATATGATACAATCAGAAAGGTTTTGTCGATCCTAAGGATGCTAAAAGATATGCTAGCTCCAGCGATCCTTCTATGGACTAGAGCAAGCATCTCGGAGTCGGAATATATGCTTTGATGGAGTGATCAAAGTTTTTGAGTATACAAAGTTTGTTAGAAACTTGTATTTACAATAAAGTGAGTGGGAGCATCACAACATTTCTGATAAGTATATGTGAATGACATATTGTTGATCCGAAATGATGTAGAATTTCTGGAAAGCATAAAGGGTTATTTGAAATGAGTTTTTCAAAGGAAGACCTGGATAAAGCTGCTTACATATTGAGCATCAAGATCTATACAGATAGATCAAGACGCCTGATGATACTTTCAAAAGAACACACACCTTTGACATGATTTTGAAGGAGTTCAAAATAGATCAGTCAAAGAAGGAGTTCTTACCTGAGTTGTAAGGTGTGAAGTTGAGTAAGACTCAAAACTTGACCACGGCAGAAGGAAGAGGAAGGACGAAGGTCGTCCCCTATGCTTTTGTCATAGGCTCTATACGGTATGCCATGCTAAGTACCGCACCTGATGGGTGCCTTGCCACATGTCTGGCAAGAGGGTACAAAGGTGATCCAGGAGTAGATCACTGGATAGTGGTCAAAATTATCCTTAGAGTAATAAGGAAATGTTTCTCGGTTATGGAGGTGATAAAGAGTTCGACGTAAAGAGTTACGTCAATGCAAGCTTAACACCTATCCGGATGACTTTGAGTAGAGATACCGGATACGTATAATGGAGCAACAGTTTGGAATAGCTCCAAGTGGAACGTGGTAGCAGCATCTACGATATGACATAAAGTTTTGCGAAGTACATAGGGATCTGAATGTTGCAGACCCGTTGACTACAACCTCTCTCACAAGCATAACATGATCAAACCCATAACTCATTGAGTGTTAATCACATATTGATGTGAACTAGATTACTGACTCTAGTAAACTCTTTGGATGTTGGTCACATGGCGATGTGACCTGTGAGTGTTAATCACATGGCGATGTGAACTAGATTATTGACTCTAGTGCAAGTGGGAGACTGTTGGAAATATGCCCTAGAGGCAATAATAAATTGGTTATTATTATATTTCCTTGTTCACGATAATCGTTTATTATCCATGCTAGAATTGTATTGATAGGAAACTCAGATACATGTGTGGATGCATAGACAAACACCATGTCCCTAGTAAGCCTCTAAATGACTAGCTCGTTGATCAATAGATGGTTACGGTTTCCTGACCATGGACATTGGATGTCATTGATAACGGGATCACATCATTAGGAGAATGATGTGATGGACAAGACCCAATCCTAAGCCTAGCACAGATCGTGTAGTTCGTATGCTAAAGCTTTTCTATATGTCAAGTATCTTTTCCTTAGACCATGAGATTGTGCAACTCCCGGATACCGTAGGAATGCTTTGGGTGTACCAAACGTCACAACGTAACTGGGTGGCTATAAAGGTGCACTACAGGTATCTCCGAAAGTGTCTATTGGGTTGGCACGAATCGAGACTGGGATTTGTCACTCCGTATGACGGAGAGGTATCTCTGGGCCCACTCGGTAGGACATCATCATAATGTGCACAATATGTGATCAAGGAGTTGATCACGGGATGATGTGTTACGGAACGAGTAAAGAGGCTTGCCGGTAACGAGATTGAGCAAGGTATCGGTATACCGACGATCGAATCTCGGGCAAGTGCTATACCGATAGACAAAGGGAATCGTATACGGGATTGATTGAATCCTTGACATCGTGGTTCATCCGATGAGATCATCGTGGAACATGTGGGAGCCAACATGGGTATCCAGATCCCGCTGTTGGTTATTGGCCGGAGATTTGTCTCGGTCATGTCTACATGGTTCCCGAGCCCGTAGGGTCTACACACTTAAGGTTCGATGACGCTAGGGTTATAGGGAAAGTATGTACGCGGTTACCGAATGTTGTTCGGAGTCCCGGATGAGAT
Source organism: Secale cereale (assembly GCA_902687465.1). NCBI lineage: Eukaryota > Viridiplantae > Streptophyta > Magnoliopsida > Poales > Poaceae > Secale > Secale cereale. The sequence goes on along the minus strand of LR738711.1, from coordinate 100,692,412 downwards.
CCCGGACGTCACGAGGAGTTCCGGAATGGTCCGGAGGTAAAGATTCATATATGGGAAGTCCTGTTTTGGTCACCGGAAAAGTTTCGGGCGATATCGGTAACGTACCGGGACCACCGGGAGGGTCCCGGGGGTCCACCAGGTGGGGCCACCAGCCCCAGAAGGCTGCGTGGACCAAGTGTGGGAGGGGACCAGCCCCAGGTGGGCTGGTGCGCCCCCCCACCAAGGTCCAAGGCGCATGGAGAGTGGGAGGGGGGCAAACCCTAGGTCCAGATGGGCCATAAGGCCCACCCTAGGGCGCCCCCTCTCTCTCCCCCCCTTGGCCGCACCCTAGATGGGTTTGGGGGCTGCCGCCACCCCTAGGGAGGGAACCCTAGATGGGGGCGCAGCCCCTCCCCTTCCCCTATATATAGTGGGGGTTTTGGGGCTGCTAGACACACGAGAAAGTCTCCCTCTTGGCGCAGCCATACCCCTCTCCCTCCTCGTCTCTTGCAGCGCTTGGCGAAGCCCTGCTGGAGCCCCGCGCTCCTCCATCACCACCACGCCGTCGTGCTGCTGTTGGATGGAGTTCTTCCCCAACCTCTCCCTCTCTCCTTGCTGGATCAAGGCGTGGGAGACGTCACCGGGCTGCACGTGTGTTGAACGCGGAGGCGCCGTTGTTCGGCGCTTAGATCGGAATCAACCGCGATCTGAATCGCAGCGAGTACGACTCCTTCATCCGCGTTCTTGCAACGCTTCCGCATCGCGATCTACAAGGGTATGTAGATCCACTCTCCTTTATGCTCGTTGCTAGATTACTCCATAGATAGATCTTGGTGACGCGTAGGAAAAATTTTGATTTTCTGCTGCGATCCCCAACAGGTTCGGGCCGCGAGGATGCATAAAACCCTACTCCTGCTTTGGTAGATTGTATATTTGTGTTCTTCAGCTAGCTATGGGGTGTGAGGAGCTCCAAAAAGCCGAATCCTCCTCCTGGTCGCCTCGGGCCTCCTTTTATAGGGAAAAGGGGTTGCCACAGTGGCACACAGGAGGTGGAAAGGGTACAGTGATGCGAGGTTATCCCTCGCATTACATGACAAGGCGCATTTAATGCGCCTTGCTTAGGTGTCCTTGCTTTATCGGGGACGGGGAAAATATCCATCTTGTCCGTCGCCGCTCCTTCTTGTGTCGACACGCGCCCTGGCCAGTGATGCCTGAGATGCCATGTAGGCAGGCAGGTAGCTGAGGTGGCGCAATGGTGGGTCTTCACGAAGATCTGCATGTCGCCACGTAGGTGCCTGCCCAGTTGGTTGGGTCGGGATCTGCATATGGCTGTGGAGGTTTAGTTTGCGTGGGCCTGATGGTGGCCCTGCGGATGTCCTCGGCAAGGGCCTTGTCTGGGCCCCGGCAAGGGTCTTGCCGCGGCGCCTGCTGTCATTCCCGACAAGGTGCTTGCCGGAGGTCTTGTGGTCTTCCTTGGCTGGGATCCCGCCAAGGGTCGTCGTCTTCTTAGTGTGTATCTGATCTTGAATGTCTTCACAAAGATCTGCATGCCACTGCGGGGATATCTCCCGAATCCTTGCCCCGTGGGGGCAGTGGACTCAAGGGTGATTTGCTCCGTAGGCGAGGGGCGAGTTGCCGCGGCAAGGGTCTTGTCGGGGCTGCTAAAGCCGGCCCCGGCAAGGATCTTGCCGGGGCTGCTAAAACTGGCTCCCGGCAAGGATCTTGCCGGGGGAACCCGCTTCGTCCCTTTGCTCTTTGTGGTCTTGTTCTCTTGGGCTTCAGTCTTACCCTGGCTTGCCTCGCTTGCCTTGCTTGGTGCGGCGGAGCCCCGTGGCTCAGACTGCCCGCGCACAGTCATAGGGGTACAAAAAGTGTACCCCCCTTTTGTACACCGACAGGAGCCCCCGGGCATGGGCCACACATAAGCGCGACGCGTTGTTGGGCTAGGCCCAGAACGGTGTGCGGGCAGGCGGGACGGTTTTTACTGCGGTAAGATTTTCCGCGCGCTGCGCCTCCCACGTTCCGCGTGGTGTGGAGGGGCATGCGTGACGTGGGCGGCATGCGCGGGGCGGTTTCCGCAGGCATGCGTCACGTCGCAGTAAAGAGGCGGCTTCGCGGCTTCCCCATAAACGAGGGGAGGCGTGGAGGCGCAGCCCATTTACTGAATGGGGCCGAGGCGCGGTCCTCAAGGCGTCCACTCCCCACGATCACGGGGTGGGGAGAGGTCGCCTCACCCGTCCCCTCGGTTCTGCACGTCTGCCGCGTGTCCCCCATGCGCTCGGGGTGGCAAACGGTGGAGGCGGGAAACCGGACCGTCGCTGGTTGGGGCGGTGGGTCGGTCCTGGCTCCCTGCGCCTTCCGTGTCTTTATTGGCCGAGCGGGGCGGTCGAGCCCCAGCCCCGTTCCTTTATAAAGAGCGGGGGGAGGGACGGTGTCTCGCACTCTTCCATCTTCTTCCTCCTTCAGCTTCTGCTCCTCTCTTCCATTCGTCATGAAGATAGGAAATCCCGGCCCTTCAACGGTGGCGGCGAGGGTCGCCGCTCGACAATGCGTCCCTCCTTCTCCTGCACCTGCGGTGGCAAACCCGGCCGCGAGGGGAAGGGGGAGGGGGCGAGGCCGTGGGCGAGGCCGGGGCGCTCGGGGAAGAGGAGGACGGGGTGGCCCGCCGGCCTCGCCCTCGCCAGGAGCTCCTCCTCTAGTGGAGGGCCATATTGGGGATTACCCTTGTGAGTTCTTCGTCAGGTTGCGTCGGCCGCCGCGCCGTCACCTTCGTCTCCCGACTCCATTTGCGCGGGAGATGGAGCTGGATCCGCCGGAGTCGTTGCGGCTGCACATGAGGGGCTGCGGGATCAGTGGCACGCGGGTCCGCGTCGACTTCCCTGCTCCTCATGTGATGTATCTTCGTCAGGGATGGAAGACGTTTGCTCGTATCCACAGCTTGACGGATGGGCTCACTCTCCATTTTAAGTTGATGGAGGGTGGCCTTCTTTCCGTCAAGGTCTTCGGGCACTTCGGGACTCGCGCAAGGTGCTGCGTGGAGAGCTCTTCTGATGACGAAGACTCCTCCTCGAGCAAGAGTGACGAGGAGGACAGCGGCAGCGACGACGATGGTGGTAGGTGGCAGGATGATGGGTCCGACTAGGTGTTGGGCGCCGCTCCTGGTGGCACCGGCGACCCAATCATCCGTGTCGCCGGCTCCTTGAACTTCTCGGGGCCGTCCCCTTGGCGGCTGGCGTTGGGAGGCTGCGGAAGAGGAAGAAGGCGGGCGGCAAGGTCGTCATGTCGGAGTACGCGGGCACCGACGCCTTCGACGCATACTGACGTCCTGCCGCCTCGTCTTCGAGCTTTTCTTCCAGCACCGCCATCACCATCCAGCCCTTGGGCGGCCACCAAGATGTCCTCTTGGTGTCTTCTGCCACCCGTAGCTCGCCTAGGCGCTCCTTTTGCCCTTCTCGCCTCCTTGACCTACCTCCTGAGGAGAGGGATAAGAAAGGCATTACAGGCATCTTATCTCTTTTTAGTTTGTAAGCCTTCGGGCATCTGTTAAATTTAAAACTTGTAATTCCCATGTTCATGTTTTTCATTCCCTATGGACTGTACCTGAGTGGAATGTTTCTAATGAAAAAGGGATGTTTGCCGGGTCATTTGTTTGTGGGTGAAACCCACGACAAGGAATAAATGTGGTGGGAACGATTCCGACAATAATAAGGTATAGGGTAAAGGAGCATGATCTATCGAGATGCATATGGGTGACACGGTGGTTTTAACGAGTTCGGGCCTCTCGCGGTGGAGATAACAGCCCTACGTCTCGTGCTCCGGAGAGGCTTTGTTTATCTGAGTATGTATCCGGAGATTACATTATGTGAGAGAGGGAGGAACGGATCCTCATGCCTTAGCTAAGTCCTGAGACTAATGGCGATAGAGAGAGAGAGGGGAAGAATGAGAACCTGTCTAATCTAGTGGTGGGGGTGGCTTATATAGAGTGCGCCACCCCCTCACCTCCTATGTTACAAAGTGGGGCATTGAAGCCATAATGTCAGATGATGCTCCGACTGCCTTGTCGACTGTTGGCCTTTGCATATCCGAGTGAGTCAGTCGACCGAGTGGTCGACTGTCATCCGAGTGGGCGGTATGTTGCTTGTCCGACTGGATAGTACGTTGTTTGTCCGAGTGGATAGTATGTCTGTATGAAACTTATCTGGACCCACATGCTGTGTGGACCCCATGCTTTATGATATTTCGACCCTTTGTGGGCCTACCTGTTATGTGTATCCCCAACATTAGCCCCCGAATCGATTGCGATTTTGTAGAACGAGTTTGTGAAAGACACAACTTGGCCCGAGTGATTACGGAAATACTCGGTACCTGTCATCGTGCTTTCAGACAACCAAGGTTTGAACAAAATCTCAATGGATTCCGGCACTGCGCTTCCCGACTGATCTGGGGTAAGTGCCCGTAAGGACCAACTTGGTGACATTCGACCATCTCTCGGAAGAGGTTAACTCGTGATCAGAGTATGGATGTGTCATTAAATCTGGTTAACAAGATTGACGCATGGACTGCTCTCTCGGAGAGATGCCATTCTTATCCCGGAGGAACGTCAATATAAGTATACCCAAACTCGTGAGTTTCACGCATTGAGTCCTAGAAGAAAACTCGAAAGAGGTCCACGGAGGAGCGTTAAACTCACCTTATAGGAATTTTTCTGTAGTCGACCGGAGCCTTAGAACTTTTTTGTTTGTTGTTCGTCACTCGGAATGGTCAGGCCGTACCGAGTGGAAATTACTCCAGTGGGGGCAGGCTGAGTGCACCCACTAGGTGTAGTCCCCGAGACCGCCGTCGACTGCGGGCAGTCGGCGGGGGTCTGACAGAACTAAAAATCTTCTTAGTTGGTACTGAACGAACTTGTTCCTCTCCGACTCATAAGTCGAGTAGTACTTGAGGATCTGGCATTGGTCTTGACCGAGCAAAAATGTTTCTTTTTGGCTTCTCTTCCAGTGGGGGCATGCTGAGTGCACCCACTGGGTGTAGACTGATCTGGATGTAGGGGTGGAGACACGTCCAACTGATAGTGACGCGCGGGGCGGCCGAGGGGCGAGGACGTGTACAACAGAGCGACGATGCGCGGGGCAGACGAGTGGTGAAGATGTACACAATCGAGTGGCGACGCGCGGGGCGGCCGAGTCATGAAGATGTGCACAACCGAGTGGCGACGCGCGGGGCGGCCGAGTGGTGAAAGCATGCACAACCAAGTGAGGACGCGCTGAGCGGCCGAGTGGTGAGGACGTGTCCTACGGAGCGGCGACGCGTAGGGCGGCCGAGTGGTGATGACGTGTCCGGTCGAATGACAACGCGCAGGGCAGTTGAAGTGAAGACGTGCTCCACGGAGTGGCGATGCGCGGGGCGGCCGAGTAGCGAAGAGGTGATTAACCGAATGATGACGCGCAAGGCGGTCGAGTGGTGAGGACGTGTCCGGTCGAATGACGACGTGCATGGCGGTCGAAGTGA
>LR738711.1:100605168-100683798 GCA_902687465.1 Secale cereale | reverse complement strand
GGAGCGGCTGAGTGGTTATGAGGTGACCAACCGATTGGCGACGCACGGAGTGGCCGAGTGGTTATGAGGTGACCAACCTGTGGCGACGCACGGAGCGGCCGAGTGGTTATGAGGTGACCAACCGGTGGCGACGCACGGAGCGGACGAGTGGTTATGAGGTGACCAACCGATTGTCGACGCACGGAGCGGCCGAGTGGTGATGAGGTGACTAATGGCTTCTCGCCCCTCGTTGGTTACCCCAAGTGGAAGGTTTGAGATGTAGCGTAGCGGCAAATTTCCCTTGGCAAAGATACCAAGGATCGAATCCCGTGAGACTCCGAGGGTCGACAAGAAGGTGTCAATGGTGCCAAAAACTTTTGCTTGACAGGACCTGCACACAGATACAAATAACTTTGCTCCCAACGAGTACAAAGAGGGTCGTTTACAAAGGATCAAACACAAGAGATAATAGTGATAGGTATGACTGCAACTAGGAAATAAGAACAGGAAGTAAATAGCGGGTGTGATCAGTGATGGTAATATGGACCGGGGTCCCATGATGTTCACTAGTGATGTCTCTCTCCCAAAAGACGATAAAACAGCTAAGCAAGGTAAACAAATTACAGCTGGGCAATTGACGGGATTATGTGCGCAAACCAATGCTAACTATGCTGTAAAGAAAGGTAGAGGCTCAAAAGCATGGGCGGTACGCCAAGGCAAGTAGACCGAAATCCATCTGCATCTACTAATAATCATCCTGTTGGGGAACGTAGCATAATTCAAAAAAATTCTACGCTTTCACCAAGATCCAACTTTGGAGACATCTAGCAACGAGCAAGTGAGAGTGCATCTACATAACGTTATGGAGATTGCGAGCGGAAGCTTTCGAAGAAGTGTGGATGAAGTAGTTGTACTCTTCGCGTTCTTCGTCACCGATGATCTAGCGCCGAACGGACGGCACCTCCGCGTTCAACACATGTACGGTGCAGCAACGTCACCTCCTTCTTGATCCAGCAAGGGGGGAGGAGAAGTCGTCAGAGATCCGGCAGCACGACGGCGTGATGACGGATGCAGTGGAGATCGCAGGATGGCTTCGCCGGGCGCCCTGTGTTGGAGTATGGAGGTGTGACAGGAGGGGGAGAGGCGCCAGGGCAAGGGTGCGGCTGCCCTCTCCCTCCCCACATATATAGGGGGCCAGGGGGTGCGCCAGCCCCCTGCAGATCCAATCTGCAAGGGGGGGCGGCGGCCAGGGGGGAGTCCTTGCCCCCCAAGGCAAGTGGTGGCCCCCCTCCCCCTTAGGGTTTTAACCCTAGGCGCATGGGGAGGTGGGCCCCTAGTGGTGCGCCAGCCCAGAGGGGCTAGACACTTCCCCTTGCGGCCTAGGGGCCCCACCGGGATGGGTGGCCCCACCCGCTGGACCCCCGGGGCCCCTCCGGTGGTCCCGGGACACTCCCGGTGACCCCCGGAGATCACCCGATGGCCGAAACTGGACTTCCTATATATCATTCTTTACCTCCGGACCATTCCGGAACTCCTCGTGACGTCCGGGATCTCATCCGGGACTCCGAACAACTTTCGGGTTTCCACGTGCATGTATCTCTACGACCCTAGCGTTACCGAACCTTAAGTGTGTAGACCCTATGGGTTCGGGAGACACGTAGACATGACCGAGACCACTCTCCGGTCAATAACCAACAGCGGGATCTGGATACCCATGTTGGTTCCCACGTGTTCCTCGATGATCTTCATCGGATGAACCACCGTGTCAAGGATTCACTTAATCCCGTATGTTATTCCCTTTGTCCATCGGTACGGTACTTGCCCGAGATTCGATCGTCGGTATTCCCGATACCTTGTTCAATCTCGTTATGGCAAGTCTCTTTACTCGATCCGTAATCCATCATCCCGTGACTAACTACTTAGTCACATTGAGCTCATTATGATGATGTCTTACCGAGTGGGCCCAGAGGTACCTCTCCGTCATGCGGAGTGACAACATCCCAGTCTCGGTTCGTACCAACTCAACAGACACTTTCGGAGATACCCGATGCGTACCTTTATAGCCACCCAGTTACGTAGTGACGGTTGGCACACCCAAAGTACTCCTATGGTATCCGGGAGTTGTACAACCTCATGGTCTAAGGAATAAATACTTGACACTGAAAAGCTTATGCATTACGAACTATACGATCTCGTGTTATGCTCAAGTTTGGGTCTTGTCCATCACATCATTCTCCTAATGATGTGATCCCGTTATCACCGACATCCCATGTCCATGGTCAGGAAACCGTGACCATCTGTTGATCAACGAGCTGGTAACTAGAGGCCTACCAGGGACTTATTGTGGTCTATGTATTCACACATGTATCGATGTTTCCATACAATACAATTCAAGCATGAATAACAAACAATTATCATGAACAAGGAGATATAATAATAATGCTTTTATTATTGCCTCTAGGGCATATCTCCAACAGTCTCCCACTTGCACTAGAGTCAATAACCTAGTTACATTGTGATGAATCGAACACCCATAGAGTTCTGGTGTTGATCATGTTTTGCTCGTGAAAGAGGTTTAGTCAACGGGTCTGCGACATTCAGATCCGTATGCACTTTACAAATATCTATGTCTCCATCCTGAACATAATTCCGGATGGAGTTGAAACGGTGCTTGATGTGCTTGGTCTTCTTGTGAAACCTGGGCTCCTTGGTAATAGCAATAGCACCAGTGTTGTCACAGAAGAGAATCATCGGGCTTGACGCGCTTGGAATGACTCCTAGGTCGGTGATGAACTCCTTCATCCAGACTCCTTCCTGCGCTGCTTCAGAAGCAGCTATGTACTCCGCTTCACATGTAGACGCTGCCACCACGCTCTGTTTGCAACTGCACCAGCTGACTGCCCCTCCATTCAAAATATACACGTATCCGGTTTGTGACTTAGAGTCACCCAGATCTGTGTCGAAGCTAGCATCGACGTAACCCTTTACGACGAGCTCTTCGTCACCTCCATAAACGAGAAACATATCCTTAGTCCTTTTCAGGTACTTCAGGATGTTCTTGACCACTGTCCAGTGTTTCGTACCGGGATCACTTTGGTACCTCCCTACCAAACTTATGGCAAGGTTCACATTGGGTCTGGTACACAGCATGGCATACATGATAGAACCTATGGCCGAGGCATAGGGAATGACACTCATCTTTTCTCTATCTTCTGCCGTGGTCGGCGACTGAGTCTTACTCAATCTCATACCTTGCAAAACAGGCAAGAATCCTTTCTTTGACTGGTCCATATTGAACTTCTTCAATATTTTGTCAAGGTATGTACTTTGTGAAAGACCAATGAGGCGTCTCGATCTATCTCTATAGATTTTGATGCCTAATATGTAAGCAACTTCTCCAAGGTCCTTCATTCAAAAACTTTTATTCAAGTAGGCCTTTACATTTTCCAAGAATTCTATATCATTTCCCATCAGCAATATGTCATCCACATATAATATGAGAAATGCCACAGAGCTCCCACTCACTTTCTTGTAAATACAGGCTTCTCCATAAGTATGTATAAAGCCCAATGCTTTGATCACCTCATCAAAGCGAATATTCCAACTCCGAGATGCTTGCACCAGCCCATAAATCGAGCGCTGGAGCTTGCATACCTTGTTAGCGTTCTCTGGATCGACAAAACCTTCCGGTTGCATCATATACAATTCTTCCTTGAGGAAGCCGTTAAGGAATGCTGTTTTGACGTCCATTTGCCATATCTCATAATCATAGAATGCGGCAATAGCTAACATGATTCTGACTGACTTCAGCATCGCTACGGGAGAGAAAGTCTCGTCGTAGTCAATCCCTTGAACTTGTCGATAACCCTTAGCGACAAGCCGAGCCTTATAGATGGTCACGTTACCATCCGCGTCTGTCTTCTTCTTAAATATCCATTTGTTTTCTATGGCGTGCCTATCAACAGGCAAGTCCACCAAAGTCCATACTTTGTTTTCATACATGGATTCTATCTCGGATTTCATGGCTCCAAGCCATTTATTGGAATCCGGGCCCGCCATCTCTTCTTCATAGTTCGAAGGTTCACCGTTGTCTAACAACATGATTTCCTGTACAGGGTTGCCGTACCACTCTGGCGCGGAACGTACCCTTGTGGACCTTCGAAGTTCAGTAGTAACTTGATCTGTTTCTTCATGATCATTATCATCAACTTCCTACCTTGTCGGTGCAGGCACCTCAGGAACAATTTCCTGCGCTGCGCAACTTTCCGGTCCAGGAGGGGTGACTGTCACCTCATCAAGTTCTACTTTCCTCCCACTCACTTCTTTCGAGAGAAACTCTTTCTCCAAAAAGCATCCATTCTTGGCAACAAAGACTTTGCCTTCGGATCTGTGGTAGAAGGTGTACCCAATTGTTTCCTTTGGGTATCCTATGAAGACGCATTTCTCCGATTTGGGTTCGAGCTTTTCAGGTTGAAGTTTCTTGACATAAGCATCGCAACCCCAAACTTTTAGAAACGACAGCTTCGGTTTCTTGCCAAACCAAAGTTCATACGGAGTCGTCTCAACGGATTTCGACGGAGCCCTATTTAAAGTGAATGCGGCAGTCTCTAAAGCATAACCCCAAAAAGATAGCGGTAAATCGGTGAGGGACATCATAGATCGCACCATGTCCAACAGAGTACGATTTCTGCGTTCAGACACACCGTTACGTTGAGGTGTTCCGGGCGGTGTCAATTGTGAAACAATTCCACAGTTCCTAAGGTGTGTGCCAAACTCATGGCTTAAATATTCACCCCCACGATCCGATCGCAAGAACTTTATTTTTCTGTCACGTTGATTCTCAACCTCATTCTGAAATTCCTTGAACTTTTCAAAGGTCTCAGACTTGTGTTTCATCAAATAGATATACCCATATCTACTCAAGTCATCTGTGAGGGTGAGAACATAACGATAGCCTCCGCGAGTCTCAACACTCATTGGACCGCACACATCGGTATGTATGATTTCCAACAAGTTGGTTGCTCGCTCCATTGTTTCGGAGAACGGAGTCTTGGTCATCTTGCCCAAGAGGCATGGTTCGCACGTGTCAAATGATTCATAATCAAGAGACTCTAGAAGTCCATCTGAATGGAGCTTCTTCATACGTTTGACACCAATATGACCAAGGCGGCAATGCCACAAGTATGTGGGACTATCATTATCAACTTTACATCTTTTGGCATCTACACTATGAATATGTGTATCACTACGTTCGAGATCCATAAAAAATAAACCATTGACCAGCGGTACATGACCATAAAACATATCTCTCAAATAAATAGAACAACCATTATTCTCCGATTTGAAAGAGTAGCCATCTCGCATAAGACGAGATCCAGAAACAATGTTCATGCTCAAAGCTGGTACTAAATAACAATTATTGAGGTTTAAAACTAATCCCGAGGGTAGATGTAGAGGTAGCGTGCCGACGGCGATCACATCGACCTTGGAACCATTCCTGACGCGCATCGTCACCTCATCCTTCGCCAGTCTCCGTTTATTCCGCAGCTCCTGTTTTGAGTTACAAATATGAGCAACTGCACCGGTATCGAATACCCAGGAGCTACTACGAGTGCTGGTAAGGTACACATCAATAACATGTATATCATATATACCTTTGACGTTGCCGGCCTTCTTGTCTGCTAAATATTTGGGGCAGTTCCGCTTCCAGTGCCCCGTTCCCTTGCAATGAAAACACTCAGTCTCAGGCTTGGGTCCATACTTTGGCTTCTTCCCGGCAACAGGCTTGCCAGGCGCGGCAACTCCCTTGCCGTCCTTCTTGAAGTTCTTCTTACCCTTGCCTTTCTTGAACTTAGTGGTTTTATTGACCATCAACACTTGATCTTCTTTCTTGATGTCAACCTCCGCTGATTTCAGCATCGAATACACCTCGGGAATGGACCTCTCCATCCCCTGCATATTGAAGTTCAGCACGAAGCTCTTGAAGCTTGGTGGGAGCGACTGGAGGATTCTGTCAACGACCGCATCATCTGGGAGATTCATTCCCAGCTGAGACAAGCGGTTGTGCAATCCTGAAATCTTGAGGATGTGCTCACTGACAGAACTGTTCTCCTCCATCTTACAGCTGTAGAATGCGTCGGAGACATCATATCTCTCGACTCGGGCATGAGCTTGGAAAACCATTTTGAGCTCTTGGAACATCTCATATGCCCCGTGGTGCTCAAAACGCTTTTGGAGCCCCGATTCTAAACTGTAAAGCATGCCGCACTGAACCAGGGAGTAATCATCACAACGCGACTGCCAGGCGTTCATAACGTCTTGGGTCGCCGGGAGAACGGGTGCATCACCTAGCGGTGCTTCTAGGACATATGATCTCTTGGCAGCTATGAGGATAATCCTCAGGTTACGGACCCAATCCGTATAGTTGCTACCATCGTCTTTCAGCTTGGTTTTCTCTAGGAATGTGTTGAAGTTGAGGGAAACTGGAGCGTGGGCCATTTGATCTACAAGAGATATTGTAAAGTGTTTAGACTAAGTTCATGATAATTAAGTTCATCTTAATCAAATTTTAATGAACTCCCACTCAGAATGACATCTCTCTAGTCATCTAAGTGATACACGATCCGAATCGACTAGCCCGTGTCCGATCATCACGTGAGACGGACCAGTCATCAACGGTGAACATCTTCATGTTGATCGTATCTTCTATACGACTCGTGTTCGACCTTTCGATCTTCCGTGTTCCGAGGCCATGTCTGTACATGCTAGGCTCGTCAAGTGAACCCTAAGTGTATCGCGTGTGTAAATCTGTCTTACACCCGTTGTATGCGAACGTTAGAACCTATCACACCCGATCATCACGTGGTGCTTCGGAACAACGAGCTTTAGCAATGATGCACAGTTAGGGTAAACACAATACTTGAAATTTTAGTGAGAGATCATCTTATTTACTACCGTCGTTCTAAGTAAACAAGATGCATAAACATGATAAACATCACATGCAATCAATTAAAGTGACATGATATGGCCAATATCATCTTGCTCCTTGGATCTCCATCTTCGGGGCACCATGATCATCTTGTCACCGGCTCGACACCATGATCTTCATCATCATGATCTCCATCATCGTGTCTTGAAGAAGTCGTCACGCCAACTATTACTTCTACTACTATAGCTAATGTTTAGCAATGAAGTAAAGTAATTACATGGCGTTATTCAGTGACACGCAGGTCATACAATAATTAAGACAACTCCTATGGCTCCTGCCGGTTGTCAAGTTCATCGACATGCAAGTCGTGATTCCCTATTACAAGAACATGATCAATCTCATACATCACATATATCATTCATCACATCTTCGTTTTGGCCATACCACGTCACATAGCACATGCTGCAAAAACAAGTTAGACGTCCTCTAATTGTTGTTGCAAGTTTTACGTGGCTTCTATAGGATTTCTAGCAAGAATGTTTCTTACCTACGCCAAAACCACAACGTGATTTGTCAACTTCTATTTACCCTTCATAAGGACCCTTTTCATCGAATCCGATCTGACTAAAGTAGGAGAGACAGACACCCGCCAGCCACCTTATGCATCTAGTGCATGTCTGTCGGTGGAACCAGTCTCACATAAGCGTATGTGTAAAGTCGGTTCGGGCCGCTTCATCCCACAATACCGCCGAATCAAGATTGACTAGTAACGGTAAGAACATTGAACAAAATCAAACGCCCACAACTGCTTTGTGTTCTACTCGTGCAAGATGCTACGCATAAAACCTAGCTCAGATGCCACTGTTGGGGAACGTAGCATAATTCAAAAAAATTCTACGCTTTCACCAAGATCCAACTATGGAGACATCTAGCAACGAGCAAGTGAGAGTGCATCTACATACCGTTATGGAGATTGCGAGCGGAAGCTTTCGAAGAAGCATAGATGAAGTAGTCGTACTCTTCGCGTTCTTCGTCACCGATGATCTAGCGCCGAACGGACGGCACCTCCGCGTTCAACACACGTACGGTGAAGCAACGTCACCTCCTTCTTGATCCAGCAAGGGGGGAGGAGAAGTCGTCAGAGATCCGGCAGCACGACGGCGTGATGATGGATGCAGTGGAGATCGCAGCAGGGCTTCGCCGGGCGCCCTGCGTTGGAGTATGGAGGTGTGACGGGAGGGGGAGAGGCGCCAGGGCAAGGGTGCGGCTGCCCTCTCCCTCACCACATATATATAGGGGGCCAGGGGGTGCGCCATCCCCCTACAGATCCAATCTGCAAGGGGGGGCGGCGGCCAGGGGGGAGTCCTTGCCCCCCAAGGCAAGTGGTGGCCCCCCTCCCCCTTAGGGTTTTAACCCTAGGCGCATGGGGAGGTGGGCCCCTAGTGGTGCGCCAGCCCAGAGGGGCTGGACACTTCCCCTTGCGGCCTAGGGGCCCCACCGGGATGGGTGGCCCCACCCGGTGGACCCCCGGGGCCCCTCCGGTGGTCCCGGGACACTCCCGGTGACCCCCGGAGATCACCCGATGGCCGAAACTGGACTTCCTATATATCATTCTTTACCTCCGGACCATTCCGGAACTCCTCGTGACGTCCGGGATGTCATCCGGGACTCCGAACAACTTTCGGGTTTCCACGTGCATGTATCTCTACGACCCTAGCGTTACCGAACCTTAAGTGTGTAGACCCTACGGGTTCGGGAGACACGTAGACATGACCGAGACCACTCTCCGGTCAATAACCAACAGCGGGATCTGGATACCCATGTTGGTTCCCACGTGTTCCTCGATGATCTTCATCGGATGAACCATCGTGTCAAGGATTCACTTAATCCCGTATGTTATTCCCTTTGTCCATCGGTACGGTACTTGCCCGAGATTCGATCGTCGGTATTCCCGATACCTTGTTCAATCTCGTCATGGCAAGTCTCTTTACTCGATCCGTAATCCTTCATCCCGTGACTAACTACTTAGTCACATCGAGCTCATTATGATGATGTCTTACCGAGTGGGCCCAGAGGTACCTCTCCGTCATGCGGAGTGACAACATCCCAGTCTCGGTTCGTACCAACTCAACAGACACTTTCGGAGATACCCGATGCGTACCTTTATAGCCACCCAGTTACGTTTTGACGGTTGGCACACCCAAAGTAATCCTACGGTATCCGGGAGTTGTACAACCTCATGGTCTAAGGAACAAATACTTGACACTGAAAAGCTTATGCATTACGAACTATACGATCTCGTGTTATGCTCAAGTTTGGGTCTTGTCCATCACATCATTCTCCTAAAGATGTGATCCCGTTATCACCGACATCCCATGTCCATGGTCAGTAAACCGTGACCATCTGTTGATCAACGAGCTGGTAACTAGAGGCCTACCAGGGACTTATTGTGGTCTATGTATTCACACATGTATCGCTGTTTCCGTACAATACAATTCAAGCATGAATAACAGACAATTATCATGAACAAGGAGATATAATAATAATGCTTTTATTATTGCCTCTAGGGCATATCTCCAACACATCCACCTTGAGATATCTATCCAGAACATCTCGCTGGTATTAAGTTGCGAGTCCCACCCAAAGTGTAAACTTAAAGCAACAGACAACTGCATTAAAAGAACTTTGCGTAAAGTAAACAATCCTTGCACCCGCAAGTACAAGCACCGTTGTTTTCCCCCTTGTGGCAACAGCACATCCCCTAGACTCATGTTTCTGTCACTCAAGCTAGTCATCGAGGGGCACGAACCCACAATCAAGCATAACGTTCCCTCTTGGAGTTACTACCTACTACTCGGCCAAAGCAATAAACAGCAACGGAGAACATGCAGGAATTACTCAAGAACATAAATATAAAAGAGGTGAATCAAATATATTACTCACACACAATCTGAACATAATCTCATAATCCATCGGATCCCAGCAAACTCAGCAGAGGAACAGCATAAAGATTACATATGTGCCTCGATCATGTAGGGTAGCTCACGAGGTCTAATCCATGCGGAACAAAGAGGGGAGGAGAACATCACATAGCTACTGGTCATGGACCCATGGTCCAAGGGAGACTACTCACAACTCATCCGGGAGGCGTCCATGGTGGTGGAGAAGCTCCCGGTGGTGGTTCTCCCCTCCGGCAGGGTGCCGGGAAGAGTTCTCCTGGTGCTCCCGATCTTGGAAGCGCGGCGGCGGCGGAACAGAGATGAGATCGCGAAAAAGGGTTCCGTCCTCGAGGGTTTCGGGACGCGAGCAATATATATGCAAAAGGGGGTCACCAGAGGCGGAGGTGGGGCCCCAGGCGCCCCCCCTGGCGCGGCCAGGGGTGGGGCCGCGCCGGGTGGCCGCCTGGGCCACCCCAGGCTCCCCTCTGGCCCTGCCTTGGTTTTTCTGGAAGCTCCCGATACGCTGATTTTTCCTGTATTTTTCCCGGAATTTTTAGGGCACTTTTAATATGGGGGAAACTTAAAATAGAAAAATAGCAGTAAACAGGAACTGGCACTGTGGTGCACTAAGTTAATAGGTTAGTCCAAATATGATCAAAAGTGTATGGAAGTGCATAAATATCATAGCAATATCACACAAAAGAGGCATGGAGCAAGCAGAAATTATAGATACGTTTTGGACGTATCAACATCCCCAAGCTTAATTCCTGCTCGTCCTCGAGTAGGTAAATGATAACAAGCATAATTTCTGTGGTGACATGCTATCAACCATATAAGAACTTTTAAGTAAAGCAATCAAGGCATGTAATTCAATTCAAGTCATAACAAGCAAGTGTCTATATTAGCATTGTAACAAGTAACATAAGAACATAAAGGTGCAAGAGCTCTCGCTGTCCGTGACTCGAATGTCTCGAAATGGTGTTTGCGTGCAAGAAAGGGGATAGGGATATATGAGAGAGAAAAACATAGTTTTTGTATTGTTGAGAACTTAATCTACTAAAGTTTCACACTTGGTCTTCTTTGGAATCTTATCTTGACTCATCCCCAGACCGTCAGCCAGGTACAAGTCAAAATGATCCACTCCCTTTCGATATTTTGAGCACTCATGCAATGGATGAGCGTAAGCAAGAAAGTCGACACTTAGGATGGCAAAGAGAGAAAAATGATAGAGGGGGAAGACAAAAAAGGTGTGAAAGGCTCAAATCAATGAGGACAATCATCGGCGAGAGAAAGCCAAATGATAGATATGATGTGAGGAGTAGGGATTGCCATGCAACGGATGCACATATGAGCTAAGGTAAGCTCTCCAATGGAACTAGTGGGGGTGCATCCAACTTTCTTGCTCAAGAAGACCTAGAGCTCTTTTGAGGAGGCTCATCATTGGAATATACAAGCCAAGTTCTATAGTGTAAAGGTCCCCACATAGCTATATGCATGAATGATAATCTCTATGGAGCACAAGGTATAAGATGGAGTACGAGTGTGGATCTCTCAAAAGAAATAGTAGTGTTCCCCCTTCTCTCTTTTTATTTCTTTTTCTCCTTTTTTCTATTTTTTTTATTTTTTTGTGGCCTCAATGGCTCTTTCTATTTATCTCTCATTTGTCCTCTTTGGGATCTTTTGATTTTGTCCTCTTTGGGATCTTTTGATTTGTCCTATTTGGGATCTTTCCCTCACTTTAGGGGCAACACTCTATGTATTACAAGAAGTATAGAAGATCTTTCACACTTTACAAAAGTACTCAACATAAAGAAAATGAAACTATCATGATGTATGCAAATGTATGCCTCTGCCAGTGTAGCAGGATATGCAATGATACTAGCGCGTCATGTAGCAATGATTAGGGCAAGGCCCAACAAGCATGCGGCTCATCGATCAAGCAAAAAGCATGTATGACATGAAGATCAAGTCATGAGAAGATGGATGTTGCATGGCAATGTATCTCGGAAAGGCTATGGAAATGCCTTAATAGGTAGGTATGGTGGCTGTTTTGAGGAAGGATATAATGAGGCTTATGATGACAGAGCGTATCGTGCCAAGGATTTGGATGCACCGGCGAAGTATGCGCCAACTCTCGAGGTGAGAAAGGGCAATGCACGGTACCGAAGAGGCTAGAAAAATATGGTTAGGTGGAAGTGTCAACCTTCGAATACTCACATTAGGCCGAAGAACTCATGCACTTATTATCGGTAACTCTCAATCTAATTAGGAGGTTCTCAAAGAGACAAGTACCCCGAGGAGGAGTGTATGGGGGTTTGGTTACCCTGGCGCATCCTCGACCCATGGTACGTGAGTGTACTCTAATATTTGATCCCTCCAAAGATTAGTGATCCATTTAGTAGCTAAAGTTCTCAACTATTTTGTAGGTTTTCGAAAATAAACACGGATTGCCCAAAATACGACATCTATCACTAATAGGCTAAAGCTCTTGTCACCAAAAGTTCAGACATTACTCATGGCAATACCTCAAAACTATTGCAAGTTACTACTACTAATCATCCACCTTGAGATATCTATCCAGAACATCTCGCTGTTATTAAGTTGCGAGTCCCACCCAAAGTGTAAACTCAAAGCAACAGACAACTGCATTAAAAGAACTTTGCGTAAAGTAAACAATCCTTGCACCCGCAAGTACAAGCACCCGCAAGTACAAGCACATCCCCTAGACTCATGTTTCTGTCACTCAAGCGAGTCATCGAGGGGCATGAACCCACAATCAAGCATAACGTTCCCTCTTGGAGTTACTACCTACTACTCGGCCAAAGCAATAAACAGCAACGGAGAACATTCAAGAATTACTCAAGAACATAAATATAAAAGAGGTGAATCAAATATATTACTCACACACAATCTGAACATAATCTCATAATCCATCGGATTCCAGCAAACTCAGCAGAGCAACAGCATAAAGATTACATATGTGCCTCGATCATGTAGGGCAGCTCATGAGGTCTAATCCATGAAGAACAAAGAGGGGAGGAGAAAATCATATAGCTACTGGTCATGGACCCATGGTCCAAGGGAGACTACTCACAACTCATCCGGGAGGCGTCCATGGTGGTGGAGAAGCTCCCGGTGGTGGTTCTCCCCTTCGGCAGGGTGCCGGGAAGAGTTCTCCTGGTGCTCCCGATCTTGGAAGAGCGGCGGCGGCGGAACAGAGATGAGATTGCGAAAAAGGGTTCCGTCCTCGAGGGTTTCGGGACGCGAGCAATATATATGCAAAAGGGGTCACCAGAGGCGGAGGTGGGGCCCCAGGCGCCCCCCTGGCGCGGCCAGGGGTGGGGCCGCGCCGGGTGGCCGCCTGGGCCACCCCAGGCTCCCCTCTGGCCCTGCCTTGGTTTTCTGGAAGTTCCCGATACGCTGATTTTTCCTGTATTTTTCCCGGAATTTTTAGGGCACTTTTAATATGGGGGAAACCTGAAATAGAAAAACACCGGAAAACAGGAACTAGCACTGTGGTGCACTGAGTTAATAGGTTAGTCCAAATATGATCAGAAGTGTATGGAAGTGCATAAATATCATAGCAATATCACACAAAAGAGGCATGGAGCAAGCAGAAATTATAGATACGTTTTGGACGTATCAGTGACCAACCGATGGCGACGCACGGAGCGGCCGAGTGGTTATGAGGTGACCAACCGATGGCGACGCACGGGGCGACCGAGTGGTTATGAGGTGACCAACCGAATGGCGACGCACGGAGCGGTCGAGTGAAGTAGATGCGTCCCGCGTACTCACGATGCCCGGGGCATCCGAGTGAAGTAGACGCGTCCCACGGAGTCATGATGCCTGGGGCGTCCGAGTGAAGTAGACGTGTCCCGCGGAGTCACGATGCTCGGTGCGTCCGAGTGAAGTAGACGCGTCCCGCGGAGTCACGGTGCCCGGGGCGTCCGAGTGAAGTAGACGCGTCCCGCGGAACACGATGCGCGGGGCGTCCAAATGAAGTAGACACGTCCCGCGGAGTCACGACGCCCGGGACGTCCGAGTGAAGTAGCTGCGTCCCGCGGAGTCACGATGCCCGGGGCGTCCGAGTGAAGTAGCCGGGTCCCGCGAAGTGATTATGCGCGTGGCATCTGGGTATCGAAGATGTGTGCCGCAGATGCGTTCCGCGGAGTGGCGACCCAAGGAGCGTTTGGGTGACGCCAACACAGGATACCTGTGCGCTGGAGGCTGGCGCAGGTGGCTACCTTACTCCGAGCCGTACGGTCCAGAATCTGCATGCAGCATGCAAGTAGCATTAGTGCTAATTAAGCAAGCATTCAAGCCGGTACTGAATGCAATGAAAGCTCCCTTCTTCCAGGGGTCATTTATCTCCATGAATGTGGTTTATTGCCAAATCATGGGAGGTCCGATGCTGATCTGGACCAGGCAACGCGGGTGGAAATGACCTGCATGAATGAGGCATTAATCGCTGATTAGCAAGAGTTAGAATCGGTTATGCATGTAGGTGGAAGTTTCACTTTCCCACGGCCTTTCACTGCACGCAGTTTATTGCAGCGCCGTGGAGTTTGCCGGACTCAGATCTTGAGGCCCGGAAGGCATCAAATTCGCCAGGGACAGGACCGTCCGGCACCGAAGAACAGCTCGGAGAGCCTGATGTGGATCCTGCCGATGTTGGGATCACCGAGGGTTTGCTAAGCGCGGAGCAGCATGTCGACGGACACAACGACGCTGGCGGGTACGATGGATCTGACCATGGTGTTCCAGGTCGTGTGTGTTTCGATGACGGCATCGAGGCCGGAGACAACGATGCATGGCGTTGGCACCTTACGAAGGTGAGTAATCCTATGGGAGGAACGAATCAACCTATTGTTAGACAATTTATAGTAAAAAGACTGGATTGAAAGGATACTTCCCTGGTCCTTTTGTTTGTATGAATGGCGCAATGGCCAGAACTTCAGCGGCAAATTTTTCTGGCTATGATCACCAATCCGCTTCTGAATATGGAGGAAAAAACCATTTGCATCATGGCTCGATAGACGCCATGCCCCACTGTGGGCGCCAACTGTCGTGGGAACGATTCCGACAATAATAAGGTATAGGGTAAAGGAGCATGATCTATCGAGATGCATATGGGTGACACGGTGGTTTTAACGAGTTCGGGCCTCTCGCGGTGGAGATAACAGCCCTACGTCTCGTGCTCCGGAGAGGCTTTGTTTATCTGAGTATGTATCCGGAGATTACATTATGTGAGAGAGGGAGGAACGGATCCTCATGCCTGAGCTAAGTCTTGAGACTAATGGCGATAGAGAGAGAGAGGGGAAGAATGAGAACATGTCTAGTCTAGTGGTGGGGGTGGCTTATATAGAGTGCGCCACCCCCTCACCTCCTATGTTACAAAGTGGGGCATTGAAGCCATAATGTCAGATGATGCTCCGACTGCCTTGTCGACTGTTGGTCTTTGCATATCCGAGTGAGTCAGTCATCCGAGTGGTCGACTGTCATCCGAGTGGGCGGTATGTTGCTTGTCCGACTGGATAGTACGTTGTTTGTCCGAGTGGATAGTATGTCTGTATGAAACTTATCTGGACCCACATGCTGTGTGGACCCCATGCTTTATGATATTTCGACCCTTTGTGGGCCTACCTGTTATGTGTATCCCCAACAATAAATCCTTGATATCTCTAAGATAAACATTTTCTCGCCCGGCAACAGGCCTTGCCGTCTCCCTACTTCGCTCGACCTTTCTCACGCCTTTGGCGGAGCCAGGGATGAAGTGGGTTTAGGCTCCTTGTTTCATCCTTTCGCTGCCGCGACTATGACCAAACTTGGTCCCAGGAATGAGCCCTAGGGCCTAGAGTTATGGGAGCACGGTAGTTTAAGGAAAAAACTAGGTTTCACATACCTCAGCCCATGATGGAATGCATGATGAGGGATGAAGAACTTATCTGGGGTTGCAGCCCCCGGCAACCCTGGTTTGCCGTGGGTGAATCTTTGCTCTTGCAGCCCCCGGCAATACTGGCTTGCCGGGGCCTAGATGCTGGTCTATTCCTTTTTCTTCTCCCCAAGTGGTTTCAGCAAGGATACCTGTGTAACCTGTGAACCAAAGAAGATAAAAGAAAGACAAAGGGATGCAAACTCGACCTCTAAGCTAGGGGTTAGCCGCCGCTAAGCACTATCAACCCTAACCAAGGACGAGACTCGACTCAGCATGCATGCTATAACTTAGGGCGCCAGCGCTTCATTTATTTATGCTCAGGGTCTGCGCTTGGCTTTGTACAAAGGGTTACATGCCTTGCCGGCAAGGCTCGTACAAAAGGTGGCTTGCCGGGGGGCCCGGCAAGCCGCGCCTTATGGGTAAAACTTGCGAAGATGCTCAATGTTCCAGGAATTGCTCATCAGAACGGCATTTTCGGTCTCCAGGCGGACTGCGCTAGGCCTGGTGACTCGTATTACCCGATAAGGGCCTTCCCACTTCGGCGTCAACTTGTTTGTATTCTTGGCCGATTGAACGCGCTGAAGAACAAGGTCGCCTTCCTCAAAGCTTCGGGCACGGACCTTGCGGCTATGATAGCGGCGCAAGGCTTGCTGGTAGCGTGCTGCTCTCACAGCCGCCCGAAGACAATCTTCCTCAAGGAGCGTTGCGTCATCTTGCCGCAGTTGCTCTTGCTCAAGCTCATCATAAGCGAGCACTCGAGGTGACTTGTATATGAGTTCGGTGGGGAGAACTGCTTCTGCCCCGTATACTAGGGCAAAGGGTGTCTGGCCGGTGGCTCGATTTGGCGTCGTTCTGATCGACCAAAGAACCGTCGACAATTCATCAATCCAGCGCCTTCCGCTCTTGTGCAGTCTGTCAAAGGTCTTTGTCCTTAAGCCTCGCAGTACTTCAGCGTTTGCCCTCTCAGCTTGACCATTGCTTTGTGGGTGAGCAACGGAAGCGAAACAGACTTTGCTGCCGAGGTCTTGGATATATTGTATGAATGTGCGGCTTGTGAACTGTGTGCCGTTGTCGGTGATGACCTTGTTGGGTACACCAAAACGGCACACTAGTCCCTTGAAGAATTTGACGGCTGACTGAGTTGTGACCTTCCTCACTGCCTCCACCTCTGGCCACTTTGTGAACTTGTCGATTGCGACGTACAAGTACTCAAAGCCGCCGACAGCGCGGGGGAAAGGGCCCAGTATGTCGAGCCCCCAGACCGAGAAGGGCTAGGAGAGAGGAATGGTTTGAAGGGCTTGAGCTGGTTGATGAGGTTTCTTTGAATGGAACTGACACGCTTCACACCTGGTGACCAGTGTCGTCGCATCCTGGAGGGCAGTGGGCCAGAAGAAGCCTTGCCGAAATGCCTTGTCGGCAAGGGCACTTGACCCTATGTGGGATCCACATATGCCTCCATGTATCTCTGCCAACAGCCCTAGTCCTTCCTCTCGAGGGATACACTTCAATTTCATGCCGTTCGGTCTCTTTCTATACAGGACGTCATCGACGAACTAGTACATAGCAGACCGACGGGCTACTTTTTCCGCTTCTTCCTGCTCCTCAGGAAGTTCCCCAGTTTGGAGGAATCGGATGGTATGATGTGCCCATGCTGGAGCCTGGGGCTCGACGGCGAGGACTAAAGGCATTTCCTCCGCTATAGGAGCGGCTGTCTTGACGGCAAGAGCTTGACGCTCCGTCGGAGCTAGCCGTCCCGTGGCGGGCTCAGTGTCTCCGGCAACATCCTTGCCGGCGGCTCCGGGAAGCTCGGCGGGAAAGTACTTGCTGGGCCCTAATTTCCTCTTGTTTTGCTCTATTGATGGATCAACAGATGGCTGAGAAAGCTGAAGCACAAAGGTACCTGGTTCCACATGTAACTTGAGGGAAGCGCGCTTTGGCAGGTAATCGGCGATGTCGTTCTCCGCTCGGGGAACGTGGTCCGCATGTATACCATCAAAGCGCTCTTCCAGCTTCCTCACTTCATCGACGTAGGCCTTCATCAACGGGCTCTGATAATCTTTGTTGACTTGTTTGACGACAAGCTGCGAATCACCCCTGACAATGAGTTTCTTGATTCCGAGGTCCGCCGCGATCCTAAGACCAGCAAGCAGCCCCTCATACTCAGCAGTGTTGTTCGTTGATACCTCCCTCGGGAAGTGCATCTGGACCACGTACTTGAGGTGCTCTCCAGTGGGCGCGACCAACAGTACGCCAGCCCCGGCGCCCTATAAGGAGAAAGCTCCATCAAAGTACATGATACAGTCGCAACTCACCTCTTTGCCGGGGAGAGCAGTTTCTTGGACCTCTTCATCAGGCGTCGTGGTCCATTCTGCAACGAACTCCACCAGGACTCGGCTTTGAATCGTCGAGGTACTTTCAAACTTGAGGCCAAAGCTGGACAGCTCCAGTGCCCACTCTACAATTCTTCCCGTTGCATCTGGATTGTGCAATATCCGTTGCAGAGGGAGGCGAGTGACGACAGTGATCTCGTGCACCTGGAAGTAGTGACGCAGCTTCCTCGAGTCCATAAGAAGGCCGAAGAGCAATTTCTGCACACCGGAGTACCTTGACCTAGCCCCTGCAAGAGGGAGCTAACAAAGTAGACCGGGTGCTGCATCATTTTCTTCCTTGGCGGCACTCCAACCGGCTGCGTCGTCTCTGCACGAATGGCATAAGGCTCTGTCGCTGCTATCACCTCATCTTCAATTTCTCTCTGCACCACTAGTGCGGCGCTGACCACCTGGTTTGTTGCCGCCAAGTATAGCAGCAATGGTTCTTGTGGCCTAGGCGCAACTAGTACTGGCGTGGAGGAAAGATACCTCTTCAAGTCTTGCAATGCTGCTTCGGCTTCTGGCGTCCATCCCATTGGGCCTGCCTTTTTCAAAATCTTGAAAAAGGGAAGGGCGCGCTCGGCAGACTTGGAAATGAATCTGCTCATGGCGGCAACGCAGCCAGCAAGCCGACGCACATCCTTGACCCGTTTGGGTGCTTCAATCTGTTCTATAGCCTTGAACTTGTCCGGATTGGCCTCTATCCCACGTTGTGACACAAAGAACCCGAGAAGCTTGCCGGACGGGACGCCGAAGACGCACTTCTCAGGGTTCAGCTTGAGATTGATCTTGCGTAGTTTTACAACTGTTTCTTGTAAATCCGGTATAAGGGTTGCCCTATTCTTGGTTTTGACCACTATATCATCCATGTAAGCCTCCATATTTCTATGGAGCTGGGGTTCAAAACCAATCTGGACAGCCCTTGCAAACGTTGAGCCAGCACTCTTCAACCCGAAAGGCATTCGTATGAAACAATACGTACCACATGGGGTGATGAATGTTGTCTTCTCTTCGTCTTCTCTTGCCATGAAGATCTGATGGTAGCCGGAGTAGGCATCGAGGAATGACAACATGTCACACCCAGCCGTGGAGTCAACAATCTGGTCGATGCGCAGCAATGGGAAGGGGTCTTTGGGACAAGCTTTATTGATATCTATGTAATCAAAACACAGCCTCCACTTCCCATTTTCCTTAAGAATTACCACTGGATTGACCAACCACGTTGGATGGAGCACTCCTCTTACCAAACCCGATGCTTCCAGTTTCCGGATCTCCTCTGTGATGAACTCTTGTCGTTCCAAAGCTTGCTTCCTGACCTTCTGCTTGACGGGCCGCGCCTGAGGGCAGACAACAAGGTGGTGCTCAATCACCTCCCTGGGAATGCCGGGGATGTCGGATGCTTCCCATGCAAACACATCGACATTTGCCCGCAGAAAGGTGACGAGCGTGTCTTCCTATTTGTCGTCAAGGTGGAGCTTATGGTGAAAGCCCCTCCTGTGCCGTCCTCCTTGACAGAAACCTTCTTGGTTCCCGGCGGTGTGGCCCTGGACTTCTTGTTTCTGCCGGTGGAGCTCTCTGGCACGTCCTCAACGGGAGCACTACACTCTGAAGAGGTGCGCTTGCCAGAGTGGGTGTCCGAGGTCTCACCGGTCTTCTTCTTCTTCTTCCCGGCGGAGCTCTCGGGCACGTCCTCGACGGGAGCACTACACTCCGAAGAGGTGCGCTTGCCGGAGTGGGTGTCCGAGGTCTCACCGGTCTTCTTCTTATTCTTCCCTCCCGGGGCTCCAGTGGCAGGAGCAAGTGCCCTCGTGGCGGCAGCTGCTGCAACTGCCTGCTGGTATAGTTGGTCAGCGCAAATCAGCGCATCTTTCTTATCGGAGGGGATGGTGATGATCGTCACAGGCCCTGGCATCTTCAGGGTGTTGTAGGTGTAGTGTGGCGCTGCCATGAACTTGGCCAGCGCTGGGCGGCCAAGGATCCCATTGTAAGGCAAGGGGATCTTGGCAACATCAAACACGATCCTTTCTGTCCTGTAGTTCAGATCACTTCCAAAAGTCACGGGCAGCGTGACCTTTCCCTTTGGTTGACTTCTCCCCGGGTTGACCCCATGAAACATGCCCGTCTCTTCGAGGTCTCCGTCAGGAATCTGCAGCTTCTCGATCACGATGGGCGAGAGTAGGTTCAGACCGGCCCCGCCATCGACTAGCATCCTTGTCACCTTGAGGTTGTGTATTGTCAGTGAAACCAACAATGGCAAGCACCCGACCGCAGTAGTGCGATCAGGGTGATCCTCAGTGTCAAAAATGATAGGCATGCTGGACCATTTCAGCGGCTTTTGGGCACCGGACGACGGCTCCGCCGCTGTAATCTCACGCGCCCACTGTTTAAGTTGGCGGTGAGAAGTATGCAGCGAGGCGCCGCCATCGACGCACATGGCCTCCGTAGCTTTCTGAAATTCTTGGTCGTCGGACTCGTCGTCCTCTTCGTGATCATCTTCTTCGGGCCTTCTGTCACGGCCCCGGGCGGGCCTCTCCTGCTGTTTATCCTTGCCGCGACGGCCTGCTTGGCCGTCACGCCTCTTGCCGGACCCTTCAGAACCGTCCTGGCCCTTCTCCTTGTCCCGCCTCTCATATTCAGCCCTTTGCTTCTCAGCAAGGAGCTCAACCTGTCGGCAGTCCTGGAGATCATGGCCTTTGGTGTGATGGATCTTGCAGTATCGCTTGCCGAAGTTTCCTGGCTTCTCGGCAGCCGCCAAGACCCGGCAGGCGACACACTCGGCAATTTCCTTGCCGGGGTCACTCGCCCTGGTTTTCTTGGCGGAGCCGGCGTCATCGGATCCCTCGACAGCAAGCACGGATTTACCTTTGTGCTTCCTATTGCGGTGCCGGCCTTTCTTCGCCGGGGCGGCAGTATCCTCATCTGAAGAGTCGGTTTCTGCGTCGGCATATTCGCCGGGGTACTTCCTTCCCTCCTTAGCCCGGGCACATCTGTTAGCAAGAACATAGAGTTCCGCCACATCTTTCACCTTGGTCATCGCCAGTTATTCACGCATCTTGCGGTTACGCACGTTCTGATGGAACGCGCTGATGATGGCGGCAGGGTGAACATCATGGATATTGTACTGTACCCGGCTGAACCTCTGTATATACTTGCGCAAACTCTCGCCTTCCTTCTGGGGAATGACGTGCAGGTCACTTGCTTGGCCATGGGCTTGGTGACCTCCAGTAAAGGCGCCAACAAACTCATGGCACAAATCTGACCAGGAGGAAATAGAGTCCACCGGCAAGTGCATCAACCATGACATGGCGTTGGGTTTAAGAGCCAATGGAAAGTAATTTGCAAGCACCTTATCGTCGCGGGCTCCGGCAGCTTGCATCGCGATGGTGTAGATGCTGAGGAACTCCGACGGGTGAGTCTTGCCATTGTACTTCTCGCCAACGTCAGGCTTGAAGGTGCGGTGAGTGGGCCACTGGAACTGCCGCAGCTCACGGGTAAAAGCCGGACAGCCTACCTCGTAAGGTAGACCTCCATGGCTCTCCGGTGCTGGGCGATTCACTGCAGGCCCTGCTCGCCTGTCTGACTGGTGGCGCGCTCCGCGCCGGCGCTCGATGGTGGTTCGAGCGTCTTCATGAGCTCGCTCCTGAAGAACTTGACGCTGGTCGCCATGGGTCCGTGGGTCGGACGACGCTATGGAGATGGGGTCACCCACGACGTCCCGACGAGTCGACACACGCGGTACCGGGCGAGGAGGAGGCAAATGCACCGTGGCCACGGTGCTGCCGGTCCTCCCGCCACCGGTGTGTGGGATCCCATCGGGGCGTCGACGTGGGAGCTCCGCTGGACTTGGTTCATCCTTGTTGGCGACTGCGACAAGGCTTCGGATGGTGGCTCTCCATTCGTCGAGTTTTCCCATAACGGGAGGAAAGTTGAGGAGCAACTGCGCGCGCGCCAGGGCTTCGGCTAGGGTTAGCGGTAGGGAAACCTGCACAGACCGCAACGCGCTTTGACCCCTGACCATGTCAGGAGGAGCTCCGTCACGATCCCGCGGTCGCATGCCGTTTCCACCAGCGCTTCGGTGGGCGGGCAGGTTTTCTACGTCTCGGGAGTGGCGCTCGGGGTTCTTCCCATGGTGACGCCCGGGATCTTCGGCGTGATGACGCCGTTCGTCGCGCATTACTTGGGAGGAGCGTGCTGTTGGCGCCGGCGTGGGAGTCCTGGAGGCCCTTGCGTCGCCTTCGGGTGATGCGGCAGCGGTCTTGGAGGGCCCCGCGCCACTCGCGGAGGGCCTGGCTCCATCTTTGGATCTGGCGGTGTGTGGCCCGTTACCAGGCGCACAAACATCGCCACCTCCCAAACTCCGGCTGCTGGGACAGCGTTGGTGTTCGCGAGCAGCGCCCCGGGTCCTTTCCGCGACCGGTCCGCTGCTCGCCCGCGTCGGGACGGGCTGTCCGGCTTCCGACTAGCCAACCGCCACTATCGTCTTCTTCTTGGGCGCCATAATGATGAAGAAGCGTCGAACTGAATCCTAAAGCCGATTCTCACAACTGCGCACCCCCTACCTGGCGCGCCAAAGATGTTGGTGTATTGGATCGACACCTATGGGATCACAAGAATCCCTACTACGGTTGCGGGGCACGGGGTTGAGAGAAGAGCAGATCAAACAGATAGCACACGGTTGGTTTACCCATGTTCGGGCTGCGAAGATGCGTAAAACCCTACTCCTGCTTTGGTGGATTGTATATTTGTGTTCTTCAGCTAGCTATGGGGCGTGAGGAGCTCCAAAAAGCCGAATCCTCCTCCTGGTCGCCTCGGGCCTCCTTTTATAGGGAAAAGGGGTTGCCACAGTGGCACACAGGAGGTGGAAAGGGTACAGTGATGTGAGGTTATCCCTCGCATTATATGACAAGGCGCATTTAATGCCCCTTGCTTAGGTGTCCTTGCTTTATCGGGGACGAGGGAGATATACATCTTGTCCGTCGCCGCTCCTTCTTGTGTCGACACGCGCCCTGGCCAGCGATGCCTGAGATGCCATGTAGGCAGGCAGGTAGCTGAGGTGGCGCAATGGTGGGTCTTCACGAAGATCTGCATGTCGCCACGCAGGTGCCTGCCCAGCTGGTTGGGTTAGCAGCTGCATATGGCGGTGGAGGTTTAGTTGGCGCGGGCCTGATGGTGGCCCTGCGGATGTCCTCGGCAAGGGCCTTGCCGGGGCCCCGGCAAGGGTCTTGCCGCGGCGCCTGCTGTCATCCCCGGGAAGGTGCTTGCTGGAGGTCTTGTGGTCTTCCTTGGCTGGGATCCCGCCAAGGGTCGTCGTCTTCTTAGTGTGTATCTGATCTTGAATGTCTTACAAAGATCTGCATGCCACTACGGGGATATCTCCCGAATCCTTGTCCCATGGGGGCAGTGCACACAAGGGTGATTTGCTCCGTAGGCGAGGGGCGAGTTGCCGCGGCAAGGGTCTTGTCGGGGCTGCTAAAGACGGCCCCGGAAAGGATCTTGTCGGGGCTGCTAAAACTGGCTCCCGGCAAGGATCTTGCTGGGGGAACCCGCTTCGTCCCTTTGCTCTTTGTGGTCTTGTTCTCTTGGGCTTCAGTCTTACCCTGGCTTACCTCCCTTGCCTTGCTTGGTGCGGCGGTGCCCCATGGCTCAGACTGCCCGTGCACAGTCATAGGGGTACAAAAAGTGTACCCCCCTTTTGTACACCGACAATAGGAAAGCCTACGATAGGTTTATGTTTATTCCTAGCATTAGGTTTGGCTATCCTAGCAGACTCTTCTTGGAGATAAATAGCATGTCCATCTAAGTCTTCTACCAAGAGATCTTTAACCATAGCAACACTAGGTTCAACTTTAATTTGCTCAGAGGGTGTAGGTGTTCTAGTATTACTCTTACGGACTATAGCTGAAGCTTGAGCATGATCCTTTATCCTAACAGGGAAAGGCGGTTTCTCAATATAAGCAGTAGGTATAGCAAAATCAACATTATAAGTGATCGTCTTTTCTTCAACTTTAATAGGTTCAACTACTTTTACTTCAATAGGGGGATGGTATTTAAACCACTTCTCCTTGGGGAGATCAACATGAGCAGCAAAAGATTCATAGAAAGAAGCTACTATCTCAGAGTCAAGTCCATATTTAGTGCTAAACTCACGAAAAACATTAGTATCCATAAAAGCTTTAACACAATCAAACTTAGGGGTCATACCTGACTCCTTACCTTCTTCGAGATCCCAATCTTCGGAGTTGCGTTTAATTCTTTCCAATAAATCCCATTTGAAGTCAATAGTCTTCATCATATAAGAGCCAGAACAAGAAGTATCGAGCATGGAGCGATTATTATGAGAAAGGCGAGCATAAAATTTTTTGAATGATCATTTCCCTTGAGAGCTCATGATTGGGGCATGAATATAACATTGACTTAAGCCTCCCCCAAGCTTGAGCGATGCTTTCTCCTTCGCGACACCATAAATTATAAATATAATTACGATCACGATGAACGTGGTGCATAGGGTAGAACTTCTGATGAAATTCCAACTTCAGACGATTATAGTTCCAAGATCCCATATCATCGCATAGCCTAAACCATGTCAATGCATCTCCCTTCAAAGATAAAGGGAAAACCTTCTTCTTGATGACATCCTTGGGCATACCTGCAAGCTTAAACAATCCACAAACTTCATCCACATAGATTAGATGTAAATCGGGGTGAAGTGTTCCGTCTCCTGTATAGGGATTTTCAAGCAGTTTCTCTATCATACCTGAAGGAATCTCAAAGCAAACATTTTCAATAGGTGCGGTAGGTTGAGGAGCAACTATTTGCTCTTCTGCTTGGGGTGAAGATACCCTGAACAAGCCCCTCAAAGGATTTTGAGCCATAATAACAAGTGACAATAAATTTCAGCACACTATATAAATTTTTCCTTACCAAAGGCGCTTCACTCCCCGGCAACAGCGCCAGAAAAGAGTCCTGATGACCCACAAGTGTAGGAGATCTATCGTATTCCTTTCGATAAGTAAGAGTGTCGAACCCAACGAGGAGCAGAAGGAAATGATAGGCAGTTTTCAGTAAGGTATTTTCTGCCAGCACTGAAATTATAGGTAACAGATAGTTTTGTGATAAGATCATTGGTAGCAAGTGACAAACGGTAAAAGTAAATAAGGTGCAGGAAGGTAGCCCAAACCTTTTTGTAGCAAAGGGCAAGCCTGGATAAACTCTTATGCAAGGTAAAGCGCTCCCGAGGACATATGGGAATTATCGTTAAGCTAGTTTTCATCACGATCGTCTGATTCGCGTTCGGTACTTTGATAATTTGGTATGTGGGTGGACCGGTGCTTGGGTGCTGCCCTTACTTGGACAAGCCTCCCACTTATTATTAACCTCTAATGCAAGCATCCACAACTACAAAAGAAGTATTAAGGTAAACCTAACCATAGCCTGAAACATATGGATCCAAATCAGCCGCTTACGAAGCAACGCATAAACTAGGGTTTAAGCTTCTGTCACTCTAGCAACCCATCATCTACTTATTACTTCCCAATGTCTTCCTCTAGGCCCAAATAATGGTGAAGTGTCATGTAGTCGACGTTCACATGACACCACTAGAGGAGAGACAACATACATCTCATCAAATATCGAACGAAGACCAAATTCACATGACTACTAATAGCAAGAATTTTCCATGTCCTCGGGAACAAAAGCAACTAATCACAAGACATAATATTTTTCATGATCAGAGGGGTATTAATATGCATAATGGATCTGAACATATGATCTTCCACCAAATAAACCAACTAGCATCAACTACAAGGAGTAATTAACACTACTAGCAACCCACGGGTACCAATCTGAGGTTTGGGTACAAAGCTTGGATACAAGAGAATAACTAGGGTTTGAGAGGAGATGGTGCTAGTGAAGATGTTGATGAAGATGCTCTCCCCAAGATGGGAGAGTTCCTGGTGATGACGGCGGTGATGATTTCCACCTCCCGGAGGGAAGTATCCCCGGCAGAACAGCTCTGCCTGAGCCCTAGATTGGTTTCCGCCTCGGTTCCGCTTTGAAACGGCGGCGTCTAGTCCCGAAAGCCTCCTCCTGATTTTTTCAGGTCAAAACGCTTCATATAGGAGAAGATGGGCACTTGGGGCCCACCGGCTGGCCCTCGAGGCAGGGGGGCGTGCCCTGGGAAGGGGGCGCGCCCCCCACCCTCGAGGCTAGCCAGTGGCCCCTCTCGTGGATTTCTTTCGCCAGATATTTTATATATTTTCAGAAAAAATGTTCTGTGGAGTTTTGGGGCTTTTGGAGTTGTGCAGAATAGGTTTCCAGAGTTTGCTCCCTTTCCCGCCCAGAATTCCAGCTGCCGGCATTCCCCCTTCTTCATGTAAACCTTGCAAAATAAGAGGGAAAAGGCATAAGTATTGTGACAAAACATGTATGAACAGCCCATAATGCAATAAATATCAACTTATAAGCATGATGCAAAATGGACTTATAAGCAGGGGGCGCGCCCCCCACCCTCGTGGACGCCACGTCGGCCCTACTCCGTGGTTCTCAAGTCTCCCGTGCGTATTTTGCTCCAAAAATATCTCTCCCGAAGGTTTCATTCCATTTGGACTCTGTTTGATATTCCTTTTCTGTAAAACCATAAAACAGGCAAAATCCAACAATCTGGACTGGGCCTTTGGGTTAGTAGGTTAGTCCCAAAAATAATATAAAATTGTATAACAAAGCCCATTAAACATCCAAAACATCATAAATAATAGCATGGAACCATAAAAAATTATAGATATGTTGGAGACGTATCAAGCATCCCCAAGCTTAATTCCTGCTCGTCCTCGAGTAGGTAAATGATAAAAACAGAATTTTTGATGTGGAATGCTAACCAACATAGTTTTTCAATGTAATTCTCTTAATTGTGGCATGAATGTTCAGATCTGAAAGATTCAAGACAAAAGTCTATATTGACATATGAAATAATAGTATCCCTACAAAATCATATAGTCTGGCTATACTCCCTCTTCATCACACAAAATATTCATATCATGCACAACCCCGATTTCAGCCAAGCACTTGTTTTCATACTCTATTCTTTCAAAACTTTTAACTTTCACGCAATACATGAGCGTGAGCCATGGACATAGCACTGTTGACCCTCAAAAGTGGCACAATCGTAAAAGTTGCTTTAATCTATGTCAAGATTACTTCAAACTTATTATTGGAAGTCACCATGAGATGACTTTCTTTGAGAAGATCAAGATGGATATGAAAGTGGTCTAAAACGGAGTCTGGATGCAAAAGTTATGACAAGTTCAGAGATGCTCATGATGACACCAGATTAAAGAATGGCTTGAAACCCAATTAAGATGACTTCAAGTGGAAAATGTTTCAACATGAAAGTTGTGTGTCTCGTCGAAACGGTCGATTTTGATATACAAATCGTCCCAATCCGAGTTCGTATGCAACAGTTACAGTCTTCCGAACGCAGCCCTGTCACAGAGCCATAAGTGGCGCGCCCCACCAGCCACGTGTCTGATGGGTAGCGCGAATAACATCATGTTTTGTGTGACCGTTTTGGCCTAGAAGATGGCTTCAATTCGAAAAACGTTCAACATGAAAGTTGTTTGTCTCGTCGAAACGGTCAAGATTTCTTTTGGGCTCTTTTCCATCCGAGATCGTTTACCACCTCAAAAATTACCCGCAAGGTACAGCCAGTTTAAACCGAACAGTTTTGGAAAGTTCGGACAAAACCAATCCGAATTTGGCTAGGGTTTTGGACGTGAATACAAGCCCTTTCCTTGCACAGGAAGTCCAGCCGCCTCTTATATACCTAAGGGGTGACGGCCGATTGAACAACACACAGTCGATCAATTCATCTACCACTTTTTATCTTTTACCTTTTCTCCTAAACCCTAGTTCTTCTTCTTCATCGTTCTTTGTCTGTTCTTCTTGTTGCAGGGCGGCGAACCTCGAGGCCCTAGGGGCGGTCAGGCCGACCTAGGGCATAGACCTAGGGCATACCATTGCCGATGTGTGTCCATACGGGGTCCCTCCCGGGCGCGTGGGGTTTCGGGTCTACAAAAGCACCCGCCAGATTGCTTGCGTACCTTGCTTCCGGACGGGTCTCCTTCAATGGGTTGCGGTGCATCACCCATGGCGTCGATGGTACACGGTGACGTGTTCGTGTGCGGACACACTTTTTGGCAACTCCGCTGGGGACGAAGCTTTGAACGATCTCCGGCCCGTTCTTGCTACGAAGAGATCGTCATCTAGGGTTTGCAATCTACAAAGGTAATATGAATACCCAATTCACATATGTAGATGCAAATAATGCATATGTTGTTGCTAGATCATCTAATTATGTGCAATGGCCGATGCAACAAAATCTCCATGATTCGACTTCATATAATTTTAGCAACATGCAACATATGTATCCCAACTCCCATGCATCGGCAACCCCACAAATCCATATGCCGATGAACAACATGATGAGTTCGGTTAATTAAGTTGAAACACCCCATGTAGGATCTTTCAATAGCATGCAACATAGTGTTTCATGTTTTTATTCATCGGCAACTAATTTGCAACATGTTAATCCATACATGCTGGTGGATAGGGGAATTGGCCATGCTACTACTAGTTATTCGGCCAATTACCCTCAAACATCATATGCTACACCTCATGCTACTATTTTTTGGGCACCATACGCAACTGTTGATGTCCATGATCCGGCTCTGCACCTTAATGGTCATGGCCGAATAAGTGAAACTTCTGCAGGAGCACAAATGCTTTCACCTACTACCGTGGCATATCATGTCCCCCCTACACAATTACAGGGTTTCGGCAACATCTCATTGCCGGAAGAGTCTAAAAGCATTGGGGGGCAACCATATCCAGACTTGGTAATTGAGAACAAGCTTACATTCTCTTGGGATTTGTGCAACTCTATTCGCCAGGAACTAATAGAAGGTGGGAAGCCTCATGATTTTGCTGCTGTAAAAGCTAGAGTTGTGCAAATGATGCAGTTGCCTAGTGTTGTACCATCCAGTGTACCACCAAAACAATCGCAAAGTATCGGCACCTCATTGCCGAAAGAGTCTCAAAGTATTGGGGGGCAATCTCATGACGAGTGGATGGAAATTGAGATGAAAAAGTTTAAAGCTCGCCAAGCTGAGATGTGGGCTAAAATTAGACGAGAGCGAGAAGCCTTGCAAATTCAAAAAGATAAAGTTGTTGATTCAGGTAACAAAGAAAATTCGGTTATTAGAAAAGCCGAATCAAGTAGTATATATTCTGAGTCCATCAAATCCAAAGAGGCAAGCATTATTAAGAAAGGGCATGGAAAGCATAGCAAAACAGTCATACTTGATTTTTCCGAAGTCAATGGAACCTACTTCCTGCCCTATGAGTTTCGTGCCATAGAAATTGACAAGCCTCAAGGACAAGAACAAGTAGCCGAACAAAGTTCGGCTGACATGTATCTTCAAAGCAATGATGCACAGAATCAAGAAAAAGATGATGAAAAGGTGTTGGGGAGCCATCCAACGATGGAGCAAGATGTTCTTCAAGTGACACCACCATCATGTTCTCCCAACATATTTGAAGAGGTATGCATAGAGAGTAATTTACCTATTTTCAGATTTGGTCACGACTTCATTATTGATGCATCTATAAGAAATATTCTCATAAGTAATTTTGAAAGACCAATGAAGAAGGGTAATTCATTTGTTAGCAATAAACTTGTTATGGAACATATCGGTCAACCCATTACGCCATTTATAAAGACTGATATTGACTTATTGTTACAGCCAAAGCTTTCCCCGTTGCTTTATGTAAAGTTCATATCTAGTTGGGTCGCTTTGCTTATTTCGTACTTGGCTTGCACTTGGTCTCAACTGAGACATGTATGTTCTAAATATCTTCGTTTCAGAAATTTAAAGCCAAGGTTAAATTCTATTGAGAAAACTGATGCTAATATAATATCTTATCCAAAGACATCGGAGATAGAGTGGAAAAACAATACATAGCCGAATGGGGAGACTACAAATCTGAAACATTCGTTTTCTTATCTCCAAAGCCGTTCAAACAGCAAGATCGGCTAGAGAATAAGAAGTATACCTTCAATTCAAGCATGTGTGATCAAATATTTGATTTGTTGCTGAAAAATAATTACATTACAATTCTTGATCACCATGTTAAGCCATCAATCCAAGGACGAATGTATTGTAAGTTGCATGATTCATCCAAGCATAATTTTGAGGATTGCAACATGTTTCGTCAAATAGTTAAATCGGCCATTGAAAAGGGACGATTGAAGTTTGTTGAAACACCAAGAGATGACTAGTCCATTTTGATTGGTCCCGATGGCAAAAACTTTTTGCATCGGCTGCTTCAAGCCGATCCATTTAAAGAGAATGTAAAAGCTGCAGGTGATGGGATCAAGCTTTCAAGTAAAGAAGTTGTTGAAGAGCATAACGAGCATAATCTTGAGGGTGAGAGTTCCATCGAAGCTACAATGGAGACGCCAAGGACTAGGGGGCAGCAAGCAAATCCAATGATCGATGAAAGCAAACCAAAAGAAAGCAAAGGCCAAAATAAGCGCAAGTGTAAGAGATCAAAAATCACTTTCGCTGAACTATTGGATAAGTATCAAAAGAAGAGTGAAGAGAAGAATGCTTATCAGCCAAATTCATGCAAAGAAACCAAGATCACCCCCAAGGCACAGGTATGAGGATCGGTATTGGCAAAGTGACAATTTTTATGCAACATATTCATAACCTTATTTTGGGCCGCCAATGCCAATGCCGTGGATGCCTCCCTATGCTCAAGTAGATCCATATCCATCATGGGACAGGTATGATACAAGGGCGCATTCTCCATCTTATTTTAGACCATCTCACCAATATTATGCAGCTCCGAGAAGATCAACATTTGAACAATCACATGTTAAAGACCGTTTCAATCATAAGGAATCGGTCCAAAGCTCAAGGAAGAATAAAGAGGTGGTCAAGTAAGTTTACCGTGTTAAAAGAGATGGTCGTAAGAGTGCAACTTCAGATTTGATCTCAAATGAAAAAGAGCCAATTAAAGTGTTGACATTGGCTACTAAAGGCAATGAGATGAAGAAAAGAATTATTGAGAGTCAAAGTGCCAAATCTGAAGAAAAGAAGTTGAGAGTGCACAAGGCCAAAAAAGGATTGCCATTGGCCAAGACAAAATCACAGTTGGGGTACCCACTCGGCTTATCATATTGGCAAAAGAAGAAATTACAAAAACTTAGTGCACAACAACTTGAAGAAAGAAACATGGCATGGGTTCCCAAAGGAAGTGCTCAAAATAAGAATTATGTGCAAGCTTCCCTTACAAGAAGTGCGGCAAAGGTGAAGAAGGAAAAGAGTGAAAACTATGAAGGACGAAGCCGAAGATTTCAGCATCTTCGGTCTACACATTATCCATATTCTTCAACTATGTCATTAACTCCCATGTCATGGAATTCGTCATCAGGTATGATTGGTAACCCTCAATGGGCTTATTTTAATCCATGGATGCCATATAATTTCTTACATCATGAAAGGGTATTACCAAGTCACTATACATTTGATTAGCTACAAGTTTGTTGCTGATCCAAAGGGCCGAAATACTTAGTTTGTCATTTCATTTGTTTGTTTCGGCTATATGTGCTTTGAATGAAGTTTACATGGTAATGTCCGATATTTATCTATCGTCCTAAGAATATGTCAATGCATGACCGGTGTAGTATTCTAGCATCGTCCTTAGTTCGAATGGAGAGCGAGACAAGGTATGTGCTCATGAAAATTCATATGTATGCCTATATTATGATTGAATGGAGTTGAGACATCATTGAATATATGTTGCATAGACCAATTCATAGTTGCAGAATTGGCTAGTGAGCTTATACTTTGTTTGGATATGATTTGGCTTATGCATCTTTGAGATCTATAAGAGGCCAAAGCATAGTTGATTTTATTACTGAACATCGGATTAATGACATGCATAATATTGATGTTAGCCTTGTCTCTCTATTACTATGGAGATTATGTTTTGATGGTTCAGTTCGTAGCAATGGCCAAAGTGTTGGTGTTGTTTATATATCTCCTTGTGGTACTATTTTTGAAGTCTCGTGCCGCTTAGAATATTTTTATGCATGATTAATCAAAGCCAAATATGCATTGTTATTCGGGTTGACTATTTTACTTGCTATAGGTACTATACATATTGAGGCTTTCGGTGATTCGTTATGAGTAGTGCAACAAATATCCAAGGGTTATCAATGTTTTGACGAATCGCTTATAGTTTATCTTGGGGTATGTCTAGATGCAAAATTTACCTTGGATTGCATTAAGATTGTTCTTATATTTAGACATGAAAATTCAAAAGAGTTGGCACAGCAAGCATTCGGCTACTACGTTAATCATGGTGTATTGCATTTCTCTCGATAGCTGATGCTTCGTCTCGTCAACATAGGTAAGGCCGAACCGAAGTTCACAGCTTCGGCCACTAATGAATTTTGATGCAGGTGATAGTAAGGATTGGAGAGAGTTTATTTTTTGATTATCTACAAAATCTTACCAAAATGGGGAACAATATGGTTCGGAGGATGACCTTGAGTTACACATCTATGGAACCTTATCATCGGATTGTTAATGAAGTTGAGAAGGTTTGGCCCAAGTTTGCATCAAGGGTTCAAGAACAATAATGGCTGATATATAATTATCGTCCTAAGCATATAAATGGCCGATGGGGTGTTGACATCGTCCTTAGAACCAACATGGTACAAATTATTTTTCGGCACGCTTGCTTTGCCGAAAAACATGGGGGCACATGTTGACGCTCAAAAGTGGCACAATCGTAAAAGTTGCTTTAATCTATGTCAAGATTACTTCAAACTTATTATTGGAAGTCATCATGAGATGGCTTTCTTTGAGAAGATCAAGATGGATATGAAAGTGGTCTAAAACGGAGTCCGGATGCAAAAGTTATGACAAGTTCACAGATGCTCATGATGACATCAGATTAAAGAATGGCTTGAAACCCAATTAAGATGACTTCAATTGGAAAACGTTTCAACATGAAAGTTGTGCGTCTCGTCGAAACGGTCGATTTTGATATACAAATCATCCCAATTCGCGTTCGTATGCAATAGTTATAGCCATCCGAACGCAGCCCTGTCACAGAGCCATAAGTGGCGTGCCCCACCAGCCACGTGTCTGATGGGTAGCGCGAATAATAGCCTGTTTTGTGTGATCGTTTTGGCCTAGAAGATGGCTTCTATTCGAAAAACGTTCAACATGAAAGTTGTTCGTCTCGTCGAAACGGTCAAGATTGCTTTTGGGCTCTTTTCCATCCGATGTCGTTTACCACCTCAAAAATTACCCGCAGGTACAGCCAGTTTAAACCGAACAGTTTTGAAAAGTTCGGACAAAACCAATCCGAATTTGGCTAGGGTTTTGGACGTGAATCCAAGCCTTTTCCTTGCACGGGAAGTCCAGCCGCCTCTTATATACCTAAGGGGTGACGGCCGATTAAACAACACATAATCGATCAATTCATCTACCACTTTTTATCTCTTACCTTTTCTCCTAAACCCTAGTTCTTCTTCTTCCTCGTTCTTCGTCTGTTCTTCTTGTTGCAGGGCGGCGAACCTCGAGGCCCTAGGGGCGGTCAGGCTGACCTAGGGCAGCTCATTGCCGCTGTGCGTCCAGACGGGGTCCCTCCCGGGCGTGTGGGGTTTCGGGTCTACAAAAGCGCCCGTCGGATTGCTTGCGTACCGTGCTTCCGGACGGGTCTCCTTCGACGTGAGCTGCGGTGCATCATCCCCAGCGTCGAGGGTACACGGTGACGTGTTCGTGTGCGGACAAGCACTATGTGGAATAGAGAGGTGGTTATGGAGAAGACAAAAGGAGGGAGATAGTCTCACATCAACTAGGCGTATCAACGGGCTATGGAGATGCCCATCAATAGATAACAATGTGAGTGAGTAGGGATTGCCATGCAATAGATGCACTAGAGCTAAATATGAAAGCTCAACAAAATAAACTAGTGGGTGTGCATCCAACTTGCTTGCTAACGAAGACCTAAGGCATTTGAGGAAGCCCATCATTGGAATATACAAGCCAAGTTCTATAATGAAAATTCCCACTAGTATATGAAAGTGACTAAACATGAGACTCTCTATCATGAAGAACATGGTGCTACTTTGAAGCACACTAGATCATTGATGGCGCATGTTGCCATGCCCGTCTATTTTGGCTCTTATAATTGTTAGATATATGAAATATTTTTTATACATTTTCGGCGTTTTGAGCTCTTATGATTGTTAGGCGTGCTTTGAACCATTGCGCTTTCTTGCAGCTTGTGCTTGTACGCTCCATTTTCCAGAATAATGGTATGCAATTGAAGAAAGGAATCTGATTGGTTTCCAATGTACCGTGTTTGGCTTTTTCTTATAGGTCTACTCTTTCGCAAAGGATCAGATCATGGCATCCCAAAAAATAGCAATATTCAGAGAAACATTAGGAATATATGAAGAATGGGTAGAACTGACACATGTACTCATATACATGTTTTTTTACATTTTCTCTATATTACAGTTCAACAGAAAAGAATACACAAAAAAGGTAAACAACAAAACATACAATTAGATGTCCAATTAAACAACAAATATTTACTTAGCCAAAAATCTGAGTATACAAATTCAGTGAATAGCATTGCTTCCAAGATTCATATGAGGTTGCACTTGGTTTTCCTAGATTAGTTACTCAGTTAGAAAGGGTATGCAAAGTTCCCTAAATAGTTTTTTTCCAAAGCATTGTTCAACAATCAGTTGGCTTTAGCTCGGACGATACAGAGAAAAAATATTTAGCACTTTTTCATCTCTTGGAACCATCAATATCAATACTTCCAAATCCATGAAGCTGCAAATGCAACAGAGGAAAACTGAAAGACTGAATCTATGGGAGGTCAGAATATTAAAATATCCTCTGCACGTGGAACTTGTATTTTAATATCCTCTTTCCTTTTAATATCCTGAATCTAAAAAGGAAAGACTGAATCTAAAGGAACTTGTATTGCCTTTGCCTTGACACCTTCTTTTCCGTTGCGATCGTGAGGATTCGTTCGACTGCACGTGGTTCGTCTTCAAGGCTTCTTCGTCGTCGTCTTCATGGACGCATTCTTATTCCTTGCGGGATCTCAGGCAAGATGACCACCACCTTGGATACCTTTACTATCATTGCCATGCTTAGTTGTCTCGATGCTATCGTTACATGTCGCGCTACCCATTATTTTTGTCAGCCCCTCTCCTTGTTGACATGAAACCTCTAACCTTTGACACCTTCCTAGCAAACCATTGTTTGGCTATGTTACCCGCTTGCTCAGCCCCTCTTATAGCGTTGTTAGTTGCAGGTGAAGATGAAGATCGTTCCATGTTGGAACTTGTTGTTGGAATATCACAATATCTATTATTATTATTTAACACACCTATATACTGGGCATGGGTGGAAGTCTTGGCATTTTGCTCGGTGTTTTGTTCCACTCATGCCACCTTAGGAGCCGATAAACCGGCATTATGTTCCTTGATTTTGCGTTCCTTACACGGTTGGGTATATGGGGACCCCTTGACAGTTCGTCTTTGAATAAAACTCCTCCAGCAAGGCCCAACATTAGTTTTTAATTTGCTCATAATAAAAACTTAATTAATTAATTAATTTCATAGGGAGTTAGCGCTACCCGAGGATTCTTTCTACATAGCAGGGGGGCCAGTGCTGATGGTGTTGGTCCCAAACGGGGGTTCGACGGGGCCGCCATGGGGAAACTCGAGGTATCTGGCTCCCGCAAAATCACCCATCCGGTTGTGGCCTGAGACGAGATACGCGTGGCTTCTATCAGGGTGTCGGCATGCCGGGAGGTCTTGCTAGACTTGTTTTACCATTGTCGAAATGTCTTGTGCACCGGGAATTCCGAGTCTGATCGGGCCTTCCCTAAGATAAGGGGTAACATTATTATTATCTCTGCTGATTGTGAGAGCTTGTGATGGGCTAAGTTGGGACACCCCTGCAGGGTTATGATCTTTCGAAAGCCGTGCCCGTGGTTATGTGGCAGATTGGAATTTGTTAATGTCCGGTTGTAGAAAACTTGACAGAGGATCCGAGTAAAATACACAACTGCGTGAGTGTGACGCCCGAAGACCGACGTCCGAGAAGATTCCAGAGATTCCAGATGTTCCAGGTTCTCCCGTGTGTTTCAATTGTGCTTGTGTTATTTATTTTGCATTGCATCATGTCATCATGCCTTCATGTCATATTTATTTTGCATCTCAACTTAAATAAATCGTGTGGACCTTCGGTCCATTTAAATCGAGGGAAGTGTGATTTCTCTTTAAAACATATAAAAGCCTCTCAATATTTAGGGAGCTATATTATTAAATTATTCCATTTGTTGGAATTAACCCAACACACTTGCATAATTTTCCCCATGCCTTTTCTTTCAAAATTCCTTGCCTCTAAACCTTGCCAACAATTCTTATCCATTTTATCGAGGCTCCTCCAAAAATCCGAACATTTTTGGACCCTTCAAAAATCAAGTCTTAGTTCAAACCCATTTGATTAAATTCAAATAAGTTCGAATTATATCTTGATCATGCCTTTTCTATTTTTCTCGGACCGTGCTCATTTTATGATGCCCGAGAAAAATAGTCCCATGTGCTAACTTTTTCCCTAACCCCCCTCCTCATTCTTTTCTTCTCTCTATTTTTTTTCTGGTAAGAAATATATGGAGAGAGAGATCCCAGCAGCCCAGCTTGGGCCTCCTAGCAAACACTCCCAGGCCAATCACTCTCAGCCTCCATCCCTCCTAGGCCCAGTCGGCCACTTCTCCCCCCAGCCGGCCCATCTACTCCTCCAGTGGCCCAATTCGCTCCACCGGCGGCCTAACCCTAGCGCCCCGACCTCAAGCTCGGCCTGCCTCCTCACCCTCGATCTCCAGCGCCGGCCAGGAGCTGCGCCTCCCTCAGGCCGCCACGCCATCCTTCGGCCTCTTCCTCGTCTCCCAGCAGCGACCAGTAGCGCCCCGCACCTCCTCCCTTCGACCAGCGCCGAGCCCGCAGCGCCCATCCGGTCGGGGCCTCGTTCCCCTGCCGCGCCCCATCCTCCAGCAAGGCCTCGTCTCCTGCGGGATCCAGCACCCGCGGCCTCTTCCTCCGCGCCCGAGCCCTCGACGGCGTTTCCCCTGCAGCCTCCTCCTCAGGTGGCCAGTGCCGCGGCCACCGGAACCTTCTTCGCCTCTGTTCGAACCCGGGGAGCAGCACCAAGTTCCATAGTTGCAGATTTTCGTCAAGTACCTCTACAAAAGTGTGTACATCTAAGTAACGAGAACGTCTACCGTCGCCAAGACCCACGGATGCCAAGTACCACGACGAACGTTTTGAACCGTCAAGTCCCGGATGCGCCCGAACGACTACCGAATGTACCAAGTACCTCGACGCCGAAGACCAAGACCTCAAGTTCCATGACACGTTGAACATGATCATCTACGAAACGAGAACGACCACACGATGCGTCAAGTTCCACTACCGTCGCCGTGTACAACTACCGTCGCCCCGAAGATGTTGGTTTCGTCAAGTACCTCTCCGAACGTGAACGCCTACTTCCTCTACGAATCGCGAGAACGGCTACATAACGAGTACCTCTACAGAACGACTACTTCCTCTACGACCCGTGTACCACTACTTCCGCTACTTCCACTACGTCCCTCGACGACTCGAACCACCCCGAAACGAATGTTCCGAAGGTATAACCCGAGATGATGACCCGTGGAATGCTTGTGTTGTATGAGATGAAGTACTTGTGTGCTCCGTGCCCGTTTCGTTTGTCATGTTCCTCGGTTGCCTCGTCGCCGACTCGTGGGAACCCGGTGACGGGTTCACCCCACCTTTTCTTCTTGCATACCACGCTCTCCGTCATCTTTTGCACCGGTCTCTCAACGAGTTATCGGAACCGAGATGTTGCCATTGCATCATTTTCGGATCGTTGCCGTGGCACCCTTTTCTTC
The DNA here is from genome assembly GCA_902687465.1 of Secale cereale. Classification (NCBI taxonomy): domain Eukaryota; kingdom Viridiplantae; phylum Streptophyta; class Magnoliopsida; order Poales; family Poaceae; genus Secale; species Secale cereale. Next base: position 100,645,590 of record LR738711.1, on the reverse strand, counting down.
CACCACGGTGACAATACTTCATATCTTCTTCATGTCAACTTTTAATAAACTTGCATAAACTTGATCATGTCATCCGCATCATGTTAACAACATTTAAAATGTGTGAATTGTTGTTTGCTTAATAATTGCTAAACATGCTCATGGGGATTTTCCGGAATTGGTTGTTATTATTCCCGGCCTCTTTTAAAATGTCTAAATAGTGTAGTTTTATTATGTTTCACCTCTTGCTATGTTAACAAACATTTAATCTTGTCTTGTAAATCAACGAGAGTCAATTAAATAATTAAATGTGGTGTTTCGTCAATATGCAACTCGTTGCATATTGAGCTCCACTTAACTTGTAGTACTTGTTTGTGCACTTTGCCATGCCATGCATGATTAAACCGGACATGCATCATACTTGGATGTGCATAGTATGCCATGTTTATGCTTGTGTGTTTACCGTGTTGTTTGCTTCTTTCCGGTTGCTTCTCTTGTTAGCTTCGGTTTCGTTCCGGAGTTGTGAGGATTCGCTCGACTATGTTGCTCCGTCTACTTCATGGACCCGTTCTTCTCCCTTGCGGAATCCCAGGCAAGATGATCATACCCATGGATACCTTTACTACCATTGCCATGCTTAGTTGTCTCGATGCTATCGTTACATGTCGCGCTACCCATCTTTTATGTCAGCCTCTCCTTGTTGCCATGAAACCTCTAACCTTTGACACCTTCCTAGCAAAACCACTGTTTGGCTATGTTACCCGCTTGCTCAGCCCCTCTTATAGCGTTGTTAGTTGCAGGTGAAGATGAAGTTCGTTCCAGGAGGGAACTTGTTGTTGGAATATCACAATATCTATAATTATTATTAACACACATATATACTGGGCATGGGTGGAAGGCTTGGCCTTTTGCTCGGTGTTTTGTTCCACTCATGCCACCTTAGGCGCCGATAAACCGGCATTATGTTCCTTGATTTTTTGCGTTCCTTACATGATGGGTGGATGGGGACCCCTTGACAGTTCGACTTTGAATAAAACTCCTCCAGCAAGGCCCAACATTGGTTTTATTTTGCCTCATAATAACAACTTAATTAATTAATTAAAATTGCATAGGGGGTCGCACCCTCGGGGATTCTTTCTACATAGCAGGGGGGCCAGTGCTGATGGTGTTGGTCCCAAACGGGGGTTCTGTGGGGCCGCCACGGGGAAACTCGAGGTATCTGGTATAACCGTAGCTTCGCCCATCCGGTCGTGGCCTGAGACGAGATACGCGCGGCTACTATCAGGGTGTCGGCACGCCGTGAGGTCTTGCTGGACTTGTTTTACCATTGTCGAAATGTCCTGTGCACCGGGATGCCGAGCCTGATCGGATTTCCCTAAGATAAGGGGTGATGATATTATATTTATCACTTCAGCTAATCGTGAGAGCTTGTGATGGGCTAAGTTGGGACACCCCTGCAGGGTTATAATCTTTCGAAAGCCGTGCCCGCGGTTATGTGGCAGATTGGAATTTGTTAATGTCCGGTTGTAGAAAACTTGACAGAGGATCCGAAGTAAAACACACAACTGTGTGAGTAACCGTGACTGTCTCTTTTCACTTTGAGAAGAGAACACGGTGGGGTTATGTTTGACTCGTATGTAGTTTAGGATCTTTAGCGATCACTACTAGTTTGCGACCGTATGCGTAGATGCTCATCTTACTCTTGTACTCGTAAGTTAGCCACCATATTTTTGCTTAGTCGCTGCTGCAACCTCACCACTACCCTCTTCCTACCCATAAAGCTTTGCTAGTCTTGATACCCATGGTTATGGGATTGCTGAGTCCTCGTGGATCCCAGATACTACAACACCAAATGCAGGTTCAGCCGAGAGTGGTGCAGGAGCTGGTTCAAGTACTTCTGGGAGCTCGTTGAAGAGAGTGGCCGTATGCTTGTGACGTTTTCGACGATCAGTAGTGGTTTCTACTAGGGGCGATTCGGACCTGTGGCTTTATGTTGTTTTTGGTATCTTTCTTTTGGATCTTCGCCCGTAGTCGGGTTGTGATGTTCTGAATGATGTTTTGCTTATGTAATGTTTGTGTGAAGTGGCGAGTGTAAGCCAACTATCTCTTTTTGCAATTTAATCCCTCTTTTACATGTGTCGTGCAAAGATACCAAACTTGAGATCATTCCAGAATCCAGAATGGGCTTATACCTTTAAGTCGTGCCTCGACACGTAGGAGGTATAGTCCCATCCTGGGCATTACAAGTTGGTATTCAGAGCCTTCTCCGACCTAGAAGCCCCCACTGATTGATCGAATCGTTGACGGTTGAGTCTAGGCACACACTTGAAAATGTTTTGAGTCCTATATATATATATATATCGGAGAGTAGGATTTCTTTTACTCCTCATCCCTTTTTCACTCTGGTGAGGACTCCTGACGATTACTCTTATCTCTTCTACTCTCAAAAATGCCCCAAATTTTTTTTTGGATCACGCGAGTATTGTTTGGATTGTTCCGATGTCTTTGTGACGAGAACATTGTTCTCGATGCCTCCTGTCATTAGGGGTTGTGGCAGTGTCCCGGGGAGTTGAGCTCCGAGGTGTTGTCGTCACAAATATATCGCATCAGTTCTAGAATACTTAAGACGGCCGACATCGAAAACTCTCCTATGCGGTTAGTGGCAAGATAACCCCGACATCACCCAGTACTGGGGAGGTAGTTTGGGAGTATTGCCATGGCTTGTATAGTAGATGTGTTTCGAAGGTCCGAGGTAAACGGTTTCCGGAAATAATTGGTTATGTGTTGAAGGATGGATACAGCTGGATGTAGGATTAGAGTTGAGTGCGCGGTGCTTCCCCTGTATCCCCAACACCTGATTGCATAACTGGAAACTTTCGGAAATTAATAGGTGGGTTCATCTAGTAGTTCTAGGCATTCTTCCAACGAATACATGATATGGAGTTCGGGGTTCTACATTGAGTGAAGTGGTTTTATGGGCTTGTTCCGATCGGGAGTTGCATCTTAAAGGGTCCTTGGCTATGCTGATCCGGGGATTGCAAAACCCTTTTGTAACATGTTCCATGAGCTTTCAGCACGAAGATGTCGAACGAAGCTTCTATCTTGTATTTGTTCTTCTGCTCCTTGTTGCTTTTATTTACCTTTTGTTCTCCCAAGTGGCTTCTCGTCAAGTTGATGTACCTGTGGAATTCATTCGTTCAATTCTCTGTTCGGAGGATATTGTGAAGATCATGTTGCAACATATCTATCCTTTGTTCTTGTTTTGATTCTGGTATTCGAGTTGCTTCGATGTCAAATGTTGATTCCATACCTTTCCTAATCGGTGTTATCATATTTCTATGGGAGTGCTAGTCCTTCTTAACCATCGAGAATTTCATGTTAATCCTTTTCAACCGGTGTGCCTTCTCTTCAAGTTATTCCATACGGACGCCGTTGAGAAATCTGACGATTTGTCTGTTTCATTCATTCCAAGTTGTCTTTGTTTCCCAACCCTCCCACCCTTTTCTTATTGAGCCAGAATTCTTAATGAAGTATCCATTTTATTCATGTGATGTTTCTTCATTCATTTCCTTCAATGTTCTTATCCGGTGATCTATCGTGAAGATGCTCAAGAGCTTCAAGTTCATCATTCTTTTGTTCTCAAATTCTGCCGGTGGATGTAATTCAAGATTTCGGTGTTGATCTTATCCTTTTCCTCATTTCACAATGTTTTCTTATTCCGGTGCACCAATTAATCATTCTCCTCTTGCTATTCATATCCAGAGTGCTGAAGATTCGTGTTTCCATTCTTAATCCTGTCAAGCTATTTTGAGATTGTTATCCTATTCAAGCCATTTAATTCAACCGGTGCAATATCTCTTAAGCAATATTTTTCAACGGTGATTTCTTTTGAGTGGGCCCTAACCCACAGGTTTTTCCCAGGATCTTACCTGACTCTTCTATTTTCTGGAGTTATACTCAAATTCTTTTCAAAGTGTGACGTAAGAATGATTTCCATCGGTCACATGCCTTCTCCAAGATTGTTTCCAATTATTCTCATCTTTAGCTCCACCTTCCTCTTGTCATTCGTCCGGAGTATCTCGAAATTCTTCATGGCATTTCTCGTCTTCACTCTCAACATTTGAAGATCGGAGAAGTATTTCTCTTAAATCTTGGCCCGTTCTCTCAAGATTCGTGGTTCTAGCTTCTTGCCATCCTCATTATTGTTCTGATTGTGAGGAATTATTTTCATAACCATCCGAAGCATTTCATGAATTTTTTCTTTGTGATCCTCCGAAGGCCAGCATTTCAGAATATTTCTTCGTTCTCAGTTTTCAACTTCGTCCTCCAACTATTCTTAATTGATGTCTCTTCGTTCGTCTCCATATTTTTATGGTGGTTCTTTCAAGATTACCTTCCGTTGTTATCGTATCAATCCATTTGTTCTTTTCACAATTCTACCGGTGCTTTGTTGAAGATTACCCAAGTTTGTGCGAGATCTCTTTAGTCCTTTTCAAGAAGAATAAGTAGTAGGCCAAATCCGTTGCTTGTCATCAATTTAATTTGATGAAGGATAAGCATACAGTAAATCTTATTCTTTTCCCCGAAGTGACTAATCTCTGTTTCCGGAGCTTGTTCATCATATCATATTCTCGGTTCTAAGTTGTTCATCTGGTTTTCCGGAGCTCCAAGTTATTTCAATTATCATTTCAAAGCTCTATCTAATTCATCGCAGGCCTTGAATCTTATTCTTTTCATCTTTCACTTCTCATCGTTTTGTTACCGGAGTTCTCATGGTGTTTCATCATGTTTTAATTCATCCTCGAAGTCTTCATCAAGATTCTTGTTGGAGCTCAAGCATTCTTCATCATGCTTTCCAATTGCAATCCTTTCTACCTTATCTTTGAGATGGTGTTATGCCATTTTTGACAATTTCCCTTCATGTTTCATGATTCACAAGTTGTCAAGAATGAGATATTTAAACCCATCATTTTCTTTGTTCAGGAGATCTTTTCAACCATTCAATTTATTCGTTGGAGTCATCTTGGGTTATATTTCACCTAAAAGCTTTCCCTGAGAATTGTTGCTATTATGGTGCTTATAGATGACCCAAGTTCTTCATTTAATCATTCCGGTGAAATAAGTTTTTCATCTCCTTGTTGATCTCAATCCAATCAATTGTTTAAGTTAGTGGCTGGTTGTCAGCTCTTAATTTTGAGATGTTTTCCATAAGCCCACATCAAGCTTATTCGTTTTCGTTGTTGATTTTTCCAACAACTCCGTTCAACCCTTCTTCGTAAGGATGCTCTTTCAAATTCATTCGTGGGAGAAGTTGTCATTTTCTTCTCCGTTCTTTTCTTTCCAACGATCTAGCATATATTCTTTCATTCCGGAGGCATTGTGATATTGATCTCTTTGACCATCATCTCGTTTTTTATCAAGATCATGCTATTGTCTTTTACAGTCCATTAACAGGAGTGTGGTGACCTCCATTCTAGTTTTCTCATCTTATCAAGTTTTGCCTCTCTTTTCAACCGGAGTGCTGTCTGAATCTTTCATACCCCTTGTGCCATTCTTTCAATTGTTTCAGAGGCTGTGTGTTGTTGTTTTCATCAAGTATCATTCCATCTTCTCAAGTTCTTGTTCAATTCCTTCCATTTTCAGACGGAGTGCTGTCCAAATTATGTCATTCGTATTCCTTGGCTAGACCATTGCAGTTTCATACTCTTTTGGTTCGTAAGCTCTTGTTTCATGTCTTTCAACCTGCAAGGTTCTCATAATGCTCCTTGTTCCTCTTTTCTAACGGAGTGTTTTCATCTTCGTTCATCTATGTTGTTTTGTTCTTTCAACTTGTTTAACCTCTCAAGGTTCGTGGTTTCACTCATCTGTCAAAGAAGCAACTTTGTTTTACCTCTTCCTCTTCCGTTTTTTTATCCGGTGCCATCTCTAGGATCTCGGGTCGAGATCCTCTGTTAGTGTGGGAGAGTTGTGATGCCCGAAGACCGACGTCCGAGAAGATTCCAGAGATTCCAGATGTTCCGGGTTCTCCCGTGTGTTTCAATTGTGCTTGTGTTATTTATTATGCATTGCATCATGTCATCATGCCTTCATGTCATATTTATTTTGCATCTCAACTTAAATAAATCGTGTGGACCTTCGGTCCATTTAAATCGAGGGAAGTGTGATTTCTCTTTAAAACATATAAAAGCCTCTCAATATTTAGGGAGCTATATTATTAAATTATTCCATTTGTTGGAATTAACCCAACACACTTGCATAATTTTCCCCATGCCTTTTCTTTCCCAATTCCTTGCCTCTAAACCTTGCCAACAATTCTTATCCATTTTATCGAGGCTCCTCCAAAAATCCGAACATTTTTGGACCCTTCAAAAATCAAGTCTTAGTTCAAACCCATTTGATTAAATTCAAATAAGTTTGAATTATATCTTGATCATGCCTTTTCTATTTTTCTCGGACCGTGCTCATTTTATGATGCCCGAGAAAAATAGTCCCATGTGCTAACTTTTTCCCTAACCCCCCTCCTCATTCTTTTCTTCTCTCTATTTTTTTTCTGGTAAGAAATATATGGAGAGAGAGATCCCAGCAGCCCAGCTTGGGCCTCCTAGCAAACACTCCCAGGCCAATCACTCTCAGCCTCCATCCCTCCTAGGCCCAGTCGGCCACTTCTCCCCCCAGCCAGCCCATCTACTCCTCCCGTGGCCCAATTCGCTCCACCGGCGGCCTAACCCTAGCGCCCCGACCTCAAGCTCGGCCTGCCTCCTCACCCTCGATCTCCAGCGCCGGCCAGGAGCTGCGCCTCCCTCAGGCCGCCGCGCCATCCTTCGGCCTCTTCCTCGTCTCCCAGCAGCGACCAGCAGCGCCCCGCACCTCCTCCCTTCGACCAGCGCCGAGCCCGCAGCGCCCATCTGGTCGGGGCCTCGTTCCCCTACCGCGCCCCGTCCTCCAGCAAGGCCTCGTCTCCTGTGGGATCCAGCGCCCGCGGCCTCTTCCTCCGCGCCCGAGCCCTCGACGGCGTTTCCCCTGCAGCCTCCTCCTCAGGTGGCCAGTGCCGCGGCCACCGGAACCTTCTTCGCCTCTGTTCGAACCCGGGGAGCAGCACCAAGTTCCATAGTTGCAGATTTTCGTCAAGTACCTCTACGAAAGTGTGTACATCTACGTAACAAGAACGTCTACCGTCGCCAAGACCCACGGACGCCAAGTACCACGACGAACGTTTTGAACCGTCAAGTCCCGGATGCGCCCGAACGACTACCGGATGTGCCAAGTACCTCGACGCCGAAGACCAAGATCTCAAGTTCCACGGCACGTTGAACATGATCATCTACGAAACGAGAACGACCACACGATGCGTCAAGTTCCACTACCATCGCCGTGTACAACTACCGTCGCCCCGAAGATGTTGGTTTCGTCAAGTACCTCTCCGAACGTGAACGCCTACTTCCTCTACGAATCGCGAGAACGGCTACATAACGAGTACCTCTACGGAACGACTACTTCATCTATGACCAGTGTACCACTACTTCCGCTACTTCCACTATGTCCCTCGACGACTCGAACCGCCCCGAAACAAATGTTCCGAAGGTATAACCCGAGACGGTGACCCGTGGAATGCTTGTGTTGTATGAGATGAAGTACTTGTGTGCTCCGTGCCCGTTTCGTCTTTTGTCATGTTCCTCGGTTGCCTCGTCGCCGACTCGTGGGAACCCGGTGACGGGTTCACCCCACCTTTTCTTCTTGCATACCACGCTCTCCGTCATCTTTTGCACCGGTCTCTCAACGAGTTATCGAAACCGAGATGTTGCCGTTGCATCATTTTCAGATCGTTGCCGTGGCACCCTTTTCTTTCACCACGGTGACAATACTTCATATCTTCTTCATGTCAACTTTTAATAAACTTGCATAAACTTGATCATGTCATCCGCATCATGTTAACAACATTTAAAATGTGTGAATTGTTGTTTGCTTAATAATTGCTAAACATGCTCATGGGGATTTTCGGAATTGGTTGTTATTATTTCCGACCTCTTTTAAAATGTCTAAATAGTGTAGTTTTATTATGTTTCACCTCTTGCTATGTTAACAAACATTTAATCTTGTCTTGTAAATAAACGAGAGTCAATTAAATAATTAAATGTGGTGTTTCGTCAATATGCAACTCGTTGCATATTGAGCTCCACTTAACTTGTAGTACTTGTTTGTGCACTTTGCCATGCCATGCATGATTAAACCGGACATGCATCATACTTGGATGTGCATAGTATGCCATGTTTATGCTTGTGTGTTTACCGTGTTGTTTGCTTCTTTCCGGTTGCTTCTCTTGTTAGCTTCGGTTTCGTTCCGGAGTTGTGAGGATTCGCTCGACTATGTTGCTCCGTCTACTTCATGGACCCGTTCTTCTCCCTTGCGGAATCCCAGGCAAGATGATCATACCCTTGGATACCTTTACTACCATTGCCATGCTTAGTTGTCTCGATGCTATCATTACATGTCGCGCTACCCATCTTCTATGTCAGCATCTCCTTGTTGCCATGAAACCTCTAACCTTTGACACCTTCCTAGCAAAACCACTGTTTGGCTATGTTACCCGCTTGCTCAGCCCCTTTTATAGCGTTGTTAGTTGCAAGTGAAGATGAAGTTCGTTCCAGGAGGGAACTTGTTGTTGGAATATCACAATATCTATAATTATTATTAACACACCTATAACTGGGCATGGGTGGAAGGCTTGGCCTTTTGCTCGGTGTTTTGTTCCACTCATGCCACCTTAGGCGCCGATAAACCGGCATTATGTTCCTTGATTTTTTGCGTTCCTTACACGATGGGTGGATGGGGACCCCTTGACAGTTCGACTTGGAATAAAACTCCTCCAGCAAGGCCCAACATTGGTTTTATTTTGCCTCATAATAACAACTTAATTAATTAATTAAAATTGCATAGGGGGTCGCACCCTCGGGGATTCTTTCTACATAGCAGGGGGGCCAGTGCTGATGGTGTTGGTCCCAAACGGGGGTTCTGCGGGGCCGCCACGGGGAAACTCGAGGTATCTGGTATAACCGTAGCTTCGCCCATCCGGTCGTGGCCTGAGACGAGATACGCGCGGCTACTATCAGGGTGTCGGCACGCCGTGAGGTCTTGCTGGACTTGTTTTACCATTGTCGAAATGTCTTGTGCACCGGGATGCCGAGCCTGATCGGATTTCCCTAAGATAAGGGGTGATGATATTATATTTATCACTTCAGCTAATCGTGAGAGCTTGTGATGGGCTAAGTTGGGACACCCCTGCAGGTTTATAATCTTTCGAAAGCCGTGCCCGCGGTTATGTGGCAGATTGGAATTTGTTAATGTCCGGTTGTAGAAAACTTGACAGAGGATCCGAAGTAAAACACACAACTGTGTGAGTAACCGTGACTGTCTCTTTTCACTTTGAGAAGAGAACACGGTGAGGTTATGTTTGACTCGTATGTAGTTTAGGATCTTTAGCGATCACTATTAGTTTGCGACCGTATGCGTAGATGCTCATCTTACTCTTGTACTCGTAAGTTAGCCACCATATTTTTGCTTAGTCGCTGCTGCAACCTCACCACTACCCTCTTCCTACCCATAAAGCTTTGCTAGTCTTGATACCCATGGTTATGGGATTGCTGAGTCCTCGTGGATCCCAGATACTACAACACCAAATGCAGGTTCAGCCGAGAGTGGTGCAGGAGCTGGTTCAAGTACTTCTGGGAGCTCGTTGAAGAGAGTGGCCGTATGCTTGTGACGTTTTCGACGATCAGTAGTGGTTTCTACTAGGGGCGATTCGGACCTGTGGCTTTATGTTGTTTTTGGTATCTTTCTTTTGGATCTTCGCCCGTAGTCGGGTTGTGATGTTCTGAATGATGTTTTGCTTATGTAATGTTTGTGTGAAGTGGCGAGTGTAAGCCAACTATCTCTTTTTGCAATTTAATCCCTCTTTTACATGTGTCGTGCAAAGATACCAAACTTGAGATCATTCCAGAATCCAGAATGGGCTTATACCTTTAAGTCGTGCCTCGACACGTAGGAGGTATAGTCCCATCCTGGGCATTACAAGTTGGTATTCAGAGCCTTCTCCGACCTAGAAGCCCCCACTGATTGATCGAATCGTTGACGGTTGAGTCTAGGCACACACTTGAAAATGTTTTGAGTCCTATATATATATATATATATCGGAGAGTAGGATTTCTTTTACTCCTCATCCCTTTTTCACTCTGGTGAGGACTCCTGACGATTACTCTATCTCTTCTACTCTCAAAAATGCCCCAAATTTTTTTTTGGATCACGCGAGTATTGTTTGGATTGTTCCGATGTCTTTGTGACGAGAACATTGTTCTCGATGCCTCCTGTCATTAGGGGTTGTGGCAGTGTCCCGGGGAGTTGAGCTCCGAGGTGTTGTCGTCACAAATATATCGCATCAGTTCTAGAATACTTAAGACGGCCGACATCGAAAACTCTCCTATGCGGTTAGTGGCAAGATAACCCCGACATCACCCAGTACTGGGGAGGTAGTTTGGGAGTATTGCCATGGCTTGTATAGTAGATGTGTTTCGAAGGTCCGAGGTAAACGGTTTCCGGAAATAATTGGTTATGTGTTGAAGGATGGATACAGCTGGATGTAGGATTAGAGTTGAGTGCGCGGTGCTTCCCCTGTATCCCCAACACCTGATTGCATAACTGGAAACTTTCGGAAATTAATAGGTGGGTTCATCTAGTAGTTCTAGGCATTCTTCCAACGAATACATGATATGGAGTTCGGGGTTCTACATTGAGTGAAGTGGTTTTATGGGCTTGTTCCGATCGGGAGTTGCATCTTAAAGGGTCCTTGGCTATGCTGATCCGGGGATTGCAAAACCCTTTTGTAACATGTTCCATGAGCTTTCAGCACGAAGATGTCGAACGAAGCTTCCATCTTGTATTTGTTCTTCTGCTCCTTGTTGCTTTTATTTACCTTTTGTTCTCCCAAGTGGCTTCTCGTCAAGTTGATGTACCTGTGGAATTCATTCGTTCAATTCTCTGTTCGGAGGATATTGTGAAGATCATGTTGCAACATATCTATCCTTTGTTCTTGTTTTGATTCTGGTATTCGAGTTGCTTCGATGTCAAATGTTGATTCCATACCTTTCCTAATCGGTGTTATCATATTTCTATGGGAGTGCTAGTCCTTCTTAACCATCGAGAATTTCATGTTAATCCTTTTCAACCGGTGTGCCTTCTCTTCAAGTTATTCCATACGGACGCCGTTGAGAAATCTGACGATTTGTCTGTTTCATTCATTCCAAGTTGTCTTTGTTTCCCAACCCTCCCACCCTTTTCTTATTGAGCCAGAATTCTTAATGAAGTATCCATTTTATTCATGTGATGTTTCTTCATTCATTTCCTTCAATGTTCTTATCCGGTGATCTATCGTGAAGATGCTCAAGAGCTTCAAGTTCATCATTCTTTTGTTCTCAAATTCTGCCGGTGGATGTAATTCAAGATTTCGGTGTTGATCTTATCCTTTTCCTCATTTCACAATGTTTTCTTATTCCGGTGCACCAATTAATCATTCTCCTCTTGCTATTCATATCCAGAGTGCTGAAGATTCGTGTTTCCATTCTTAATCCTGTCAAGCTATTTTGAGATTGTTATCCTATTCAAGCCATTTAATTCAACCGGTGCAATATCTCTTAAGCAATATTTTTCAACGGTGATTTCTTTTGAGTGGGCCCTAACCCACAGGTTTTTCCCAGGATCTTACCTGACTCTTCTATTTTCTGGAGTTATACTCAAATTCTTTTCAAAGTGTGACGTAAGAATGATTTCCATCGGTCACATGCCTTCTCCAAGATTGTTTCCAATTATTCTCATCTTTAGCTCCACCTTCCTCTTGTCATTCGTCCGGAGTATCTCGAAATTCTTCATGGCATTTCTCGTCTTCACTCTCAACATTTGAAGATCGGAGAAGTATTTCTCTTAAATCTTGGCCCGTTCTCTCAAGATTCGTGGTTCTAGCTTCTTGCCATCCTCATTATTGTTCTGATTGTGAGGAATTATTTTCATAACCATCCGAAGCATTTCATGAATTTTTTCTTTGTGATCCTCCGAAGGCCAGCATTTCAGAATATTTCTTCGTTCTCAGTTTTCAACTTCGTCCTCCAACTATTCTTAATTGATGTCTCTTCGTTCGTCTCCATATTTTTATGGTGGTTCTTTCAAGATTACCTTCCGTTGTTATCGTATCAATCCATTTGTTCTTTTCACAATTCTACCGGTGCTTTGTTGAAGATTACCCAAGTTTGTGCGAGATCTCTTTAGTCCTTTTCAAGAAGAATAAGTAGTAGGCCAAATCCGTTGCTTGTCATCAATTTAATTTGATGAAGGATAAGCATACAGTAAATCTTATTCTTTTCCCCGAAGTGACTAATCTCTGTTTCCGGAGCTTGTTCATCATATCATATTCTCGGTTCTAAGTTGTTCATCTGGTTTTCCGGAGCTCCAAGTTATTTCAATTATCATTTCAAAGCTCTATCTAATTCATCGCAGGCCTTGAATCTTATTCTTTTCATCTTTCACTTCTCATCATTTTGTTACCGGAGTTCTCATGGTGTTTCATCATGTTTTAATTCATCCTCGAAGTCTTCATCAAGATTCTTGTTGGAGCTCAAGCATTCTTCATCATGCTTTCCAATTGCAATCCTTTCTACCTTATCTTTGAGATGGTGTTATGCCATTTTTGACAATTTCCCTTCATGTTTCATGATTCACAAGTTGTCAAGAATGAGATATTTAAACCCATCATTTTCTTTGTTCAGGAGATCTTTTCAACCATTCAATTTATTCGTTGGAGTCATCTTGGGTTATATTTCACCTAAAAGCTTTCCCTGAGAATTGTTGCTATTATGGTGCTTATAGATGACCCAAGTTCTTCATTTAATCATTCCGGTGAAATAAGTTTTTCATCTCCTTGTTGATCTCAATCCAATCAATTGTTTAAGTTAGTGGCTGGTTGTCAGCTCTTAATTTTGAGATGTTTTCCATAAGCCCACATCAAGCTTATTCGTTTTCGTTGTTGATTTTTCCAACAACTCCGTTCAACCCTTCTTCGTAAGGATGCTCTTTCAAATTCATTCGTGGGAGAAGTTGTCATTTTCTTCTCCGTTCTTTTCTTTCCAACGATCTAGCATATATTCTTTCATTCCGGAGGCATTGTGATATTGATCTCTTTGACCATCATCTCGTTTTTTATCAAGATCATGCTATTGTGTTTTACAGTCCATTAACAGGAGTGTGGTGACCTCCATTCTAGTTTTCTCATCTTATCAAGTTTTGCCTCTCTTTTCAACCGGAGTGCTGTCTGAATCTTTCATACCCCTTGTGCCATTCTTTCAATTGTTTCAGAGGCTGTGTGTTGTTGTTTTCATCAAGTATCATTCCATCTTCTCAAGTTCTTGTTCAATTCCTTCCATTTTCAGACGGAGTGCTGTCCAAATTATGTCATTCGTATTCCTTGGCTAGACCATTGCAGTTTCATACTCTTTTGGTTCGTAAGCTCTTGTTTCATGTCTTTCAACCTGCAAGGTTCTCATAATGCTCCTTGTTCCTCTTTTCTAACGGAGTGTTTTCATCTTCGTTCATCTATGTTGTTTTGTTCTTTCAACTTGTTTAACCTCTCAAGGTTCGTGGTTTCACTCGTCTGTCAAAGAAGCAACTTTGTTTTACCTCTTCCTCTTCCGTTTTTTTATCCGGTGCCATCTCTAGGATCTTGGGTCGAGATCCTCTGTTAGTGTGGGAGAGTTGTGATGCCCGAAGACCGACGTCCGAGAAGATTCCAGAGATTCCAGATGTTCCGGGTTCTCCCGTGTGTTTCAATTGTGCTTGTGTTATTTATTATGCATTGCATCATGTCATCATGCCTTCATGTCATATTTATTTTGCATCTCAACTTAAATAAATCGTGTGGACCTTCGGTCCATTTAAATCGAGGGAAGTGTGATTTCTCTTTAAAACATATAAAAGCCTCTCAATATTTAGGGAGCTATATTATTAAATTATTCCATTTGTTGGAATTAACCCAACACACTTGCATAATTTTCCCCATGCCTTTTCTTTCCCAATTCCTTGCCTCTAAACCTTGCCAACAATTCTTATCCATTTTATCGAGGCTCCTCCAAAAATCCGAACATTTTTGGACCCTTCAAAAATCAAGTCTTAGTTCAAACCCATTTGATTAAATTCAAATAAGTTTGAATTATATCTTGATCATGCCTTTTCTATTTTTCTCGGACCGTGCTCATTTTATGATGCCCGAGAAAAATAGTCCCATGTGCTAACTTTTTCCCTAACCCCCCTCCTCATTCTTTTCTTCTCTCTATTTTTTTCTGGTAAGAAATATATGGAGAGAGAGATCCCAGCAGCCCAGCTTGGGCCTCCTAGCAAACACTCCCAGGCCAATCACTCTCAGCCTCCATCCCTCCTAGGCCCAGTCGGCCACTTCTCCCCCCAGCCAGCCCATCTACTCCTCCCGTGGCCCAATTCGCTCCACCGGCGGCCTAACCCTAGCGCCCCGACCTCAAGCTCGGCCTGCCTCCTCACCCTCGATCTCCAGCGCCGGCCAGGAGCTGCGCCTCCCTCAGGCCGCCGCGCCATCCTTCGGCCTCTTCCTCGTCTCCCAGCAGCGACCAGCAGCGCCCCGCACCTCCTCCCTTCGACCAGCGCCGAGCCCGCAGCGCCCATCTGGTCGGGGCCTCGTTCCCCTACCGCGCCCCGTCCTCCAGCAAGGCCTCGTCTCCTGTGGGATCCAGCGCCCGCGGCCTCTTCCTCCGCGCCCGAGCCCTCGACGGCGTTTCCCCTGCAGCCTCCTCCTCAGGTGGCCAGTGCCGCGGCCACCGGAACCTTCTTCGCCTCTGTTCGAACCCGGGGAGCAGCACCAAGTTCCATAGTTGCAGATTTTCGTCAAGTACCTCTACGAAAGTGTGTACATCTACGTAACAAGAACGTCTACCGTCGCCAAGACCCACGGACGCCAAGTACCACGACGAACGTTTTGAACCGTCAAGTCCCGGATGCGCCCGAACGACTACCGGATGTGCCAAGTACCTCGACGCCGAAGACCAAGATCTCAAGTTCCACGACACGTTGAACATGATCATCTACGAAACGAGAACGACCACACGATGCGTCAAGTTCCACTACCATCGCCGTGTACAACTACCGTCGCCCCGAAGATGTTGGTTTCGTCAAGTACCTCTCCGAACGTGAACGCCTACTTCCTCTACGAATCGCGAGAACGGCTACATAACGAGTACCTCTACGGAACGACTACTTCATCTATGACCAGTGTACCACTACTTCCGCTACTTCCACTATGTCCCTCGACGACTCGAACCGCCCCGAAACAAATGTTCCGAAGGTATAACCCGAGACGGTGACCCGTGGAATGCTTGTGTTGTATGAGATGAAGTACTTGTGTGCTCCGTGCCCGTTTCGTCTTTTGTCATGTTCCTCGGTTGCCTCGTCGCCGACTCGTGGGAACCCGGTGACGGGTTCACCCCACCTTTTCTTCTTGCATACCACGCTCTCCGTCATCTTTTGCACCGGTCTCTCAACGAGTTATCGAAACCGAGATGTTGCCGTTGCATCATTTTCAGATCGTTGCCGTGGCACCCTTTTCTTTCACCACGGTGACAATACTTCATATCTTCTTCATGTCAACTTTTAATAAACTTGCATAAACTTGATCATGTCATCCGCATCATGTTAACAACATTTAAAATGTGTGAATTGTTGTTTGCTTAATAATTGCTAAACATGCTCATGGGGATTTTCGGAATTGGTTGTTATTATTTCCGACCTCTTTTAAAATGTCTAAATAGTGTAGTTTTATTATGTTTCACCTCTTGCTATGTTAACAAACATTTAATCTTGTCTTGTAAATAAACGAGAGTCAATTAAATAATTAAATGTGGTGTTTCGTCAATATGCAACTCGTTGCATATTGAGCTCCACTTAACTTGTAGTACTTGTTTGTGCACTTTGCCATGCCATGCATGATTAAACCGGACATGCATCATACTTGGATGTGCATAGTATGCCATGTTTATGCTTGTGTGTTTACCGTGTTGTTTGCTTCTTTCCGGTTGCTTCTCTTGTTAGCTTCGGTTTCGTTCCGGAGTTGTGAGGATTCGCTCGACTATGTTGCTCCGTCTACTTCATGGACCCGTTCTTCTCCCTTGCGGAATCCCAGGCAAGATGATCATACCCTTGGATACCTTTACTACCATTGCCATGCTTAGTTGTCTCGATGCTATCATTACATGTCGCGCTACCCATCTTCTATGTCAGCATCTCCTTGTTGCCATGAAACCTCTAACCTTTGACACCTTCCTAGCAAAACCACTGTTTGGCTATGTTACCCGCTTGCTCAGCCCCTTTTATAGCGTTGTTAGTTGCAAGTGAAGATGAAGTTCGTTCCAGGAGGGAACTTGTTGTTGGAATATCACAATATCTATAATTATTATTAACACACCTATAACTGGGCATGGGTGGAAGGCTTGGCCTTTTGCTCGGTGTTTTGTTCCACTCATGCCACCTTAGGCGCCGATAAACCGGCATTATGTTCCTTGATTTTTTGCGTTCCTTACACGATGGGTGGATGGGGACCCCTTGACAGTTCGACTTGGAATAAAACTCCTCCAGCAAGGCCCAACATTGGTTTTATTTTGCCTCATAATAACAACTTAATTAATTAATTAAAATTGCATAGGGGGTCGCACCCTCGGGGATTCTTTCTACATAGCAGGGGGGCCAGTGCTGATGGTGTTGGTCCCAAACGGGGGTTCTGCGGGGCCGCCACGGGGAAACTCGAGGTATCTGGTATAACCGTAGCTTCGCCCATCCGGTCGTGGCCTGAGACGAGATACGCGCGGCTACTATCAGGGTGTCGGCACGCCGTGAGGTCTTGCTGGACTTGTTTTACCATTGTCGAAATGTCTTGTGCACCGGGATGCCGAGCCTGATCGGATTTCCCTAAGATAAGGGGTGATGATATTATATTTATCACTTCAGCTAATCGTGAGAGCTTGTGATGGGCTAAGTTGGGACACCCCTGCAGGGTTATAATCTTTCGAAAGCCGTGCCCGCGGTTATGTGGCAGATTGGAATTTGTTAATGTCCGGTTGTAGAAAACTTGACAGAGGATCCGAAGTAAAACACACAACTGTGTGAGTAACCGTGACTGTCTCTTTTCACTTTGAGAAGAGAACACGGTGAGGTTATGTTTGACTCGTATGTAGTTTAGGATCTTTAGCGATCACTATTAGTTTGCGACCGTATGCGTAGATGCTCATCTTACTCTTGTACTCGTAAGTTAGCCACCATATTTTTGCTTAGTCGCTGCTGCAACCTCACCACTACCCTCTTCCTACCCATAAAGCTTTGCTAGTCTTGATACCCATGGTTATGGGATTGCTGAGTCCTCGTGGATCACAGATACTACAACACCAAATGCAGGTTCAGCCGAGAGTGGTGCAGGAGCTGGTTCAAGTACTTCTGGGAGCTCGTTGAAGAGAGTGGCCGTATGGTTGTGACGTTTTCGACGATCAGTAGTGGTTTCTACTAGGGGCGATTCGGACCTGTGGCTTTATGTTGTTTTTGGAATCTTTCTTTTGGATCTTCGCCCGTAGTAGGGTTGTGATGTTATGAATGATGTTTTGCTTATGTAATGTTTGTGTGAAGTGGCGAGTGTAAGCCAACTATCTCTTTTTGCAATTTAATCCCTCTTTTACATGAGTCGTGCAAAGATACCAAACTTGAGATCATTCCAGAATGGGCTCATACCTTTAAGTCGTGCCTCGACACGTAGGAGGTATAGTCCCATCCTGGGCATTACAGTGAGTAACCGTGATTGTCTCTTTTCACTTTGAGAAGAGAACACGGTGGGGTTATGTTTCACTCACAGGTAGTTCACGATCTTTAGCGATCACTACTAGTTCGCGACCGTTTGCGTAGATGCTCATCTTGTTCTTGTACTCGTAAGTTAGCTACCATACTTATGCTTAGCCGTTGCTGCAACCTCACCACTTTACCTCTCCTTACCCATTAAGCTTTGCTAGTCTTGATACCCATGGTTATGGGATTGCTGAGTCCTCGTGGCTCATAGTTACTACAACAACAGTTGCAGGTGCAGGTTTCCGATGACTCGACGTGAGATCTATGTTACCTTTTGTTGGAGTTCTTTCTTCTTCTTCTTTGTGAGTCTTGGGTTAGGTTCCGGGTCGGCAGCCTGGGATAGCTGATGGATGTCGTGTGTTTTTCAAGTTGCATCCGTGGTCAGATGCTTTGTATTGATATTGTTGTATCCATGTGACTTGTATGTATTGTTGTATCCCCCATGTATGTATGTAATGGTACGATGTAATGATATCCATCTTGCTAAGCGCCCGAAATGCGGTTGTGCCCCAATCACGTAAGTGTCACATGATCGGGATAGAATCGTATCTTGGGCCTATCAAGTTGGTATCAGAGCCTCGACCGACCATAGGAGCCCCCCCTTGATTGATCGTAGAATGGCCGTTGTTGAGTCTAGCAGAAAACTTTTTTGGAGTCTAGTTATATCGGAGAGTAGGAATTCTTTTTACTCCTTAGTCCCTTCACTGCTCTGGTGAGGAATCTTGACGTAGGTGTTTTGAATTACTCCTCTTCCCCTTCAATTTTTTTTTAGGTTCACGTGGTTAGTTTTCGTTTGTTGCGTTGTCAGTTCTTTCATTTGGTGCATCTCTCGTCAAGAGGATCCGACCCTCTTCTTCTTTGCAAGTTCAATCCTCAGTTCTTTTCAACCGATAGTGTTTTCCCCGTCTAAAGTTGTCTTTCTTTTTCCCACCCGCCAACCCTTTTCTTCTTGGACCAGAGTCCTTAATCGAGTATCCATTCTACTCGTGTGAAGTGTTTGCTTTCTTCATCAATTATTTAAATTGGTGAATTCCCGTTTCGTCGCCATTATTCATCTCTTTTTATTCTCCGCTGGTTCCAATTCAATTATTTTCGGTGTTCATCGTATTCTTTTTCCTCGGCTCAATTGTTTACTCTTGCTCGTTTACCTCTCGCCATTTAATTGTTCCGGAGTTCCGAAGACATCTCAGGATATTCGTCTGTCTTCCAATTAATTCGAGGTTGTCACCTCATTCGAGCTTTTCAAACGTTCTGGTGCATCATCTCCTTTTCATTTCATTTCAACGGAGTTTTCTCTTCGGTGGGCTCATAACCCACAGGTCTTTCCCAGGATCTAACCTTACTCTTCTAATTTTCCGGAGTGCTCCCAAATTCTTTTCAAAGTGTGACGTAAGTATGGATTCCATCAGTCATATGCCTTCTCCAAGATCGTTTTTAATTCTTTTCATTGTAGTCTCAAGCTTTCTTATTTTCATTCTTCAGGAGGATGTCATGAATTATTTTCATTGTGTTCCTCCGAAGACCATCATTTCAGAAGATTTCTTCGTTCTCAGTTTTCAACTTCATCCTCCAAATATTCTTCATCGATGCCTCTTCGTTCGTCTCACATTCTTCCGGTGCTTGGTTCAAGTATTCTTTAAGCGGTTCGCGATCTCTTCGTTATCTTGTATCTATTTTCCCCAAGTGCTTTATTCTCCCGGTGATTCATCGTATTCACTCAATTTCAATTCTTTACGGTGGTTTGTACTTTTTCATCACTCGACTTCAATTCTTACGGTGGTTTGCTTAAGAGTTCTTTTCCGGTGTGATCATTTCAATCCATTCATTTTATTCCAATCCTACCTGTGTTTCATGAAGATTTTTGCAAGTTCACGATATATCCCTCTTTAATCATTTCAATGAGAATAAGTAGTATGCGAATCCATTGCTTCGCATCAATTTCATTGATGGAGGATGAGCATAACATAATTCTTATTTTCTTTGTGAAGTTGATTAATCCCTTCCTTCGGAGTTTATTCTTGACGAATAAATTCTAGTTCCAAGTGCTTTAATCTTTTCTTCCTCGGAGTTCAAGTTTCTCGGCTATCTCATCGGAACCTCGACTAATCATCGCAAGGCTTTAAGCTTATTCTTTTCATCCTTGATTCTATATCATCATCCTTTCGCTACCGGAATTCTTCATGGTGGTTCTTCATCAGTTAATCATTCTTCATATGTTCATCATATTTCTTGTGGAGCAGCTCAAGCATTATTCTTTTGTCTCTCGAGAGCAATTAATTCTCCTTATTCTTTTGAAAGGGAGTTTTGCATTTCTTTCTTCATCCTCATCTATTCAATCTTTTGGTTGCAGCATAATTCACCTCAAGTTTTGGGATGATTTCCATAAGTCCACTACAAGCTTATCCTTTTGTTGTTAATTTTCCCAATAACTCCGTTCATCCTTTCTTCGCAAGGATGCTTTAAATTCATTCGTGGTGAAATTTTTTCCATCTTCTTCTCTGCTCTTTCATTCCGTTCTTGCAATTTCTTCCGGTGGCATTGTATTGTTTCTCCCGTCAAATATTATTCCATCTTCTTGAGGTTCTGTCATATCCCTTCCATTTTCAGCCGGAGTGCTGCCCAAATTACTTCGTTCAAACTCCTTTCTTTCTCTTATTAACCGGAGTGGTTTCGAATTCATTCCCGTTCCTTCAGCTCGTGCTTCGTGCCTTTCAACCTACTTGATTCTCGTCGTATTCCTTGCTCATCTTGTTTAACGAAGTCCTTGCAACTTTGTTCATCTCCGTTGCATTTTCCTTTCGAGTGGCTCAACCTCTCAAGGATCTTTGGTTTCACTCTTTTGTCCTTGAAGAACTTTGTTCTTCCTTTTTCCTCCTCCGTCTTGTTCCTAAGATCTCGAGACGAGATCTATTGTTAGCAGGGGAGTGTTGTGACACCCCGAGACAGATGCGCCAGGTGTCAGCCAGTTATTCGTCGTTGTTGCCATGTCATCTGCTTGTGTGTTGCATCTTGCCATGTCATCATGTGTGTTGCATCATCATGTTTTCAAAACTTGCATCCGTCCGAGTCCCCTCGTCCTCTCTGTTGTCCGTTATGAGCCTATACACACTCACACGCGCCCGCGGCACCTCTGAATATTTATTTTATGAGTGGCCAGAAAATGTTCTCAGAATGGGATGAAACATTGCGTGTGGTCTTATTATAGTGTAGACACGCCGCCTGCCAAATTTCATCGCATTCGGAGCTCGTTTGATAGCCCAACGGATAAATATAGCGGCACTAGTCGCCGGTTAATTCGTTGGACGTTTTAGGTCTCCGAAAACCGCCGCAGGCCTCTCCCTATCTCTTCTCATCCCAATGCCTCCAACACAGCCCATCTAGCCCACCTACACTACCCTCCGTTGCAGACCGTCCGATAGGGATCTAACGGTCCGAAAACGGATTAAAGCCCTCACCCCTAGCCTTCCCTGCTATATATGGACACCCTCCCCTCCAAATTTGGAAACCTAGCCCTAGCCTCCTCAATTTCCGTGCCCCTCCAACCTCCAGCCGCCACCTATCCTCCCTGTCCCGAGATCCACTCCTCCCTCTCAATTTTCAGCCCTCGGATCTGAGATTAGTGGCCCAGATTCGTCCCCAAGCCCCACCGGACATTGTCTGCCGCCACCCGGACAATGTATGCGTGTCCGTGCACCGTCACCGCCCTTCTCTGCCGAGCCCCCGAGCTCCTGCCTGGCTCTGTCTCGCCGGCCGCCGGACCTCGCCTCTGCGTCGTCAACCGCCGCGGCCTGCAGCGCCTACCTCCCCCCTGCCGGCAAGCCCGCTTCCTAACGCCCGAGCGCCGCCTTCGGCTCCCTCCCGCTCGCCTGCTCCGCCCCGAGGGCCTCGTCCGCGCCGCCCCGCTCCGCCATGAACGGCGTCGCCGTCCCGCCGTGGACCCGAAGCTCTCCGCCCGGAAACGGAGCCATCGGCCCCGGATCCGCCGGATCCCGACCTCCCTAACACCTCCCCGCCAGCCACGAGCCTCGTCGGAGAGCTGCAGCGCCGCCGGCCTCGTCCCCGTTCGGGACGCCGACGACGGCCGCCCGACCCCTTGCGTGGGCCCCGCCCCACTCCGGCCTGGCCGTCCTCCTTGTCGACGTGGGTCGGCCCAACTGCCCCCAGCCTGGTTCGCCTCCTGGGCCGCCTCCCTCCGCACCTGGGCCGGCCCGCCTCCAGCCTCCCCGTCGTCGTGGACCGAAGCCCATGGTAAGCGCCCGTCAGACCCCCGCCCGTGCGTCGTCTGACTATCCTACGCTCACCCATGTGTGTGTTTTTTTACTAAGTCCCTGAGAATTGTAAAATTGTTGCATGTTTGCATGGCTGTATCTTTTTGTGTGTATGCCCAAATTGAGTGAATAATATGTCAAAATGATCGTTGTGATATGCTCTTCATTTTGTTCCATTGTGTCATGTTTGATTGAGTTCATCTTGATGCCCTAATCATCGTTGCAAGAGTGCTATATGTTTAAAACTGTTGTTAACTATGATTTTGTTGCATGCTTGTGATGTTGATAACTTTGTGCATGTTTATCCAAATGGAGCATATGATATGTCAAAATGATCATTGTGAAGTGCTCTACATGTTGGTTGCTGTAGCATTCATGTTAGGTGCCATATTGCCATGTTAATCTTTGTTGCAAAAGTGCATTTGGCTGTCAAGTGCTGAAACTTGTTGTGAGATGCTGATTTCACTTGCTCATTGCTATTGGTGTGTTTGTCTTCATGCCACATGTCAATATGTTTTAGAAGCACAATCATATGGTCTTTGTTGTGGTGCAATCCATTTTCCATGATATGCCTTGAGGTGACTTAAACAAGCTTGTAAACATGCCATGTCGTTGTTGCTATTTTATACTTAGTGAAAAAACTGCTAAGTCTGGAATCTGTTAAACCTGATGTTGTGTTTGCTTGATGCCCCACTCAAATCCATGCTTGTCTTGGAGTGGCCAATGATCATATCTTGTTGTCCATGTTATCCTCTATCCATCCATGCCCTTACTTGCACATATGGCATGTTGTAGCTTATTTATTTCTTGCTCTCAAGTTGCTATAAAATTTACCTGTCAGCTTGTTATCAGCATGATCAATTTGGTGAAGCTTGTTGCTATTGATCCATGCCTCCTATGGAGTTGCTACAATGGAGTTGTTTGATGTATGCTATGTATACTACATGTCCATGATCTTTATATACTTGGTAGAGTTGGTATGATTGTTGTTTTGTGCCTCTGAAGGCAGCATCGTGATGATGTTTTTGCCTTCCCAGATTTTGGCTAAGTCTGGATAAATTTATTGCAACTTGCCATGCTTGTTTAATTGTGTTCCAACAAGCTTTTGGGTGTGTTATAAGTTCATGCTTGTTAAGTATCATGTCTACTTCACATCCATGCCTCTTGTTATCATGTTTGGGTGCTGTAGCATATATTTACCTTACTCCAAAGTTGCTATGTGGCTGATTGTAGACAGCTTGTTGTTAATCTTGTTTCATGTGTATGTGTTGAACCGTTGCTCTGTTTTGAGTGTGCCCTATATAAAACTTGTGTGATTTTGCATGTAGAAGCATAATATCTTGTTGTTTACATGTTTGGAGTGTGTTTGCTTGATGTTTGGGTGCTTCTTGCACCGTTGACATGTTTGTCTTGTTTTGCTCATATCTTCTAGGCCGTAGCTCCGAATTAAACATACTTTATATGAAACTTGACTAGAATTTCGTGTAGATCATCATGGTGCATATTAACCTGCTGTTTAATAACTTTAACTTAAGGTTTGTTCAGATCTGGACCAATTTCCAAATATGCATATGAGGACTTACCGGAGTTGTGATATGTTGATTCCGGCCTCATTTAAACTTGTTGGTTTGTGTTGTTCTTGTGTGCTTCATCCCTTGCCATGAATTGCATCATATAGACTTGTCTTGCATCTTACTTGGTTGAGCATATTGTCATGTTCTTGTGTTGTGTGTTTACTTTGTTGTGTGCTTCTTCTCGCTAGTTCTTTTCCGTTGCGATCGTGAGGATTCGTTCGACTGCACGTGGTTCGTCTTCAAGGCTTCTTCGTCGTCTTCTTCATGGACGCATTCTTCTTCCTTGCGGGATCTCAGGCAAGATGACCATCACCTTGGATACCTTTACTATCATTGCCATGCTTAGTTGTCTCGATGCTATCGTTACATGTCGCGCTACCCATTATTTTTGTCAGCCCCTCTCCTTGTTGACATGAAACCTCTAACCTTTGACACCTTCCTAGCAAACCATTGTTTGGCTATGTTACCCGCTTGCTCAACCCCTCTTATAGTGTTGTTAGTTGCAGGTGAAGATGAAGATCGTTCCATGTTGGAACTTGTTGTTGGAATATCACAATATCTATTATTATTTTTAACACACCTATATACTGGGCATGGGTGGAAGGCTTGGCATTTTGCTCGGTGTTTTGTTCCACTCATGCCACCTTAGGAGCCGATAAACCGGCATTATGTTCCTTGATTTTGCGTTCCTTACACGGTTGGGTATATGGGGACCCCTTGACAGTTCGTCTTTGAATAAAACTCCTCCAGCAAGGCCCAACATTAGTTTTTAATTTGCTCATAATAAAAACTTAATTAATTAATTAATTGCATAGGGAGTTAGCGCTACCCGAGGATTCTTTCTACATAGCAGGGGGGCCAGTGCTGATGGTGTTGGTCCCAAACGAGGGTTCGACGGGGCCGCCACCGGGAAACTCGAGGTATCTGGCTCCCGTAAAATCACCCATCCGGTTGTGGCCTGAGACGAGATACGCGCGGCTTCTATCAGGGTGTCGGCACGCCGGGAGATCTTGCTGGACTTGTTTTACCATTGTCGAAATGTCTTGTGCACCGGGAATTCCGAGTCTGATCGGGCCTTCCCTAAGATAAGGGGTAACATTATTATTATCTCTGCTGATCGTGAGAACTTGTGATGGGCTAAGTTGGGACACCCCTACAGGGTTATGATCTTTCGAAAGCCGTGCCCGCGGTTATGTGGCAGATTGGAATTTGTTAATGTCCGGTTGTAGAAAACTTGACAGAGGATCCAAGTAAAATACACAACTGCGTGAGTAACCGTGATTGTCTCTTTTCACTTTGAGAAGAGAACACGATGGGGTTATGTTTGAATCGCAGGTAGTTCAGGATCTTTAGCGATCACTACTAGTTCACGACCGTTTGCGTAGATGCTCATCTTGTTCTTGTACTCGTAAGTTAGCCACCATACTTATGCTTAGCCGCTGCTGCAACCTCACCACTTTACCTCTCCTTACCCATTAAGCTTTGCTAGTCTTGATACACATGGTTATGGGATTGCTGAGTCCTCGTGGCTCACAGTTACTACAACAACAGTTGCAGGTGCAGGTTTCCGATGACTCAACGTGAGAGCGATGTTACCTTTTGTTGGAGTTATTTCTTCTTCTTCTTCGTGAGTCTTGGGTTAGGTTCCGGGTCGGCAGCCTGGGATAGCAGATGGATGTCGTGTGTTTTTCATGTTTGCATCCGTAGTCGGATGCTTTGTATTGATATTGTTGTATTCATGTGACTTGTATGTATTGTTGTATCCCCCATGTATGTATGTAATGGTACGATGTAATGATATCCATCTTGCTAACCGCCCGAAATGCGGTTGTGCCCCAATCACGTAAGTGTCACGTGATCGGGATAGAATCGCATCTTGGGCCTGACAAGTTGGTATCAGAGCCTCGACCGACCATAGGAGCCCCCCCTTGATTGATCGTAGAATGGCCGTTGTTGAGTCTAGAAGAAAACTTTTTCGGAGTCTAGTTATATCGGAGAGTAGGAATTCTTTTTACTCCTCAGTCCCTTCGTCGCTCTGGTGAGGAATCTTGACGTAGGTGTTTTGAATTACTCCTCTTCCCCTTCAAATTTTTTTTAGGTTCACGTGGTTAGTTTTCATTTGTTGCATTGTCAGTTCTTTCATCTGGTGCATCTCTCGTCAAGTGGATTCGACCCTCTTCTTCTTTGCAAGTTCAACCCTCAGTTCTTTTCAACCCACAGTGTTTCCCCCGTCTGAAGTTGTCTTTCTTTTTCCCACCCGCCCACCCATTTCTTCTTGGATCGGAGTCCTTAATCGAGTATCCATTCTACTCGTGTGAAGTCTTTCCTTTCTTTCATCAATTATTTCAATTGGTGAATTCCCGTCTCGTCGCCATTATTCATCTCTTTTTCTTCTCCGGTGGTTCCAATTCAATTATTTTTGGTGTTCATCATATTCTTTTTCCTTGACTCAATTGTTTACTCTTGCTCGTTTACCTCTCGACATTTAATTGTTTCGGAGTTCCGAAGAAATCTCAGGATATTCGTCTGTCTTCCAATTAATTCGAGGTTGTCACCTCATTCGAGCTTTTCAAACGTTCTGGTGCATCATCTCCTTTTCATTTCATTTCAACGGAGTTTTCTCTTCGGTGGGCTCATAACCCACATGTCTTTCCCAGGATCTTACCTGACTCTTCTAATTTTTCGGAGTGTTCCCAAATTCTTTTCAAAGTGTGATGTAAGTATGGATTGCATTAGTCATATGCCTTCGCCAAGATCATTTTTAATTCTTCTCATTGTTGTCTCAAGCTTTCTTCTTTTCATTCTTCAGGAGTATGTCATGAATTATTTTCATTGTGTTCCTACGAAGACCATCATTTCAGAAGATTTCTTCATTCTTAGTTTTCAACTTCGTCCTCCAAATATTCTTCATCGATGCCTCTTCGTTCGTCTCACATTCTTCCGGTGCTTGGTTCAAGTATTCTTTAAGCGGTTCGCGATCTCTTCGTTATCTTGTATCTATTTTCCCCCAAGTGCTTTATTCTCCCGGCGATTCATCGTATTCACTCAATTTCAATTCTTTACGATTGTTTATTCTTTTTCATCACTCGACTTCAATTCTTACGGTGGTTCGCTTAAGAGTTCTTTTCCGGTGTGATCATTTCAATCCATTCATTATATTCCAATCCTATCGGTGTTTCATGAAGATTTTCACAAGTTCGCGATATATCCCTCTTTAATCATTTCAACGAGAATAATTAGTATGCGCATCCATTGCTTCACATCAATTTAATTGATGGAGGATGAGCATAACATAATTCTTATTTTCTTTGTGAAGTTGATTAATCCCTTCCTTCGGAGTTTATTCTTGACAAATAAATTCTAGTTCCAACTGCTTTAATCTTTTCTTCCCTGGAGTTCAAGTTTCTCGGCTATCTCATCGGAACCTTGACTAATCATCGCAAGGCTTTAATCTTATTATTTTCATCCTTGATTCTATATCATCATCCTTTTGCTACCGGAATTCTTCATGGTGGTTCTTCATCAGTTAATCATTCTTCATATGTTCATCATATTTCTTGTGGAGCAGCTCAAGCATTATTCTTTTGTCTCTTGAGAGCAAATAATTCTCCTTATTCTTTTGAAAGGGAGTTTTGCATTTCTTTCTTCATCCTCATCTATTCAATCTTTTGGTTGCGGCATAATTCACCTCAAGTTTTGGGATGATTTCCATAAGTCCACTACAAGCTTATCCTTTTGTTGTTGATTTTCCCAATAACTCTGTTCATCCTTTCTTCGCAAGGATGCTTTAAATTCATTCGTGGTGAAATTTTTTCCATCTTCTTCTCCGCTCTTTCATTCCGTTCTTTCAATTTCTTCCGAAGGCATTGTATTGTTTCTCCCGTCAAATATTATTCCATCTTCTTGAGGTTTTGTCATATCCCTTCCATTTTCAGCCGGAGTGCTGCCCAGATTACTTCGTTCAAACTCCTTTCTTTCTCTTATTAACCAGAGTGGTTTCGAATTCATTCTCGTTCCTTCATCTCGTGCTTCGTGTCTTTCAACCTCCTTGATTCTCGTCGTATTCCTTGCTCATCTTGTTTAACGAAGTCCTTGCAACTTTGTTCATCTCCGTTGCATTTTCCTTTCGAGTGGCTCAACCTCTCAAGGTTCTCTGGTTTCACTCTTTTGTCCTTGAAGAACTTTGTTCTTCCTTTTTCCTCCTCCATCTCGTTCCTAAGATCTCGGGACGAGATCTCTTGTTAGTAGGGGAGTGTTGTGACACCCCAAGACCGATACGCCAGGTGTCAGCCAGTTATTCGTCGTCGTTGCCATGTCATCTGCTTGCGTGTTGCATCTTGCCATGTCATCATGTGTTTTACATCATTATGTTTTCAAAACTTGCATCCGTCTGAGTCCCCTCGTCCTCTCCGTTGTCCATTCTGAGCCCAGACACACTCACACGCGCCCGCGGCACCTCCGAATATTTATTTTATGAGTGGCCCGAAAATGTTCTCGGAATAGGATGAAACTTGGTGTGTGGTCTTATTATAGTGTAGACAGGCCGTCTGCCAAATTTATCACATTCGGAGCTCGTTTGATAGCCCAACGAATAAATATAGCGGCACTAGTCGCCGGTTAATTCGTCAGACGTTTTCGGTCTCCGAAAACCGTCGCGCGATACAAGAGAGGTTAGCAATGGTGGAAGGGTTAGAGTGCGTATAATCCATGGACTCAACATTAGTCATAAAGAACTCATATACTTATTGCAAAAATCTACGAGTGATCAAAACAAAGCAATCAACGCATGCTCCTAGGGGGAGGTTGGTAGGAGGTAACCATCGCGCGTCCCCGACCTCCACACAAAGGTTGACACTTTACAAATACCTCATGCTCTAACTTCGTCACATAGCGGTTCACCATACGTGCATGCTACGGGAATCACTAACCTTAACACAAGCATTTCTCAATTTCATAATAACTCCACTAGAATGACTCTAATATCACTATCCTCATATCTCAAAACAATTATCAAGCATCCAACTTCTCATCATATTCAATGCACTAAGTGTGAAAGTTTTTACTACATTGATATTGGATGTCTATCATGTGAAGACTAGTTTTCTAGCCTAAGCACATTACCATGCTGTTTTAATAGACTCTCAAAAGGGTATAAGTGAAGCATGAGAGTTCAACAATTTCTACAAAACCACCATGCTATAAAAGATATAAGTGAAGCACTAGAGCAAAAACTATTCAACCCAAAATATATAAGTGAAGCACATAGAGTGTTCTATCAATTCCTAGGCCATATTTAACACTCTCAAATAGGTGTGTCCAGCAAGGATAATTGTGGCAAACTAACAAGCAAATACTCAAATTATACAAGACCCTCCAAGTAAAACACATATCATGTGGTGAATAAAAATATAGCTCCGAGTATAGTTACCCATGGATGAAGACGAAAGAGGGGATGCCTTCCCGGGGCATCCCCAAGCTTAGGCTTTTGGTTGTCCTTGAATTTTACCTTGGCGTGCCTTGGGCATCCCCAAGCTTAGGCTCTTGCCACTCTTTGTTCCATTGTCCATCAAAGCAATACTCAAAACTTGAAAACTTCACAACACAAAACTTAGACAAAAATCTCGTGAGCTCCGTTAGTATAAGAAAACAAACCACTACTCAAAGGTACTGTAATGAATTCATTCTTTGTTTATATTGGTGTTAAACCTACTGTATTCCAACTTCTCTATGATTAATACTTCCAATACTACTCATAGATGCATTGAAATAAGCAAACAACACACGAAAAACAGAATCTGTCAAAAACAGAACAGTCTGTAGTAATCTGTAACTTTCGCATACTTCTGTAACTACAAAAAAATCAAATAAATTGGTAACCGTGGGGAATTTGTCTATTAATCATCTGCAAAAAGAATCAACTAAATAGCACACTCCAGCAAAATCTGGTGACCATTCTAGCGAGCGCTAACGATTCTGTTTTTCACAGCAAGATCATATAAACTTCACACAAGTCTTCCCAAAGGTTCTACTTGGCACAAACACTAATTAAAACACAAAACCACATCTAAACAGAAGCTAGATGCAATATTTATTCCTAAACAGAAGCAAAAGCAAAAAATATAAAATTGGGTTGCCTCCCAACAAGCTCTTTCTTTATAGCCATTAAGATAGGCTTGAGAATTCAATGACGCTCACATGAAAGATAAGAATTGAAGCA
The DNA here is from genome assembly GCA_902687465.1 of Secale cereale. Classification (NCBI taxonomy): domain Eukaryota; kingdom Viridiplantae; phylum Streptophyta; class Magnoliopsida; order Poales; family Poaceae; genus Secale; species Secale cereale. The sequence goes on along the minus strand of LR738711.1, from coordinate 100,615,612 downwards.
CCAAGAGAGCATCATAAAACATGTGACAAACACATCTAAGTCTAACATACTTCCTATGCATATGCATTTTATAAGCAAACAAATTATCATAGCAAACAAGATCTAGCGTATGCAAGGAAGAAGAAAGAAAAAAGATCAATCTCAACATGAAGAGAGGTAATTTAGTAACATGAAGATTTCTATGACCATATTTTCCTCTCTCATAATAATTGCATGTAGGATCATAAGCAAATTCAACAAAATACCTATCACATAACATATTCTCAACACGATCCACATGCATGTGAAGTTGACACTCTTCCAAAATAGTGGGATCAACATTAACTAAAGTCATGACCTTTCCAAACCCACTTTTATCAAAAATTTCATAAGATTGATCAATATCTAAAGTAATGGGATCAAAAGTTGACATTCTTTCAAATCCACTTTCAATAGTATGGCAAACATTATTATCAATCTCATATTCATGATGGGGTTTAAATAAATTTTCAAGATCGTAAGAATCATCACCCCAATCATGATCATTGCATCAAGTAGTGGGCATAGCAAAATAAGCATCACCAAGCTTAGGGTTTTGCATGTCATTAACACAATTGACACTAATAGAATTTACAATAACATCATTGCAATCATGCTTTTTATTTAAGAAGCTATCATGAATCACTTTTTCTTTTAACAATTCCTCACAATTTTCAGATTCATGAATTTCAAGCAAAACCTCATAAAGATAATCTAGTGCACGCAGCTCACTAGCAATAGGTTCAGGATAATTAGATCTCTTAAAGAGATTATCAAGTGGATGAGGATCCATACTTCAGCAAGCGAAGATGCAAGCTAATTGAGGGCACATAACAACACAAGAAACAGAAAGGCGAACGGAAAAAGGAGGGCGAATAAAACGGCAAGGGTGAAGTGGGAGAGAGGAAAACGAGAGGCAAAAAATGTAATGCGAAGGATAAGGGTTTGTGATAGGTACTTGGTATATGACTTTTGCGTAAGCCTCCCCGGTAATGGCGCCAGAAATTCTTCTTGCTACCTCTTGAGCTTGTGTTGTATTCCCTCGAAGAGGAAAGAGAGATGCAGCACAGTAGCGTAAGTATTTCCCTCAGTTTTTGAGAACAAAGGTATCAATCCAGTAGGAGACCACGCGCGAGTCCCTCGCACCTGCACAAACAAATAAGAACTTCGCAGCCAACGCGATAAGGGGTTGTCAATCCCTTTACGGTCACTTACGAAAGTGAGATCTGATATAGATGATAGTTTGATATTTTTGGTATTTTTGGATATAAGAACAGAAAGTTAAAGCGGAAAACTAAAGTAGATTGTAGATTGATATGTTGAGAATAGGCCCGGGGGCCATAGTGTTCTCCAGTGGCTTCTCTCATGATAGCAATATTCTACGGTGGGTAAACAAATTACTGTCGAGCAATTGATAGAAAAGCGAATAATTGTGAGACTATCTAGGCATGATCATTATATATAGGCATCACGTCCGAGACAAGTAGACCGAAATGATTCTGGATCTACTACTGTTACTCCACACATCGACCGCTATTTAGCATGCATCTAGAGTATTAAGTTCATAAGAACGGAGTAACGCCTTAAGCAAGATGACATGATGTAGAGGGATAAACTCAAACATAGTGATATAAACCCCATCTTTTTATCCTCGACGGCAACAATACAATACGTGCCTTGCTGCCCCTACTATCACTGGGAAAGGGCACAACAAGATTGAACCCAAAGCCAAGCACTTCTCCCATTGCAAGAACTATAGATCTAGTAGGCCAAACCAAACCATAATTTGAAGAGACTTGCAAGGATATTATAATCACACATAAAGAGTTCAAAAAAGAACCAAATATTTCTCATAGATAATCTTGATCATAAACCCACAATTCATAGGATCTCGACAAACACACCGCAAAAAGAGATTACATCGAATAGATCTCCTCGAAGAACGAGGAGAACTTGGTATTGAGATCCAAAGACAGAGAAGAAGCCATCTAGATACTAGCTATGGACCCGAAGGTCTGTGGTAAACTACTCACAACTCATGGTGAGGCGATGATGATGATGTAGAAGCATTCCGTGGTAGATCCTCCCTCTGGCAGAGCTCCGGAACAGGCCCCAAGATGGGATCTCACGGGAACAGAAGGTTGCGGTGGTGGAACTAGGGGTTTTTATGTTGTTCTGATACTTTCGGGGTACGTAGGTATATATAGGAGGAAGGAGGGCACCGGGGGCCAGACGGGGTGCCCACGAGGCAGGGGGCGCGCCCTATAGGGGGGGCGCCCCCCACCCTCATGGACGCCACGTCAGCCCTACTCCGTGGTTCTCAAGTCTCCTGTGCGTATTTTGCTCCAAAAATATCTCTCCCGAAGGTTTCATTCCGTTTGGACTCCGTTTGATATTCCTTTTCTGTAAAACCCTAAAACACGCAAAAAACAGCAATCTAGACTGGGCCTTTGGGTTCGTACGTTAGTCCCAAAAATAATATAAAAGTGTATAACAAAGCCCATTAAACATCCAAAACATCATAAATAATAGCATGGAACAATCAAAAATTATAGATACGTTGGAGACATATCATATACCTTTGTTGTCCTTGGGGCACGACATCTTTTCAATAGCATCAACTTTAGCCTTGTCAACTTCAATACCTCTTTCTGAAATTTTATGTCCCAAGACAATGCCTTCATTAACCATAAAGTGGCACTTCTCCCAATTCAAGACAAGATTAGTGTCTTCACATCTCTGCAAAACTCGATCAAGGTTGCTTAAGCAATAATCAAAAGAAGTTTCGTAAACGGAGAAGTCATCCATGAAAACCTCAACAATCTTTTCACAAAAATCAGAGAATATAGCCATCATGCATCTTTGAAAGGTAGCAGGTGCATTACATAAACCAAAATGCATACGTCTATAAGCAAAGGTACCGAAAGGACAAGTAAAAGTGGTCTTTTCTTGATCCCCTTTTGACACAGGTATTTGAGAGAAACCAGAATAACCATCTAGAAAGCAAAAGTGAGTATGTTTGGATAACCTTTCTAGCATTTGATCAATAAAAGGCAAGGGGTAATGATCTTTCTTAGTGGATTTATTTAATTTGCGGAAATCAATTACCATCCTATAACCTGTAACAATTCTTTGCTGGATCAATTCATCTTTATAATTAGGAACAACAGTCATACCTCCCTTCTTAGGGACACAATGGACAGGACTTACCCACTGGCTATCAGCAACTGGATAGATAATACCTGCCTCTAGAAGATTTAGTATTTCCTTCCTTACCACTTCTTTCATCTTAGGATTTAATCATCGTTGATGATCAATAACCGGTTTAGCATTTTCTTCCAATTTTATCTTGTGTTGGCATAAAGTGGGTCTAATGCCCTTAAGATCATCCAGAGTATACCCAATAGCAGCACGGTGCTTCTTCAGAGTTTTCAATATTTTTTCTTCTTCCTCCTCTAAAAGGTTAGCACTAATAATAACAGGATATATCTTCTTTTCATCAAGATAAACATACTTAAGATTATCAAGTAAAGGTTTAAGTTCAAACACGGGATCACCCTTGGGTGGAGGAGGATCCCCTGGGATTTCAACAGGCAAGTTATTTTTCAATTCGGGTCCCTAATTAAAGAATATTTCATCTATTTCCCTTCTCTCATTCATATGCATATCATTTTCATGATCTAGCAAATATTGTTCTAAAGGATCATTAGGAGGCACAGCAATAGAAGCAAGACCAATAATTTCATCCTTACTAGGTAATTCTTTATCAAGGGGTTGTCTACGAAATTTAGCAAAGTTAAAATCATGATACATATCCCCTAAACCAACGGTAACAATATCTTTCACACAGCCTATCCTAGCATTAACAGTATTCAAGAAAGGTCTACCAAATATAATGGGACAAAAGTCATCTTGTGGGGAACTAAGAATAAAAATATCATCAGGGTATTTAACTTTCCCACACAAAACTTCAACATCTCTAACAATCCCAACTCGTGAAATAGTGTCTCTATTAGCAAGCTTAATAGTAACATCAATCCCTTCTAACTCAACTGGTACAATATCATGCATAATTTCTTGATATAAGGAATGAGGGATTATACTCGCACTAGCACCTACATCACATAAACCATGATAGCAATGATCTCCTATTTTAACAGAGATAACAGGCAAGCCTACAATAGGTCTATGTTTATTCCTAGCATCGGGTTTGGCTTTTCTAGCAGCTTCCTCTTGGAGGTAAATAACATGTCCATCTAAATCTTCAACCAAGAGATCTTTAACCATAGCAACACTAGGTTCAACTTTAATTTGCTCAGAGGGGGTAGGTGTTCTAGTGCTACTCTTACAAACCATAGTTAAAGCTTTAGCATGATCCTTTATTCTAACAGGGAAAGGTGGTTTCTCAATATAAGCAGTAGGAACAATAGGATCAACATTATAATTATAGTCCTTTCTTCAACTTTAACAGGTTCAACTACTTTTACTTCAATGGGAGGATGGTATTTAAACCACTTCTCCTTGGGAAGATCAACATGAGTAGCAAATGATTCACAGAAAGAAGCTACTATCTCAGAGTCAAGTCCATATTTAGTGCTAAACTCACGGAAAACATCGGTATTCATAAAAGCTTTAACACAATCAAACTTAGGGGTCATACCTGACTCCTTACCTTCGTCGAGATCCCAATCTTTAGAGTTGCATTTAATTCTTTCCAATAAACCCATTTGAATTCAATAGTCTTCATCATCAAAGAGCCAAAACAAAACAAAAAGCCGATCATAAAATTTTTGAATGATCATTTCTCTTGAGAGCTCATGATTGGGGCATGAATATAACATTGAATTCAGCCTCCCCCAAGCTTGAGCGATGCTTTCTCCTTCGCGAGGCCAAAAATTATAGATATAATTACGATCACGATGAACCTGGTGCATAGGGTAGAACTTCTGATGAAATTCCAACTTCAGACGATTATAGTTCCATGATCCAATATCATCACATAGCCTAAACCATGTCAATGCATCTCTCTTCAAAGATAAAGGGAAGACCTTCTTCTTGGTAACATCCTCGGGCATACCTGCAAGCTTAAATAATCCACAAACTTCATCCACATAGATTAGGTGTAAATCGGGATGTAGTGTTCCGTCTCCTGTAAAGGGATTGTCTAGCAGTTTCTTTATCATACCCAAAGGAATTTCAAAGCAAACATTTTCAGTAGGTGCAGTAGGTTGAGAAGCAACTCTTTGCTCTTCTGGTCGGGGTGAAGATACCCCGAACAAGCCCTTCAAAGGATTATGAGCCATATTAAGAAGTGACAATAAATTTGAGCACACTATATAAATTTTTCCTTACCAAAGGCGCTTCACTCCCCGGCAACGGCGCCAGAAAAGAGTCTTGATGACCCACAAGTGTAGGGGATCTATCGTAGTCCTTTCGATAAGTAAGAGTGTCGAACCCAACGAGGAGCAGAAGGAAATGACAGGCAGTTTTCAGTAAGGTATTTTCTCCAAGCACTTAAATTATAGGTAACAGATAGTTTTGTGATAAGGTAATTGGTAGCAAGTGACAAAAGGTAAAAGTAAATAAGGTGCAGCAAGATGGCCCAATCCTTTTTGTATCAAAGTACAAGACTGGACAAACTCTTATATGGAGGAAAGCGCTCCCGGGGACACATGAGAATTATCGTCAAGCTAGTTTTCATCACGATCATTTGATTCGCATTCGGTACTTTGATAATTTGGTATGTGGGTGGACCGGTGCTTGGGTGTTGTCCTTACTTGGACAAGCCTCCCACTTATGATTAACATCTAATGCAAGCATCCGCAACTACAAAATATGTATTAAGGTAAACCTAACCATAGCTTGAAACAAGTGGATCCAAATCATCCCCTTACGAAGCAACGCATAAACTAGGGTTTAAGCTTCTGTCACTCTAGCAACCCATCATCTACTTATTACTTCCCAATGCCTTCCTCTAGGCCCAAATAATGGTGTAGTGTCATGTAGTCGACGTTCACATGACACCACTAGAGGAGAGACAACATACATCTCATCAAAATATCGAACGAATAGCAAATTCACATGACTACTTATAGCAAGACTTCTCCCATGTCCTCAGGAACAAAAGTAACTACTCACAAGACATAATATTGTTCATGATCAGAGGGGTATTAATATGCATAATGGATCTGAACATATGATCTTCCACCAAGTAAACCAACTAGCATCAACTACAAGGAGTAAACAACACTACTAGCGACCCACAGGTACTAATCTGAGGTTTGGGTACAAAGATTGGATACAAGAGATGAACTAGGGTTTGAGAGGAGATGGTTCTGGTGAAAATTTTGATGAAGATAGCCCTCCCCGGGATGGGAGAGTTGTTGGTGATGACGCGGTGATGATTTCCCCCTCCCGGAGGGAAGTATCCCCGGCAGAACAGCTTTGCCGGAGTCTTAGATTAGTTTCCGCCTCGAGACGGCGGCGTCTGGTCCCGAAAGCCTCCTTCTGATTTTTTCCACGTCAAAACACCTCATATAGGAGAAGATGGGCATCAGAGGGCCATAGAGGGGCCCACGAGGCAGGGGTCGCGCCCAGAGGGGGGGTGCCCCCCATCCTCATGGACAGGTGGTAGCCCCCCTGGTGATCTTCTTTCGCCAGATATTTTTTATATTTTCTGAAATGGTGTCCTGTGAAGTTTCGGAGCTTTTTGAGTTCTGCAGAATAGGTTTCTGGAGTTTGCTTCTTTTCCAGCCCAGAATTCTAGCTGCCGGCATTCTCCCTCTTCATGTAATCCTTGTAAAATAAGAGAGAAAAGGCATAAGTATTGTGACATAACGTGTAATAACATCCCATAATGCAATAAATATCAACATATAAGCATGATGCAAAATGGACGTATAAAGGAGAAGGCTTGGAGAAGAATAAGATCATAGGATAAGATCTTAGTGGATACAAATGATCAATGATACCCTCACACCTACATACGCAACGAGTAATATAGCTGAGTACGATGGGTCGGTCCACTCGGCCCACGGATGAAGGCCCATGCGCAACTAGTCGTTGCACTCCCCCCTCCTTAAGGAGCAGCTTGACCTCAAGCTGTAGCAAGCTCTTTTAGTGCACTGGACCACTCAGTTATGTTGTGACGTTTGATAGCACACAAGGCATTCCACTGGTATCCGGGAGTTGCATAATCTCATAGTCGAAGGAATATGTCGTGGTTTTGTCACGGCAGATGTCCTAGCAAAAGGACTTAGTCGTGAGGCCATCGCTACAGGTTAGCTTAAAGGGGTTAAAGCGGACAAGGACACAGGGATTTCATACTAGTTCGGCCCCTTCGATGAAGGTAAAAGCCTATGTCTAGTTTGGTGTGTATTGCTAGGGCTTCGATGACCAGGGAGCGAATCCGCATTGCCTGTGTCTCGATCTATAGTTGTCTCTCTTGAACCGTCGTCGGGTCGTCCCTTTATATAAGTGGTGACGCCCGGTCCGGTTTACAGAGTCCCGAGGCCGGCTCATAAACGTGTCCGCTTCGGTCTCTACTCTTTCTATCTTACATCTCACGTTACATAGTTATGGCGGTTTACAAATCATGGGCCCTAACACTTAAGCTCTAAACCTCTTGGGCTGAAATCTTCTACTTCACGCTCCGCTGGGATTTTGATAAAATAATCTTGATAACATAAACCGGCCCCTCCTGGGCAGTTTATACCTGGTAGTAATATCCCTGACATTAGGCCCCAGATTGATTTGAACCTGTTCATGTCAATCTCCAAAGTCTTGTACAAATTTCCCTTTTCGCAGCTTCAGCATGCTTTGTAAACCAGCGTGACGTCATCTCCTCAGATCACTTTAAACCGTCGTGACGCCATCTGCGCATTTAATACTTGTACCTGTTTTTACCTTTTATTCATTAAAGCTCCGAAGATCGAGGCGACAGCATCGTCCATATCCGCCTTTTGGGCTCCTCGATTCCCGCACCAGCCGTTTTATCCCTTCGTCTTATAAATAGGGCAGAGGGGCACCTCCTTTTACCCCCCTCGCCTCTTCTTCTTCCTCTGTCCTCTTGCGCTCGAGCTCCGCCGCCGTCCGTCGAACTCTGCGTCTTCGTCGAGCCCGGCCGCTGCATCAACCTGAACGCTTCCAGAGACTCGCTAGTGCCTCTCCGCACCCGTCGCCTCGGGAACGTCTTCTTCTACCCTTCTTATAGATCTCAGTTCTAGGGTTTCATGCGAGCTCATAGATAAGTCCCTGTTCTTCGCAGTTCTTCGCCATAGGCAGTAGTTCGCCGTAGATCTCAAATTTTAGGTCAACCACCGTAAGCATGACTTCGCTCCATCATTGTAACTTTATCTCTCTCAATACTGCTAGTTAGACTGAATCTGTTTAGGATCTTCATCGCGTCTGCTGAATATAACTTGAATTGTTTCTGAGTTTTCCATATGCTGTAGATCCTTATTTTACTGTTGTCTGTGTAAAAGTTGTTTCCTCGAAACTTCATATCTGCGTCATGTTTGCCTTGTTGGCGGTTTAACTTTTTTCAAACTTCATAATCCGGTAGATGTCATGGTTATAGCTGTTCCGAATATTTAACTTGATAGATACCATTAGGCCCCTGCTTAAACCGCCGTTTAGACCAGTACGTTCATAGAGCATACCGGTTTAAATCTGCGTAGATCACAAACCGGTTCGTCATTGTATTTTCATCCTTGCCTTTCAAAAAGATGACTACCACAGCCAAACAGTTTGTCTCCTGCAACTGGGTCCCATCCCAGATTACTGAGGATGATTTAGAGAAGATGACCTCAATTGGCGCTTTAGGCCCAAAGGATGTCCTCCACTGGAGGGCTCCTAGATCAGAATGTCCTCCAAAGCCCAAGGAAGGAGAAATCGTTGTCTTCTTTGATCACTTGGCCCGGGGATTCAACCCTCATGGGTCAAAGTTTTTCCGTGATGTATTAGCAAACTTTCAGCTTCATCCACAAGACATTGGTCCCAACTCTGTATCAAACATTTGCAACTTCCAAGTCTTCTGTGAAGCATATCTGCAAGAGGAGCCAACAGTGGAGCTATTCTGGGACTTCTTCCACTTAAACCGTCGTACTGAATTTCATGATGGCCCAAACACTGAACTTGGCGGAATGACTATTCAGAAAAGGAAGGATGTTAGTTTCCCTCATGCCACTCTCCACAGCCATCCAAAGGACTGGAATCAGACTTGGTTCTACTACGTGGATACTTCACCGGAAGGCAAAAATCCACTGCCGGGTTACCGCTCCCACCGTCTTCCAGAGAACCATCCTTTTCCGCAGCGTTTAAGTGCCCAGGAGCGACCTCAATATGCCCCTCAGCTTTCAAAGCTCAGGGCCTTTGTGGCCAATGGATTAACAGGAGTTGACTTCGTCCGCTGCTGGCTGTCTTGGAGTATCCTCCCGCTAAGTCGGCATTCCGATTTAATGTGTGAGTATACTGGGAACCCCAAGGACCCTTTGCGCCAAACAGAGATGGTGCTACCAGAAAATGAGGTTAACGAATCCGTCAAGAAGCTACTGAATATACCTCTAGAAGAGTGCAGTCAGACCGGCTTGGCACCCTTCTGTGTGACCAATAAACCGCCGTCGGTAAGAAATTCTTTCGTCCTTTTGCTTTGTTTTAATCCATCCATAGTGCTTGGCTTAATATGCCTTTATTCCTTTAAACAGGAGAGTGACCCTTTCTGGAAAAGGAAAACCCAGGAAAAATCAGTGAAGGCAGCTCGCAAAAAGACCCTGGCTGTTAAGAGAAACAGGAAGAAGCCCACTACCACATCTGTCGGGGGAAACTGTCCACCACGAACACCTATGGGACCGGAGCCCCTTGTACGTTGCGGTAAGGGAGCGGAGGGAGCACAAAGAGCGGATCGAAGAGCACACGCGGGCAGTTTACCCAGGTTCGGGCCGCGCGGACGCGTAAAACCCTACTCCTGCTTGGTTTGTATTGAACTTGTGAGCTCGGGAGCTTCCAGAGCTAGCTACACCGAGCAAGAGAGCTATCTAGGTTCCGAACCCCCTCTACGTTGTGCATGGGCCTCCTTTTATAGCTCAAGGGGTCACCGACATGTGTCGACGCAGAGGAGGGCAAAAATGTAACTTTGGTGGTAGTTGTAATAGTGCGGGAACAGTGCATGAACAGTGGATGAACAGTGGTCTTCACCTAACCTTGACAGTGGGGGACAAGGGCATTAAATGCCCGTCACCGTCGACCCCAAAAGCACCCGTCCATGCGCCTCCGTTTGCCACGGCGGTAGCCTCGTCACCGTGGAATGCCACCGTGTCCCCCAGGCTGCACAGCCATCCGCCACGCGTCCCTGGAAGGGCCCCAGGGCGACGCGTGGGCCGATGAGCTGGAGCGCGGGCACACAACGCAAGCTCCCCCCCCCCCCCCC
>LR738711.1:100590411-100605085 GCA_902687465.1 Secale cereale | reverse complement strand
CCCCGGCAAGCACCTTGCCGGGGTCTTGATCTTGCCGGGCCCGGAAGCTTGTCGCTCCCCGGGCCTTGCCGGGGCGCAGGCCGCGCCGAGGCATGTCTTCCGAGATGCAGTCTTCTGGTCTTCCTGGCAAGCTCCTCTTGCCAGGGTCTTGTGTTAATGTGATAATCTTGAGCCTGGTGCGGCCTTCCCGGCAAGCTCCACTTGCCGGGGGCTTGATCTTCTGTCTTGTATACTTTGTTTTTGAATGGCTTCTTAAGGACCAGAAAAGGTCTCCGGCGAGCACGTGGTAAACCCTGCCGCGGGAAGCTGCTACTGCCCGTGCACAAGTTGGGGTACTAAGGTACCCCTATCTTAGTACACCGACAGGAGCCCCCGGGCCTGGGCCACACACGGTGCCGAGCGCTGTTGGGCCAGGCCCAGAACAGTGCACGGGCACGCGCGGCCCACGGCATGCCGAATCCCCTTCCGCATCCACCGCGGCCCTCCCTAACGGCACGCGTTGATTGCGGCGTCGTGGGAGAGATCGTGGCCTCGTTCTTTAATGGGAAATGTGGAGCGTCCCCCACTTCCCCCTTAAAAGCAGAGGAAGCAGGGGCAGTTTCCCTCCTTCGTCTTCATTGCGTCTTCAACCTCCAGAAAACCTCCGCGCCCTCTGCTTCCACCCCTCCTCCGCTGCTTTCCGCATCTGCGGCGCCGTCGAGCTCCTCGCCTCTCCCCTCGTCACCTCCGCCATGGCTCCGAAGAGCGAGAAGGCGAAAGCGGAGAAGACCAAGAAGGAGAAGTCCGAGCAGGCGGCGAAGCTTGTCGCCCTGCGGAAGAGGAACGTGGTCTTCGCGCCGAGGCTCAGCGCGCGGGAACTGTGGAACAAGTACTACCTCTTCTGGTCCGGGGAGACCAAAGCTCATCCCCGCACCAGAGTCTTCCCCACCGTCGCCAGAGATCTGTATCCCGGCGGGTATTTCTTCTTCGCTGCCTTCTTTCACTGCGGGTTGTGTCGTGGAATTAACACGGCAGATGTCCGGTTTAGCGGACTTGATGATGGAACCATCGCACGGGTTAGCTTGAAAGGGTTCATGGCGCACAAAGGACACAAAGGATTTTATACTAGTTCGGCCCCTTTGAGAAGGTAAAAGCCTACGTCTAGTTGGTTTGGTATTGCTTGGGCGTCGGTTTACAGGGAGCGGAATCGCTTGCCTGCGTCCCGACGTATCGATTGTTGCTTGTCCCTGAACCGGTGCCGGGTCGTCCCTTTATATAGAGGTGACGCCTGGTCCGGTTTACAGAGTCCCGAGGCCGGCTCATAATCGTGTACGCCTCGGTCTCTGTCCCTTCTTTCTTGTCTCTCAAGTTACATCTCTTTGGCGGTTTACAATCCGTATTTCTATACATGGGCCTTGAAATCTCATAGGCCGTAATCTTTACTAAAATAGTAAACCAAGTACGATATAACTAAACCGGTTTACAATATCCGGTTTATACCTATTAACCATATCCCCGACATTAGGCCCCAGAATGATTTGAACTTGTTCATATCAGTCTTCATTGTCTTCCGCAACTTTTCTTCTGTCTTCATTTTTTCCTGAAAACCGGCTCTGACGTCATCTTCCGAAATCATTAAAGTCTGACAATGACATCAGCACCGCATTTATCGCCGCGAGCTGTACTGTAGCTTACTTTTAATGGTTATCCCGAGAATCGAGGCGTTCAACGGATCTTTATCCGATTTTCTTCCTTGATTACCGCACCTGTCGTTTCACATCCGCCTCTTCGTCTATAAATACCGCTCTGCTCTATTCATTATCCTCTCTCGCGTCGTCTTCCTCCTTTCTCCTCCTGATCCTCTCGAACTCCATTGCTGCCTGAGCCCGAGAACACCGCCGACGACCACCGGATCTTCCGTCTTCGACCGGCCGCTGCATCAACCTGAGTCTTGACCAGATTTTCTGCGCCGCTGATTCTCACCATCCCTGGTATGTTCTTCCTCCTCCCTGTAGATCTTATCATATTCGCCATTGCTTCGCCCGTGTTCTTCCGCCATTAGAACTCCCGATGAAGCTCCGTTCTTTTGTAGATACTTATATCATAGGAATCTCGTAACCCTTTAAGTCTTAGTCTGTAGATCTCACTTAACACCAGATTGGATCTTGCTGTAATGACTCTGCTGCCTTTATCCGTTCCGCCATTAGGGTTCTTCGCAAGCTTTATGCTGTTCATTCTCTGAGACCTGCAACTTCATAATATTTTTACCTTTCTGATCTTGCCGTAAATGCGTCTGGTATTTTAGATTTTGCTGCTTATATTTCTGTTGCTACCTGCTTTAAGTCTCCTTTTTTGCTATCCTGTAGCCTCATCTGCTCTGACTTGGTCCTCTGTAGATTTCCCGTGTAATTTTTGTTTCTTTATCTCATTATACTCAGATCTATTCTTCCTTAGCAACGCATTGAAAACTTGTTTTTCCCTTCAATAGATCCGCCAAGTATGCTCCGGTTTAGATCACCATATCATAAACCGGAAATGACGTAGACTGATGCAATGATATAGTTATTCCTCTTCAACTGCCATTTTTAAACCGGAAATGATACATCTTGTATTTATGATTGCCGGTTTAACTTCACCAGATAGTTCTTACCTCCCTTCATATAGGTTCCGAATCGTTTGTGTGTTCATAATTTGTTCTGTACCTTCTTTTCTTCAGCACTTTGTTCAAATGGCTGCCAAGCAATACGTTTCGTGCGACTGGGTTCGTTCAGTTGTGACTGAAGAAGATTTAGTCAAGCTGTCAAGTATTGGTACGTTAGGTCCTCGGGCTGAGTTGAAATGGCGCGCTCCGGGTAATGAATGCCCTCCTGCTCCCAGGTCCGGAGAGGTCATAGTATTTATGGATCATATCTCCAGGGGTTTCTCTCCCCCCGGTTCAAAATTTTTCCGGGACGTCCTTGCCACCTTCCAACTGCATCCGCAAGACATCGGACCAAATTCCGTCTCCAATATTTGTGACTTTCAAGTTTTTTCTGAAGTATATCTGCAAGAAGAACCTTCAGTTGATCTATTCCGGGATTTCTTCCACGCGAACCGGCGCACTGAATTCACTAGCGGGCCTCACCAAGAACTCGGTGGTATTAGCATCCAAAAAAGGAGGGATGCAGTTTTCCCGCACGCCTCTTTACACACTCACCCCAAGGATTGGAACAAGTCATGGTTTTATTGCATAGACACATCTCCTGAAGGTGAAAATCCGTTGCCGGGTTATCGTGAGACTCGTATCCCGGCAAATCATCCTCTGCCGCAACGGTTAAGTGCTACTGAACGGATCCAATTTTCACCTCAACTTTCCAAGCTGAGAGCTTTCATGGCTAATGGATTGCTTGGAACCGATTTCCTTCGCTGCTGGTTATCGTGGAGCATTCTCCCCTTAAGCCGGCGCTCTGATTTGATGTGCAATTATTCCGGTAAACCGGAAGATCCTCTGAGGTTTACTAAAGAGGAACTTTCTGAATCGGAGGTGATAGAGTCGGCCAAAAAGATCGTCAATCCCGCCTTAACAGACTGCTCCAAGGTTGGCTTGGCCCCATACTTTAAGAGGAACACACAGCCTGATGTAAGTTTTCCTTAACCCGTATTTTATAAACCATCCTTCTTTGAACCGTCCTTCACTTACTTTTATTTTTCATTCAGGCTGATAACCCTTTCTGGAGAAGGAAACTTCAGGACAAACCTGTAAAACAGACTCGCCGGAAAACTCCTGCAAATAAGAAAAGGAAGGCAGTCGTTGACACCGGTTCTCCTTCTGAAGATGATGATCCGGACTCCGAGGTATGCTTTACTCCAGTTTACATTTGCCTTTATATACTTGTCCATATCTCTAATGATGCCCTTTTCACAGGATCCACTCGAAGGTGATAACCCGGTGGAGATTGAGGTAACCCTTATTTCTTCCGATTCAGAACCCCCTCCTCAAAAGATCCGTCGGACTGTTAGAAAGTATCAATTTTCTCATCCTTATGCTAAGTTGGATCCCAATTTTGATTTGAAGAAACAACAGCACGAAGCCTTGCGCCGGACCACTCGTCATTCCGGTTTAGCAGTTGAATCCTCTGGAATCTCCTTAACCCCGGCTCGGAAACGCCGTGCTGAGGTGATACTTTCTCCAACACTTCTTCATCCCAAGGCCGGTCTTATTAGAAAACCACTTAAACCGACTGATCCTGATTATCAGGAAACTCCACTATCTTCATCTGGCGAATCAACTGCGACACAGCTTCCACCCTTGAAGACAGCCCCAGGGTGATGCTCTTCACCTTTCCCGGTTTATAACCTTCCTTTTTCTTTATAATACTAACTTATCTTTGTTCATTTCTCCAGTAAACCGAAACCCAGCAAAAGGGCTAAGGGTAAGAAACCTGCTGTTGATCCTTCTGCCGATGAACCAGCAATCGAACCGCCGACAGCTATCCCTCCGGAAGGTACCCCTGCTACTCCGGTTCAAGAACCTGTTCTTGATACTCCTGCCACCGACGCTGCCCAAGATCCACCAAGTCCAGCCCGGGTTAGTTCTCCTCAAGTTAACCCGGGCTCTCCTCATCCGGCTCAAGATGAAATTAAAGCGTCAGCTGCCTCGTTCTTCCGCCGGTCTATATGCTCCACCTGATATCCTTTAAAATATCCTGCGACCGCTTCAACCTCTCGTCGATAAGCCGCCATGAGGGGATCCCTTGAATCCCACTTGCCCGAAACCTGCTGTGCCACTAGGTCTGAATCACCCAGGCACTTAACCCGGCTCAGATTCATCTCTTTTGCCAATCTCAAACCGTGAAGCAGTGCCTCATATTCCGCTGCATTGTTAGTACAAGGAAATAACAACCGGAGTACATAACAAAATTTATCACCTCTGGGGGAAGTTAAGACAACTCCGGCCCCTGATCCCTCCAACTGTTTTGAACCGTCAAAGTGGATCGTCCAATAAGTAAGATCCGGTTTCTCCTCAGGAGTTTGCAATTCCGTCCAGTCGTTGATGAAGTCGACCAGTGCCTGAGATTTTATAGCAGTTCGTGGTACATACTTCAACTCATGTGGACTGAGCTCAATGGCCCATTTAGCTATCCTGCCTGTTGCTTCTCTATTCTGGATTATATCTCCCAATGGAGCTGAACTAACCACAGTTATTGGATGCCCTTGGAAATAATGCTTCAATTTCCGGTTTGCCATAAACACCCCATACACCAATTTCTGCCAATGAGGGTATCTTTGCTTGGACTCGATGAGTACTTCACTCACATAGTAAACCGGACGCTGAACCGGATGTTCCTTCCCTGCTTCCTTGCGCTCAACCACAATTGCAACGCTAACTGCCCGTGTGTTTGCAGCAACATATAATAGCAAAGGCTCCTTGTCTATAGGGGCAGCTAAAACCGGCGGCTTCGCTAGTTGCTGTTTCAGTTTCTCAAACGCTGTATTCGCTTCATCGCTCCAAATAAACCGGTCCGTTTTCTTCAACATTTGATAAAGCGGGATCGCCTTTTCTCCTAAGCGACTGATAAACCGGCTTAACGCCGTGATCCGGCCAGCTATGCGCTGAACATCATTTATGCAAGCCGGTTTTGATAAAGATGTGATGGCCTTGATCTTCTCCGGGCTGGCTTCTATTCCCCTGTTCGAGACCAGGAACCCCAAAAGCTTACCGGCCGGGACACCAAAAGCACATTTCTCCGGGTTAAGCATCATCCTGTAGGCCCGAAGATTATCAAAGGTTTCCCTGAGGTCCTCTATCATTGTTCTTTCCTCCTTTGACTTGACCACAATGTCATCCACATACGCATGTACGTTCTTTCCTATCTGCCCTTTCAAACAATTCTGAACACAACGCTGATAGGTTGCTTGCGCACACTTGAGCCCAAAAGGCATAGACACATAGCAAAAAGCACCAAAAGGGGTTATGAATGCCGTCTTCTCCTGGTCTTCAACTGCCATTTTGATCTGGTGATAACCTGAGTACGCATCCAGAAAACTCAGCCGCTCACACCCTGCTGTAGCATCAATAATCTGATCAATGCGAGGAAGAGCAAAAGGATCAGTTGGGCAAGCTTTATTGAGGTCTGTGTAGTCCACACACATCCTCCACTTCCCATTCTTCTTTAGAACAAGCACCGGATTGGCCAACCATTCCGGATGAAAAACTTCCACTATGAATCCTGCTGCCAAAAGCCTGGCCACTTCTTCTCCTATAGCCTTGCGCCTCTCTTCGTTAAAGCGGCGCAGATATTGTTTTACTGGTTTAAACTTCGGATCGATATTCAACTTGTGCTCAGCGAGTTCCCTCGGTATACCTGGCATGTCAGAAGGTTTCCATGCAAAGATATCCCGGTTCTCACGGATGAACTCGATGAGCGCGCTTTCCTATTTGGGGTCAAGGTTAGCGCTGATGGTGAACTGCTTGGACGAATCCCCTGGCACAAAATCAATTTGCTTGGTCTCCTCTGCCGATTTAAATTTCAAAGCCGGATCATGCTCGGTGGTGGGCTTCTTCAGCGGAGTCATATCCGCCGGATCAACATTATCCTTATAGAACTTTAACTCTTCCGTGGCACATACCGCTTCTGCATAGGCTGCATCACCCTCTTCACACTCCACTGCTATCTTACGACTGCCATGCACTGTAATCGTGCCTTTATGACCCGGCATCTTGAGCTGCAGATAAACATAACATGGCCTAGCCATAAACTTAGCATAAACCGTCCTTCCAAACAACGCATGATACGGGCTTCTGATTTTAACAACTTCGAAAGTGATCATCTCTGACCTGGAATCATGCTCATCCCCAAAGGTAACCTCTAAGTCAATCTTACCAACTGGATAGGCTGACTTACCTGGGACCACCCCGTGAAACACTGTGTTTGATGTCCTCAGTTGTTTATCTGTCAGACCCATACGGCGAAAGGTCTCATAATATACTATATTAATACTGCTACCTCCATCCATGAGTACTTTAGTAAACCGGTATCCTCCCACCTGAGGTGCCACTACCAAGGCTAAATGTCCCGGATTATCTACCCGTAATGGGTGGTCTTCTCTGCTCCAAACAATGGGCTGCTCCGACCATCGTAGAAACTGTGGCGTTGCCGGTTCTACCGCATTGACAGCCCGCTTCAAAACCTTCTGGTCTCTCTTGCATAAACTCGTGGTGAAGACATGATACTGACCGCTGCTCAACTCCTTCGGATTACTCTGGTATCCGGATTGCTGTTGCTGCTGCGGACGCTGCTGCTGCTGATTTCCTTGGCTACTATGACCCCCCTGGCCCTGCTGCTGATTATTCTGATTGTTGTAACCACCTTGATGATACGATTGATTCCCCTGACCCTGATAGCCACCTTGATACTGATTTCCTTGACCATTGTAGTTTCCTTGAGTACTCTGGCCACCCGGCCGGGGTTGATAACCACCGCTGTTCCCTTGATAACCGCTGTTGCCCCTGTATCCTGAACCGGAGCTGTTCCCTTGGTAACCCGGACCATAAAACCCGGGCCCCGAACCGCCACTTGGGGGCCGGCTAAAGGGATTAAAACGGCTGTTCCCTGGGCCCATGCACTCTCTTCCAGTGTGCTTTGCAGGCCCCCTTGCTCCGCTATGCCTTAGACAGGGCTGATCCGGATCCTGCTCCCAACCCGGGTTTCCTCCCCCGATTTGGCGGGTGGGACCTTGCTGGTTGACCCGGAAACCACCTTGAACCTGTGTATTAGCCACAAAATCGGAGCTATTCTCTGCCTTCCGTTTGCCCAAAAAGCTTGAAGTAACCGGATTAACGGGCGCCGGTTTTCCAGACTTGCTGGCCTTCCCTGTTTTATCTCCTTCTGACTCTGGATATTTAGTATTATCTGAGTCCCCGTACTTCACCAGGGCGCTCATCAAAGTCCCCATGTCATTGCACTCCCGTTTGAGCCGTCCGAGTTTTAATTTCAAGGATTCAAACCGGCAATTGTTCTCCAATGTTACAATCGCTGTGCTCGGGTTAATGCCGTTTGAGGAGTGCAAGATCTCTGCCACTCTGCGTACCCACGCTGCTGTAGACTCCTGTTCTCCTTGCACACATGCTGCTAAATCTATTATCGACATAGGTTGCTTGCACGTATCCTTGAAATTTTTGATGAACTGGCTGCGCAGCTCTCCCCATGATCCGATTGAATTCGGTGGTAATGCCTTTAGCCAAGTTCGGGCCGTGCCCTCCAGCATCATAGTGAAATATTTAGCACAAGCCGACTCATCCACATCCAGCATCTCCATGGCCATCTCGTAACTCTCCACCCAGGCTTCGGGTGGCAAATCGGCTGTGTAATTAGGCACCTTGCGAGGTCCTTTGAAATCCTTGGGTAGCTTGACGCTCCGCAGGGCAGGGACAAGACATTGTATCCCAAAACTGCTCGCTGTAGCTCCTGCCCCCGTAGCGCCGGCATAAACCGGCGTCGACTGGCGGATCTCCTCCCGGGCCTCCGATCTAGGCCGGTTTTGATCTGGGGCCGGTATCCCTGCCCCTGCCGGATTATTCTGCCTACGCTGATGCCTCCTCCGTTCACTGCTAGATACTTCAGGCTCCTCCCAATGTCTAGAGTAACTTCGATTGGGACGCGGTGTTGAATGCAACCTCTCCCTGCTGTGAGAATACGCTTGATGCTGTATTAATGCCGTATTAAGCAGCTTCTGGGCCCTGCGCGCTTCTATCGCCACCGGAGATGTTCCTTCCGCAGGTAAAGCGGCCAACCGTGCGGCCGCAGCAGCAATATTATCCACAGGGTTTGAGTAATGTCCCGGAGGGACGGGCACATAAGGCACCGACGTAACCTGTCGCTCCCGTTCGGCGGTGGGCTGCAGAACCGGCTCCTCCTGAACCGGCGGGCTCCTCCGGTTTAAGGCCGGATTGTTGCTGGCCCCCGTTCCCGGGGTTCTAAACAAATTCGCAGATTCGTAACCCGGCGGTAGGCGGGATCGATATTTTCTCCCCCTGACTGCCTCCACCGAAGCTTGCTCCATCCTCAAGTGAAAAGCTTGATCCTCCAACTCTGCCTGTCTGATAGCTAACATCTCTCCTTCTGCCTTTAAATCCTCCTTCAATTGATTGATCCGGGCCGTTAACTGAAGAAGCACCGCATCATGCTGAACCTTGTCTGCTGGAGCCACGACCTCTACTGCTTTAGCTGCAAGCTCCTCGATCAAGGTGGATAGAACTTCCGTGAGGGGGGGATTTGAACCGCTTCCCCCTGCGCCGGCTTCCGCTGTTGTTCCGTTCACCGGGGGTTGTGAACCGGCCATGAAGACCGCCACCCGGTTTGGCGGGTCAAAGGGGTCCGGAATACTGTTTCCATCGGACTCGCCCTCAGACCGGCCGTCCCGCAACTGATACAGAGATTCAGTTTCCCCGGATGAAGATTCGTCATCTGAGTAGACGACTGTTGCCCCATCAGATTCCGAACCATCCTCGGTTCGACCTCCGTGAATTGCCCCAACAAACACATGCCTTATGGCAGGCTGGATCCGGGGCGATCTCGCCCGCTGAGCCGGCTCGACGATGCTGGGGAGGGTGTCCGGCTCAGGCCCTGGTTCGCCAATTTTGCCGATGAAGACTTGGATGCTGCCGAAGGGGACCCGGTACCCGTATTCGATTGAATCGGCCTCCGGTCCCCAACCCGCGTCGTCGATGTAGATCCGGCCGCGACGACTCTTGGTCATCCGGCCGACCGCGTAACCCTTTAACCCTTCGAAGCCGCCTTTCAAGAACTCGAAACCATCGTGCGCGAGCCCCACGGTGGGCGCCAACTGTCGTGGAATTAACACGGCAGATGTCCGGTTTAGCGGACTTGATGATGGAACCATCGCACGGGTTAGCTTGAAAGGGTTCATGGCGCACAAAGGACACAAAGGATTTTATACTAGTTCGGCCCCTTTGAGAAGGTAAAAGCCTACGTCTAGTTGGTTTGGTATTGCTTGGGCGTCGGTTTACAGGGAGCGGAATCGCTTGCCTGCGTCCCGACGTATCGATTGTTGCTTGTCCCTGAACCGGTGCCGGGTCGTCCCTTTATATAGAGGTGACGCCTGGTCCGGTTTACAGAGTCCCGAGGCCGGCTCATAATCGTGTCCGCCTCGGTCTCTGTCCCTTCTTTCTTGTCTCTCAAGTTACATCTCTTTGGCGGTTTACAATCCGTATTTCTATACATGGGCCTTGAAATCTCATAGGCCGTAATCTTTACTAAAATAGTAAACCAAGTACGATATAACTAAACCGGTTTACAATATCCGGTTTATACCTATTAACCATATCCCCGACAGGTTGTGCCCTCCGTTTTCGGAGTTTTTCTGTGATATTATGAACACGTACAACCTCCACCTCCTAGACTTCACCCCCAACGCCATCCTTACGATGGCCGTTTTCGCACATCTGTGCGAAAACTTCATAGGGATCCATCCAAACGTAGCACTCTTTCGCCATTTCTTCATGCCTAGAGTAGAGGCTGGCGCTCCCCTCTCCGGCGGGATCTCCTGGATCTTCCGGTTAAACAAAAAGGACTCATATCTTAAAGGAGAACTCCGCGGCAAGTGGGAAGAATGGCGTGCAGATTGGTGCTGGGTAGTAGAGGACCAGCCGGAGCCCTTCACCGCGCCGCGCACAACTGCCATAGTGCGCGGGAGAGACTGGAGTGAACTGGCCCCGGAAGACAACAAGCTCAGTATTGCCCTTGTTAGGATTATCCGTCTCCGGGCCGCCAATCTGACCATCGGAGAGGTTGGCGCAGATTTCCTCCGCCGCCGCATTGCCCCTTTACAAGAGAGGAAAAGGCCCGCGTGGGAATTTGGCAATGCGGCGGATATTATGAGGCTGCGACCAGGACTGAACTTCAACTTCACCGCTTTGGAGCTGAAAGGAATGTTGCGAGAGCTCTTCAAGCATGACCCGGCGCACCCAGAGTGGTTCAGACCCGCCAAGGGAGTAGTGCCGCTGTGCAACAGCACTGCCTGTGACTCCCTGCGCGCAGTGATGCCGGAGTGCGACTCCCACGGCATTGTCCCCACCTGGATCCAGCCTCCGGGAGATACAGTGCTGAGCTTCTTCGACAACTTGGTCGAGGTGCCGAAGAACACCGAGGAGATCAAGGGTCTCACCCGGGCCACCACAGAGTGGGATATTGCTTATATTGCTTCCCGGATGGAAGAGGCCGCCGCAGCCGCAGCGGCAGGAGACTTCGGATTCACCGTCGACGAGGCGCAGGCCGAGGACGAGGTGCGCCAAGCAGAAGAGGCAGAGATCCGCAGGCTGCTCAAGCTTCCGCCCGACGAGCTTGCCGGGGTCCCTTCCCTGAGGCATGCCGGGATCCCCGGGATTGTGAGCGAGGCCGCTGCAGGAGGCGAGGTTGCCGAAGGGAACAGAGGTGCCGGAGGGAGCGGAGCCACCGGAGGGAGCGGGGCCACAGGACAAGATGCTGGACCCAGCGGGCCCGCCGGGGAGGAGGAGGAGCACGTCGAGGCCGATGAGGACACCGGTGGATCTCTGGGGCTCGACGACGACGCCTCCTCGTCCTCGGAGAACTCCCCGCCTCGGGCAAGTCCCAAGCGAACACCGTTGAAGCGCCTCCGCAAGGCGGCTACAGCGACAAGGACGCAGGCGCCCCGACAGCAGCCTACTCGCCGGGCGACGCACGCCACCAGGACGAGTCAAACCGCGTCGGAGGCTCCCCGCGCACCAGCGCCAAGCGGAGGGGGATCCTCCCAGAGCGAAGCGGCCGCTCCGCCTGCTCCTCGGGCCTCGGCGCCAACGGGGGCTGGGTCTTCGCAGCCCCCAGCTCCGGAGACCGCCAAGCGCCCGAGGGAGCCTTCTCCTCCTGCTCCTCGCGCGGGAGCAACTCAGGTGGAGTTCGACTTCTCCGCCCTCAGCTCCGACGACGACGAGGAAGAGGAGTAAGTACTCGCTGCTTGTGACTTCTTCGATTTTGCCTTGATTCTTTCTTGATGATTCTGATCTTGTTTCTTGCTTTGCTTGCAGGACCCTGACCCAGCGGATGGCGAAGAAAGCCAAGATCCCCGTGGTTGAGGTCGAAGACGACTCGCCCGTCGCGGCGACAGGGGACGTGCCGGCGACGAACTTGCCGGATCAACCCGCTGCTCCGAGGAGCAGCCCCCAGCGCAGCCCCCAGCGTAAGTCTGGTCTTGAGCTTTCCGTTTGTCGGGCGCGCTTGAGGTTTTTGCTTGTACTAACATCTTGTTTCCTTGTTTGTCTTGTGCAGAAGTGGAGCCGCAGCCGCAGGAGCGCCCGGAGGTCACCCCCGAGGAGCCGCAGGCTCCACCCTCCCCGCCAAGGGCGAGCTCCCCGGCGAGGGAGAGCGCTCCGCCAAGGACGGGTACTCCGCCAAGGGCGAGTACCCCGCCAAGGGCGAGCAGCCCGACGAGGGTGGCCACCCCGCCAAGGGAGGGCGCGGGCGGCCCTCCGCCAGCAGGAACCACCGCTCCACCGCCAAGGGAGGACTCCCCGGCGAGGGAGCCTGTCGTCGAGGAAGTCCGCGAAGGTGAGTCTTGTAGATTTATCCTCTTGGACTTGTCTTTTTGGATATTTGCTTGAACTTTTCTTTTCTTTTTCTTCTGCTAGATCCTCCTGCGCCGGAGCTGATGGAGACAGAGACCGCCGGCGAGGAGGGCACGCAAGGCGACGGCGGCAACGCCACTGCCACTGAGGGCATGGCCGGAGCCGACGAGCCTGCCGCTGAGGAGACCGCGCCGACCGCAGACGCCGCGGGCGAGGAAGGGACCGGCGACCGCACTGCTGACCCAGAGGCAGCAGGAGCGTCAAGCGCTGCGCCGGCCGCCGACCCCTCCGCGACCACGGAGCGGTCGGGCGTCTATCTTGAAGCACCCAACGGAATCTTCATACAAGTTCCGTGGGCATCTTCATCGCGAGCCCCCGAGGAGGGAGAGACCTTTGATGGAGAGGTCCTCGCCTCCGCAGGGTTGAAGATCGTTGAAGCGCCTGGCGGGAGCGGCGAGCCCGAAGAGGAGAAGCTTCTTCGCCAGCTACTGGCCCTTTACCGGGCCAGGCAGGCGAAACTGGAGTCCCGGGAAGCCCTCACCGCCAAGGCTGGAGCAGACTTGGAGAAGCGCGCTGCCGAGCTCCACGCCGCCAACCAGGCGGCCCTCCGCGACTTGGCGGAGGAGCGCGAAAGGCTTGCCGGAGAGCAGCAAGAGTTCCTCCTGGAGAAGGCTGAGGCCGAGGAGCAGCAGCGGCTGGTTGGTGAAGAGCTGTCCCGGCGAGAAGGAGCGCTCAACCAGCGGAAGGTCGACCTCGACGCCCACGAGGACGACCTCACCGCCCGGGAGCAGGCCCTTGGCGGGGCCCTGAAGGAGGCGAAAGCTGCTGCCGCCACCGCTGAAACCGTCAAGAAGGATCTTGAGGCCAAGGTGGCGCAGCTGGAGCAGTACCTGAAGGCGAGCACGGACAGGATCACCGCACTCAATGTGGAGCGGGAAAAGGACGCCCACACCAACTCTGACCTTCAGGTACGCCTCTCCAAGCAGGGCGACAAGCTCAAAGCCGCCAAGGATTCAATTGCTGATTTGGAGTTGAAGGTCTCCACTTTGACTGGCTCGCTTGACGCCGCCCGGGATCGCGAGACGAAGCTGAAGGCCGAGCTCCGCAAGGAACGAGGCTTGGTGGAGAGCGCTGCCACCTCAGCGAACAACTTTACTCGGGCGGTGGAGCAATGGACGGACGATCTGGTCGCTTCTGCTGCCAACATCGACAAAGAGCTGATGGCGCTGAGGGTGGAGCACCTCGTGTACTCTCCGGACCAGAATCTCCCCCACAGCGCCAAGCTAAGTCTTTTCTTCAGGGGAATCGCGCCGGCGCTTGCACGGCTGCAGGAGAAGCTCCCCGCGCAACTGGCCGAGGAGTCGCGTCAGCTCTGCGCGGGTACCTTGGAGCGCGTCTTGACGAAGATAGTCTACCGCAACCCTGGCATCAATCTCGTCAACGTCCTCCGCAGCTTGTCGGCCGATGCAGATCTAGAGGCGCTGAAGGCGCAGGTCGCCCACATCATCGCCAAGGTGAACAAGATCTCCAGGCGTGAAGGCGACCGCGTAGATTAGGCCTCTTTCTTTTTATTTCCTTTGCTGCTGCAAAGTGTGCCATGAACATGAATCTATCAGTCATTGCGACAAGTTATCTCTGTAATATATTATCTTATCTTCGAGCAATTGAAGCATTGTTATCTCCCTTGCTTTTGGTCCTTTACTTTGTATGCTTTTTACCCTACGCTTTTAGGGAACTTGCCGGCAAGGGACCCTTGCCGCGAGCGCTGAGTGCTGGACTCTGAGCAGCCTGCTGGCAAAGGCCTTACCGGCAAGCAACCTTGCCGCAGCTAGTCGCAACGCACTTAGCTTGCTGAGCGAACTCGAAAACGAAGTAAGGGCGCGACACTTGTCGCAGCTCATTTAAGCCGTTGAGCGTACTCGAAAACAAGGTAAGGGTGCGGCCAGCCACGGGTAGGTTCCTCCGCGCACAGGTTTTCCATACAAAGGGTGGTTGTTCAAGGAAGATAACTAAAATTTAAAAAATTTGAACTGCTCAAATTTTGGTAACTTAGCTTTCATAATCTGTTCGTTCTCCGGCAAGCTTCTCTTTCTTGAACAGCACTTGGTTCGTCCT
>LR738711.1:100460679-100590285 GCA_902687465.1 Secale cereale | reverse complement strand
CCCCCCCCCCCCCGGCAAACTTGTGCGCGAGGAATGTTCCTTCTGCTTAAGATGGAAAGAAGAAGAGAAGGGAAAACAAGTATAGGGCCTCTCGGCGTGGTAATGCTTACCGGGTATGTGTGTTCCATAAAATGCCAAAAGTACACGCAAATAACAAAGAAAAGCATGGAAAATGGCAAATAGTGCGAAACACAAAAGCTTTACTGATGCACGGGATCTGCGCCCGGCTTTGTACAAAGGTTTACATGCGACAGTGGCAAAACTCGTACAAAAGGTGGTTGCCGGAGCGGATCACGGCAACCGCGCCTTATGGGTGAAACTTGCGAAGATGCTCTATGTTCCAGGAATTGCTCACCGGTAAGCCTTCTTCGGTCTCAAGGCGGACAGCGCCGGGCCTTGTGACTTGTCTCACCCGATAAGGGCCTTCCCACTTCGGCGTCAACTTGTTGGAATTCTTGGCGGACTGAACACGCCGAAGAACAAGGTCGCCTTCCTCGAGACTCTTGGCCTTAACCTTGCGGCTATGATAGCGGCGCAAGGCTTGCTGTTATCGAGCAGCTCGTACAGCAGCCTGGAGACGTTCCTCCTCGAGGAGCAATGCATCATCTTGTCGCAGTTGCTCTTGCTCGAGCTCATCATAAGCGAGCACTCGAGGAGATCCGTATACGAGTTCCGTGGGGAGAACTGCCTCTGCCCCATAGACAAGGGCAAAGGGTGTCTGCCCGGTGGCTCGACTTGGTGTCGTTCTGATTGACCAAAGAGCCGCCGGCAACTCCTCTATCCAGTTTCTTCCGCACTTGCGCAGCCTGTCGAAGGTTCTTGTCTTGAGCCCACGCAGCACTTCAGCATTGGCCCTCTCCGCTTGACCATTGCTCCTCGGGTGAGCAACAGAAGCGAAGTAGACCTTGGCGCCAAGGTCTTGGACGTACTGCATGAAGGTGCGACTAGTGAACTGTGTGCCGTTATCGGTGATGATCCTGTTAGGGATTCCGAAACGGCAAACAATCGCCCTGAAGAACCTGACTGCTGACTGTGCTGTCACCTTTCTCACTGGTTCCACTTCTGGCCACTTTGTGAACTTGTCGATTGCTACGTACAAGTACTCAAAGCCCCCGACAGCCCGGGGGAAGGGGCCGAGGATATCGAGCCCCCAGACCGAGAAGGGCCAGGAAAAAGGGATCGTCTGGAGAGCTTGAGCTGGCTGGTGAATTTGCTTGGCATGGAACTGGCACGCTTCACACTTGGTTACTTGTGCAGTTGCATCTTGGAGGGCTTCTTGCCAAAAGAACCCTTGCCGGAATGCCTTCCCGGCAAGTGCCCTTGCGCCAATGTGGTGGCCACATATGCCTCCATGTATTTCTGCCAACAGCTTCTGTCCATCTTCTCTGGAAATGCACTTCAACCTGACACCATTGAACCTTCTTCTGTACAGTTCATTGTCCACGAACTGGTACATACTTGACTGCCTGGTTATTTTCTCTATCTCTGCTGGGTCGTCGGGAAGTTCTCCAGTTTGCAAAAAACGGATGATCTGCTGTGCCCATGCCGGAGCCCGAGGCTCAACGGCAAGGACTATAGGCATGAGGGCCGCTGCGGGAACCTCAGCTTCTACGGCAAGAATCTCTGGTTCTGCCGGAGCTGATGGTTCCCCGGCAAGCCTGCCGGGGCAAGGTTTGTCGGGAACGCTTGCTTCAACTATACAGACCCTTGGATCTGCAGGAGCAAACTATTCCTCAGCGTTCTGGTTGTTGATCTTGGGGACCTTGGCGGCGGCTTCGGGAAGATCCGCCGGCAAGTAGTTGCCGGAAACCAACTTTCTCTTCTTAGGCTGCCCAATTGATGGTGTAACGGATGGCTGAGTCAGCTTGAGCAGGAAGGTCCCTGGTTCCACAGGTAACTTCATTGCAGCACACTTTGAAAGGCCATCTGCAATATCATTCTGAGCTCTCGGGACGTGCTCCATTTGCAGACCTTCAAAGTGCTCTTCAAGCTTCCTCACTTCATCTACATAAGCTTCCATCAAAGGGCTCTGGTAACTCTTGTTCACTTGTCGGACCACCAACTGAGAATCTCCCCGCACAATCAACTTCTTGATCCCAAGTTCAGCTGCAATTCTGAGGCCGACAAGCAGACCTTCATACTCTGCAGTATTGTTTGTCGCTTGTTCCTTGGGAAAGTGCATCTGGATAACATACTTGAGGTGCTCTCCGGTGGGCGCTATGAGTACCACGCCGGCACCGGCGCCTTGCAGCGAGAAAGCACCATCAAAGTACATCACCCATTCGCTTGTCGCTTCTTGTACGGGGACGCTTGTCTCTGGAACTTCTTCATCGGGCGTTGGAGTCCATTCAGCTATGAATTCTGCCAAAGCTCTGCTCTGTATGGTTGAAGTACTTTCAAACTTGAGACCAAAGCTCGACAGTTCCAGTGCCCACTCGACAATCCTGCCTGTTGCTTCTGGATTCTGCAATATCCTCTTCAATGGAAAGCGAGTGACCACTGTTATTTCGTGTGCTTGGAAGTAATGGCGCAGCTTTCTTGAGGCCATGAGGAGACCGAAAAGCAACTTTTGCACCCCAGAGTATCTCGATCTAGCCCCCTGCAAGAGGGAACTTACGAAATACACTGGGCGCTGCACCATCTTCCTTCGCACTTCTCCTTGTTCCTGCTCAGAGTTGTCCTTGTCGGGGCCAGAGCTTGTCGGTGGAGCCCCCTGCTTGTCGCTGGATTCGCTCGCCGGAGGTGTGGGCTCTTCCTCTGCCTCCCTTTCCGCTACCAATGCAGCACTAACCACTTGATTGGTTGCCGCTAAGTACAGCAGCAACTTCTCTTGTGGCCTAGGTGCGACAAGTATTGGAGTGGAGGACAGGTATCCTTTCAAATCCTGCAGCGCTGCCTCCGCTTCCGGAGTCCATTTCATAGGACCTGCCTTTTTCAAGATTTTGAAGAAAGGCAGGGCGCGTTCTGCAGATTTTGAAATGAACCTGTTGAGGGCAGCCACACAACCAGCAAGTCTCCTTACGTCCTTGACGCGCTTCGGGGCTTCGATCTGCTCGATGGCTTTTATCTTGTCGGGATTGGCTTCAATCCCCCTCTGGGACACGAAGAACCCGAGAAGCTTGCCGGAGGGGACTCCGAAGACGCACTTCTCAGGGTTCAACTTGAGCTGGATCTTGCGCAGGTTTGCAAAAGTTTCTTCCAAGTCTTGGATGAGGGTATCTTTGCTCTTGCTCTTGACCACTATGTCATCCATGTAAGCTTCTACATTTCTGTGGATCTGTGGCTCAAAAGCAGTGTGCACCACCCTTGCAAATGTTGAGCCTGCATTCTTCAATCCAAAGGGCATGCGTATGAAGCAATATGTGCCACATGGAGTAATGAATGCAGTCTTCTCTTCATCTTCCTTGGCCATAAAAATCTGGTGGTAGCCTGAGTATGCATCAAGGAAGGAGAGCAGCTCACACCCAGCAGTGGAGTCAACAATCTGGTCAATGCGCGGCAAGGGAAATGGATCCTTGGGACATGCTTTATTCACATCAGTGAAGTCTATACACAGTCTCCACTTCTCGTTGGCCTTACGCACGACAACTGGATTTGCTAACCACGTCGGATGGATCACGCCCCTAACCAGGCCCGCTGCTTCTAGCTTCTTGATCTCTTCGGCAATGAATTCTTGGCGCTCCACGGCTTTCTTCCTGACCTTCTGCTTGACGGGCCGCGCATGAGGACAAACAGCAAGCTTGTGCTCAATTACCTTCCTGGGAACGCCGGGGATGTCAGATGGTTGCCAGGCAAACACATCGACATTCGCCCGCAGGAAGGCAACGAGCGCGCTTTCCTATTTGTTATCAAGTGTAGCACTGATGGTGAAAGTACCACCAGTGCCATCCTCCTTGGCGGACACCTTCTTGGTTGCCGGTGGAGCGGCCATCCCTTTCTTGCACTTGCCGGTGGAGCTCGATGGAACGTCCTCGACGGCAGCGCAGCACTCCGAAGAGGTGCGTTTGCCGGAGTGGGCCCCAGAGCACTTGCCGGACTTGGTCTTGGTCTTCTTCCCCCCGGGAGCTTCAGCGGCAAGTGTGTTGCTCTCCGCCGCGGCTGCTGCATCCCGGTATATCTTGTCGGCGCAGATAAGCGCGTCCTTCTTGTCGCCAGGGACAGAGATGACGCTTATCGGCCCCGGCATCTTGAGTACATTATAAGCGTAGTGGGAAGCTGCCATGAACTTGGCGAGGGCAGGACGTCCAAGTATCCCATTGTATGGCAATGGGATATTGGCCACGTCAAAGGTTATCCTCTCCGTCCTGAAGTTGAGCTCCCCGCCAAAGGTCACTGGCAGAGTAACCTTCCCCTTCGGCTTGCTCCTCCCCGGGTTTATTCCTTGGAACGAACCGGTTTCTTCGAGCTCGCCGTCTGGGATCTGGAGTTTCTTGATCATAGCCGAGGAGATCAAGTTCAGGCCGGCCCCGCCGTCAACCAACATTTTGGTGACCCTGAGGTTGCGGATGGTGGGCGAGACCAACATCGGCAAGCACCCGACCGCAGTTGTGCGGTCAGGGTGATCCTCAAGATCAAAAATGATGGGCGTGCTGGACCACTTCAGCAGCCTGCGTGACTCAACGGGCGGCTCTGCTGCGTTTACTTCCCGCACCCACTGCTTGAGTTGGCGGTGGGAAATGTGCAGAGAGGCGCCTCCGTCGACACACAGCACTTCTGTGGCCTTCTGGAACTCCTGCTCGCTGTTATCGCCTTCCTCCATGTCGTCGTCGTCTTCCTCCTCGTCCTTGTCGCGGCCCCGGGGAGGTCGGTCACCTTGCCGCTGCTTGGCCTTGCCGCGGCGTCCTCCCCGGCCATTGTATGGCCGCTTCTTGCTTGGCTCCCCTCCGCCACCTTGGGCCTTCTCCTTGTCGCGACGCTCGTATTCAGCTTTCTGCTGCTCTACGAGGTACTCGACTCGCTTGCAGTTCGAAAGGTCGTGGCCCTTGGTGCGGTGGATCTTGCAATATTGCTTGTCGGAGCCGTCCTGCTTGTCGGCTGCCGCTACAGGGGCAGGCTCCTTGCCGGAGCTGCCAGCCTGTGCTGTCTTGGCGGGAGCCTCCTTGCCGGACTTCTCGACGACCAGCACTTCCTTGCTCTTCTTCTTTCTGTTGTTCCGCCGCCGGCTCTTCTTTGCCGGGGCGGCGTCCTCGCTGTCGCTTCCCCCTGCGCCAGCATCCTCTCCGGGGAGTCTCCTCCCTTCTTCGGCGCGCGTGCACTTGTCAGCCAGAGCGTAGAGCTCGCTGACATCCCGTATCTTGGTCATGGCCATCTCTTCCCGCATGCGACGGTTACGCACGTTCTGGTGGAACGCGCTGATAACCGCGGCGGGGTGGACGTCGGGAATGTTGTGCTGCACGCGGCTGAATCGTTGAATGTACTTGCGCAGGGGTTCTCCTTCCTTCTGGGCCAAGATGTGGAGATCACTCTCCTGGCCGTGGGGTTTGTGGCCGCCTGTGAAGGCGCCAACAAACTGGTGGCACAAATCTGCCCACGAAGAAATGGAGCCTTCCGGCAAGTGCATAAGCCAAGAACGGACGTTTGGCTTAAGCACCAGCGGGAAGTAGTTGGCCAATATCTTCTTGTCGCGTCCCCCGGCAGCCTGCACCGCGATGGTGTAGATGCTGAGGAACTCCGAGGGGTGCGTCTTGCCGTCGTACTTCTCGGGTACGTCGGGCTTGAAGTTTTTCATGCTGGGCCACTGGACGCGCCGCAGCTCACGGGTAAACGCAGGGCAACCTGCCGCGTACGGCAAGTCGCCTGGTTCACCGGGCGCGTGCGTGTCGACAGCGGTCCCAGCGCGCTGATCTGATTGTCGCCGGGCTTCTCGCTGGCGCTCGATTGTCGTCCGAGCATCTTCTTGCCGCCGATCGTCGAGGACTTTGCGCTGGTCCCGACGAGCCCGCGGATCCGACGACGCCGTGGAGTCGTCATCGACGTTAATCCGGCGGGGTGGCGTCTTCTGTTTCCGCGGCGGGGAGTGCATGGTGGTTGCACCCCCGGCGGTCTTGTCGCCGTCGACCTTCGCCTGGTCGACTTGCCGAGGCCGCGATGTCGCCGGCTGCTGCGGCGTGTCATTGTTGGCGAAGGCGATGAGGCTTTGGATTGTCGCCCTCCAGTCTTCGGCCTTGTCTGCCGCTGGAGGGAAGTCGAGGAGCAGTTGCGCTCTTGCGAGAGCTTCTGCTGGAGAGGAGGGGAGTGGCGGCGAGCGGTGCGAGGAGCGAGATATGCTCGGACTTCTAACAGGGTTAGAAGGAGCAGTCTCTCGCCCCGGCGACCGCGCCTTGCTCGTGCCAGGACGATGGCCTTGAGCGTCCCGCGAACCTCCGGTTTGTCCTTGGCCCAGCAAGCGAATGGTAGCTCCTGTACCACGGCGCTGCTGGCCTGTCGTCTGCTGAGATGGACGTGGCGCGTCTACGGAGACCGAGGCTTTGGAATTTGCCCGGTCGTCCGTCTTGTGCTTGGACTTGGCGGTGCCGTGAGTTTCCTCGCCGGCGACCACCCTTCCGCCGGCGTCTCCTCCACCCACCGTTGGCTCTGGTGGAGGGGGAATCGACGCAGACGGGCCTGCGACCTCCGAAACCTTCTTCTTCGGGGCCATGTTGCTGTTGCTGATGAAGTTGATGAAGCTGGAGAGGTTGATGAAGAATGCACCCGCGTGAGCACCGGATCAGGTTCGCACAACCTCGACGCCCCCTACCTGGCGCGCCAAAGATGTCGGGGGAAACTGTCCACCACGAACACCTATGGGACCGGAGCCCCTTGTACGTTGTGGTAAGGGAGCGGAGGGAGCACAAAGAGCGGATCGAAGAGCACACGCGGGCAGTTTACCCAGGTTCGGGCCGCGCGGACGCGTAAAACCCTACTCCTACTTGGTTTGTATTGAACTTGTGAGCTCGGGAGCTTCCAGAGCTAGCTACACCGAGCAAGAGAGCTATCTAGGTTCCGAACCCCCTCTACGTTGTGCATGGGCCTCCTTTTATAGCTCAAGGGGTCACCGACAGGTGTCGACGCAGAGGAGGGCAAAAATGTAACTTTGGTGGTAGTTGTAATAGTGCGGGAACAGTGCATGAACAGTGGATGAACAGTGGTCTTCACCTAACCTTGACAGTGGGGGACAAGGGCATTAAATGCCCGTCACCGTCGACCCCAAAAGCACCCGTCCATGCACCTCCGTTCGCCACGGCGGTAGCCTCGTCACCGTGGAATGCCACCGTGTCCCCCAGGCTGCACAGCCATCCGCCACGCGTCCCTGGAAGGGCCCCAGGGCGACGCATGGGCCGATGAGCTGGAGCGCGGGCACACAGCGCAGGCTCCCCCCCGGCAAGCACCTTGCCGGGGTCTTGATCTTGCCGGGCCCGGAAGCTTGTCGCTCCCCGGGCCCTGCCGGGGCGCAGGCCGCGCCGAGGCATGTCTTCCGAGATGCAGTCTTCTGGTCTTCCTGGCAAGCTCCTCTTGCCAGGGTCTTGTGTTAATGTGATAATCTTGAGCCTGGTGCGGCCTTCCCGGCAAGCTCCACTTGCCGGGGGCTTGATCTTCTGTCTTGTATACTTTGTTTTTGAATGGCTTCTTAAGGACCAGAAAAGGTCTCCGGCGAGCACGTGGTAAACCCTGCCGCGGGAAGCTGCTACTGCCCGTGCACAAGTTGGGGTACTAAGGTACCCCTATCTTAGTACACCGACAACATCAGGATCCAATGCGGAGGAAGATGATCCGGCCTCTGAGGTACCACCTAGTTCTTATGATTCCTTAGTCTTTCCTTTGCCTGCATTTTATTAATAATGATTGTTCACAGGGTCTTGCTGAAGGCAGTAAAGTGGATGACATTGAGGTAATCTCTCTTTCTCCGACTCGGAACCACTGCCACCACCAAAAATTCGTCGGACAGTCCGGAAATTTCAGTTTTCTCATCCTTATGCTCATCTGGATCCAAACTTTCTTTTGAAGAAGAAGAAACATGAAGCTCGCCGCACCACTCGCCATAGTGGCCATGCGATTGAATCCACCGGATTGACGCACACTCCGGCTCGAAGGCGTCGTTCTGAGGTTTTACTTACTCCAACTGCTCTTTACCCCAAAGCAGGTCTTATTCGTCAACCCCTTAATCCGTCTGACTCGAATTATCAGGAAACTCCTCTCTCATCTTCTGGCGAATCAACAGCCACACAAGTTCCTGCCCTCAAGACTGTTCACGGGTAAGCTGTCTTTCACTTTGTCCGGTTTAACTTTTCATTTTTAACTCTTCTGATTTTCATTATCACTTAACTTTTCACAGGATGCCCAAGCCTAGCAAAAAGGCCAAATTGAGTAAACCGGCAGTCGATAACACCACTCCTGGACCGGTAGAAAATCATGAGCTTGCTAACCCTTTAGAAGACAATGTTGAGATTCCGCATGATGATCCTCCTCCTATGGATCAAGAAGACCTTGTTGCTCAGGGGAACGATCCCATGGAGCATAATGCTGAACCGGCCAGCCCTGCCCGGGCTAGTCCGGCTCCTGCTAGTCCTGCTCCTGTTAATCCCCTAAGCCAACGGCCGCTTCACCTGATGATGTTGAGATCACTGGGACCGGTTTTACCACCCCAAGGGAACCTGTTGCTTTGGCCAAACATACTGCCAAGGAAGAATTTCTCTAGAAGGACAAGGGCAAGTGGAGTACTGACTTGTCCAGCTATGCTCAGCTCAGCGCTCAGGAGCTTCATTCTGGCTACCTAAACCGGCTTCATACCAGCCGTGATTATGAAGCTGGCTTGGTGTTAATGAAGGAACGTTATGAGGTAACTTCTTTTCCTTTGTCTTTGTCCTCTATTTCTGCTTGTGTCTTGTAATTGCACATTTACTCCATCGTAGCCCCCAAGTGTCGGTTTAGCCTTTTAAGGTGAACCGGGACTTCAGTAGATCTAGCAGATAGCTTTGTTTTGCACATGTGTAGCCCCCAAGGGCCGGTTTACTCCTTTAGGATGAACCGGGATTTTCATTTGTATTCAGAACAATGTCACATTAGCCCCCAAGTGTCAAGTATATAACTTGTTATGTGCTTGGGACTTGTCTGAATAACACATGTTTTTACTGCAAATGTACATTAGCCCCCAAGTGTCAAGTGCATAACTTGTTATGTGCTTGAGACTTAGATTGAATTGCTCCATAAATATCTGGTATACTCTCATTCTTGGCAGGCTGACTTAAACCGAAGGAACACTGAAATAACCGAGCTCCGGGATACTTTGAAGTTCCAAGAAACCACTACCCTTAAGGTCAAGGATGAGCTGACACTTGCATTAGCAAGTATAGAGAAGCTGAAAAAGGACCTTGAAACGGAGCACTCAGCTTGGGAGGTTGAAAAGGCTGCTCTAGAGAAAATGCCAGTGATGCAGAGGCTGCTCTTAACCCGGTGACCAAAGAGCTGTCCGGGTTGAGGCAGCAAATAAATGACATGACATCTGCCATCTTCGCTAAGTTCTCTTGACATAAGCTTATCCTTGCAATCATGTACTGTTCCGGCTTAACTCATAATTTTAACGCAGGGAGGCGCATCACTCATCTTGGCGATGATGTGTGAAAGAAACTGAAAGCTGCATACACTTTGGTGGAGCAGCTTTATTCCGGCGCGCAGAGGGCCATTAGCGCTATCTCCCATAACAAACCGGCTCCTACCACCATCCAAGGTACTTTGAAAAAACTGTCAATTCTGCCTGCCCGCCTCATTGAGGTAAAGAAGTCATCCGCAAGAGCAGGTGCCCTGATGGCTTTGACTCGGGCGAAGGCTTGGGTTCCCGACTTTGATCCGGTGGAGGCGATGAACGGCTATCCGAGCATGAAGGAAGACGGATCAGCCTTTTCTAGTGATGATCTTCGCGCCTTAACCAAGGATATGCGGCCTCTTGCCAGTAAACTTGCTGATGAAGCGGATCTATCAAGATATCATCCGGGCTATGATATGGAGAACGTACGGGTGGAGCGTCCATCCTATGATATTGAGAATCTTATTCCGCCCGTCCGTAAGCACACCTTCGCTCCTGACATTGATCCGTCAGAACTCATAAATGACAAAGTTTATTTCCGGGCCCTTGCCAAGATTAACTGGACCACAACTGACTTCCAGCAGCTGGAAGAAACCGCCGAAGACCCGGAGCAAGCTGACCCTCAATCGTCACGGCGGGCTGATGCAGAATCTTAAACCAGCGCCGGTTTGAATTTATGTCCCGGTAGTTTGAGAAAAACTGATATTCTTTTGGGCCTTCCAGCGCCTTGTAATAGGATAGCTGGTATACTCTGCATTCGTCCCAGACTTATATTTTGTGAGATTGCTTTGATTGGCAACTTCTTAAATACATCCTGCTTTCAATGCTTTTGACGGTTTATTCTACCTGTTTCTGCATAAAACAATGTTCAAAGTGTCCTGGCGGTTTATCGCCGGACGGGTCATAATGCCCAAGCACATGATCTAAGTTGATAACTTGAACTGTGCATAAAGTATAAGTATGTATCATACCTGTGACTAAGTGTATCACAATAAACCTTAATCCGGCAGGAAGAAATAATGCTTCAAGTTGTAGTTGCTGATGACTCCCTTGATTATTTGTCGGCTCGTCATGAAAACCGAACCGGGTTATGATGGACTCCGGTTTGGCTATAGTTAGTACTGGTGTTTATAACCCAGACTAGAGCTATATAAATACAGATGTAGTGGCAACTTATAGTCATCCACTCCCTGAATCGATGGACTTGGTTGAAAAACCAATGACCTTGAAGATAAAGATTTGATAAAACATAAAAAATAAAAATAAAGTTTTGGGCAAATAAGACCATGTAGTCGAGGCTTTTTACGAGCTGCCAGGCTCCAAATTCGAGGCTTTTTATGAGCTGCCAGGCTACTGTCATTAACCATTTTTGCAAAGCCTGTTAAGATGGTCCGCAATCCTTAACCAAATCACCAATGTCAAATGCTACCAAGTTCAAAAAAATCTCGTAAAGATTTGACTTGTGTAATCACTTGATGATCATCAATTTAACATTACCAAGTTCAGGGTCCATAAGGATTGACTTGTGTGTACGTTCGACGGGTCGTACCAGGTTTACCTGGACGGCGTGACTTACTTGATGCATGCATGTTAATCCGGGGTTTTAGGTGTATACACCAAGCTTCCAAGCCGTGTTTACTACAAGAGTTTTCTACTCGCTGATGTCTTGCATCAGGAGCCCCCAGGTAGCATTTGAGCATTGCTCGTCGGGGCCTATGTTTGAGTTGTGTCGAGCATCAAACTCTCTTTTGCCCCTCATCATCATGTGGAAATTGCCGAAGCAACCAGAGTTGTGCCCTTATGATGGCCTTGATGCGGTCGTCGGTTTAAGAGGCCATAGGAACTCCCTTGCCCACAGAAGCCCCTATGTGATACTCTTATGAAAAATGCGGCTGATACCCCGGTTTATCGGGGGCGCCGGTTTATTATATTGATCATAGTATATACAAAAGATATGTACATAAAGCGGAGCCTATGGCTCAAGCATAGTAAGGTCGAAGAAGAGCGATGTTCCACGGCCGCTTGGACTCCTCCTCTGCCGTACGTGAGTCCTTATGTTCTCGAACATCGATGAGGTAGTATGATCCGTTTTACAGGTTCTTGCTGACCACAAAGAGTCCTTCCCAAGGTGGGGATAGCTTGTGCATGTCCGTCTGGTCTTGGATGAGCCGGAGCACCAGATCTCCTTCTTGAAACGTCCTGGTTTTAACCCGGCGACTGTGGTACCGGCGCAGATCTTGCTGATAAATCGCTGATCGAGCTGCTGCCGTGTCCCGTTCTTCATCCAGCCGGTCCAATGCATCTTGCCTTTCTTTTTCATTATCCGCTTTAACATAAGCCGCCACCCGCGGTGAGTCATGACGGATATCACTAGGGAGGACCGCTTCAGCTCCATATACCATGAAGAAAGGCGTGTACCCTGTGGATCTGTTACGTGTAGTGTTGATGCTCCATAGTACAGAAGGCAACTCCTCCACCCAACAACCCGGTGTTCTCTGCAAAGGAACCATAAGCCGGGGTTTGATGCCTCTCAAGATTTCTTGATTGGCTCTTTCAGCTTGGCCATTAGACTGAGGGTGAGCTACTGATGATACATCAAGGCGGATGTGCTCTCGTTGACAGAACTCCTCCATAGCCCCCTTGGATAGATTGGTACCATTATCAGTTATAATATTGTGTGGAAAGCCAAACCGTAAAATCACCTTTTTGATGATCTGAACCGCCGTTGCCGCATCACACTTACTGACAGGCTCCGCTTCAACCCATTTGGTAAACTTGTCCACCGCCACCAAAAGGTGGGCCTTTTTATCTTGGGATCTCTTGAAGGGTCCAACCATATCAAGCCCCCAAGTCGCAAACGGCCAAGTAATTGGAATCATCCTCAACTCCTGCGCCGGTATATGAGCACGCCGTGAGAATTTCTGGCAAGCATCACATTTTATGACCAAGTCTTCTGCGTCGGCATGAGCCGTCAACCAGTAGAACCCATGACGAAAAGCTTTAGCCACCAAAGATTTTGAACCGGCATGATGACCACAATCTCCTTCATGGATCTCTCGAAGGATGTCACAGCCCTCCTCTGGTGACACACACCGCTGAACGCCCCAGAGATGCTGCGATGATGAAGTTCTCCATTGACAATAGTCATTGACTTAGACCGCCGGATTATCTGTCGAGCCAAGACTTCATCCTCTGGTAACTCACCTCGGTTCTTGTACGCTAGGTAAGGAAGCGTCCAATCCGGAATAACATGAAGTGCCGCGACCAACTGTGTCTCTGGATCAGGAACAGCCAAGTCCTTTTCTGAAGGTAACTGCACCGACGGATTGTGCAACTTATCCAAGAATGTATTGGGTGGAACCGGTTTACACTGAGAACCCAGCTGGCTTAACGCGTCAGCCGCTTCATTCTTTCGTCGGTCTATATGATCCACCTGATAACCCTTGAAGTGTCCAGCGACAGCGTCTACCTCTCGTCGATATGTTGCCATGAGTGGATCCTTGGAATCCCACTTGCCAGATACTTGCTGTGCCACCAGGTCTGAATCGCCAAAGCATTTAACCCGGCTTAAGCTCATCTCCTTGGCCATCCGCAGACCATGGAGGAGAGCTTCATACTCAGCAGCATTGTTAGTACAGTGGAACATCAAACGGAGGACATAACAGAACTTATCATCTCGTGGGGAAGTTAACACGACTCCAGCCCCCGAGCCCTCCAATTGCCTTGATCCATCAAAATGAATAGTCCAATATGTGTGATCCGGCTTTTCCTCAAGTGCTTGCAACTCTGTCCAATCGTTGATGAAATCCACCAACGCTTGGGACTTTATCGCAGTACGGGGCACATACTTTAATCCGTGCGGTCTAAGTTCAATGGCCCACTTTGCAACCCGCCCAGTAGCTTCTCTATTCTGTATTATATCCCCCAACAGAGCTGAACTAACAACGGTGATCGGATGGCCTTGAAAATAGTGCTTTAGCTTCCGGTTTGCCATGAAGACTCCATACACCAGTTTCTGCCAATGCGGGTATCTCTGTTTTGATTCGATGAGCACCTCACTGATGTAGTAAACCGGCCGCTGAACTGGATATTCTTTGCCTGCCTCCTTACGCTCTACCACAATGGCAACGCTTACTGCACGGGTATTAGCAGCTACGTATAGCAACAGCGGCTCATTGTCAACTGGGGCAGCAAGGACTGGTGACTCTGCTAACTGCTTCTTTAGGTCCTCAAACGCAGCATCAGCAGCATCACTCCAGACAAAGCGGTTTGTCTTTTTCATCATCTGGTAAAGCGGGATAGCCTTCTCCCCCAAACGGCTGATAAACCGGCTGAGCGCCGCAATACGGCCCGCCACGCGTTGGACATTGTTGATGCACGCCGGTTTAGCCAAGGATGTAATTGCCTTGATCTTCTCCGGATTAGCTTCGATTCCCCTGTTCGATACTAAAAAACCCAGGAGCTTGCCTGCGGGAACACCGAAAACGCACTTCTCCGGATTAAGCATCATTTTATAAACCCGGAGATTGTCGAAGGTTTCTTTCAAATCTGTTATCAACGTCTCCTCTTTCCTGGATTTCACCACAATGTCGTCCACATATGCATGAACGTTCCGCCCAATCTGTCCATGAAGGAAATTCTGCACACAATGCTGATAGGTCGCCTGGGCACTCTTAAGCCCAAATGGCATAGACACATAACAGAAGGCTCCAAAGGGAGTTATAAAGGCCGTCTTCTCCTGGTCCTTGACAGCCATCTTGATCTGATGATAACCTGAATATGCATCCAAAAAACTTAGTCGCTCACATCCTGCCGTAGCATCAATGATCTGATGAATACGGGGGAGGGTAAAGGGATCAGTTGGGCAAGCTTTGTTCAGATCTGTGTAATCAACACACATTCGCCAAGTGCCATTTTTCTTAAGTACTAGCACCGGATTAGCCAACCACTCTGGATGAAACACCTCAACTATAAAGCCTGCTGCCAAGAGCCTAGCCACTTCCTCTCCGATAGCTTTGCGCCTTTCTTCGTTGAAGCGGCGCAGAAATTGCTTGACCGGTTTAAACTTAGGATCAATATTGACATTGTGCTCAGCGAGTTCCCTTGGTATACCTGGCATGTCAGAAGACTTCCATGCAAAGATGTCCCGATTCTCACGGATGAACTCGACGAGCGTGCTTTCCTATTTCGGATCTAAGTTATCACTGATAGTGAACTGCTTGGATGAATCGCCAGGAACGAAGTCAACCTGTTTGGTCTCCTCAGCCGATTTGAACTTCAAAGCCGGATCATGCTCTGTGGTTGGTTTCTTCAGCGGAGACATATCTATCGAATCAACATTGTCCTTATAAAACTTCAACTCCTCAGTTGCACAAACCGCTTCAGCATAAGCTGCATCACCTTCCTCACATTCCAAAGCAATCTTGCAACTCCCATGAACCGTAATGGTTCCTTTGTGTCCTGGCATCTTGAGTTGTAGATAAACATAACACGGCCTTGCCATGAACTTGGCGTAAACCGGCCGCCCAAACAAGGCGTGATATGGGCTCTTGATCTTTACCACTTCAAAGGTCACAGTCTCCGACCTAGAGCCGTGTTCATCTCCAAAGGTAACCTCTAGATCGATCTTGCCAACTGGATATGCTGATTTACCGGGCACCACCCCATGAAACACTGTATTGGACTGTTGAAGCTTCTTATCTGTCAGCCCCATACGCCGGAAGGTCTCATAATACATAATGTTGATGCTGCTGCCTCCGTCCATAAGCACTTTGGTAAACTTATAGCCACCTACCTGCGGTGCCACAACTAGAGCCAGCTGACCCGGATTATCAACCTGGGGCGGATGATCCTCTCTGCTCCACACAATGGGCTGCTCCGACCAATGCAGGAAACGTGGCACTGCCGGTTCAACAGAATGTACTTCCCTCTTTAGAACTTTTTGATCACGCTTGCACAAGCTCGTAGTGAAGACATGATACTGCCCACTGCTCAGCTCCTTCGGATTATTCTGATATCCGGATTGCTGCTGCTGTTGACGCTGTTGATTTCCCTGATTGTTATATTCGCCCTGACTATGCTGTTGGTTATGCTGATTGTGCCCATTGTGGTTGCCGTTATTTCCTTGGTACCTTGAACCGGATCCACCACCTTGATAACCCGGCCCTTGAAAACCGGGACCTGACCCGCCGGACGGTCCGTGATCGTACCAAGACCGGTTCATGAATTCCTGTATAATAAAACAGTCTTTCCAGATATGTGTAGCTGGCTTTTCTGGTGTACCGTGCTTCGGGCAAGGTACGTTCAACTGGCGTTCCAGATTAATAGGCGGCCTCCCATTACGTGGAGGCGGCCTACCCTTGCGGCGCTGTCCATCCTCCTGAGCATTGGTGTTGGCCACAAAATCTGAATTACCATCCGCCTTACGCTTACCGTTGTATCCTTGATTCGCCGGGTTGGGCTGCGGTGCCTTACCATTCTTGCTTGCCTTCCCTGACTTGTCTCCATCAGCGTCTGGGTGTTTGGTATTATCGGAGTCCCCATACTTCACTAAAGTGCCCATGAGTGTCCCCATGTCATTACAATCACGCTTAAGCCATCCCAACTTTAATCTCAAAGGTTCAAACCGGTAATCGCCCTCCAAGGTTACCACTGATGTACTTGGGTTGATGCTATTGGAGGAATGCAAGATCTCTGACACTCGACGCACCCGACTGCTTGTAGACTCATGCACTCCTTGAATGCAAGCAGCTAAATCGACGACAGACATTGGCTGCTTGCACGTGTCTTTGAAGTTATTGATAAACCGGCGCCGCAATTCGGCCCATGATCCAATGGAATTAGGCGGTAAACCCTTCAACCAAGTGCGAGCCGTGCCTTCGAGCATCATTGTGAAATACTTAGTGCATGCTGCATCATCCACATCCAGCATCTCCATTGCCATCTCATAACTCTCAACCCATGCCTCCGGAGCCAAATCCGCTGTGTAATTGGGTACCTTGTGCGGTCCTTTTAAATCCTTGGGCAGTTTCACGTTCCGTAAAGCGGGAATAAGACAAGGCACTCCCAAGGAGCTAGACATGACTCCCGGTTCAACTGCGGTAGTGGGACGAACCGGCGTCGCCTGACGGGCTTCGTACTGTGCTGTTACTTCGGCCTCCCAGCGCTGCCTGGCCTGATCCACCACGTCCTGAGCGTTCGCCTCTCCTCCTACCGGATTATCCTGCCTCGGCGGATTACGTCTTCGTGCACTGCTTGACACGACCGGTTCATCCAGACGCCTAGTGTAACTCCGGCTTGGGCGGGGAGTCGAATGAATCCTCTCCCGGCTATGAGAATAAGCTTGTTGTTGAGTTAACGCCGTGTCCAACAACTCCCTGGCCCGTCGTGCCTCCACTGCTATGGAGGACGTTCCTTCAATGGGAAGGGCGGCCAGCCGTGAAGCGGCGGTGACTATGTTATCCAACGGATTAGAGTAATGACCAGGAGGGGTGG
This sequence comes from Secale cereale, assembly GCA_902687465.1. Lineage (NCBI taxonomy): Eukaryota > Viridiplantae > Streptophyta > Magnoliopsida > Poales > Poaceae > Secale > Secale cereale. The sequence continues at coordinate 100,573,232 of LR738711.1, read as the reverse complement.
GCACATGCTGTGATGGTACAACCTGGTGGGTTGGCTCTGCGACCAGCGGCTGAACTGACGCTCTCGTGCCCGGTGGCCCTCCCCGGTTCAGCTCCGGTTGATTACTGGTTCCTGCTCCTGGTGTGCTAAAGAGATTCCTCGCCTCATAAACCGACGGCAAGCGAGATCGTTGCCTCATCATTATTACCTCGTGTGAAGCGGTCTGATCCAACATGATTCGATAGGCCTGAGCATCAAGCTCCGCCTGCCTTGTAAGCATCCTGGCTTTCTCAGCAGCTAGGTCCAACTTGGCTTGTTCAATCCGGCCCTTCACCTGAGTGACCTCCGCATCATGCTGCTCCTTGTTGGCCTGAACTACCTCTACCGTTAATAGCGCTGTCAAAGTATCGACCAAAACAGATAAGGTTTCAGATGGTGACGGGGCAGGGTCTCCAATCCTAGCCCCCACCGCGTCGGAAGTCAACGCCGTTGTTGTTGAGGACTGCTGCCCAGGTTGTGATTGTTGGGGAACGTAGTATTTTAAAATTTTCCTACGATCACGCAAGATCTATCTACCAGATGCATAGCAACGAGAGGGAAGAGTGTGTCTACGTACCCTCGTAGACCGGAAGCGGAAGCGTCAAGTGACGCGGTTGATGTAGTCGAACTTCTTCGCGATTCAACCGATCAAGCACCGAACGTACGGCACCTCCGCGTTCAGCACACGTTCAGCTTGATGACGTCCCACGAGCTCTTGATCCAGTTGAGCTTCACGGGAGAGTTTCATCAGCACGACGGCGTGGTGACGGATATGATGTATTCACCGGCGCAGGGCTTCGCCTAAGCACTGCGACGGTATGACCGAGGTGTGTTTCTGTGGAGGGGGGCACCGCACACGGCTGGAACAATTCAACTTGTGTGTCTTTGGGTGCCCCCTGCCCCCGTATATAAAGGAGCAAGAGGGGAGGGCCGGCCGGCCTCCTATGGTGCGGCTAGGGCAATCCTACTAGGAATAGGATTGCAATCCTATTCCTAGTAGGAGTCCATCAAGAAGGAAGAGAGGGAAAGGAAAAGAGGGAGAGGTGGCGCCCCCCAATCCTAGTCCAACTAGGATCCCTAGGTGGGGCGCCGGACAGCCTCTATGGGCTGCCTCTCTCCTTTCCTCAAGGCCCACTATGGACCATCCCCCCTCGTAGGGGGTTCCGGTAACCCCCTCCGGCAATCCAGTTAAATCTGAAACTTTTCCGGAACACTTCCGGTGTCCGAATATAGTCGTCCAATATATCAATCTTTATGTCTCGGACATTCCGAGACTCCTCGTCACGTCTGTGATCTCATCCGGGACTCCGAACTACCTTCGGTACATCAAAACTCATAAACTCATAATACCGATCGTCATCGAATGTTAAGCGTGCGGACCCTACGGGTTCGAGAACTATGTAGACATGACCGAGACTCATCTCCGGTCAATAACCAATAACAGAACCTGGATGCTCGTATTGGCTCCTACATATTCTACGAAGATCTTTATCGGTCAAACCGCATAACAACATACGTTGTTCCTTTTGTCATCGGTATGTTACTTGCTCGAGATTCGATCGTTGGTATCTCTATACCTAGTTCAATCTCGTTACCGGCAAGTCTCTTTACTCGTTCCGTAACACATCATCTCGTGACTAACTCATTACTCTTTTGCTTGCAAGGCTTATTATGATGTGTGTTACCGAGAGGGCCCAGAGATACCTCTCCGACACTCGGAGTGACAAATCCTAATCTTGATCTATGCCAACACCACGAATACTTTCGGAGAAACCTGTAGAGCATCTTTATGATCACCCAGTTACATTGTGACGTTTGATAGCACACAAGGTGTTCCTACGGTATTCGGGAGTTGCATAATCGCATAGTCATAGGAACATGTATAAGTCATGAAGAAAGCAATAGCAGTAAAACTAAACGATCATAGTGCTATGCTAACGGATGGGTCTTGTCCATCACATCATTCTCCTAATGATGTGATCCCGTTGATCAAATGACAACTCATGTCTATGGCTAGGAAACATAACCATCTTTGATCAATGAGCTAGTCTAGTAGAGGCATACTAGGGACACTCTGTTTTGTCTATGTATTCACACATGTACTAAGTTTCCGGTTAATACAATTCTAGCATGAATAATAAACATTTATCATGATATAAGGAAATATAAATAACAACTTTATTATTGCCTCTAGGGCATATTTCCTTCAGTCTCCCACTTGCACTAGAGTCAATAATCTAGCTCACATCGCCATGTGATTTAATACCGACAGTTCACATCGTTATGTGAATAACACCCATTGTTCACATCGCCATGTGACCAACACCCAAAGGGTTTACTAGAGTCAATAATCTAGTTCACATCGCTATGTGATTAATACCCAAGAGTAATAAGGTGTGATCATGTTTTGCTTGTGAGAGAAGTTTAGTCAACGGGTCTGTCACATTCAGATCCGTATGTATTTTGCAAATTTCTATGTCTACAATGCTCTGCATAGAGCTACTCTAGCTAATTGCTCCCACTTTCAATATGCATCCAGATTGATACTTAGAGTCATCTGGATTTAGTGTCAAAGCTTGCATCGGCGTAACCCTTTACGACGAACTCTTTATCACCTCCATAATCGAGAACCATTTCCTTAGTCATCTAGTTACTAAGGATAATTTTGACCGTTGTACAGTGATCTACTCCTGGATCACTATTGTACCCCCTTGACAAACTCATGGCAAGGTACACAACATGTTTGGTACACATCATGGCATACTTTATAGAACCTATGGCTGAGGCATAGGGAATGACTTTCATTCTCTCTATATTTTCTGCCGTGGTCTTGCTTTGAGTCTTACTCAACTTCACACCTTACAAGTCAGGCAAGAACTCGTTCTTTGACTGATCCATTTTGAACTACTTCAAAATCTTATCAAGGTATGTACTCATCTAAAGTCTTATCAAGCGTCTTGGTCTATCTCTATAGATCTTGATGCCCAATATGTAAGCAGCTTCACCAAGGTCTTTCTTTGAAAAACTCCTTTCAAACACTCCTTTATGCTTTCCAGAAAATTCTACATCATTTCCGATCGACAATATGTCATTCACATATACTTATCAGAAAGGTTGTAGTGCTCCCACTCACTTCTTGTAAATACAGGCTTCACCGCAAGTCTGTATAAATCTATATGCTTTGATCAACTTATCAAAGCGTATATTCCAACTCCGAGATGCTTGCACCAGTCCATAGATGGATCGCTGGAGCTTGCACATTTTGTTAACACCTTTAGGATTGACAAAACCTTCTGGTTGCATCATATACAAGTCTTCTTTAATAAATCCATTAAAGAATGCAGTTTTGTTATCCATTTGCCAAATTTCATAAAATGTGGCAATTGCTAACATGATTCGGACAGACTTAAGCATCGCTACGGGTGAGAAAGTCTCATCGTAGTCAACTCCTTGAACTTGTTGAAAAACTTTCGCAACAAGTCGAGCTTTGTAAACAGTAACATTACCGTCAGCGTCAGTCTTTCTCTTGAAGATCCATTTATTTTCGATGGCTTGCCGATCATCGGGCAAGTCAACCAAAGTCCACACTTTGTTCTTATACATAGATCCCATCTCAGATTTCATGGCCTCAAGCTATTTTGCGGAATCTGGGCTCATCATCGCTTCCTCATAGTTCGTAGGTTCATCATGGTCCAGTAACATGACTTCCAAAACCGGGTTGCCGTACCACTCTGTTGCGGAAGGAACTCTGGTTGATCTACGAAGTTCAGCAGAAACTTGATCTGAAGTTTCATGATTATCATCATTAGCTTCCTCACTAATTGGTGTAGAAATCACTGGAACTAGTTTATGTGATGTTCCACTTTCCAATTCGGGAGAAGGTACAATTACCTCATCAAGTTCTACTTTCCTCCCACTCACTTCTTTCGAGAGAAACTCCTTCTCTAGAAAGGATCCACTCTTAGCAACAAAGACCTTGCCTTCGGATCTGTGATAGAAGGTGTACCCAACAGTTTCTTTTGGGTATCCTATGAAGATTTACTTCTCCGATTTGGGTTCGAGCTTATCATGTTGAAACTTTTTCACATAAGCATCGCAGTCCCAAACTTAAAGAAATGACAACTTAGGTTTCTTGTCAAACCACAGTTCATACGGTGTCATCTCCACGGATTTAGATGGTGCCCTATTTAACGTGAATATAGTTGTCTCTAATGCATAACCCCAAAAGCGATAGTGGTAGATCGGTAAGAGACATCATCGATCGCACCATATCTAATAAAGTACGGTTATGACATTCAGACACACCATTACACTATGGTGTTCCAGGTGTTGGAAATATGCCCTAGAGGCAATAATAAAAGAGTTATTATTATATTTCCTTGTTCATGATAATCGTTTATTATCCATGCTATAACTGTATTGATTGGAAACTCAGATACACGTGTGGATGAATAGACAGACTTTGTGTCCCTAGTGTGCCTCTACAGGACTAGCTCGTTGATCAAAGATGACCGCGGTTTCCAGGTCATAAGACATGAGTTGTCATTTGATAAACGGGATCACATCATTAGGAGAATGATGTGATGGACGAGACCCAAACGTTAACATAGCTTTTGATCGTGTCAGTTATCGCTATAGTTTTCTGCATGTCAAGTATAAGTTCCTATGACCATGAGATCATGTAACTCACTGACACCGTAGGAGTGCTTTGTGTGTGCCAAACGTCGCAACGTAACTGGGTGACTATAAAGGTACTCTACAGGTATCTCCGAGGGTGTCTGTTGAGTTGACATGGATCGAGACTGGGATTTGTCACTCCGTGTGACGGAGAGGTATCTCCGGGCCCACTCGGTAATACGTCATCTCAATGAGCTCAAAGTGACTAAGTAGTTGGTCACGGGATTATGTATTACGGTAACGAGTAAAGAGACTTGCCGGTAACGAGATTGAACTAGGTATAGAGATACCGACGATCGAATCTCGGGCAAGTAACATACCGACGAGACAAAGGGAACTGTATACGGGATTGTCTGAATCCTTGACATCGTGGTTCATCCGATGAGATCATCGAGAAACATGTAGGAGCCAATATGGGTATCCAGATCCCGCTATTGGTTATTGACCTGGGAGTGTCTCGGTCATGTCTACATGGTTTCCGAACCCGCAGGGTCTACACACTTAACGTTCGGTGACGCTAGGGTTGTTAGTGAGAAGAGTGCATGGTTACCGAAGGTTGTTCGGAGTCCCGGATGAGATCCCGGACATGACGAGGGTCTCCGGAATGGTCCGGAGACGAAGATTGATATATAGGATGAAAGGTTTCGGAGTACCGGAAGTGTTCCGGGGAGCATCGGGAAATCGGCGGAGTACCGGGAAGGTTTTCGGGGGTCCGGAAGGTGTTCTGGGCCTATTGGGCCACAAAGGGGGACACCACAGCCCTCAGGGGGCTGTGCGCCCCCCCTGGGCCCTCTCCCCATGCGGCTAAGGGGGTGGGACCCCCTAGGGCTGGCCGCACCCCTTGGGACTTGGGGGGGCAAGGCACCTAGGGGGGAAACCCTAGGGCCTGGGCGCCTCCCCCTGCCCTGGCCGCCGCCCCCCTCCCCTTGCCCTGGCCGCCGGCCCCTAGGGGGAAACCCTAGGGCGCCCTAGCCTCTCCACCCCCCCTATATATAGTGGGGCAAAGGGAGGGCAGCCAACACAGTTCGTGCCTCGGTGCTGCCCTCCCTCTCCCGTCATATCTTCTTCTCCCGCGGTGCTTAGGCGAAGCCCTGCTGGAGTTCTTCTCCACCATCACCACCACGCCGTCGTGCTGCCGGTTCTCCATCACCCTCTCCTCCACCCCTTGCTGGATCAAGAAGGAGGAGACGTCCCCGAGCCGTACGTGTGAAGAACGCGGAGGCACCGTTGCTTCGGTGCTAGGTCTTCGGCGATCTGAATCGCGACGAGTACGACTCCATCATCCGCGTTCATAACGCTTCCGCTTAGCGATCTACAAGGGTACGTAGATCACACTCCTTCCTCGTAGTTGCATCTACTAGATTGATCTTGGTGAACGGTAGGAAAAATTTTTGTTTCCCATGCAACGTTCCCCAACAGTGGCATCATGAGCTAGGATCTTGCATAGATGCTTTCTCGAGTAGAACACAAAGAAGTTTGTGGCGTTGATGTTTAAATTGCTGCCCTCCTTAGTCTTTCTTGATTCAGCGGTATTATAGGATGAAGCGGCCCGGACCAACTTTACATGTCCACGTACATGAGACCGGTTCCATCGACAGACATGTGACTTTTGTTGCATAAGATGGCTGGCGGGTGTCTGTCTCTCCTATCTTAGTTGAATCGGAATAGAACAAGGCGGTCCTTGTAGAAGGTTAAATAGCAACTTGAATATCACCGTTGTGGTTTTGCGTAGGTAAGAAGCGTTCTTGCTAGATACCCATAGCAGCCACATAAAACATGCAACAACAAATTAGAGGACGTCTAACTTGTTTTTGCAGGGTATGTATGTGATATGATATGGCCAATGACATGATGAAATATATTTTGATGTATGAGATGATCATGTTGTAATAGTTAATATCGACTTGCATGTCGATGCATACGGCAACCGGCAGGAGCCATAGGGTTGTCTTTAATTTTTGTATGACCTGCGTGTCAATCATTAAGCGCTTTGTAATGCTTTACTTTATCGCTAAACGGTAGCAATAGTAGTAAGAGCATGGTGGGCGCGCGACAACCCCGATGGCGACACGATGATGGAGATCATGATGATGGAGATCATGGTGTGGCGCCGGTGACGATGGAGATCATGCCGGTGCTTTGGAGATGGAGATCAAAAGCACGAGTTGATGGCCATATCATGTCACTTATGATTTGCATGTGATGTTAATCCTTTTATGCATCTTATTTTTCTTAGGACGACGGTAGCATTATAAGATGATCCTTCACTAAAATTTCAAGATAAAATTGTGTTCCCCCCGAGTGTGCGCCGTTGCGAAGGTTCGTCGTTTCGAAGCACCACGTGATGATCGGGTGTGATAGACTCTACGTTCGCATACAACGGGAGCAAGCCAGAGAACACGTCGGGGGCAGCCCCTGGCGCCAGCAGAGAGTACTCCTCTCGAGGCGCAAAATCTGCAGAAACATCCACACTCGGGCTAGATACAGTAGCTCCAGAGAACACGTCGTAAGCAGGTAACATAACAATCGGAAACGAACCTCCTGACTCAGAAGACGAATCCCGATAAGCACCAACCTCCAGGGTGCCCTCGCGACGCTGAACTGCGGGAGATGGCGTGACCCGAGGGGACTCCCCCCTGATACCCTCCTCCCCAGGTAGATACGCATCCAGAAGCAACGGTGCCAGCGGTGGAAGTTCCATCTCCACCGGATCGTCCAACTCGGCTCTGTGGCCCCACAAACGACTGGGGGCCGAAGCCGCCCCAAAGGACCCAAAACGAAGTGCAGACAGAGAGGTAGCTGGGGGTGCTTCCCCCTTCCCTCCGGAGCTCCCGGAGGACTGCTGAGACTGACCCGGTGTCGGTGCCTGGCCAGGCATAGCCGGCGCCCCTGCAGCCGACTCACTTCCCCCACGTGCCTCATGTTGGAAATATGCCCTAGAAGCAATAATAAAAGAGTTATTATTATATTTCCTTGTTCATGATAATCGTTTATTATCCATGCTATAATTGTATTGATTGGAAACTTAAATACATGTGTGGATAAATAGACAAACTTTGTGTCCCTAGTAAGCCTCTTCAGGACTAGCTCGTTGATCAAAGATGACCGCGGTTTCCAGGTCATAGACATGAGTTGTCATTTGATAACGGGATCACATCATTGGGAGAATGATGTGATGGACGAGACCCAAACGTTAAACATAGCTTTTGATCGTATCAGTTATCGCTATAGTTTTCTGCATGTCAAGTATAAGTTCCTATGACCATGAGATCATGTAACTCACTGACACCGTAGGAGTGCTTTGTGTGTGCCAAACGTCGCAACGTAACTGGGTGACTATAAAGGTACTCTACAGGTATCTCCGAAGGTGTCTGTTGAGTTGACATGGATCGAGACTAGGATTTGTCACTCCGTGTGACGGAGAGGTATCTCCGGGCCCACTCGGTAATACGTCATCTCAATGAGCTCAAAGTGACTAAGTAGTTAGTCACGGGATTATGTATTACGGAACGAGTAAAGAGACTTGCCGGTAACGAGATTGAACTAGGTATAGAGATACCGACGATCGAATCTCGGGCAAGTAACATACCGACGAGACAAAGGGGACTGTATACGGGATTGCCTGAATCCTTGACATCGTGGTTCATCCGATGAGATCATCGAGGAACGTGTGGGAACCAATATGGGTATCCAGTGTTGGAAATATGCCCTAGAGGCAATAATAAAAGAGTTATTATTATATTTCCTTGTTCATGATAATCGTTTATTATCCATGCTATAATTGTATTGATTGGAAACTCAAATACATGTGTGGATGAATAGACAGACTTTGTGTCCCTAGTGAGCCTCTACAGGACTAGCTCGTTGATCAAAGATGACCGTGGTTTCCAGGTCATAGACATGAGTTGTCATTTGATAACGGGATCACATCATTAGGAGAATGATGTGATGGACGAGACCCAAACGTTAAACATAGCTTTTGATCGTGTCAGTTATCGCTATAGTTTTCTGCATGTCAAGTATAAGTTCCTATGACCATGAGATCATGTAACTCACTGACACCGTAGGAGTGCTTTGTGTGTGCCAAACGTCACAACGTAACTGGGTGACTATAAAGGTACTCTACAGGTATCTCCGAGGGTGTCTGTTGAGTTGACATGGATCGAGACTGGGATTTGTCACTCCGTGTGACGGAGGGGTATCTCCGGGCCCACTCGGTAATACGTCATCTCAATGAGCTCAAAGTGACTAAGTAGTTGGTCACGGGATTATGTATTACGGTAACGAGTAAAGAGACTTGCCGGTAACGAGATTGAACTAGGTATAGAGATACCGACGATCGAATCTCGGGCAAGTAACATACCGACGAGACAAAGGGAACTGTATACGGGATTGCCTGAATCCTTGACATCGTGGTTCATCCGATGAGATCATCGAGAAACATGTAGGAGCCAATATGGGTATCCAGATCCCGCTATTGGTTATTGACCTGGGAGTGTCTCGGTCATGTCTACATGGTTTCCGAACCCGCAGGGTCTACACACTTAACGTTCGGTGACGCTAGGGTTGTTAGTGAGAAGAGTGCATGGTTACCGAAGGTTGTTCGGAGCCCCGGATGAGATCCCGGACATGACGAGGGTCTCCGGAATGGTCCGGAGACGAAGATTGATATATAGGATGAAAGGTTTCGGAGTACCGGAAGTGTTCCGGGGAGCATCGGGAAATCGGCGGAGTACCGGGAAGGTTTTCGGGGGGTCCGGAAGGTGTTCTGGGCCTATTGGGCCACAAGGGGGGACACCACAGCCCTCAGGGGGCTGTGCGCCCCCCCTGGGCCCTCTCCCCATGCGGCTAAGGGGGTGGGACCCCCTAGGGCTGGCCGCACCCCTTGGGGCTTGGGGGGCAAGGCACCTAGGGGGGAAACCCTAGGGCCTGGGCGCCTCCCCCTGCCCTGGCCGCCGCCCCCCTCCCCTTGCCCTGGCCGCCGGCCCCTAGGGGGAAACCCTAGGGCGCCCTAGCCTCTCCACCCCCCCTATATATAGTGGGGCAAAGGGAGGGCAGCCAACACAGTTCGTGCCTCGGTGCTGCCCTCCCTCTCCCGTCATATCTTCTTCTCCCGCGGTGCTTAGGCGAAGCCCTGCTGGAGTTCTTCTCCACCATCACCACCACGCCGTCGTGCTGCCGGTTCTCCATCAACCTCTCCTCCACCCCTTGCTGGATCAAGAAGGAGGAGACGTCCCCGAGCCGTACGTGTGAAGAACGCGGAGGCACCGTTGCTTCGGTGCTAGGTCTTCGGCGATCTGAATCGCGACGAGTACGACTCCATCATCCGCGTTCATAACGCTTCCGCTTAGCGATCTACAAGGGTACGTAGATCACACTCCTTCCTCGTAGTTGCATCTACTAGATTGATGTTGGTGAACGGTAGGAAAAATTTTTGTTTCCCATGCAACGTTCCCCAACAGTGGCATCATGAGCTAGGATCTTGCGTAGATGCTTTCTCGAGTAGAACACAAAGAAGTTTGTGGCGTTGATGTTTAAATTGCTGCCCTCCTTAGTCTTTCTTGATTCAGCGGTATTATAGGATGAAGCGGCCCGGACCAACTTTACATGTCCACGTACATGAGACCGGTTCCATCGACAGACATGTGACTTTTGTTGCATAAGATGGCTGGCGGGTGTCTGTCTCTCCTATCTTAGTTGAATCGGAATAGAACAAGGCGGTCCTTGTAGAAGGTTAAATAGCAACTTGAATATCACCGTTGTGGTTTTGCGTAGGTAAGAAGCGTTCTTGCTAGATACCCATAGCAGCCACGTAAAACATGCAACAACAAATTAGAGGACGTCTAACTTGTTTTTGCAGGGTATGCATGTGATATGATATGGCCAATGACATGATGAAATATATTTTGATGTATGAGATGATCATGTTGTAATAGTTAACATCGACTTGCATGTCGATGCATACGGCAACCGGCAGGAGCCATAGGGTTGTCTTTATTTTTTGTATGACCTGCGTGTCAATCATTAAGCGCTTTGTAATGCTTTACTTTATCGCTAAACGGTAGCAATAGTAGTAAGAGCATGGTGGGGCGCCGACAACCCCGATGGCAACACGATGATGGAGATCATGATGATGGAGATCATGGTGTGGCGCCGGTGACGATGGAGATCATGCCGGTGCTTTGGAGATGGAGATCAAAAGCACGAGTTGATGGCCATATCATGTCACTTATGATTTGCATGTGATGTTAATCCTTTTATGCATCTTATTTTGCTTAGGACGACGGTAGCATTATAAGGTGATCCTTCACTAAAATTTCAAGATAAAATTGTGTTCCCCCCGAGTGTGCGCCGTTGCGAAGGTTCGTCGTTTCGAAGCACCACGTGATGATCGGGTGTGATAGACTCTATGTTCGCATACAACGGGTGCAAGCCAGTTTTGCACGTGCAGAACACTCGGGTTAGACTTGACGAGCCTAGCATGTACAGACATGGCCTCGGAACACGGAGGACCGAAAGGTCGAGCATGAGTCATATAGTAGATATGATCAACATGTTGATGTTCACCATTGACACCACCTCATCTCACGTGATGATCGGACTTGGGTTGGTGAATTTGGATCATGTCACGCTCGAATGACCGAAGGGATGTCAATTTGAGTGGGAGTTATAATTAATTTGATTAGGTAATAACTCACTTATCATGAACAATAGTCTAAAAATGTCTTTGCAAATTTATGTTGTAGATGGCTCGCGCAGGAGTTCCCCTGAATTTTAATGCGTTCCTAGAGAAAGCTAAACTGAAAGATGATGGGAGCAACTTTGTGGACTGGCTCCGCAATCTGAGGATCATCCTCACAGCTGCCCAAAAGGTTTATGTCCTAAATGCACCGCTAGGTCAACCCCCCGCTCCTGGAGCCTCTGCAGACGATATGAACGTCTGGCAGACGCGTTCGGATGACTATTCGATAGTACAATGTGCCATGTTGTACGGCTTGGAAGGAGGACTCCAAAGGCGTTTTGAACGTCATGGTGCATATGAGATGTACACGGAGTTGAAATTCATTTTTGAGAAGAATGCTAAGATCGAGAGGTATGAGACCACCGATAAATTCTTCGCTTGCAAGATGGAGGAGAATTCGTCTGTCAGTGAGCACTTACTGAAGATGTCTGGGTACTATACCCGCATAGCTGATCTGGGACTTGTGTTCCCGGATGAGGCTATCATTGACAGAATTCTCCAGTCACTCCCTCCAAGCTACAAGAGCTTCGTCCAGCAGTACAACATGCAAGGGATGAATAAAACCATCGCCGAGCTGTTTTCGATGCTGAAAGTCGCTGAGGCAGACATCCAGAAGGAGTATCAAGTGTTGATGGTCAATAAGACCACCAGTTTCAAGAAGAATGGCAAGGGCAAGAAGGGTAACTCTAAGAAGGGTGGCAAAGCAGTTGCTAATCCAGTGAAGAAACCCAAGGCTGGGCCCAAGCCGGAGACTGAGTGTTTCTATTGCAAGGGGAACGGCCACTGGAAGCGGAACTGCCCCAAGTATCTGGCGGACAAGAAGGGGGCCAACAACAACAAAGGTATATGTGATATACATGTTATTGATGTGTACCTTACCAACTCTCGTTGTAGTGCCTGGGTATTTGATACCGGTTCGGTTGCTCACATTTGCAACTCTAAACAGGAACTGCGGAATAAACGGAGGCTGGCGAAGGACGAAGTGACGATGCGCGTGGGAAACGGTTCCAAGGTTGATGTGATCGCCGTCGGCACGCTCGCTCTTCGATTACCATCGGGATTAGTTATGAACCTGAATAATTGTTATTTAGTGCCTGCATTAAGCATGAACATTATATCTGGATCTTGTTTATTGCGAGACGGTTACTCATTTAAGTCAGAGAATAATGGTTGTTCTATTTATATGAGTAATATCTTTTATGGTCATGCACCCAAAGTTAGGGGTTTATTCTTATTGAATCTCGATAGTGATGATACACATGTTCATAACATTGATGCCAAAAGATGTAGAGTAGATAATGATAATACCACTTTCTTGTGGCACTGCCGTCTCGGTCATATCGGCGTGAAACGCATGAGGAAGCTCCATGCTGATGGACTTTTGGAGTCTCTTGATTTTGAATCACTTGACACGTGCGAGCCGTGCCTCATGGGCAAGATGACAAGGACCCCGTTTTCAGGGACAATGGAACGGGCAAGTGACTTATTGGAAATCATACATACTGATGTGTGCGGTCCGATGAGTGTAACGGCGCGCGGTGGATATCGTTATTTTCTCACCTTCACTGACGACTTAAGTAGATATGGGTATATTTACTTGATGAAGCATAAGTCTGAAACTTTTGAAAAGTTCAAGCAATTTCAGAGTGAAGTTGAAAATCATCGTAACAAGAAGATCAAGTTCCTGCGATCTGATCGAGGGGGAGAATATCTGAGTTATGAGTTTGGTGATCACTTAAGAAAATGTGGAATTGTTTCACAGTTGACTCCACCTGGAACACCACAGCGTAATGGTGTGTCCGAACGTCGTAATCGAACCCTATTAGATATGGTACGTTCTATGATGTCTCTTGCCGACTTGCCACTATCGTTTTGGGGATATGCGTTAGAGACAGCTGCATTCACTTTAAATAGGGCTCCACCTAAGTCCGTTGAGACAACACCGTATGAACTGTGGTTTGGTAAGAAACCTAAGTTGTCTTTTCTCAAGGTTTGGGGTTGCGATGCTTATGTCAAAAGGCTTCAGCCAGAAAAGCTCGAACCCAAAGCGGACAAATGTGTCTTCATAGGATACCCAAAAGAAACAGTTGGGTACACCTTCTATCTCAGATCCGAGGGCAAAGTGTTTGTCGCTAAGAACGGGTCCTTCCTCGAGAAAGAGTTTCTCTCGAAAGAATTGAGTGGGAGGAAGGTAGAACTTGATGAGGTTATTGAACCTCTGCTTCAACCAGAAAATAGCGCAGCACAGAAAGATGTTTTTGTGGAGCCTACAGAGGTTGAAGAGGAAGCCAATGATGATGATCAAGAAGCTTCCGATCAAGTTACTACCGAACCTCGTAGGTCGACAAGGGTACGCACTGCACCTGAGTGGTATGGTAACCCTGTCTTGGAGGTCATGTTGTTAGACAACGGTGAACCTACGAGCTATGGAGAAGCGATGGTGGGCCCAGATTCCGACAAATGGTTAGAGGCCATGAAATCCGAGATGGGATCCATGTATGAAAACAAAGTATGGACTTTGGAAGTATTACCTGAAGGGCGGAAGGCCATTCAGAATAAATGGATTTTTAAGAGGAAGACGGACGCTGACGGTAATGTCACCGTGTATAAAGCTCGACTTGTGGCAAAGGGTTTTTCACAAGTTCAAGGGATTGACTACGATGAGACTTTCTCACCCGTAGCGATGCTTAAATCCGTCCGAATCATGTTAGTAATAGCTGCATATTTCGATTATGAAATTTGGCAGATGGATGTCAAAACAGCGTTCCTTAACGGTTTTCTTAAGGAAGAGTTGTATATGATGCAACCAGAAGGTTTTGTCGATCCAGAGAATGCTGACAAAGTATGCAGGCTCCAGCGTTCCATTTATGGGCTGGTGCAAGCATCTCGGAGTTGGAATCTTCGCTTTGATAAGGTGATCAAAGCGTTTGGGTTTATACAAGTTTACAATGAAGCTTGTATTTACAAGAAAGTGAGTGGGAGCTCTATAGCGTTTCTAATATTATATGTGGATGACATATTGCTGACAATATAGAATTTTTGGATAGCGTGAAGGGGTATTTGAACAAGAGTTTTTCGATGAAGGATCTCGGTGAAGCTGCTTTCATATTGGGCATCAAGATCTATAGAGATAGATCAAGACGCTTGATAGGACTTTCACAAAGCACATACCTTGATAAAGTTTTGAAGAAGTTCAAAATGGATCAATCCAAGAAGGGGTTCTTGCCGGTATTGCAAGGTACAAAGTTGAGTAAGACTCAGTGCCCAGTGACTGCGGAAGATAGAGAAAAGATGAGTGTCGTCCCCTATGCTTCAGCCATAGGCTCTATCATGTATGCAATGCTGTGCACAAGACCAGATGTCAGCCTTGCCATAAGTATGGCCGGAAGGTTTCCAAGTAATCCTGGTATGGATCACTGGACAGCGGTCAAGAATATCCTAAAGTACCTGAAAAGGACTAAGGATATGTTTCTCGTTTATGGAGGTGATCAAGAGCTCGTCGTAAAGGGTTACGTCGATGCAAGCTTTGACACTGATCCGGATGACTCTAAGTCTCAAACCGGATACGTATATATTCTCAACGGGGGAGCGGTGAGCTGGTGCAGTTCCAAGCAGAGCGTGGTAGCTGATTCTACATGTGAAGCGGAGTATATAGCTGCCTCGGAGGCGGCAAAGGAAGGTGTCTGGATGAAGGAGTTCATGACAGATCTTGGAGTTGTGCCTAGTGCACTGAACCCAATGACTCTGTTCTGTGACAACACTGGTGCCATTGCTCTAGCCAAGGAACCAAGGTTTCACAAGAGGACCAGACACATAAAGCGACGCTTCAATTCCATCCGCGATTCGGTCAAGGAGGAGGACATAAACATTTGCAAAGTACACACGGATTTGAATGTTGCAGATCCGTTGACTAAGCCTCTTCCACGGGCTAAGCACGATCAACACCAAGACTCTATGGGTGTTAGATTCATTACCTTGTAATGCTAGATTATTGACTCTAGTGCAAGTGGGAGACTGTTGGAAATATGCCCTAGAGGCAATAATAAAAGACTTATTATTATATTTCCTTGTTCATGATAATCGTTTATTATCCATGCTATAATTGTATTGATTGGAAACTCAAATACATGTGTGGATGAATAGACAGACTTTGTGTCCCTAGTGAGCCTCTACAGGACTAGCTCGTTGATCAAAGATGACCGCGGTTTCCAGGTCATAGACATGAGTTGTCATTTGGTAACGGGATCACATCATTAGGAGAATGATGTGATGGACGAGACCCAAACGTTAAACATAGCTTTTGATCGTGTCAGTTATCGCTATAGTTTTCTGCATGTCAAGTATAAGTTCCTATGACCATGAGATCATGTAACTCACTGACACCGTAGGAGTGCTTTGTGTGTGCCAAACGTCACAACGTAACTGGGTGACTATAAAGGTACTCTACAGGTATCTCCGAGGGTGTCTGTTGAGTTGACATGGATCAAGACTGGGATTTGTCACTCCGTGTGACGGAGAGGTATCTCCGGGCCCACTCGGTAATACGTCATCTCAATGAGCTCAAAGTGACTAAGTAGTTGGTCACGGGATTATGTATTATGGTAACGAGTAAAGAGACTTGCCGGTAACGAGATTGAACTAGGTATAGAGATACCGACGATCGAATCTCGGGCAAGTAACATACCGACGAGACAAAGGGAACTGTATACGGGATTGCCTGAATCCTTGACATCGTGGTTCATCCGATGAGATCATCGAGAAACATGTAGGAGCCAATATGGGTATCCAGATCCCGCTATTGGTTATTGACCTGGGAGTGTCTCGGTCATGTCTACATGGTTTCCGAACCCGCAGGGTCTACACACTTAACGTTCGGGGACGCTAGGGTTGTTAGTGAGAAGAGTGCATGGTTACCGAAGGTTGTTCGGAGTCCCGGATGAGATCCCGGACATGACGAGGGTCTCCGGAATGGTCCGGAGACGAAGATTGATATATAGGATGAAAGGTTTCGGAGTACCGGAAGTGTTCCGGGGAGCATCGGGAAATCGGCGGAGTACCGGGAAGGTTTTCGGGGGGTCCGGAAGGTGTTCTGGGCCTATTGGGCCACAAGGGGGGACACCACAGCCCTCAGGGGGCTGTGCGCCCCCCCTGGGCCCTCTCCCCATGCGGCTAAGGGGGTGGGACCCCCTAGGGCTGGCCGCACCCCTTGGGCTTGGGGGGCAAGGCACCTAGGGGGGAAACCCTAGGGCCTGGGCGCCTCCCCCTGCCCTGGCCGCCGCCCCCCTCCCCTTGCCCTGGCCGCCGGCCCCTAGGGGGAAAACCCTAGGGCGCCCTAACCTCTCCAACCCCCCTATATATAGTGGGGCAAAGGGAGGGCAGCCAACACAGTTCGTGCCTCGGTGCTGCCCTCCCTCTCCCGTCATATCTTCTCCTCCCGCAGTGCTTAGGCGAAGCCCTGCTGGAGTTCTTCTCCACCATCACCACCACGCCGTCGTGCTGCCGGTTCTCCATCAACCTCTCCTCCACCCCTTGCTGGATCAAGAAGGAGGAGACGTCCCCGAGCCGTACGTGTGAAGAACGCGGAGGCACCGTTGCTTCGGTGCTAGGTCTTCGGCGATCTGAATCGCGACGAGTACGACTCCATCATCCGCGTTCATAACGCTTCCGCTTAGCGATCTACAAGGGTACGTAGATCACACTCCCCTCTCGTAGTTGCTTCTACTAGATTGATCTTGGTGAACGGTAGGAAAAATTTTTGTTTCCCATGCAACGTTCCCCAACAGTGGTATCAGAGCTAGGATCTTGCGTAGATGCTTTCTCGAGTAGAACACAAAGAAGTTTGTGGCGTTGATGTTTAAATTGCTGCCCTCCTTAGTCTTTCTTGATTCAGCGGTATTATAGGATGAAGCGGCCCGGACCAACTTTACATGTCCACGAACATGAGACCGGTTCCATCGACAGACATGTGACTTTTGTTGCATAAGATGGCTGGCGGGTGTCTGTCTCTCCTATCTTAGTTGAATCGGAATAGAACAAGGCGGTCCTTGTAGAAGGTTAAATAGCAACTTGAATATCACCGTTGTGGTTTTGCGTAGGTAAGAAGCGTTCTTGCTAGATACCCATAGCAGCCACGTAAAACATGCAACAACAAATTAGAGGACGTCTAACTTGTTTTTGCAGGGTATGTATGTGATATGATATGGCCAATGACATGATGAAATATATTTTGATGTATGAGATGATCATGTTGTAATAGTTAACATCGACTTGCATGTCGATGCATACGGCAACCGGCAGGAGCCATAGGGTTGTCTTTATTTTTTGTATGACCTGCGTGTCAATCATTAAGCGCTTTGTAATGCTTTACTTTATCGCTAAACGGTAGCAATAGTAGTTAGAGCATGGTGGGGCGCCGACAACCCCGATGGCAACACGATGATGGAGATCATGATGATGGAGATCATGGTGTGGCGCCGGTGACGATGGAGATCATGCCGGTGCTTTGGAGATGGAGATCAAAAGCACGAGTTGATGGCCATATCATGTCACTTATGATTTGCATGTGATGTTAATCCTTTTATGCATCTTATTTTGCTTAGGACGACGGTAGCATTATAAGGTGATCCTTCACTAAAATTTCAAGATAAAATTGTGTTCCCCCCGAGTGTGCGCCGTTGCGAAGGTTCGTCGTTTCGAAGCACCACGTGATGATCGGGTGTGATAGACTCTACGTTCGCATACAACGGGTGCAAGCCAGTTTTGCACATGCAGAACACTCGGGTTAGACTTGACGAGCCTAGCATGTACAGACATGGCCTCGGAACACGGAGGACCGAAAGGTCGAGCATGAGTCATATAGTAGATATGATCAACATGTTGATGTTCACCATTGACACTACCTCATCTCACGTGATGATCGGACTTGGGTTGGTGAATTTGGATCATGTCACGCTCGAATGACCGGAGGGATGTCAATTTGAGTGGGAGTTATAAATAATTTGATTAGGTAATAACTCACTTATCATGAACAATAGTCTAAAATGTCTTTGCAAATCTTATGTTGTAGATGGCTCGCGCAGGAGTTCCCCTGAATTTTAATGCGTTCCTAGAGAAAGCTAAACTGAAAGATGATGGGAGCAACTTTGTGGACTGGCTCCGCAATCTGAGGATCATCCTCACAGCTGCCCAAAAGGTTTATGTCCTAAATGCACCGCTAGGTGAACCCCCCGCTCCTGGAGCCCCTGCGGACGTTATGAACGTCTGGCAGACGCGTTCGGATGACTATTCGATAGTGCAGTGTGCCATGTTGTACGGCTTGGAAGGAGGACTCCAAAGGCGTTTTGAACGTCATGGTGCATATGAGATGTACACGGAGTTGAAGTTCATCTTTGAGAAGAATGCTAAGATCGAGAGGTATGAGACCACCGATAAATTCTTCGCTTGCAAGATGGAGGAGAATTCGTCTGTCAGTGAGCACTTACTGAAGATGTCTGGGTACTATACCCGCATAGCTGATCTGGGACTTGTGTTCCCGGATGAGGCTATCATTGACAGAATTCTCCAGTCACTCCCTCCAAGCTACAAGAGCTTCGTGCAGCAGTATAACATGCAAGGGATGAACAAAACCATCGCCGAGCTGTTCTCGATGCTGAAAGTCGCTGAGGCAGACATCCAGAAGGAGTATCAAGTGTTGATGGTCAATAAAACCACCAGTTTCAAGAAGAATGGCAAGGGCAAGAAGGGTAACTCTAAGAAGGGTGGCAAAGCAGTTGCTAATCCAGTGAAGAAACCCAAGGCTGGGCCCAAGCCAGAGACTGAGTGTTTCTATTGCAAGGGGAACGGCCACTGGAAGCGAAACTGCCCCAAGTATCTGGCGGACAAGAAGGGGGCCAAGAACAACAAAGGTATATATGATATACATGTTATTGATGTGTACCTTACCAACTCTCGTTGTAGTGCCTGGGTATTTGATACCGGTTCGGTTGCTCACATTTGCAACTCTAAACAGGAACTGCGGAATAAACGGAGGCTGGCGAAGGACGAAGTGACGATGCGCGTGGGAAATGGTTCCAAGGTTGATGTGATCGCCGTCGGCACGCTCGCTCTTCGATTACCATCGGGATTAGTTATGAACCTGAATAATTGTTATTTAGTGCCTGCGTTAAGCATGAACATTATATCTGGATCTTGTTTATTGCGAGACGGTTACTCATTTAAATCGGAGAATAAAGGTTGTTCTATTTATATGAGTAATATCTTTTATGGTCATGCACCCGAAGTTAGGGGTTTATTCTTATTGAATCTCGATAGTGATGATACACATGTTCATAACATTGATGCCAAAAGATGTAGAGTAGATAATGATAATACCACTTTCTTGTGGCACTGCCGTCTCGGTCATATCGGCGTGAAACGCATGAGGAAGCTCCATGCTGATGGACTTTTGGAGTCTCTTGATTTTGAATCACTTGACACGTGCGAGCCGTGCCTCATGGGCAAGATGACAAGGACCCCGTTTTAAGGGACAATGGAACGGGCAAGTGACTTATTGGAAATCATACATACTGATGTGTGCGGTCCGATGAGTGTAACGGCGCGCGGTGGATATCGTTATTTTCTCACCTTCACTGACGACTTAAGTAGATATGGGTATATTTACTTGATGAAGCATAAGTCTGAAACTTTTGAAAAGTTCAAGCAATTTCAGAGTGAAGTTGAAAATCATCGTAACAAGAAGATCAAGTTCCTACGATCTGATCGAGGGGGAGAATATCTGAGTTATGAGTTTGGTGATCACTTAAGAAAATGTGGAATTGTTTCACAGTTGACACCACCTGGAACACCACAGCGTAATGGTGTGTCCGAACGTCGTAATCGAACCCTATTAGATATGGTACGTTCTATGATGTCTCTTGCCGATTTACCACTATCGTTTTGGGGATATGCGTTAGAGACAGCTGCATTCACTTTAAATAGGGCTCCATCTAAGTCCGTTGAGACAACACCGTATGAACTGTGGTTTGGTAAGAAACCTAAGTTGTCTTTTCTCAAGGTTTGGGGTTGCGATGCTTATGTCAAAAGGCTTCAGCCAGAAAAGCTCGAACCCAAAGCGGACAAATGTGTCTTCATAGGATACCCAAAAGAAACAGTTGGGTACACCTTCTATCTCAGATCCGAGGGCAAAGTGTTTGTCGCTAAGAACGGGTCCTTTCTCGAGAAAGAGTTTCTCTCGAAAGAATTGAGTGGGAGGAAGGTAGAACTTGATGAGGTTATTGAACCTCTGCTTCAACCAGAAAGTAGCGCAGCACAGAAAGATGTTTTTGTGGAGCCTGCAGAGGTTGAAGAGGAAGCCAATGATGATGATCAAGAAGCTTCCGATCAAATTACTACCGAACCTCGTAGGTCGACAAGGGTACGCACTGCACCTGAGTGGTATGGTAACCCTGTCTTGGAGGTCATGTTGTTAGACAACGGTGAACCTACGAGCTATGGAGAAGCGATGGTGGGCCCAGATTCCGACAAATGGTTAGAGGCCATGAAATCCGAGATGGGATCCATGTATGAAAACAAAGTATGGACTTTGGAAGTATTGCCTGAAGGGCGGAAGGCCATTCAGAATAAATGGATTTTTAAGAGGAAGACGGACGCTGACGGTAATGTCACCGTGTATAAAGCTCGACTTGTGGCAAAGGGTTTTTCACAAGTTCAAGGGATTGACTACGATGAGACTTTCTCACCCGTAGCGATGCTTAAATCCGTCCGAATCATGTTAGCAATAGCTGCATTTTTCGATTATGAAATTTGGCAGATGGATGTCAAAACAGCGTTCCTTAACGGTTTTCTTAAGGAAGAGTTGTATATGATGCAACCAGAAGGTTTTGTCGATCCAGAGAATGCTGACAAAGTATGCAAGCTCCAGCGTTCCATTTATGGGCTGGTGCAAGCATCTCGGAGTTGGAATCTTCGCTTTGATGAGGTGATCAAAGCGTTTGGGTTTATACAAGTTTACAATGAAGCTTGTATTTACAAGAAAGTGAGTGGGAGCTCTATAGCGTTTCTAATATTATATGTGGATGACATATTGCTGATTGGAAACAATATAGAATTTTCGGATAGCGTGAAGGGGTATTTGAACAAGAGTTTTTCGATGAAAGATCTCGGTGAAGCTGCTTTCATATTGGGCATCAAGATCTATAGAGATAGATCAAGACGCTTGATAGGACTTTCACAAAGCACGTACCTTGATAAAGTTTTGAAGAAGTTCAAAATGGATCAATCCAAGAAGGGGTTCTTACCGGTATTGCAAGGTACAAAGTTGAGTAAGACTCAATGCCCAGTGACTGCGGATGATAGAGAAAAGATGAGTGTCGTCCCCTATGCTTCAGCCATAGGCTCTATCATGTATGCAATGCTGTGCACAAGACCAGATGTCAGCCTTGCCATAAGTATGGCCGGAAGGTTTCAAAGTAATCCTGGTATGGATCACTGGACAGCGGTCAAGAATATCCTAAAGTACCTGAAAAGGACTAAGGATATGTTTCTCGTTTATGGAGGTGATCAAGAGCTCGTCGTAAAGGGTTACGTCGATGCAAGCTTTGATACTGATCCGGATGACTCTAAGTCACAAACCGGATACGTATATATTCTCAACGGGGGAGCGGTAAGCTGGTGCAGTTCCAAGCAGAGCGTGGTAGCTGATTCTACATGTGAAGCGGAGTATATAGCTGCCTCGGAGGCGGCTAAGGAAGGTGTCTGGATGAAGGAGTTCATGACAGATCTTGGAGTTGTGCCTAGTGCACTGAACCCAATGACTCTGTTCTGTGACAACACTGGTGCCATTGCTCTAGCCAAGGAACCAAGGTTTCACAAGAGGACCAGACACATAAAGCGACGCTTCAATTCCATCCGCGATTCTGTCAAGGAGGAGGACATAAACATTTGCAAAGTACACACGGATTTGAATGTTGCAGATCCGTTGACTAAGCCTCTTCCACGGGCTAAGCACGATCAACACCAAGACTCTATGGGTGTTAGATTCATTACCTTGTAATGCTAGATTATTGACTCTAGTGCAAGTGGGAGACTGTTGGAAATATGCCCTAGAGGCAATAATAAAAGAGTTATTATTATATTTCCTTGTTCATGATAATCGTTTATTATCCATGCTATAACTGTATTGATTGGAAACTCAGATACACGTGTGGATGAATAGACAGACTTTGTGTCCCTAGTGTGCCTCTACAGGACTAGCTCGTTGATCAAAGATGACCGCGGTTTCCAGGTCATAAGACATGAGTTGTCATTTTATAACGGGATCACATCATTAGGAGAATGATGTGATGGACGAGACCCAAACGTTAACATAGCTTTTGATCGTGTCAGTTATCGCTATAGTTTTCTGCATGTCAAGTATAAGTTCCTATGACCATGAGATCATGTAACTCACTGACACCGTAGGAGTGCTTTGTGTGTGCCAAACGTCGCAACGTAACTGGGTGACTATAAAGGTACTCTACAGGTATCTCCGAGGGTGTCTGTTGAGTTGACATGGATCGAGACTGGGATTTGTCACTCCGTGTGACGGAGAGGTATCTCCGGGCCCACTCGGTAATACGTCATCTCAATGAGCTCAAAGTGACTAAGTAGTTGGTCACGGGATTATGTATTACGGTAACGAGTAAAGAGACTTGCCGGTAACGAGATTGGACTAGGTATAGAGATACCGACGATCGAATCTCGGGCAAGTAACATACCGACGAGACAAAGGGAACTGTATACGGGATTGCCTGAATCCTTGACATCGTGGTTCATCCGATGAGATCATCGAGAAACATGTAGGAGCCAATATGGGTATCCAGATCCCGCTATTGGTTATTGACCTGGGAGTGTCTCGGTCATGTCTACATGGTTTCCGAACCCGCAGGGTCTACACACTTAACGTTCGGTGACGCTAGGGTTGTTAGTGAGAAGAGTGCATGGTTACCGAAGGTTGTTCGGAGTCCCGGATGAGATCCCGGACATGACGAGGGTCTCCGGAATGGTCCGGAGACGAAGATTGATATATAGGATGAAAGGTTTCGGAGTACCGGAAGTGTTCCGGGGAGCATCGGGAAATCGGCGGAGTACCGGGAAGGTTTTCGGGGGGTCCGGAAGGTGTTCTGGGCCTATTGGGCCACAAGGGGGGACACCACAGCCCTCAGGGGGCTGTGCGCCCCCCCTGGGCCCTCTCCCCATGCGGCTAAGGGGGTGGGACCCCCTAGGGCTGGCCGCACCCCTTGGGACTTGGGGGGCAAGGCACCTAGGGGGGAAACCCTAGGGCCTGGGCGCCTCCCCCTGCCCTGGCCGACGCCCCCCTCCCCTTGCCCTGGCCGCCGGCCCCTAGGGGGAAACCCTAGGGCGCCCTAGCCTCTCCACCCCCCCTATATATAGTGGGGCAAAGGGAGGGCAGCCAACACAGTTCGTGCCTCGGTGCTGCCCTCCCTCTCCCGTCATATCTTCTTCTCCCGCGGTGCTTAGGCGAAGCCCTGCTGGAGTTCTTCTCCACCATCACCACCACGCCGTCGTGCTGCCGGTTCTCCATCAACCTCTCCTCCACCCCTTGCTGGATCAAGAAGGAGGAGACGTCCCCGAGCCGTACGTGTGAAGAACGCGGAGGCACCGTTGCTTCGGTGCTAGGTCTTCGGCGATCTGAATCGCGACGAGTACGACTCCATCATCCGCGTTCATAACGCTTCCGCTTAGCGATCTACAAGGGTACGTAGATCACACTCCTTCCTCGTAGTTGCATCTACTAGATTGATCTTGGTGAACGGTAGGAAAATTTTTTGTTTCCCATGCAACGTTCCCCAACACCAGGTGGCGTGAGTAGTGAAACTATTTCACATTGTTTTTACTGAAGGCCAAACTCGCTAACTCAAATATTTTACCTCTACGATCATATCGCAGAAACTCTTATTTTCTTGTTACGATGATTCTCCACTTCACTCTGAAATTCTTTGAACTTTTCAAATGTTTCAGACTTGTGCTTCATTAAGTAGATATACCCATATCTGCTTAAATCATCAGTGAAGGTCAGAAAATAACGATACCCGCCGCGAGCTTCAACACTCATTGGCCCACATACATCAGTATGTATGATTTCCAACAAATCTGTTGCTCGCTCCATAGTTTTGGAGAACGGAGTTTTAGTCATCTTGCCCATGAGGCATGGTTCGCAAGCACCAAGTGATTCATAATCAAGTGATTCCAAAAGTCCATCATTATGGAGTTTCTTCATGCGCTTTACACCAATATGACCTAAACGGCAGTGCCACAAATAAGTTGCACTATCATTATTAACCTTGCATCTTTTGGTTTCAATATTATGAATATGTGTATCACCACGATCGAGATCCAACAAACTATTTTCATTGGGTGTATGACCATCGAAGGTTTTATTCATGTAAACAGAATAACAATTATTCTATAACTTTAAATGAATAACCGTATTGCAACAAATATGAACAAATCATATTCATGCTCAACGCAAATGCCAAATAACATTTATTTAGGTTTTACACTAATCCCGAAAGTATAGGGAGTGTGCGATGATGATCATATCAATCTTGGAAACACTTCCAACACACATCGTCACTTCACCTTTAACTAGTCTCTGTTCATTCTGCAATTCTCGTTTCGAGTTACTAATTTTAGCAACTGAACCGGTATCAAATACCCAGGGGTTGCTATGAACACTAGTAAAGTACACATCAATAATCTGTATATCAAAATATACCTTTGTTCACTTTGCCATCCTTCTTATCTGCCAAGTATCTAGGGCAGTTCCACTTCCAGTGACCATTTCCTTTGCAGTAGAAGCACTTAGTTTCAGGCTTGAGTTTTAGCTTTGGGTTTCTTCACGGGAGTGACAACTTGCTTGTCATTCTTCTTGAAGTTCCCCTTCTCTCCCTTTGCCCTTTACTTGAAACAAGTGGTCTTGTTAACCATCAACACTTGATGATTTTTCATGATTTCTACCTTCGCCGACTTCAGCATCGCGAAGAGCTAGGGAATTCCTTTCGTCATTCCTTGCATATTATAGTTCATCACGAAGTTCTACTAACTTGGTGATGGTGACTAGAGAACTTTGTCAATTACTATCTTATCTGGAAGATTAACTCCCACTTGATTCAAGTAATTGTAGTACCCAAACAATCTGAGCACATGCTCAGTGGTTGAGCTATTCTCCTCCATCTTGTAGGCAAAGTACTGTTAGAAGTCTTATACCTCTCGACACGGGCATGAGTATGAAATACTAATTTCAACTCTTGGAACATCTTATATGCTCCGTGGCGTTCAAAACGTTTTTGAAGTCCCGGTTCTAAGCCGTAAAGCATGGTGCACTTAAACTATCAAGTAGTCATCATACCGAGCTCTTGTCAAAACGTTCATAACGTCTACATCTGCTCCTGCAATAGGTCTGTCACCTAGCGGTGCATCAAGGACATAATTCTCTGTGCAGCAATGAGGATAATCCTCAGATCACGGAACAATTCCGCATCATTGCTACTAACATCTTTCAACTTAGTTTTCTCTAGGAACATATAAAAAATAAACGGGGAGCAACATCGCGAGCTATTGATCTACAACATAGATATGCTAATACTATCAGGACTAAGTTCATGATAAATTAAAGTTCAATTTAATCATATTAATTAAAGAACTCCCACTTAGATAGACATCCCTCCGGTCATCTAAATGATCACGTGATCCAAATCAACTAAACCATGTCCGATCATCACGTGAAATGGAGTAGTTTCAATGGTGAACATCTTATGTTGATCATATCTACTATATGATTCACGCTCGACCTTTCGGTCTCCAGTGTTCCGAGGCCATATCTGCATATGCTAGGCTCGTCAAGTTTAACCTGAGTATTCCGCGTGTGCAAAACTGGCTTACACCTGTTGTATTTGAACGTAGAGCTTATCACACCCGATCATCACGTGGTGTCTCGGCACGACGAACTTTTGCAACGGTGCATACTCAGGGAGAACACTTATACCATGAAATTTAGTAAGGGATCATCTTATAATGCTACCGTCGTACTAAGCAAAATAAGAAGCATAATAAGATAAACATCACATGCAATCAAAATATGTGACATGATATGGCCATCATCATCTTGTGCTTTTGATCTCCATCTCCAAAGTTCCGTCATGATCACCTTCGTCACCGGCGCGACACCTTGATCTCCATCGTAGTATCGTTGTCGTCTCGCCAACTATTGCTTCTACGACTATCGCTACCGCTTAGTGATAAAGTAAAGCAATTACATGGCGATTGCATTTCATACAATAAAGCGACAACCATATGGCTCCTGCCAGTTGCCGATAACATTACAAAACATGATCATCTCATACAAAACCGTATAACTCATCATGTCTTGACCATATCACATCACAACATGCCCTGCAAAAACAAGTTAGACGTCCTCTACTTTGTTGTTGCAAGTTTTACGTGGCTGCTATGGGCTTAGCAAGAACCGTTCTTACCTACGCATACAAAACCACAGCGATGTTTTGTCAAGTATGTGCTGTTTTAACCTTCACAAGGACCGGGCGTAGCCACACTTGATTCAGCTAAAGTGAGAGAGACAGACACCCGCCAGTCACCTTTAAGCAACGAGTGCTCGTAACGGTGAAACCAGTCTCGCGTAAGCGTACGCGTAATGTCGGTCCGGGCAGCTTCATCTCACAATACCGCCGAAGCAAAGTATGACATGCTGGTAAGCAGTATGACTAGTATCGCCCACAACTCATTGTGTTCTACTCGTGCATATCATCTACGCATAGACCTGGCTCTGATGCCACTGTTGGGGAACGTAGTATTTTAAAATTTTCCTACAATCACGCAAGATCTATCTACCAGATGCATAGCAACGAGAGGGAAGAGTGTGTCTACGTACCCTCGTAGACCGGAAGCGGAAGCGTCAAGTGACGCGGTTGATGTAGTCGAACTTCTTCGTGATTCAACCGATCAAGCACCGAACGTACGGCACCTCCGCGTTCAGCACACGTTCAGCTTGATGACGTCCCACGAGCTCTTGATCCAATTGAGCTTCACGGGAGAGTTTCGTCAGCACGACGGCGTGGTGACGGATATGATGTATTCACCGGCGCAGGGCTTCGCCTAAGCACTGCGACGGTATGACCGAGGTGTGTTTCTATGGAGGGGGGCACCGCACACGGCTGGAACAATTCAACTTGTGTGTCTTTGGGTGCCCCCCTGCCCCCGTATATAAAGGAGCAAGAGGGGAGGGCCGGCCGGCCTCCTATGGTGCGGCTAGGGCAATCCTACTAGGAATAGGATTGCAATCCTATTCCTAGTAGGAGTCCATCAAGAAGGAAGAGAGGGAAAGGAAAAGAGGGAGAGGTGGCGCCCCCCCCCAATCCTAGTCCAACTAGGATCCCTAGGTGGGGCGCCGGCCAGCCTCTATGGGCTGCCTCTCTCCTTTCCTCAAGGCCCACTATGGACCATCCCCCCTCGTAGGGGGTTCCGGTAACCCCCTCCGGCAATCCAGTTAAATCCGAAACTTTTCCGGAACACTTCCGGTGTCCGAATATAGTCGTCCAATATATCAATCTTTATGTCTCGGACATTCCGAGACTCCTCGTCATGTCCGTGATCTCATCCGGGACTCCGAACTACCTTCGGTACATCAAAACTCATAAACTCATAATACCGATCGTCATCAAACATTAAGCGTGCGGACCCTACGGGTTCGAGAACTATGTAGACATGACCGAGACTCATCTTCGGTCAATAACCAATAGCGGAACCTGGATGCTCATATTGGTTCCTACATATTCTACGAAGATCTTTATCGGTCAAACCGCATAACAACATACGTTGTTCCTTTTGTCATCGGTATGTTACTTGCCCGAGATTCGATCGTCGGTATCTCCATACCTAGTTCAATCTCGTTACCGGCAAGTCTCTTTACTCGTTCCGTAACACATCATCTCGTGACTAACTTATTAGTCTTTTGCTTGCAAGGCTTATTGTGATGTGTGTTACCGAGAGGGCCCAGAGATACCTCTCCGACACTCGGAGTGACAAATCCTAATCTTGATCTATGCCAACACCATGAATACTTTCGGAGACACCTGTAGAGCATCTTTATGATCACCCAGTTATGTTGTGACGTTTGATAGCACACAAGGTGTTCCTACGGTATTCGGGAGTTGCATAATCTCATAGTCATAGGAACATGTATAAGTCATGAAGAAAGCAATAGCAGTAAAACTAAACGATCATAGTGCTATGCTAACGGATGGGTCTTGTCCATCACATCATTCTCCTAATGATGTGACCCCGTTGATCAAATGACAACTCATGTCTATGGCTAGGAAACATAACCATCTTTGATCAATGAGCTAGTCTAGTAGAGGCATACTAGGGACACTCTGTTTTGTCTATGTATTCACACATGTACTAAGTTTCCGGTTAATACAATTCTAGCATGAATAATAAACATTTATCATGATATAAGGAAATATAAATAACAACTTTATTATTGCCTCTAGGGCATATTTCCTTCAGTGATCCCGCCATAAAGACAGCAATCCGGTTTGGCGGTTCGAGGGGGTCCGGAATACTGTCACCATCGGAACAGCCCTCAGATAGGCCGTCCTGCAGCAGATATAAAGATTCTGTCTCTCCAGAAGAAGATTCATCGCCGGAATAGACAATAGTCTCGCTGCCAGAGTTCGATCCGTCATCGGCTTGTACTCCATGCACTGCTCCAACGAAGACGTGCTTCACGGCGGGCTGAATCTGGGCAGGTCTCGCACGCTGAGCCGGCTCAATGATGTTGGGGAAGATGTCCGGCTCAGGGACCGATTCGCCGATCTTGCCGATGAAGACGTGGATGCCGCCGAAGGGGACCCGGTACCCGTATTCGATTGAATCGGCCTCGGGGCCCCAGCCTGCATCGTCGATATAGATCTTGCCGCGACGACTCTTAGTCATCCGACCCACTGCGTAGCCCTTGAGTCCTTCAAAGCTGCCCTTCAAGAACTCAAAACCATCGTGCGATAGCCCCACGGTGGGTGCCAACTGTCGTGGTTTTGTCACGGCAGATGTCCTAGCAAAAGGACTTAGTCGTGAGGCCATCGCTACGGGTTAGCTTAAAGGGGTTAAAGCGGACAAGGACACAGGGATTTTATACTAGTTCGACCCCTTCGATGAAGGTAAAAGCCTACGTCTAGTTTGGTGTGTATTGCTAGGGTTTCGATGACCAGGGAGCGAATCCGCTTTGCTTGTGTCTCGATCTGTAGTTGTCTCTCCTGAACTGTCGCCGGGTCGTCCCTTTATATAAGACGTGACGCCCGGTCCGGTTTACAGAGTCCCGAGGCCGGCTCATAAACGTGTCCGCCTCGGTCTCTACTCTTTCTATCTTACATCTCACGTTACATAGTTATGGCGGTTTACAAATCATGGGCCCTAACACTTGGGCTCTAAACCTCTTGGGCTGAAATCTTCTACTTCACGCTCCGCTGGGCTAAAATAATCTTGATAACATAAACCGGCCCCTCCTGGGCGGTTTATACCTGGTAGTAATATCCCCGACAGAATATGCATTTGACATGAAGAAAACAATAGCAATAAAACTGAACGACCATTATGTTAAGCTAACAGGTGGGTCTTGTCCATCACATCATTTCCCTAATGATGTGACCCCGTTATCAAATGACAACTCACGTCCATGGTTAGGAACCTTAACCATCTTTGATCAACGAGCTAGTCAAGTAGAGGCTCACTAGGGACATAGTGTTTGTCTATGTATTCACACATGTATTAAGGTTTCCGATCAATACAATTCTAGCATGAATAATAAACCTTTATCACGATTAAGGAAATATAATAATAACCATTTTATTATTTCCTCTGGGGCATATTTCCATCAAAGAACACATCCATTAACCTGGAATACTTATTCCGATTGAACTTGGCAAAGACTGCAACACACACCTAAGGCCAGGAGTCGACTGTGTGCATAGCCTCATAGGTCTGCATCCAAAGAGCAGCATTGCTTTGAAAATGCATGGTAGCAAAATCAACCCATAAATTTGCCCGGACAAGGTACCTCCTGAAATAATTTTCACATTGTTGTTTCCACCACTTGGGATTATCACCATCAAACTTTGGAATATCACACCAAGGAATGCGAGGACTATATTTGGAATGGGAATACTGTGCTGCAAAATTTGGTGACACTCCATGCTCATCAATTTCGTCATAGAATTCCTTATATGTTTGAATGTGATTATTGGAATGCTCACCATGGCCGAGGGCAGATCGGTTGTTGCGTTGTGCCCGCATATATGCTCTAGTCGGATTTCCTTCGGCGCGCGACACCTCCACCCGTAACACCCCTGCGCGCTGGTGTGGTTGCGGTAGAGTAGTTGTTGTTGGAGGTGCTTGTTCAAGGGACGAGACGCGTTTGAGGACCCCATTGAGGGAGCGCTTCATCTCTTCCACCGCTGCATCCAGTCCATTTGTTGGCGATGAGAAGTCAACCCAGCGTTGATTCTGTATGGTCGAGCGACACGATGGTGGTCTGTGCTAGCGCATCGAACGCCTTCGCCGAGGACGACACATAGCCATCGTCGGCGGTGTGCAACTCCTCGATTCCATTGGCGTTGTGCGCCCCGGCCTCCAAAACGGCCTTGCTTTGCGCTATGGTCGCGTGAATCAGCTGCTACATCTCCGTGAGCGTCATCTCCGGCGCCGCCATGCACGCTGAGAGCGTCGGTCTGTCGGATTTTGTCGTGGTTCAACGTCGGCTGTCCCAACTCAACGCGGGTACACCGAAGTGTTTTGCGTGAAATCCCGAAGGAATCGCACCTTTTGCCAGGAATTAGGGGTCAACGGCGGATCAGATCACCTGAGTTTTTTTTCCGAATCTAACGAAGCTTTGATACCAAATGCTACGGTATTGATAGCATTCCCTGCCATGGCTAGGGTATGGTTTATAGATCTCATAGTTACAGAGAGTTCGGAGGAGGGTTACAGCAAAGGAGAAGGCTTGGAGAAGAAAATCAGAGGATAAGATCTTAGTGGATACAAATGATCAACGATACCCTCACACCTACATACGCAGCGGCTAATATAGCTAAGTATGATGGGCCGGTCTACTCGGCCCACACGCAACTGGTCGTGGCAATATGTCTATTATTTCCTTAGCTAGCGCAAGGATTTTTCCGTTGTGATCACCAATAACTACCCCCACGGACCTTTCAAGTAGATCTTGATCAAAATCAGCGTCTACATTTGATTTTATGTATTCCATCGACGGCTTTTTAGGGCATGTACAATGGTGATATATGCATACATATGCCCCATAACAAAAAGTAGCTTAAGGCATATTTCTTCTTCTTCTCAAGATAAGCTACTACTAGTGGGTTTCATCAAAGAATAAAAAATAAACTCTCACTGCACATGCATATCTCTACTCTTCACTTCAACATTTTCAGCTTTATACATCGAACCACACTTTTTCTCCCCAATTATCCGCCTCTTGCAAAGAATTCTGCTACTCCATCCGAACCTATTTTTCATGACATTCGATTCTACATGGCATACGAAACATCATCCTGAAGCTATGCATTGGCCATGCTGAGGCTTCTACACGAAGTTTGGCTGAAGCGTGCGCATCACTGGTCAACTCAACAGCTTGGACTGAAGCCAAACGTGAACATTTTACACTTTCTTCCACTTGGAAAAAGCGTAAACGTCAAAGAAAAGGAAAGGAAACGTCAACACTGCACGATCACGCACGCATCACCGTCCCCTCCACAGATCCCTTTACCAAATTGAGCCTCCCTTCTGTACCCCCACACCGAGGCACCGCGCGCACTCACACAGATCCATGCGCGCACCGCCGCCGCCGCCGTCGCCGTCTCCAAGCGCGTCACGCGCGGCCATGGCGTGCGTGGTGACGTCGGAGGTCGCCACGGTGCTCGCCATCATGCGCCGCAACGTCCGCTGGGCAACCGGCAGCGACGACGACCCCCTCGACCACCCCCTCGTCGCGGGCCTCAAGTCCCTCCGCCGCGCGGCCGCCGCGTGGGGCCCGCGCCGGTGGCGCGACGTCGAGCCGCTCCTCTACCTCGGCCCCTTCCTCGACGTCGTCCGCTCCGACGAGGCCGGCGCGCCCGCCACGGGCGCCGCGCTCTCGTCCCTCTGCAAGGTGCTCTCCCTCGACCTCGTCGGCCCCGACGCGCCCGGCGCGGACCGGGCCATGGCCGCCGTGGTGGAGGCCGTCGCGGGGTGCCGGTTCGAGGTCACCGACGCCGCGTCGGAGGAGGCCGTCCTGGCCAGGGCGCTGCAGGTGCTGCTCGCCTGCGTGCGCGGCCGCGCGGCGACGACGCTCTCCAACCGCCACGTGTGCGACATCGTCAACACCTGCTTCCGCGTCGTGCAGCAGGCCGGTGCCAAGGGGGAGCTGCTGCAGCGCGTGTCCCGGCAGACCATGCAGGAGGTTGTCCGGTGCGTCTTCGCCCGACTGCCCGACATTGGTGTCACCGCGGTTGCAGACCAGAAGGTGTGATCACCTCTATCTAACCATCTGAGTTTTGTGTTGCTGTTTGCTTACTTGCACACTGGGAACGTCGACATTGTTGTTCGTCCAATTACTACTAAGTCCTACCAAAAGGAATCTGACCTTGTGGATGTGATTTAGTTTTCCATTCTTTTGAACTAAAAATATTGAGTTCAGTTTTTACTGGCCTCCGTAAAAACTACTAACTCCGTCCGATAATATAAGACTTTTTTTACACTACACTAATGTCAAAAAACGTCTACATTATGGGACGGAGGGAGTAACAACTAAGTTAGTTTAGAAAGAAGCATTTTGGCACTAACAACTAAGAATGTTCATATGTCCCAGTAGAAACCAATTAGAAAGTTAAAAATGCATTACACTCATGATTTCAGTTTTTATGCAGATTGCTGGTAGCAAGAACGAAGTTTTGAGTGCTAGTGAAATGGGGAAAAGGAGCGATTCTGTGTACTTCAGTAGCTCCCAGGATGAGGTTGGAGGTGAATTTGGTGTTGTGCAAGACAAGGCTATGATGGAGCTGTTTGGGGTTCCTTGCATGGTGGAAATATTGCAATTTTTGTGCTCTCTGTTGAACATAGCGGACGACAATCAGATGGACCCAAATATGAATCCAATTGACTTTGATGAGGATATGCCACTCTTTGCTCTGGGGTTGATCAATTCTGCTATTGAGCTGTCAGCTTCGTCCATACAGAGACACCCAAAACTACTGGCTTTTGTACAAGATGAACTGTTCCGCAATCTAATGCAGTTTGGCTTGTCAGATAGCCCCTTGATTCTGTCCACCGTATGCAGTGTTATTTTTACACTCTTCTACCATTTACGTCGGGAACTGAAGCTGCAAATTGAGGCTTTCTTTGCATGCGTGATCCTTAGACTAACCCAGAGTAGATATGGAGCTAGTTACCAGCAGCAGGAAGTTGCCCTGGAGACACTAGTGGATTTTTGCCAGCAGAAAGATTTTATGGTTGAGATGTATACTAATATGGATTGTGATTTACAGTGCTCAAATGTTTTTGAAGACCTGGTTAATGTTCTGTCCAAAAGTGCATTCCCTGAGGAGAGTACCTTGTCAACTTTAAATGTGCTTGCTTTGGATGGTTTGGTTGCTGTCATTCAGGCAATAGCAGAGAGGATTGGTAATTCACCTCAGCACTGCCAGCAACCAGTGCAAGAATTAAGTGAATATTTTTCCTTTTGGCAGTTAAAGTGTGAGAACATTAATGATCCTGATCATTGGGTTAGATTTGTTAACCAGCAGAAAAACATCAAGAGAAAGCTAATGGTTGGTGTTGAACATTTCAATAGGGATAAAAGGAAGGGCTTTGAGTACCTGCAAAGTACTCATCTCTTGCCTGAAAAACTTGATCCACGTAGTGTTGCCCTGTTTTTCCGGTACTCACCTGGATTAGACAAGAATCTTCTTGGGGACTATCTGGGAAATCATGACGAGTTCTCCATCCAGGTTCTTCATGAATTTTCTAGAACCTTCGACTTCAAGGAGTTGAACTTGGATGCTGCCTTAAGGCTCTTCTTGGAAACCTTTCGGTTGCCTGGTGAATCACAGAAGATACAAAGGATTCTTGAGGCCTTCTCTGATAGGTACTATGAAGAGTCACCAGAATTGTTCGTTAACCGGGATGCTGCTCTGGTGCTGTCGTACTCAGTAATCTTGCTCAACACGGACCAACACAATGTACGGGTTAAGAATAAGATGTCAGAAGAAGATTTCATTAGGAACAATCGCCGTATCAATGGTGGGAATGATCTTCCAAGGGAATTCTTGTCTGAGCTATATTATTCTATTTGTCGAAATGAAATCAAAACCATTCCCGAGCAAGGAGTTGGATGCTCAGAGATGTCTTTCAGCCGCTGGGCTGATCTGATGTTTAAGTCAAAGAGGGCATCAGCTTACATTGCTTGTCACTCCTATCCTTTTCTTGATCATGACATGTTGCTTATCATGGCCAGGCCAACAGTTGCTGCTATCTCAGTGATCTTTGATAATGTTGAGCAAGAAGAGATTCTTACAAGATGCATTGATGGGTTTCTGTCAGTGGCAAAGCTGGCTGCATTCTATCATCTTAATGATGTGCTGAATGATCTTGTTGTGGCACTTGGTAAGTTCACCATTTTGTCGATCGCCTGTGATGATCCTGCAACAGCTTTTGGTGAGGATGCCAAGGCTATAATGGCAACAGAGGCCCTTTTCACTATAGCAGCAACTCATGGTGATCACATAAACAGAGGATGGAGGACCATTGTAGATTGCATTTTAAGATTTCATAAGATAGGTCTCCTTCCTTCTTGTCTCACCAACGGTACAGCTGGTGATCAGGAGTCCTTCTCTGCTTCATTGCCTAGCAAGGTTTCCTCCTCATCTCCGGCTGCCCCTCAAGTTGAGCCAATCAGCATTCCTAAGAAAACATATGGGCTGATGGGGAGGTTCACCCAGCTACTGTATTTAGATGCTGAAGAGCAAAGGTTCCAGCCAACAGAGGAGCAACTTGCTGCTCAGAGGAATGCTTCAAAGACCATCAAGAGGTGCCAAATAGGTACCATCTTCACCGAGAGCAAGTTCTTACAAGCTGACTCGCTCTTGAATCTGGCAAGAGCCCTCATTCAGGCAGCAGGCCGACCTCAGAAGATCACCAGCTCAATAGATGTTGAAAGCAATGCAGTCATCTGCTTAGAGCTTATCGTTGCCGTCACATTAAACAACAGAGACAGGATTGTCCTCTTATGGCATGATGTTTATGAGCACATTACTCATATTGTTCAGTCCACAGTAATGCCCTGTAATCTGGTGGAGAAAGCTGTTTTTGGCCTCCTGGACATCTGCCAGCGTTTGCTTCCTTATAAGGAGAATCTCGTGGACGACTTACTGAGGTCGCTTCAGTTAATCTTGAAACTTGATGCTCGTGTGGCTGATGCGTATTGTGAGAGTATCACCCAGAAGGTCACATGCCTTGTAAAAGATAATGCAACACATATCAAGTCTCAGACGGGCTGGCAAACTATCATTTCCTTACTCTGCGTCACTGCTCATCATCCAGATGCCTCCGATGCTGGTTTTGAAGCCCTGATTTATATCATGTTTGAGGGCGCACACCTCTCACCTGCCAACTTTGTCCTTTCGGTGGAGGCTGCGAGACAGTTTGCACAGTCTCGGCTCGGGTCTGCTGAAAGATCTATCCATGCTTTGAACCTAATGGCTGAATCAGTGAATTGCCTTGCACGCTGGTCACATGAGGTTAAGGAAGCTGGTGGAGAGGCCGAAAGGATGCTGGAAGGAATCGCTGAGATGTGGCTGCGGCTAGTCCAGGCGCTACGAAAGGTGTGCACAGATCAGAGAGAACAAGTGAGGGATCATGCTCTGGTATTGTTGCACAGATGCTTAGTAGCTGATGGGATATCAGTTCCGTCTTCCGCCTGGTTGATGTCATTCGACATTGTCTTCCAGCTGCTCGATGAGTTGTTAGAGATTGCACAAACTTTCTCACCAAAGGATTACAAGAACATGGAAGCGTCCCTCTTACATGCCATAAAACTTCTATCCAAACTATCCTTGCAGTCACTCAATGATCTTTCAGCACATAGCGGTTTCGGTAAGCTGTGGTTGGAGGTACTGGACATGGTAGAGAAGCTCATGAAAGTCAAAGTAGGAGGGGGGAACAGGACTGAGAAGTTACAAGAGGCTGCCACAGAGCTACTCAAGAGCATACTGCTGGCGATGAAAGCGAACGGGATCTTATCGAGGACGAGCGCCGGCAGGGAGAGCAGTTTGTGGGAAGCAACATGGCTTCAAGTTAACAAGATCTCGCCTACGCTTCAGTCGGTGGTTTTCCCTGATTATGATGATGCAGTACAAGGTGCACAAAGCAAGTTGGATATCCCAGCAGTTTCTGAGGGGAGGTTGGTCCCAGTTTAGATGAACAAAGTGTACTACTGGATATAATTATGTATTGTAGGTTATAGTTAGAAGCAGATGATTTCAGATGTACTCGTAGTATACTTTTTGTGATAAATAACTTGGATTTCATACTAGTCAAATTCATGGCCAAGTTTGAGTAAAATGTGAGGGGGCACTTGCAGATCAGAAGGAACGAAACTGATACTTCAGTTTCATCATCATGTTATAAATGTTGAACTAGTAGTAGTACTTGATCTCGAGCAGCTAACTACTCACTCTGTTAAGAAATGTAAGAGCGCTTGGATCACTAAAGGTAGTGATCTAAACGCTCTTACATTTCATTACAGAGCGAGTAGAGAGCTAACTGAACGACTCTGTTAGGTAGCTTAGCTAAGGAGGACGAACTAGTAGTGGTACTTAATCTGCATCAGCAGCTCTAGCAGCAAGATGCACGAGAAATCGCATACTTGCTGCTCGATCCTCACTTCACTCCAGGGAAATCCGGGAGAAGGGCCGCCCGAGGCTCGGCGTCCCGATGCGGCGGCGCACCCTGGCCATGGCCATCGCCACCGCCACGGAGCGGTCTGCCCCCGCCAGCAAAGGCCCGGAGCTGCTGGTGTGCCGCTTGCACGCCAGGGCCCGGCGCTTGTGCCGGTACGCGCGGTCGAGGACGCCCCGGCCGTGGGAGTGGGACGCGGCCTCTCCGTCGCCGTCCCCGGCCTGGTCGACGCCGGAGCTCCCCGCGCGCTTCCTCTTGGCGCCGGGCGCGGTGGCCACGGAGTAGCTGCCCTGGTCCACGTAATGCGCGGCCGAGAAGGGGGCGGGAGCTGGAGCGTCGTCTACGTCCATGGCGACGTCGAGCTGGAGCACCTTCAAGAAGATGTCGAGGTCGGCGCCCGGGCCGGCGAGGCGCTCGAGCGCGTCGACCGCGTCCGTGAGGCGGTCGACCTCGGCGCTGCAGACGAAGAGGGACTTGAGGCCGGCGAGGAACTTCTTGGCCGACCCGACGACGGCGGAGGGGTCGGTGGTGGCGTCGAGCACCTCCTGCCCGCGCAGCGCCTCCTTCCGCAGCAGCTGCAGCCAGCGGTGGAGGGAGCTGCCCCGCACCGCCGCCCGGGCCTCGGCGGCGTCCGCCACCCCGCGCACCATCGCCACCAGCTGCCGCAGCCGGCGCCGGCGCTGGCTCACCCGCGAGTTCCCGCCCCAGTTCGCCTTGAGGTAGCCGATGAACTCGCCCATGAGGGGCGACTCGAGGATCTTCATCGCGCCTCCCCTCGCGCAAACCCCGACCAAGATCAGCCGCCGGCGACGAGGACTGAGGAAGAGGAGGCGGGCTTGTGTGCCGGGGAGTTGGAGGTGGTAGCAGCAGCAGCAGAGAGTGGGCATTGGACGACGCAGTGGCGCGGGTTGCCGGGCGGGGTTGGCTGCTCCTCGGAGACCGTGCGTCGTGTCACTCCAGATAAAGCTACCCCAGTAGAGTGAGCTAGATAGTGAGCAGCGTGTCCATGGCCATGCGTGCACTGGACCAAGACCAAAAGATTTCGTCCCAGTTTACTTGCCGTGATCACGGGCGGAGGAAATTGCACAGATCATCTACTTTTGATGCCAATTTTGCACAGAACACTCACTTTATAAGTTTATTGCAAAAAAAAAACCACATTTTGAGGTAATTCATTGCAGCTAGTCCTAATCAATCATTTGAGCGCATTGACATAATTTCTGACAAATGGGTCCAGTCTGTAAGTGCATCGATGACAAAAGAAAAAGCCACATCAGCAACCAACTAGAATTTTCAATATCTCACAGTTCTTTGCTCCAATTGAGCTGATTTTTTTTAGAATATTAATAGTGGACACATGATTTATTGTTTTTTCGCATTTTTAGAAAATGTTAAACTTGAACACAAATATTGAACGAGGCAACATTGCAAAACCGCTCAGTATTTGGAAGTTAAAACCTCATGGCGGCAATCTTTTGATGTGTGCAACTTGATGATGTAATGGTTACACGATAACTACTTGGATGCTAAAACCTCACGGTGGTAATATTTTGGTGCTTGAGACTTGATGATGTCAATAATGACTTTATGGCAACCACTTGGATGCTAAAGTCTGACAACGACAATATCTTTCATGTCTGATTTTATTTATAAATATTATGCCTATTTATCAATCGTTTTAGATTTGTATAGCAATATTATGTTTTTCACATAAATGTTTGTGGTGGGCTAAGCTAGACGTAACCAGTAATGAATCTGAAAAGTTTCAGCTGGTTTGGATCACATTATAATGAGAAATTCGCAGTTTACATTGGCTCATACCATTTTTTTACTCAAAATTCAAATTTTCAAAAAAATAAAAGCAGAACAAACCTGTAAATCACACATGTATCCAATACTATTATGGAAAAAAGGCAGCTCAAATGGACTAACAGTTTGTCAGATATTTGCAATGTTAGTTGATTCATTCGGTTTTTTGTTCAAATTAAACATTTTCATAAAATGTATAGAACCCAATAAATCATACATGTACTCACTAATATTCTGGGGAAATCAGCTCAATGGACGCAAAGAATTGTGAGATATTGACAGTTCTAGTTGGGTGCTGATGCGACTTGCTTTCTTTTTACCGTAATGCACTTACAAACCGGACCAACTTGTCAGAAATCATGTCAACACACCAAAATAATGGATTAGATCTACCTGCAACGAATTACCCCAATATATGATTTTTTTAATGCAACAAATCGGTAAAATAGGTGTTCTGTGTAAAACTAGCAGCAAAATGGTTTGTGCAACAACCCCCCCCCCCCCTCCTTCCAGGAGTACTACTAGTTTGTGTCAGCCGTTGGATTCGGGGTCGAAGGGCAACAACATCTAGTGTTGAGTTGAGCAGGATGGAGTGTGCGCAGGCTCATCAGCTACGAAGCACCGATACGGGGACAGGATACGGCGATACGGATACGGGGATACGGGATACGTCAATTTCTAAAAACAGCAATACAGCGATACGGCAAGCATATATAATTAATTAATAAAATATTATGCAATAAAAAAAACTATTGCTTGGATCAAAATGTTGATTCGTTTGTTTCCTACGTGCCTTTTTTCAAGCCCATGTGGTATGTGCCCACATATTTATGTTAATCTGTCAATCCCTAGTCTGAACGATAACAACATTAGTACGTCAGCAGCAGTAATCAACAACATTATGCAGCAAAGCAAAACAGCCAAGAACTAAAGGGGTAGCAACCAGCACCTACCAGGCCAGCAACCAGCTTACGTGCACACAGTCAGCAAGCATGAACACAGCAACAAGCAAGCGCCCAGCGACGACCACGACGGAGGAGCACGACATGCAGGAGACAACAACACGGGATGAGTGGAGGAGAGCAGGGACTTTGGGAAATAAGTTACTTTGCTGGCCATGGGCGGTGAAGGCGACTACAGGCGGCAGCGAATCGATTCCAGGCAGCTGCAACGATAACGCGCTCGTGCGGTCGCTCGATCCATTCTTGTGCCTGCTCAATTGAGCAAATAGAGAGAGAGAGAGCGCGCGCGCTAGGTTAGGAGGCCGGCTTCTACTGGGTTGGGTGCGCTCCCGTATCTCCCCGACGTGTCAAGGACGTACCAGCGGCGTATCGACATTATTTTCTTTTATTTTGAAATCACAAAACAGGATACTTCGAGGATACGGGTATCGACGGCGTATCGGACGTATCGGCGTATCGGCCACGTTTTATACGCCGATACATCAGATTTTGAAGTATCGGTGCTACGTAGCTCATCAGTGATCGGGGAGTGAAACCTGTTTGGTTTGCAGCCTAAGTTTACCACGTCTAACCTTAATCATGCCATAATAGTTTAGGCATGTGTGTTTTTTTGCCACACTTGTGGTTTGTCACACTTTTCTAGCCACTTGGTCCACATATTATAGGATCAACCTTTTACCAAATCTTGCCACACTTGTGGTAGCCATTTTGTGAGCCATACTTTCTGTGGCAGCCACACTTTGCCTAAGCAGCCAACTCCACCACGCGATCCCAGGCTTTCCCCTCGTCCAAAAAACAAGGCCCTTTTGTTGCGCGCCGGTCCTTGGATCTTGGCTAATCTCCATCCAACATTTGCAAATCAACTTATCCTCGTCTTGTGTATATGAACCCATGCGAATGCTCTTCCTCCTCTTTTGCGCTTCCGCTCTTTGGGTGAGCTCGTCGATGAACAATGGCTCGCCCGAAATATCAATATCAATGACTTCTTCTTCATCACCATCACCTTCGCAATAGATGTCATCGTCTTCATGCCACGAGTCACCATGGTCGTAGTCAGCACGGTCGTCGGCCTCTTCATCGGCAACGTACTGGGCGCGGGCATCCTGACTTTGGGTCTCGTCGGGGTCGTAGGCACGGCCCTCTTGCCCCTCGTATATCACATCCTCCATGAACTGGTTGTAGAAGGGGTCGTCGACCGGTGGCGTTGGTGTTGGCATTCCGTCGAACAAGACGCTGGGGACGACATGGTGCCTGTAAACGGTGGCCGTGCTTGATTTCTTTGCATCTCGACGGACAGCCGGCCGCCACTGCTGGACCCAGGCGTGACGTTGAGGTCGATGACGGCCGAGGCGCGCGGGGTGGACGGTGCGGGGTGGACGTCCGGTGACCCCGAGAAATGGGTCTGGTCGTCGTGCCTTGGCGGGGGAAAGCCTGGCGACATAGGCGTGGTCCGCAACGTCGGTGATTGGCAGTGTGGAGGCCGCGCGACCGACGAGCCTGTGCTCGCCGGGCCGACGGCCGATGCAGGGAAACCGGCCGGACGGCACATGCCAAGCATGAGGAGGGCGTGCGCTTTGTCGACGATGTCCTCCTTCTCGTCGACCTCGGCCTTGCGCCGCGCGGCCTCCCTCGCATCGCGCTCGACGGCGAACTTGGCCGCGGCGGCATTTCCCTTGACGACCGCCCTCCGGTTCCTCCTCTTCGCCGATTCAGCGTCCAACTTGGCGATCTCCTCCAGCGTGCACTCCGTCCGCGGCTTCCTTGACGCCTTGGCCGCCTTCTTCTTCACCTTTCCAGGTGGGTCCAGGGCCAGGCTGCCGGAATTCGGCTGGGCATCGGCCATGGACGGGGGAGGAAGGGGGCAACGAGATGGACGTGGGAGGGTTTGGGGAAAGGGCGCCAAATAGGGCGCGGGGGGTTTTGCTTTGTGCAACCGACGGGCGAGCCAGGGGCAGAAAAGTGCGCGCGTCCCGCCCGTCCGCGCGCTGTCCGTTTCACCTCAAAAGCAGCGCAAACTTGAGCCACAGATGGGTCAAAAGCGGACAGAAAATTGATAGAAGTCCGTTTACGCCCGCGCACTGGGCTATCCGATTCGTCCGTTTTACTCCAAACGAATACGCGAGGACATGATAAGGTCGCGCGGTTGACCTTGGTTATGGCAAAGTTAGCCGGAACCAAACAGGCCCTAAGAAGAGTTGCTCTAGCTAGTACTACTCGTGCTGTCTTGTCAATTGTCATCAATCAAAAGGCTTAACAAGGCAAGGTGAGATAACTTTCCCATCCAGCGGTGCGCGTCGAGCTCACATCACATCACATTCACACCCCCGGTTTGGCATGCAGAGACCAGTTGAGCGAGCGAGTTGGGTCCTCGGGGCTCGCTTCCCGGTCGTGCCGTGCCAAAAGTTGCCGTGGACGTGTGGTGGCGCACCCGCGTGCGAGCTGGTCCGGAGGCCGGAGCTACCACCGCGCACGGTAACCCAGAGCGGCCTGGCCTCCGACCAAAGTCACGCGCCGGTGAACTCGTGCGTACGTACGTGCCCGAGCGCCCCACATGCTCCTGCCACCTAGTTTTTTTTTTTTTTTTTGCGGTTGGAAATTTTGTATTACTCAAATCACCAAACTGTTACAATCAATGGCAGCTAGCTGCAACGTATCCGGGGGTCCTGAGCCAATCCAAGTCATGGTTCTTCCCTCGACACGAGCAAACTTAGCTAAGCTATCGCTAACCTGGTTTTGATCACGACTTACATGAGTAATACAAGCTTCCCGGATAGATAAGAGATATCTAATCTCTTTTACTAAAGATGCATAAATAGATCTATCTTGCTCTTTCCCTTGAACTTGCTTTGTTGCTGCAAATGAGTCCATCTCAATTACCACTGGGTTCTCGCTTCTTTGGATCGCCAAAGACAGCCCTTCCATGCATGCACACAATTCTGCCTCCAAAGCATCACGGCAGGAATAAAGAGTCCTACATGAAGAGAAAAATATACGACCCTGATGATCTCGAAGAACCATACCTGCACCTGCCCTGCCATCATCATAAGAACCATCTGTGTTTAGCTTGACCCACCCCACCGGTGGTGCAGTCCATAGCCGTTTAGGTGGTAATGGCGCAGTGTTCTTCTTAAGCAACAAGCGATCATATGATACAACCGACTTCTCTTTGGCTGGGTCCATGTGATCATTCATCTTGATGGCTATCAGGGACTCGAGATAGCTGACTAGGAATCTCCTTGATGCCTCAAGAGGCGGGGGTGTTTTGTGGTGCACTATTTCATTGCGGATAAACCAGCAGCGCCAAAGTGTCATAAGCAACATCGACCTTTGTATTTCATGTAGCGGTTGTAGGGCTTGGAACAGCCACTCCTTCCCCACGTTCAAAACAGAGTCCACCTGTGGAAGATCTCATACTTCAGACATAAATATTCAAAGGTCTCGTGCTCTAGGGCACCGGCAAAAAGGATGGAAATTATCTTCTGCCACCTAGTTGCAAGTTTGCAGCTGCACACATGATAAGCGAATGCATGCAAGTAGCTAGCATTTTTTTCTCTCTCGAGGAAATGCATGCAGGTAGCAGAAAATGGGAGGA
This sequence comes from Secale cereale, assembly GCA_902687465.1. Lineage (NCBI taxonomy): Eukaryota > Viridiplantae > Streptophyta > Magnoliopsida > Poales > Poaceae > Secale > Secale cereale. The sequence goes on along the minus strand of LR738711.1, from coordinate 100,529,413 downwards.
GAGCGACAGACCAAAGAAGACGAGGCCACGCCACATCGGTCGGGGCCCAAACCCTCGTCCTTTTCCTTTTTATAAGGAGGCAAGAGCACTAGAGACGGATGCGGACTAGGAGCACACGGAGGCTCCACTCCCTGTAATCTAAACGTCCATTACTGTCTGGGGATGGATGCAGTTAATGCAGTGAAAGTTTGCTTCCATCTAATACAAGAAGTGTATTGCGTATGAACAAAGGATCACATTAATTTCGACCCCAACTGTCTTTGTCATATGCGAGCGATACATTTGTGGCCATTAAGGGGCCGGCCGGCCACAAGGAAGATTCCCACGTCCTTGACCATGAGCACGACATTGGGTGAGGAGGGGCACATCCATGCCAAGCTTGACGACAACCGAGATAACGCGAACGCGGAAGACGACAGCTGTGGGAAGCAACCAGTTCTTATCGTGCTTGGATGTAGTACCGCTGGGTTCAGGAAGGCAGGCCATGGTGCCGGCGGCCGGGGCACACGCGGTGTCGCCGCTGCCGCTCCACTGTGAGACAATAAATAATGTATAAGGCGGTCGGAGACTTGGAGGACGCCGGCCACGCGCAAGCCAAGGTCCAGGATGCTGGCCACGCGCAAGCTCGGGTCTAGGATGGCGGCTACGGGCATGAAGCTCACGACCTCGACCAGGGCGAGCACGGCTTACATGACATACACTGTTGCCGAGGCGGGGCATGGCCATACAGAGCTTGACAAGGACGGGGATGACCAGGATGTGAACAACATGTGCTAGGAAGCCGTCCTGAATGTGATGTTATCACTGGCTGCGGGAACGCATAACATGATCATCGCCCTGAACGCGTCAAGCACAGACAACGATGGCTACCTAGATTAGCTCGTCGTGAATGTCGTCGTCTTCCTCCTAGCTTTCTCCACACATGTTGTGCTGGCTTCCAGAACGCATGCCTTGGTGTCCGCGGTCATGGCAGACGTAGTGTCACCGGCCATGGAGGCGCTGCACGTGGCAAAGTCGAGTGACGGCCAGGGCGGACATAGTCTTCCTAGTGCACCCTAGTTTTGTTCCACGTGGCAAGTAGAGGTTTGGGAAAGAAGGGGCATGAGCTGTGGAAGAGGATTTCGAAGAAGGATGGATGGGGAAGAATCGCATGTCCTGGGGAAGAAGGGCAACGATGGGAGGATGAGGAGCGGGGTGCATTGAATTGATGTTGGGTTGGTGGGCGTTGGTCATCGAGGCGGATAGCGCGTGGAGTACACATGCATGTCAGAGAGAACAATTGTTTATAGCACTACATCATTTGATACGGAAATGCTGGAGGGCTATACATGGTGCAGATTCATCTAATACACACTACCCTAATATAGTGGATGGGATCCCAATGCGATTGAATGGAAGCGATTTCAATGGGCGTGGTCGCCGGGTGCTCCAAGGCACTTTCGCACTAGAGACCTACTACAAACTTGCGTTGGATGTGATAGTTTAGTCCATAAACTTGCAAAACGTGATCAACTCATCCACAAACTTGCAAACTATGTGATGGTTTAGTCCACAACCAATCAGAGGCGGACAATTGGCGCCCAGCTGGCTGCTTCATGGCACACTTGGTCGGACAGACTTTTTTGCCGAAAACCCCTCAACAGTAATGGAAATCACGACCGCTGTTAGAAGTGTGTGAGAGAGATTTAGTGGAATAGTTGTTGTATTGCTTAAGCCTCGTGGGCATATATATAGGAGTACATGATCTACTTGGAGTACAAGGCAAGCCAGAATATTTCCTAGTCTAACCTATGTTTCCTAATACAATCACGTTACTCAACATCCCCCCCCCCCCCGCAGTCACAACGGTAGCGACGCAGACGGTGAGACTGGAGAAGAATCCGAAGGCAAGCCGACGGACACCCTCCCATAGTCGGAATGGTCGACACATCGCAGAGTCGTGGCTGGAGTGAAAACCGACGAGGTTGCTCAAGCAGGCGGTAGCCCTTTGTGCCGTTTGTCGAAGTAGCCGAGAGCGTAGGTGGTGTAGCCGTGGTCGAGATTGCCATGCGAAGAATGCCGTGGTCGATGTCGAGTCGGGGTCGCCGTTGTCGGGGGAGTCATCGTGGAGCCTCGGGCGCAAGGGGGCACCGAGTTAGCATGGGCGCTGTGGTGTCGAAGTAGTGGTGTGCCGGGAGGAAGATGTTGTTGACGACGTGTCACGATGGGTTTGCCAAGCCTGGGGACACAGCGTAGACGAAGGCACGCACCGGTGTTGCCAGTACCGGGCATGCGTAGACGGACGAAGACGAAGTTGACGAAGCGCCGACCAGGCTTGCCAGGCCCGGGGACACGTCGTGGATGAAGGCACGCATCGGTGTTGCCAGCACCGGGCATGCGTAGACGAGGGACCTGCACGAGCTGTACGTCATGTCGGAGAAGGCGGAGGGGCCAGCAGAGAAGAACCCGACGACGATTGCGGCGTCCATCGGCGCGGGGCCGATGTCACCAACGGTGATCTGAGTAGACGAAGTGGTCGGGGTAGCTGACGGCGACGCTGGCGACGGGCTGGTGCTTGGACGAAGACGAAGGGGGTGGACGGGGGGCGGCGGCGGCTACGAAGGTAGTGGCGGCGGCGACCAAAGAAGAGCGGCGGCGGCGGCCTGACGGCGGCGGCGGCGGCTAAGTTAGGAGTGCGGCGGCGGTGCTCGAAGTAGGCGAAGAACCCTGATAGCGTGACGAAGACCGGCGCAGACGGTGATGTTCCCCGTCAAGGGAGATGGCGCGACGCATACCACGAGAAGTCGACACGCGGTGACGGCAGAGTGGACCACGGGCCGCGGTGCTACGTCCCGAAGGGGCGACGCAGCGGCGGCAAGCGGGTCAGGGCGACAGCGGGAAGACCTCGGGGCGGCGGCGGGGACCGCGGGCCGCGACGCTGCGGCCCGAAGGGGCGACGCAACGGCGGTTCGCGAGTCGATGCAACCGCGGGGACGGCCATGGGGCGGTGGCGGGGACCCGTATCGCGACGTTATGGCTCGAAGGGGCGACGGAGCGGCGAATCACGAGTCGATGCAGCCGCAAGGAGAACCACGGGGTGGCGGCGCTCCGGCCCGACGGGGCGACGCAGCGGCAGCCCGATGCTCGATCGACGGAGAGGCGCACAGTACTTGAGACGATCTTCACGGGACCTGCGGAGGGGCGCGCAACCGATAGGCCAGGTCGGTCGCACGACGTACATGTGGCGGATCACGGCGGCGGGCGGATGATCAATCCGACCGCGCGCGAGGTCGGGGACGCCGCTCGGTGAAGACGGGGTGGCGGCGGAGTCCGAGATAAAGCCGTCGAGGACGGACGGCGTGGGACGTCGTGCGACCGGCACCCGGGCTGCCAGCAGCGCCGGCGCCCGGCAGCGAGGCCCGAGCGACCAACATAGTAGCGGCGCCCGAGCTGAGACAGTCGACGAGCCTGACACCGCCGGAGACGAGGCCAACAAGGTAGACTGCAGGGCCGCCGTGCAGACACGACGGATGCGGGTGGTGTGGATAGATGGGCGGACCGGCGCATGAACGACGGCTATGATTGGCCGTCGCATGGCGCGAGGTCGCCGGATGGGCGATGCAGGTGTCCCGGTTGGAGCAGGGCGGTGACGGCCGGCGCACGGACGACGGCCTTGACAGGCCGCCTGTCGCGCGAGGTCACCGGGTCGGCGAGTAGCCGACTAGTCACTGCCGAAGTCGGAGTAGATGCGCGTGAGGTCAATGGCGGTAGCGGGCGACGCAAACCGATCTTAGATAGGAAAACCAAAAAGAAACCGCCGATCAAGATGACCGACGAGAGAGAGAGAAAAAAACAGAGCAAGGGCTCGGGAAAAGGACTCTCTAGGGCAGCCAGTCAACACAACCGGCAGACGAACCCTAGGTACGGGCGGTGCGGCACCCGACGGCGATCATGAAGATCCGCCCCGGGGGCGGCGCAGTGCGGAAGCGACGATGGCTAGGGTTTGGATCGAGATTAGGCCGATACCATGTTAGAAGGGAGAGAGAGGTTTGGTGGAATAGTTGTTGTAATACTTCAGCCTTGTGGGCATATATATAGAAGTACATGATCTACTTGGAGTACAAGGCAAGCCAAAATATTTCCTAGTCTAATCTATGTTTTGTAATACAATCACGTTACTCAACAGCCGCAGTCCCTGTTTCCCTTGTCTTCTTTATCCCTGTCCAAATCCCTAACTCTCTCCCATTTCCCCTTTCCTCTGTCCAAATCCTGACGGTGAGAGAATGTGAGCGTCTGGTGGCGGCGGAGGCGAGAAGAAGAGCGGCGGGTGGTAGTGGCTTTCAATCCCATGGAGTAGGCGCCGACGCCGATGGGTTCCTGGGCGGCGGCGGGCCAGGAGAACCTAGCGTCAGGGTCACTGCAGTTCTTGACTTCGGTGGTAAGAAGGTAAGTACAGAAATCATGAATCCCTAGGAATAATGAACTTCAGTGGTAGTTCTTGACTTTGGGGATATGGAAAAGATCCATTTTTATACGATGATTAAGGCCTTGACTTGAATTGCTCATCATTTTTTCTGGAGTGGGCTGGGGAGTGGGATGGCAGAGCCAAGTCAGTGATTAAGGATCTAGCCATGACTAACATGGAGTTGGAGGCCAGGATTAAAGTACTTGAAGCAGAAACTAAAACGAATGAGAAAGAAAATAGAGCAATTGTTAAGATGCAGAAGGAAAGAGAGCAATTTAGGGATGATATTTTTTTTGGAGCTCTTCTGTATGTTGGCATGTTTGCCATTCTGATAGCTGTCGTTGTTAGCAAGTAGGGTGTTTTTAGTGTGCTGAGAAATGTTGATGTAGTGACCAAATGAAGAAATGACGATGAAATTATTTTTCAGATAACTAAAATTGTGCATTGTACCAAAATTCGGATAGTTGCAGCAAAATTCAGATAATGCAAGCAAATTTCAGTTAACTTAACTGTAAGCAAAATTCAGACCGCTTTATTTGGAAGGGGTCCAGGGATCTTCAGGTAGTACACTTTGGAATATTTGGCAGAAAGTGAGCACCTGGTACATTGTATTTTTGGATGTGTGCACATGGGCACAACATGGGCAGAAAACATGCAACACACAACTTGATAGCAACACTGATAGCAACACAGATAGATAGCAACATAGGGTTCTTCAGTTCAACATAGGCCATAAACATAGATAGCAATAGTTCAACATAGGTTCAACATAGATACATAGCAACATATAGATCAGCATACCTAACTACATCTTCTTAATTGCTCCTGACATCTTCTTTAGCTGCAGACATCTTCTGTTCTTCACTTCTTCAGCAGATGCTGGCGGATGGAGTGGCGCACTGGCTCCTTCTTCACTGCTCCCTTCTTTTTTTGCACTGGCTCCTCCACCTCTTCTGCTTTTTCGATCTTCACAATACCAGGCACGTCCGGCAAGAGCTTGACGTCGATGGGCATGTTTCTGCCACCCTCAACGGCGACCGACACAATGAGCACAACCTCGTCCTCATCTGCGTCGTTGTCAGGGATGACAACAACCTCTGTCAAGTTGTCATTCGAGTTGTAGTACGCAAGGTCGACTGGAGCACGCAGCGCGAGCACGACGCCGTCGACGTCCGCAGGGTCGCCGTCGAGGGGGGCCGGGGCTAGAGAGGTGGTGCAGCGGTACATCCACCACCTAGCTCGCTGGTATGGATCCACGCCGAGCGTGGCCTCCTGATGTCTACTACACAACATTCTTCTGGTAGACTCGTGTTGGGCCTCCAAGCGCAGAGTTTTGTAGGACAGTAACAATTTTCCCTCAAGTGGATGACCTAAGGTTTATCCATCTGTGGGAGGCGTAGGATGAAGATGGTCTCTCTCAAACAACCTTGCAACCAAATAACAAAGAGTCTCTTGTGTCCCCAACACACCCAATATAATGGTAAATTGTATAGGTGCACTAGTTCGGCGAAGAGATGGTGATACAAGTGTAATATGGATGGTAGATATAGGTTTTGTAATATGAAAATATAAAAACAACAAGGTAACTAATGATAAAAGGGAGCACAAACAGTATTGCAGTGCTTAGAAACAAGGCCTAGGGTTCATACTTTCACTAGTGCAAGTTCTCTCAACAACAATAGCATAATTAGATCATATAACAATCCCTCAACATGCAACAAAGAGTCACTCCAAAGTCACTAATAGCTCAGAACAAATGAAGAGATTATTGTAGCATACGAAACCACCTCAGAGTTATTCTTTCTAATCGATCTATTGGGCTATTCCTATAAGTGTCACAAACAACCCTAGAGTTCGTACTAAAATAACACCTTAAGACACACATCAACAAAAACCCTAATGTCACCTAGATACTCCAATGTCACCACAAGTATCCGCGGCTTTGATTATACGATATGCATCACACAATCTCAGATTCGTCTATTCAAACCAACACAAAGAACTTCAAAGAGTGCCCAAAGTTTCTACCGGAGAGTCAAGACGAAAACATGTGCCAACCCCTATGCATAAGTTCACCAGGTCACTGAACCCGCAAGTTGATCACCAAAACATACATCAAGTGGATCACGTGAATATCCCATTGTCACCATAGATAAGCACATGCAAGACATACATCAAGTGTTCTCAAATCCTTAAAGACTCAATCCGATAAGATAACTTCAAAGGGAAAACTCAATCCATTACAATAAGTAGAGGGGGAGAAACATCATAAGATCCAACTTTAATGGCAAAGCTCGTGGTACATCAAGATTGTGCAAAATCAAGAACACGAGAGATAGAGATCAAACACATAGCTATTGGTACATACCCTCAGCCCCGAGGGTGAACTACTCCCTCCTCATCATGGAGACCGCCGGGATGATGAAGTTGGCCACCAGTGATGGGTTCCCCGTCCGGCAGGGTGCCGGAACGGGCTCCCGATTGATTTTTTTTCGTGGCTATAGAGGCTTGCGGCGGCGAAACTCCCGATCTTGGTTTATTTTCGAAGGTTTCCCTATTTATAAGAATTTTTGGCATCAGGGACAAGTCAGGGGGACCCACGAGGCGACGGCAAGGTAGGGGGCGCGCCCTCCACCCTTGTGGTGGCCTCGTGGCTCTTCTGGTCCATCTCCGGCGCTCCGTGGGCTTCTTTTGGTCCATAAAAAATCACCGTAAATTTTCAGGTCAATTGGACCCCATTTGATATTCCTTTTCTGCGAAACTCAAAACAAGGAAAAAACTGAAATTGACACTGGGCTTTGGGTTAATAGGTTAGTCCCAAAAATCATATAAAATAGCATATAAATGCATATAAAACATCCAAGAAAGATAATATAATAGCATGGAACAATAAAAAATTATAGATATGTTGGAGACGTAGCAAGAAACCCCAAGCTTAATTCCTGGTCGTCCTCGAGTAGGTAAATGATAAAACAGAATTTTTGATGTGGAATGCTACCTAACATATTTATCAATGCAATCTTCTTTATCGTGGCATGAATATTCAGATCCATTTGTTTCAAGCAAAAAGTTTATGCTGACATGAGAACAATAATATTTCAAGCATTCTAGATAGTAAATCATTAAGCTTCAAAAATAATGTGGCTAAAGAAAGTTATTCATACAAAATCATATAGTCTTATTTTGCTCTCTCTCTTCTCAACACAAGGTAATCATGCCCACCCTGGTGTCAGCCAAGTAATTGGTTCATACTTGTTAACGCGCTTCAACCTTTTCAACTTTTCACGCAATATATGAGCGTGAGCCATGGATATAGCACTATGGGTGGAATAGAAGGTGGTAATAGACAAAAGTGGGGAGAAAGTCTCACATCAACTAGGCAAATCAATGGACAATGGAGATGTCCATCAATTGATATCAATGCGAGCGAGTAGGGATTGCCATGTAACGGATGCACTAGAGCTATAAGCGTATGACAGCTCAAAAGAAAACTAGTGGGTGTGCATCAACTTGCTTGCTCATGAAGACCTAGGGTATTTGAGGAATCCCATCGTTGGAATATACGAGCCAAGTTCTATAACAAAAATTCTCACTAGTATATGAAAGTAACAACATGAGACTCTCTATCATGAAGAACATGGTGCTACTTTGAAGCACAAGTGTGGAAAAGGATATTAACATTGTCACTTCTCTCTTCTTCTCTTATTTTTTAGGCTCCTCTCTTTTTTGGAGACCTTTTCTCTTTTTTGGAGACTCTTTTGGCCTCTCTTTTTTATAACCTCACATGGGACAATGTTCTAATAATGATGATCATCACACTTTTATTTACTTACAACTCGATAGTAGAACAACTATATGACTCTATATGGATGCCTCCGGCGGTGTACCGGGATGTGCAATGATCAAGAGTGACATGTATGAAAAATATGAACGGTGGCTTTGCCACAAATACTATGTCAACTACATGATCATGCAAAGCAATATGACAATGAAGATGTATCTCATAATAAACGGAACGGTGGAGTTACATGGCAATATATCTCGGAATGGCTATGGAAATGCCATAATAGGTAGGTATGGTACTGTTTTGAGGAAGGTATAAGGAGGGTTCTATGCACCGGCGAAAGTTACGCGTCACTGGAGTGGCTAGCAAGGTGGAAGGGTGAGAGTGCGTATAATCCATGGACTCAACATTAGTCATAACGAACTCACATACTTATTGCAAAATATTTATTAGCCCTCGAAGCAAAGTACTACTACGCATGCCCCTACGGGGGAGGTTGGTAGGAGTTAACCATAGCGCGCCCTCGACCTTCACACAAAGGTTAACAATCAAGACACACGCATTTCGTTTCAGTTGCACTTTTAGAAGACCATACGTGCATGCTAAGGGAATCACAAACCTTAACACAATTATTTTCTCTACCCTACAATTTACTACTAGCATGATTCTAATATTACCATCCTCATACCTCAAAACAATCATAGGGAATCAATACTTCTCATACTATTAAATGCTCTATATGATTTTTTTATTATATCTCCTTTGGATGCCCATCATATTAGGACTAAATTCATAACCCAAGCAAATTACCATGTTTTTTAGAGACTCTCAAAATAATATAAGTGAAGCATGAGAGTTCATCAATTTCTATAAACTAAAACCACCATCGTGCTCTAAAAAGATATAAGTGAAGCACTAGAGCAACTGACAAACTACTCCAAAATGATATAAGTGAAGATCAATGAGTAGTCAAATAATTAACTAGCTATGAGAAGACTCTCTCTCATTTAAGAATTTCATATCTTAAGTACTTTATTCAAATAGCAAGCAAAACAAAATAAAATGACATTGCAAGGATAGCACATATTATGTGAAGAAGCAAAAACTTAGGCTCAACCGATACTAACTGATAATTGTTGATGAAGAAAGGCGGGATGCCTACTGGGGCATCCCCAAGCTTAGATGCTTGAGCCTTCTTGAAATATTATCTTGGGATACCTTGGGCATCTCCAAGCTTGAGCTTTTGTGTATCCTTAATTCCTCTCATGTCGCGGTTTCCCTAAATCTCAAAGACTCCATCCACACAAAACTCAACAAGAACTCGTGGGATAAGTTAGTATAAATCAACTCAAAATCTTAACATTCTCTACTGTAGAAAATCACTAAAATTATAATTCAACATTGCATACTAAATTCCTCTTCATATTTAATACTCTTATCCTCAAATAGAATCATTAAACATGCAAACATATGCAAACAATGCAAACATAACAACAATCTGTCTAAACAGGATAGTCTGTAAAGAGTGGAATTTTTCTCATACTTCCCTAGCTCTAAAAATTCTGAAAACTTACCATGTTATAGAGAACTTATTCATGCTAAATTTGTAAAAATTTCAAGATTTTATCACGTTCTGACTATCTAGAAGAATTCAGACAATGATAAAAAACTTTCTGTTTTCAAACAACAACATATGTACTTGCAAAATAAGCATTGTAAAGGCTATACTTGTCATTTTTATTGAAACAAAGGTACTAAAACTTATTCTAAATAACAACAAGCAAATCTAAATAAATAAAAATGACGCTCCAAGCAAAACACATATCATGTGGTGAATAAAAATATAGCCTCAAGTAAAGTTACCGATAGACGAAGACGAAAGAGGGGATGCCTTCCCGGGGCATCCCCAAGCTTAGGCTCTTGATGGTCCTTGAATATTACCTTTGGGTGCCTTGGGCATCCCCAAGATTAGGATCTTGCCACTCATTATTCCATAGTCCATCAAATCCTTACCCAAAACTTGAAAACTTCACAACACAAAACATAACAGAAAATCTTATGAGCTCCGTTAGTATAAGAAAACAAATCACCACTTAGGTATTGTTGTGAACTCATTCTAAATTCATATTGGTGTAATATCTATTGTATTCCATCTTTTCCATGGTTCATACCTCCCGATACTAGCCATAGATTCATTAGAATAAGCAAACAACACATAGAAAACGAAATCTGATAAAAACAGAACATTCTGTAGTAATGTGAAAACTTCGCATACTTCTGTAACTCTAAAAATTCTGAAAAATTAGGAAAACATAGGCAATTTGTATATCAATCATGTGTAAAAATTTCAGCCAATTATCACGTTTGAGTGATGTATTGAATTTTCTGCACTAGACGCAAAACTTTTTGTTTTTGCACAGAATCAAGTCAACTATCACACTATCCCAAAGGGTTTACTTGTCACTTTATTGAAAAAAGCTATAAAAATGATTACTACAGTAGCTTAATCATGTGAACACACAAAAATAGTAGGTAAAAGTATTGGGTTGTCTCCCAACAAGCGCTTTTCTTTAACGCCTTTTTAGCTAGGCATGAAGATTTCAATGATGCTCACATAGAAGTAAAGAACTGATACGCAAAAGGATCATCATGAATCATATTGTAAGCACATTTAAGTCTAACCCACTTCCTATGCATAGGGATTTTGTGAGCAAACAATTTATGGGAGAAATAATCAACTAGCATAGGAAGGCAAAACAAGCAATACTTCAAAACTTTCAACACATAGAGAGGAAACTTGATATTATTGCAATAGGTAGAAGCGTATGTTCCTCTCTCATAACAATTTTCAGGGGCATCATGAATGAATTCAACAATATAGCTATCACATACAACATTCTTTTCATGATCCACAAGCATAGAAATTTTACTACTCCCAACATAAGCAAATTTACTCTCATGAATAGTAGTGGGAGCATCATATGAAACTTGAATACTATAAATTGTTTCCACATTAAAAGAGTAATGTTCAGTAAAAGGATATACAAAATAGTGGCAATAATTATCACTACCTTTTATAACATAAGTATCATCACAATAATCATCATAAGTAGAAGGCATGCTTTCGTCATAATAAATTTGCTCATCAAAACTTGGGTGACTGAAAATATCATCTTCATTAAACATAGCATCCCCAAGTTTGTGGCTTTGCATATCATAAGCATAATCACTCTCATCATTAATAGTATGAATAACACCAATAGTATAGCAATTATTATCATCACAATTTTCTAGGTTGGTGCCAAAAAGATTCTCAATATTACAACAAGTATCATTAATTTCCCAATCATAATCATCACAAGAAGCAATAGGCATAACAAAATCATCGTCAAGTGTATCATCATTCTTATGAGGCATATCAATAATAGGAGCAACATTATTTGGGAGAGATAACTCTTTACCTTTACTTTTCCTTCTTTTCTTCTTCTTCACCACATTATGTGTGGGTTTATTTAATTATTCCAAGCTTCTTATAGAAAAGGTTGGTTGAATAAAAAGCTCCTCCTCGTTACCTCATTCATCATGAGAAAAAAATAGGAGGATAATGGGAAACCTCTTCCACTTTGTTAGTATTCTATTCATCTTCTATTTGTTTTCTTGTCTTTAAGTAATTGGCCATATAAGGATTCTCAATGCAATTTACCAAAAAATACATATAGATTTCATTTAGATCAAAATCAATCATTTTCATGAGAACCCAATCTGGTACCTCGTTAGTTCCATGTTTCATTCCTTCATACCCCAAAAATAAACTAAGTTCATTGTAATGCTCAAGGGAAATGAAGTTATCACAATTTTTGGACACAATTGGATCATGAAATAATTCACATTGGAAATTAAAACGACCACTTTCATTGCAAAGTTCACAAGTGATGCGAAGAAGAGGACATGACTCTTTGGCACAAATATCTAACATCTTATGTAATCGTGTGGTTTCTAAATATTGACGCTTCTTACAAAATCTATCTTCCCTTTTTGGTATGTAATTGCAAACTCTATGCACTCCACAAAAATTGACATGCTTATAAGAAACATTTTTATCATGACTAGTGCAATCATCATTAGTACTATGGATATTCAAAGAATTCATACTAACAACATTGAAATCATGCTCATCATTCAAATGTTTAGTGCCAAACATTTTATTGCTTTCTTCTTCTAGCACTTTGTCACAATTTTCCTTTCCATCATTTTCACGAAAGACATTATAAAGATGAAGCATATGAGGCAACCTAAATTCCATTTTTAATTTTCTTTTTATAAAACAAACTAGTGATAAAACAAGAAACTAAAAGATTCAATTGCAAGATCTAAAGATATACCTTCAAGCACTCACCTCCCTGGCAACGGCACCAGAAAAGAGCTTCATTGACGGGATGTGAGTGCCGATTGCCTAGCCTCCTCGACAACGATGCCAGAAAATAGCTTGATGTCTACTACACAACCTTCTTCTTGTAGACTCGTGTTGGGCCTCCAAGCGCAAAGTTTTGTAGGACAGTAGCAATTTTCCCTCAAGTAGATGACCTCAGGTTTATCAATCTGTGGGAGGCATAGGATGAAGATGCTCTCTCTCAAACAACCCTGCAACCAAATAACAAAGAATCTGTTTTGTCCCGAACACACCCAATACAATGGTAAATTGTATAGGTGCACTGGTTCGGTGAAGAGATGGTGATACAAGTGTAATATGGATGGTACATATAGGTTTTTGTAATCTAAAAATATAAAAATAGCAAGGTAACTAATGATAAAAGTGAGCACAAACAATATTTCAATGCTTAGCAACAAGGCCTAGGGTTCATACTTTTACTAGTGCAAGTTCTCTCAACAACGATAACATAACTAGATCATATAACAATCCCTCAACATGCAACAAAGAGTCACTCCAAAGTCACTAATAGCAGAGAACAGACGAAGAGCTTATTGTAGGGTACAAAACCACCTCAAAGTAATTCTTTCTGATCGATATATTGGGCTATTCCTATAGGTGTCACAAATAGCCCTAGAGTTCGTACTAAAATAACACCTTAAGACACACATCAACCAAAACCCTAATGTCACCTAGATACTACAATGTCACCGCAAGTTCCCATGGGTTTGATTATACGATATGCATCACACAATCTCAGATTCATCTATTCAAACCAACACAAAGAACTTCAAAGAGTGCCCAAAGTTTCTACCGGAGAGTCAAGACGAAAACATGTGCCAACCCCTATGCATAAGTTCAGAAGGTCACTGAACCCGCAAGTTGATCACCAGAACATACATCAAGTGGATCACGTGAATATCTCGTTGTCACCACATATAAGCACATGCAAGACATACATCAAGTGTTCTCAAATCCTTAAAGACTCAATCCGATAAGATAACTTCAAAGGGAAAACTCAATCCATTACAAGAAGTAGAGGGGGAGAAACATCATAAGATCCAACTATAATAGCAAAGCTCGCGGTACATCAAGATTGTGCCAAATCAAGAACACGAGAGAGGGAGATCAAACACATATCTACTAGTACATACCCTCAGCCCCGAGAGTGAACTACTCCCTCCTCGTCATGGAGACTGCCGGGATAATGAAGATGGCCATGATACGTCTCCAACGTATCTATAATTTTTGATTGTTCCATGCTATTATTTATGAAGTCTTGGATGTTTAATGGGATTTATCATTACTTTTATATCATTTTTGGGACTAACCTACTAACCCAAAGGCCCAGTCCAGATTGTTGTTTTTTTTTGCCTATTTCAGGGTTTTGCAGAAAAGGAATAACAAACGGAGTCCAAACGGAATGAAACCTTCGCGAGAGATATTTTTGGAGGAAATCACGCTCGGGAGTCTTTGGGGCCAAGTCAGGGGACGTGGGACCATCCCTCGAGGGTGGGGGCACGCCCCCTTCCCAAGGCGCGCCCCCTGCCTCGAGGCGGGCCCACACGGCCCCCGGTGCCCTCCTTCTTCCTATATATACCTACGTACCCCAGAAACTTCATACGCAGAGAGAAAACCCTAATTCCACCGCCGTAGCTGCTGTTCCCGTGGAGATCCCATCTTGGAGCCTGTTCCGGGAGGGGGATCCATCACGGAGGCCTTCATCATCATCATCATCATCATCCTCACCCTGAGTTGTGAGTAGTTTACCATAGACCTTTGGGTCCATAGCTAGTATCTAGATGGCTTCTTCTCTCTCTCCGGATCTCAATACAAAGTTCTCCTCGGTCTTTGAGGAGATCTATTCGATGTAATCTCTTTCTGCGATGTGTCTGTCGAGATCCAATGAATTGTGAGTTTATGATCAAGGTTATCTATGAAAGATATTTGGTTCTCCTCTAAACTTTTTATGTGTGCTCATAATATCCTTACAAGTCTCTTCGAATTATTGGTTTGGTTTGGCCTACTAGACCTATAGTTCTTGCAATGGGAGAAGTGCTTGGCTTTGGGTTCAATCTTGCGGTGTCCTTTCCCAGTGACAGTAGGGGCAGCAAGGCATGTATTGTATTGTTGCCATCGAGGATAAAAAGATGGGATTTTCATCATATGGGTTGAGTTTATCCCTCTACATCATGTCATCTTGCTTAAGGCGTTACTCTGTTTGTATGAACTCAATACCCTAGATGCATGCTGGATAGCGATCGATGTGTGGAGTAATAGTAGTAGATGCAGAATCGTTTCGGTCTACTTGTCTCGGACGTGATGCCTATATACAATGATCATGCCTAGATAGTCTCATAATTATTCACTTTTCTATCAATTGCTCGAGAATAATTTGTTTACCCGTCGTAGAATATCGCTATCATGAGAGAAGCCACTAGAGAAAACTATGGCCCCCAGGTCTATCTTTATCATATTACTTTCCCGTCAACTAGCCAATTTCTGTCGCCGTTGTTTATTTGCTTTCTTTACTTTCTGTTTCTATACCAAAAATACCAAAAATATAATTATCATCTCTATCAGATCTCACTATCGTAAGTGACCGTAAAGGGATTGGCAACCGCTTATCGCGTTGGCTATGAAGTTCTTATTTGTTTGTGCAGGTGCGAGGGACTGGCGCGTGGTCTCCTACTGGATTGATACCTTGGTTCTCAAAAACCGAGGGAAATACTTGCGCTACTGTGCTGCATCTCCCTTTCCTCTTCGAGGGAATACAACGCAAGCTCAAGAGGTAGCAAGAAGAATTTCTGGCGCCGTTGCCGAGGAGGCTTACGCAAAAGTCATATACCAAGTACTTATCACAAACCCTTATCCTTTGCATTACATTTATTTGCCTCTCATTTTCCTCTCCCCCACTTCACCTTTGCCGTTTTATTTGCCCTTCTTCCGCCGTGTGTTTTTCGTTCGCTTGCTTCTTGTTTGCTTGTGTGTGTTGGATTGCTTGCTTGTCACTATGGCTCTCCCTACTAGTGTTGACCCTCACCTTAAGAGGTTGGAGGAGATTGAAAACAATGTTAGACATTTTATGACTATACAATTTGAGCATAATGACTTCTTCAGAAGGGAGCTTAAAGAACAGAAAAAGTTTATGGAGTATATGAATAAAGACCTTGATGATATGTCTTAATAATTTTATGGCTTGAAATCTTAGTTTGCTCATCTTGAAAACTTAATTGCCCAAATTTCGGATAAACAATCCACCTTGATTAATAAGATGGCTGCTAAACCGGAGGAGCATGAAAATAAAGATGAAGATCTAAAAGTTATTGATGTGTCTCCTATTAGATCCTTGTTTTCTAGTATTAATCTTGATGATAATAGGATTGGATATGATTCTTCTTTAAGGTGTCCCAATAATTCGGAGTTTTTAGATCTTGATGCGAAAATTGCTAAAAGTGGGATTGAAGAGATTAAAACTTTGCATAGTGATGAACCCACTACTTTGGATTTCAAGGGATTCAATTATGATAATTGCTCTTTGATTGATTGTATTTCCTTGTTGCAATCCGTGCTAAATTCTCCGCATGCTTATAGTCAAAATAAAGCTTTCACCAAACATATAGTTGATGCTTTTTTGATGCAATCTTATGAAGAAAAACTTGAGTTGGAAGTTTATATACCTAGAAAGATTTATGATGAATGGGAACCTACTATCAAAATAAAAATAAAAGATCATGAATGCTATGCTTTGTGTGATTTCGGTGCAAGTGTCTCCACTATCCCAAAAACTTTGTGTGATTTGCTAGGGTTCCATGAGCTTGATGATTGTTCTTCAAATTTGCACCTTGCGGATTCCACTATTAAGAAACCTATGGGAAGAATTAATAATGTTCTTATTGTTGCCAATAGGAATTATGTGCCCATAGATTTCATTGTTCTTGATATATATTGCAATCCTTCATGTCCTATTATTCTTGGTAGACCTTTCCTTAGAACGATTGGTGCAATTATTAATATGAAGGAAGGAAATATTAGATTCCAATTTCCATTAAGGAAAGGCATGGAACACTTTCCTAGAAAGAAAATCAAATTACCATATGAATCTATCATGAGAGCCACTTATGGATTGCCTTCCAAGGATGGCAATACCTAGATCTATCTTGTTTCGTGCCTAGTTAGGGGCGTAAAACGATAGCGCTTGTTGGGAGGCAACCCAATTTTATGTTTTTTGCTTTTGTTGCTGTTAGGGAATAAATATTGCATCTATCCTCTGATTAGACGTGTTTTCATGTTTTGTTTAGTGTTTGTGCCAAGTAGAACCTTTGGTAAGACTTGTGTGAAGTTTATTTGATCTTGCTGTGAAAAACAGAATCGTTAGCGCTCACTAAAGTAGTCTTCAGATTTTACTGGAGCGTGATTTTTAGTTGATTCTTTTTTCTGATGATTTGTAGACAAATTTCGCAAATTTACCAATTTAGTTTGAATTTTTTGGAGTTCCAGAAGTAGGCGAACCCAGCAGATTACTACAGACTGTTCTGTTTTTGACAGATTCTGTTTTTCGTGTGTTGTTTGCTTATTCCGATGCAACTATGAGTAATATTAGAGGATATGAACCATAGAGAACTTGGATTACAGTAGTTTTAACACCAATATAAACAAAGAATTAATTCCTTGCTGTACCTTTGAGTGGTGGTTTGCTCTCTCTTACTATCAGAGCTCACGAGAATTTTTGTCTAAGTTTTGTGTTGTGAAGTTTTCAAGTTTTGAGTATTGCTTTGATGGACTATGGAACAAGGAGTTGCAAAGGCCTAAGATTGGGGATGCCCATGGAACCCCAAGTAAATTCAAGATAATCAAAAGCCTAATCTTGGGGATGCCCCGGGAAGGCATCCCCTCTTTCGTCTTCATCCATTGGTAACTATACTTGGAGCTATATTTTTATTCGCAACATGCTATGTGTTTTGCTTGGAGCGTCTTGTATAATTTGAGTCTTTACTTTTTATTTTTTCACAATCATCCTTGCTGGAAACACCTATTTGAGAGAGTTAAATATGTCCTAGAAATTGTTAGAACACTCTATGTGCTTCACTTATATCTTTTGAGTTGAATAGTTTTTGCTCTAGTGTTTCACTTATATCTTTTAGAGCACGGTGGAGATAATATTTTGTAGAAATTGTTGAAATCCCATGATTCACTTAGATCTATTTGAGAGTCCATTAAAACAGCATGGTAAAGTGTTTATGCTAAGGAACTAGTCTTCACATGATAAACATCCAATGTCAATGTAGTAAAAAAATTCACACCAAGTGCATTGAATAGAAAGAGATGTTGGATGCTTGATAATTGTTTTGGGACATGAAGATAGTGATATTAGACACATGCTAGTGGAGTTATTATGAAATTGAGAAATACCTGTGTTAAGGTTAGTGATTCCCGTAGCATGCACGTATGGTGAACCGTTATGTGACTAAGTTAAAGCATGAGGTATTTGTAGAGTGTCAACCTTTGTGTGGAGGTCGAGGGCGCGTGATGGTTAACTCCTACCAACCTCCCCCCTAGGGGCATGCGTTGATTGCTTTGTTTTGATGAATCGTAAATTTTTGCAATAAGTATATGAGTTCTTACGACTAATGTTGAGTCCATGGATTATACACGCTCTCACCCTTCCACCATTGCTGGCCTCTCTTGTACCGCGCAACTTTCGCCGGTGCCATAAACCCACTATATATCCTTCCTCAAAACAGCCACCATATTGTTCCTCAAAACAGCCACCATACCTACCTATCATGGCATTTCCATAGCCATTCCAAGATATATTGCCATGCAACTTTCCACCGTTCCATTTATATGACACGCATCATATTGTCATATTGCCATGCATGATCATGTAGTTGACATCGTATTTGTGGCAAGGCCACCATGCATAATTTATCATACATGTCACTCTTGTTTCATTGCACATACCGGTACACCGCCGGAGGCATTCATATAGAGTCATACTTTGTTGTTGTAGTATTGTAATATTGTGTTGTAATGAAAGTGTGATGATCATCATTTTTAGAGCATTGTCCCAATGGGAGGAAAGGTTGAATCTATAAAGCCCCTCCGCAAAAAAAGGCCAAAGAAAAAAAAAGGCCAAAAAAAAGAAAAGAAAAAGAGATAAAAAAGGGAAAAGAAAAAGGGACAATTGCTACTATCTTTTTCCACACTTGTGCTTCAAAGTAGCACCATGTTCTTCATTGTAGAGAGTCTCATGCTTAGTCACTATCATACTAGTGGGAATTTTTGTTATAGAACTTGGCTTGTATATTCCAACGCTGTGCTCCCTCAAATGCCCTAGGTATTCATGAGCAAGAAAGTTGGATGCACACCCACTAGTTTCTTTTGTTGAGCTTTCATTCATATTTAGCTCTAGTGCATCCGTTGCATGGCAATCCCTACTCACTCACATTGATATCTATTGATGGGCATCTCCATAGCCCGTTGATACGCCTAGTCGATGTGAGACTATCTCCCTCTTTTGTCTTCTCCACAACCACCTCTATTCCACCCATAGTGCTATATCCATGGCTCACGCTCATGTATTGCGTGAAAGTTGAAAGGTTTGAAAAGATAGAGCATGAAAACAAATGCTTGGCTGAAATCGGGGTTGTGCATGATATGAATATTTTGTGTGATAGCAAGGGAGCATAGCCAACACTACATGATTTTGTAGGGATAACTTTCTTTAGCCATAGTATTTTGAGAAGACATGATTGCTTTGTTAGTATTGCTTGAAGTATTGTTATTTCTTATGCCAGTATAGACTTTTGTCTAGAATCTTTCAGATCTGAACATTCATGCCACAATTAAGAGAATTACATTGAAAACTATATTGGTTAGCATTTCACATAAAAAAATCTTTCTTTATCATTTACCTACTCGAGGACGAGCAGGAATTAAGCTTGGGGATGCTTGATACGTCTCCAACGTATCTATAATTTTTATTGTTCCATGCTATTATTTATGAAGTCTTGGATGTTTAATGGGCTTTATCATTCACTTTCATATCATTTTTGGGACTAACCTACTAACCCAAAGGCCCAGTCCAGATTGTTGTTTTTTTGCCTATTTCAGGGTTTCGCAAAAAAGGAATATCAAACGAAGTCCAAACGGAATGAAACCTTCGCGAGAGATATTTTTGGAGGAAATCATGCTCGGGAGTCTTCGGGGCCAAGTCAGGGGACGTGGGACCATCCCTCGAGGGTGGGGGCGCGCCCCCCTTCCCAGGGCGCGCCCCCCTGCCTCGAGGCTGGCCCACACGGCCCCCGGTGCCCTCCTTCTTCCTATATATACCAACGTACCCCAGAAACTCCATACATAGAG
The DNA here is from genome assembly GCA_902687465.1 of Secale cereale. Taxonomy (NCBI): domain Eukaryota; kingdom Viridiplantae; phylum Streptophyta; class Magnoliopsida; order Poales; family Poaceae; genus Secale; species Secale cereale. The sequence continues at coordinate 100,509,391 of LR738711.1, read as the reverse complement.
AGAAAACCCTAATTCCATCGCCGTAGCTGCTGTTCCCGTGGAGATCCCATCTTGGAGCCTCTTCCGGGAGGGGGATCCATCACGGAGGCCTTCATCATCATCATCATCGCCCTCACCATGAGTTGTGAGTAGTTTACCACAGACCTTCGGGTCCATAGCTAGTATCTAGATGGCTTCTTATCTCTCTCCGGATCTCAATACAAAGTTCTCCCCGGTCTTCGAGGAGATCTATTCGATGTAATCTCTTTTTGCGGTGTGTTTGTCGAGATCCGATGAATTGTGAGTTTATGATCAAGGTTATCTATGAAAGATATTTGGTTATTCTCTGAACTTTTTATGTGTTTTCATAATATACTTGCAAGTCTCTTCGAATTATTGGTTTGGTTTGGCCTACTAGATCTATAGTTCTTGCAATGTGAGAAGTGCTTGGCTTTGGGTTCAATCTTGCGGTGTCCTTTCCCAGTGACAGTAGGGGCAGCAAGGCACGTATTGTATTGTTGCCATCGAGGATAAAATATGGGGTTTTCATCATATGGGTTGAGTTTATCCCTCTACATCATGTCATCTTGCTTAAGGCGTTACTCTGTTCGTATGAACTCAATACACTAGATGCATGCTGGATAGTGGTCGATGTGTGGAGTAATAGTAGTAGATGCAGAATCGTTTCGGTCTACTTGTCTCGGACGTGATGTCTATATACAATGATCATGCCTAGATAGTCTCATAATTATTCGCTTTTCTATCAATTGCTCGACAGTAATTTGTTTACCCGCCGTAGAATATCGCTATCATGAGAGAAGCCACTAGAGAAAACTATGGCCCCCAGATCTATCTTTATCATATTACTTTCCTGTCAACTAGCTAATTTCTGTCGCTGTTGTTTATTTGCTTTCTTTACTTTCTGTTTCTATACCAAAAATACCAAAAATATAATTATCATCTCTATCAGATCTCACTATCGTAAGTGACCGTAAAGGGATTGACAACCCCTTATCGCGTTGGCTGCGAAGTTCTTATTTGTTTGTGCAGGTGCGAGGGACTGGCGCGTGGTCTCCTACTGGATTGATACCTTGGTTCTAAAAAACTGATGGAAATACTTACGCTACTGTGCTGCATCTCCCTTTCCTCTTCGAGGGAATACAACGCAAGCTCATGAGGTAGCAAGCCACCGGTGATGGATTCCCCCTCCGGCAGGGTGCCAGAACAGGCTCCCGATTGGTTTTTCATGGCCATAGAGGCTTGCGGCGGCGGAACTCCCGATCTAGGTTTATTTTCGAAGGTTTCCCTATTTATAAGAATTTTTGGCGTCGGGGACAAGTCAGGGGGTCCCACGAGGCGACGAAAAGGTAGGGGGGCGCGCCCTGGGGGGGCGCCCCCACCCTTGTGGTGGCCTCATGGCTATTTTCGTCCATCTCCGACGCTTCGTGGGCTTCTTTTCGTCCATAAAAAATCATCGTAAATTTTCAGGTCAATTGGACTCCGTTTGATATTCCTTTTCTGCGAAACTCAAAAACAAGGAAAAAACAGAAAGTGACACTGGGCTCTTGGCTCTGGGTTAATAGGTTAGTCCCAAAAATCATATAAAATAGCATATACATGCATATAAAACATACAAGAAAGATAATATAATAGCATGGAACAATAAAAAAATATAGATACGTTGGAGACGTATCACCTTCCGCATTGCCCATACGAGGAAGGACGACGGTGGCACTGTGAGGCCTTTGGGGAAGGCACATGCCTTCTCGCCGTCCCTCAGCACCTTGTACAACCCGCGCGCAATAAAGTCATGATCAACAGGGACTGCGGGCGTGATTCACATTAATGTTGAGGGTTTTCCACAAAAAAGCCGGTCCGACCAGGTGTGCCACGAAGCGGCCAGCTGGGCGCCAATTGTTTGTTTCTGATTGGCTGTGGACTAAACCATCACATAGTTTGCAAGTTTATGGACTAGTTGATCACCTTTTGCAAGTTTGTGGACTAAACCATCACATCCAGCACAAGTTTGTGGGTCTCTAGTGCTCTTGCCTCCTTTTTAAGGAAGAATGCTCATGCAAGTGCCTACTTGGCGGCCCATCATCATCCTCCAGATAAATTCATCGGAGGTGCTCCTAAGTTTCACTTCAGCCGCTGGACTAAGGAATACCTGAAATATGGTCATGAAAATCATGTCATCGCATATGCTTTAGGACGCCACTTTTTCTCCCGCGCAACAGCATTCCTCCGCCGCCGCGTTCCTCCCGCGCCACCGCGGCCTGCACCACCGGCTCCGCCGGCCGCCTGCTCTCGCTTGCCCCGCTACAGCCGCTGCCTTCTCCAGACATGGCTTGCACCGTCGCCTGCCCGCCCCACCACAGCCGCTGCCTTCCTCTCGTGCCGAAGCAGCAGCCTGCGCGGATGTGCTTGTCGCGGTGGTTGTGGAGGCAGAGTAGGTCGCCGAAATGTGGGACCAGATGGACACGAGAGGACAGGAGTGGACGAGAGCGAGCGACGGGAGCATCCTCTTTTATCCACCACAGACCCATTTGCGGCTCAAATTTGGGCCGAGTTTGGGTCGGGACGGATATCTGGTGGACGCTTTGTCCGTTTGGGTCGCCCCATTGGGATAACGTTTCTATCCGGATGACCCAAACGGACAAAATGGGTCGTTGGGTTGGAGTTGCTTGGCTCAAGTAGCTTAGATTTTTTGTCTGTTCATCTTCTTGGCTTCGACAGCAATGATGATGCTAAATAAATATTTTTTCAGATCCTTCACCGACGAGGAAATCCGCTCTATGGTTGTGGTTGGATTTGAAAACCAGTATGTTCAAGTAAGTATGGAGCAGAGGCCGCGACATCCTCATGGTGGACTTGTGTCCCTGGGCATCGCCGTCGCGATGGTGTTTGCTCCAGCGTCATCGCAGAGTTTGGGAGGTAGTCCAGGAGTGGATGCAAATTGTAGTCTGCATCGGCGGCATTTGGAAGATGTTGGATCATGTGTTGGGTTCATTGTTCGTGGAAGGCAGGTGTGGTTTCCTCCTCCGAAGTCTTAGAGGGGACAGATCTAGAGTTTGATGGCATGTCATGGGTGTTACCCTGATTTGATTCGTTCAACGACAATGGCTTTGCCTTCGGTGAGCCACCTTGGAGGTCCGTAAAGCTGCATATCAGTGATTACCCACGAGTATTGCAGATCACAACAAGTTTTGAGGGCAGAGTATTCAACCCAAATTTATTGATTCGACACAAGGGGAGCCAAAGAATACATGTAAGTATTAGCAGATGAGTTGTCAATTCAAACACACATGGAGACTAAATATCTGCAGTAGAGTGATTAGTGGCACGGTAGTATGATAGTTTGATAGTAGTAGTAACGGTAAAAACAGTGATAGTAGTATCGTAGCAATTGTAACAATAACAACAACAGTAGTAGCAACAATAGTAGCTTAGCAAGAACAATATGTGAAAAAATCATAGGCATTGGATCGGTGATAGTGTGGGATAATATTCATCATATAATAGTCATGACCTAGGGGTGACACAGAACTAGCTCCAATTCATCAATGTAATGTAGGCATGTATTCCGTAAATAGTCATATATGCTTAGGGAAAAGAATTTGCATGACATCTTTTGTCTTACCCTCCCTTGGTAGCGGGGTTCATAAGGAAACTAAGGGATATTAAGGCCTCCTTTGAATAGAGAACTGGAATAAAGCATTAACACATAGTGAATACATGAACACCTCAAACTACTGTAATCACCGAAAAAAAATCCCAATTATTGTCATCTTGGGGTATGCGGATCATAATGTTAAGGACCGTTGCATGAAAAAAAATTCTATGCACACGCAAGATCTATCCATGGAGATGCATAATAACGAGAGGGGCGAGTGTGTCTACGTACCCTCATAGACCGTAAAGCGGAAGCGTTTATCACGCGGTTGATGTAGTCGTACTCTTCGCGATCAGATCACGATCCAATCAATCTAGTGCCAAACGAACGACACCTCCGAGTTTAGCACACGTGTTGCTCGATGACGTCTCCTCCTTCTTGATCTAGCAAGCAGGAGAGGAGAAGTAGATGAGATCACAACTAACACGACGGCGTGGTGGTGGAGCACCGACAACGCTTCGCTGAGCGTCGCCAGGACGAGACGGTGGAACTACGGAGTAATGGGAGAGAGGGGCGCCAAGGGCTTGGTGTGTTCTCTTGGGGCACCCCTTTCCCTCTATATAGAGGTGGATGGGCTTCTAGGGGCAGGGGCGGAGCTGGAGCTAAAGTTACCCTGATGCATCCGTTTAAGATGGCGCAATTTTTTAAGCAACTTTGCACTAAATAAAAATCTATTTCGGAACTTCTAGTGTAGTAAATGAGTGGTCACAATAAAAGGCAATGTATAAGTAAAAAAAGTAGCAATAAGAAATGCTTACTATAAATCCTGGAGACTCCTTCTGATGGTAATTTTTTTCTTGAGAAAAAATATCTTTTCCCCCCAAAATATCTGTAGCGTACCTATAATTGTTTTTGAGATAGCATAGTATACCTGCATTTTGACAAAGGCAATCTACCATTCGACATGAAATTTTCTAAGTGAATGATGCATACTAAAACTAGGAGTTAAGAAAACCTAGCCAATAGTCCACGTGTTGGCCAAAATCTACTAGCTATATACGTTCATAAAAAATTTGAGAACAATTGTTACAAAGTAATTAAGAAAAATCAGGGAGAGACAAGGGCGCTACCATGATAGAATTGGGATCACTTGTAGTCTCCGAGAAGGCAATTGACCAAAACTGGTGAAGAGTTGCAGGAAAGGGGATGGATAATTGCAGCGTGTCGGCGGCCCGACCGTGGTGTGTGGCTACGCGTGCGCATGGTCGCTGCGGCGTGTCGACGTACTCACCTCATCAGTCATCACATCTATCGACCTGGGGACAACGACGCTTCACATGGGAGATCAGGACTTCCCGAGATGGGACTGAACAGACGAAAAACCTACCTGCAAATACGCCTAAAGAAACACTAGAGAAGAGCAGCAGGCGAGAAGGCGAAGCGATTCCATGGCGAACGAGACACGACCCCACGACCGAGGCAACCACACGCGAGGACGTGGGCTCAGGCCTGTGTGGGGAAGCACATGCGCGCGTAGAGGGTGAATGGGCTGGACACTTGGATCCTAATGCACTGCCCGAGGCCCAACCTGATGCCCAGGCCGTTTTGAGGTGATAAACACCGCTGTAAAATTTGTTGGACACATATTCCTGTGCATCAGGATCGGCCCAATGGGCTCCACCCTGGCTAAGGGGGAGAGGACTTGGACTCCAAGTCCAATCCTATTCATACTAGGACTCCTTCCTTTTTTTTCCTTCCCTAGACACGTGGGCTTTTGAGGATTTGGTGCGCTTAGCCTAATAAGGCCAGGGCTCCTCTCCGCAGCCCATGCTAGCCCTTGGGTCGTGTGGGCCCACTTGTGGACTTCCGTACCCCTCCAGAACCATCTAGAAACTTCCCCATACAATACCGAAAAAACTTCACCTTTTTCCGGAACCCAAAATATGACTTCCCATATATAAATCTTTACCTATCGACCATTCTGAAACTACTCGTGATGTCCCGGATCTCATCTGGGACTTATAACAACATTTGGTTACCACTCATCAAATATCCCAATACAACTCTAGCGTCAACGAACGTTAAGTGTGCGACCCTACTGGCTGAGAAATTATGTAGTCATGACCGAGACACCTCTCTGGTCAATAACCAATAGCAGGACCTGGATGCCCATATTGATTCCTACATATTCCACGAAGATCTTCTACAACATACGTAATTCCCTTTGTTAATTGCCCAATATTCGATCTTCGGTATATCTATACCTAGTTCAATATCGTTACCGATAAGTCTCTTTACTCGTTCCATAATACATCATCACGCAACAAAGTCCAAAGTCACTTGATAACCCTCAACCGTAAGGGATCGAGATAGTCTTCGCGGGTAAGAATAACCCAATTTATTGATTCGACACACGGGGAGCCAAAGAGTATTTATAAGCTTTAACAGTTGAGTTGTCAATTCAACCGCACCTGAAATATACTAACTTGCAACAAAAGATAAGCGGTAACAGTGATATGATAGTGATGATAGTAATAGTAAAGGTAAACAGCAAAAGTAAATAGCAGTAGTAAATGGCAAAAGTAGCAACTACTGACAAGCAAGGTTTAAAATACTGTAGGCTAGAGAGATGGATGGTTGGGCGTTGCATGGATGAGATAGTTTCTAACTCGGGGCACGGCACACGGAAAAGTAATGATCATCTAGGAAAATATCGAACATTAGGCATGTATCCTGTAGGTAGTTGTACGTGCTTGCAATAAGAACTTGCACAACATCTTTTGTCCTACCATCCCGCTACGAACGGGGCCAAAAGGAACTAATGGATATTAAGGTGCTCCTGTCAAAGAGCACCGAAACAAAGCAATGAACTCAATGGATACATGTAATCCTCAAACTACGGACCATCCCCTTTGGTGTCCCAAGCTGTCACCTTTGGGATCGCCGGTTTCGAACCGTAACAGGTGCATACAACTCATAGACAGGATCAAGAACACAAATATATTCATGCAAACACATATGGTTCAGATCTGAAATCATGGCACTCGGGCCCTAAGTGTCAAGCATTAAGAATAACAAGTTGTAGCAAAGATAATAAACACCATACTAGATGATAGGCAACATGCCCCCAACAATCTGACGAACTATTACATGATCTAACTCATCAAATCCCTACCATCCCCTTCGCCTACAGCAAGGGAATTACTCACACATGAAGGGGGAAGTCATGGAGGGATGATGGAGTGGTGATGATGATGATGATGGCGACGATCTCCCCTCTCCGGAGGCCAAATCAGCCTCCAGATTAGCCCTCCCGAAGAAGAACAGAGGGTGGCGGCGGCTCCGCGACGAAAAACAGCGAAAGGACTTCCGATCTGGGATTTCTTCATCGCGAGGAAAAATACGGGCTAAAGTAGGGCACCAGGGGGTGTGGGCCCCACCCAGGCGCCCCCCGGCGCGGCCCAGGGGGGGCGCCCATAGGGCGCCTGGGCACCCCCTGCCCCCCCTCTGGCCCCACTTCTGGTATTTGGTTTCTTCGGGTGCGTGGATTTTTCGTGATTTTTCGTGGATTTTTCTGAGATAGTTAAAAATCTGTTTTCCCGCACACAAATAAAACATACAGGCAGCTCTGCTGAAAACAGCGTCAGTCCGAGTTAGTTTAGTCCAAATCATGCAAGAATGAGGTCAAAACAATATCAAAAGTGTTTGGAAAAGTAGATACGTTTGAGACGTATCAACTCCCCCAAGCTTAGCATATTGCTTGTCCTCAAGCAATTCAGTTCAACGAACTGGACGCGACAAAGAAAACTTTGACAAACTCTTTTGCTTCATTAGATGTATATAAGCATGTACTACGAAAAGAGTTCAGCAAGTATTAAAACAGTACTTATGAGAACAATGCAAGGAGCAATCCTCCTTCCGAGTGACCAGTCACAAATAATTAAAAGTAAATAATATATTACTGAAAATCAAGACAAGATCACATTGCACATAGCTTGAGCATATTAAGGTGGTATCTCGCTAGCCTCCATGAGTGAAGCAAAACATAAATGCAGAGACTCCTCCAGAGTTTTAAAGGAGACTAGAACTAAGAATTTCAGAATAAATCATATCACAAATATGCAGAAGACAATGTAATACTTTGGGACAATGCACATTACACTCAGAATGACAATTATGCTCTCCTAGTCAGTGCTTTGAAGAAAGAAGGTGAGACTCTCGAACCGTGGCTTTTATTGGCAAAGTTGAAAATCCGTGATCGGAAACAAAAAACTAAACATGTACCAGAGCTCTTGGTTTTAAAAACAGAAGTAAATAAGTTTTGAGAGGTGCATATTTCGTCAACGAATGCTAGCAGATAACTCAATCAGTTTTTAAGCTAGACAAGTCTCGAGGAACGGCTCCCGCATGAGGACGATCACATCCTCTTAATCTCCTTTGTTTATCACTGCCAAAGTTTTCTGATTTCTCATGAACAAAGCGTGAAGGAGGGTTCGTTTGTTATATTATCTTTTTGAGCCGGGCGCACTCAATGCCAGTTCCTTTTCATATTAGGGGTTCGCACATTATGCATGCAATCCAGGGGTGAAACTTGTCCAACTTAAAGAGATCATGAATTAACTACTACTTCCTCATGAGCTAAAACATAGGCACAAAAAGAGAAATGCTTTTGATTAATTTTGAGATGGTACATGAAAGTCTTCGTTAGGGATGGTAGGTAAATACCATGTATAGGAAGGTATGGTGGACTCATATGGCATAACATGTTTAAAGGTTTTGGATGCACAAGCAGTCATTCCGCTTAGTACGGGTGGAGGTTTAGCAAAATACTGGGAAGCGACCAACTAGAGAGTAATAACGGTCATAATCATGCAGAGCGACAAAGCAACATTGAATCGGGCATGAAAGTGATATAACTATTCTAAAACTCAAAGATCATCAAGGCAAAGTAGACTTTTTAGTCTTAAACATGTGTAAGCATGTGCCAAGTCAATCCAAAAATTCTCTAAAGGGAAATACCACCATAGTATGCCAGACTAGGAACAGTGCAATGCATGTAGATCATTTCAATAACACATTATATACTCTAGTTATTCGAGACTAGCCACAAGGAAAGCATGAACCACTGGAAGAGCATTGTAAACATAGCACTATGTCGCTACAAGCTGGTCTCTAGATCATAAGTACAGGCATATGTACAAAAGTAGAAACAATAAGAGTTCATACCGGTCTTCCTTGTTGCTTCCTTTCAGTCGATCTTCGTCATTACTGCTTGTCACTTGCACGATCGAACGTAGGAAATATAATCAAATGCCATCACGGACTCGAGCTGATCTCTGAAAACAAAGCAAACTAAAGAGAGAAAGGAAATCTTTTTGGGTTTTTCAAAGGTTGAATAAAAGCAAAAGAAAAGAGAAAATCTTTTTGTTGTTTTTGCAATATAGAGGAATAAAGAAGAACGGGTAAAAACTTCGAAAAGATCAAAGTGAATAAAACGGATAATACAATGGAAAAGTGAGAAGGGCACGTACTCCCCCAAGCTTAGGCTTTTGGCCTAAGTGGGTAGCAGCTACTGCCCCCCAGGAGCCTCCTGCTCCAGGGGTATGGTGGTGAGACCAAGGGTCGTAGAAGGATGATGGCGCGTACATCGAACTCCTCGGAGTCTCCCACGAGTAAGGTTCCGAGCGCCAAACAGAGGAAGACCCTTCACCAAACTCGGTGGCGGTCTCATCCTGAAAATGTGGTATCTCACCGTGCCTCTCCTCGTCGGGCACAACCCCCTCCATGGGGTTATGGAACTGATGCTGGACCATGAACTCATCGAACTGGACAACATCAAAGGACCATCCGTTCCTGCGAGAAAAATCAAACAAAAGAGGTGCAGGTAGACAGATCTCGCGTTCCGCGGTAGTTCCGAAACGCAAGATATAAACAAGGTTATCAAGCTCAGAACCCATGGTAACAAACTTATGACTTTTCATAGCAGCAAGATCAAAGCTTAAATAAGTAAAAGGAGTATCATCAGGGTGTGGGGTGCCTCCAAGATGCTCTAAGATAAGTGTGGCATAAATGCCACCATATAAGTCCCCCTTGTTACCGTTCATAGCAAGGCGTCGAGCAATTAAGGTACCAATATTATAATCAGACCTCCCTGAGAGGGCTGCTGCCAGGATAGCAATATCAGGAGCAGAAATGCTGCTCGTGTTGTCACGAGCTAACACCCCTCTAGCAATATAATATGCAAAATACCTGAGGTGAGGAAACAAGATACTAGAGATCTTCGACCGATGAATATCCCTCGTACCCATGCTGCAGAGAGAGTTGATGACGGTTTTCAGCTCGGAGGGCTGAGTGGCCATCCTTGCCGTCCTCCCAACGTTCGGCACACCTATTACTTCACAAAAATTTCCCAAAGTCATGGTGATAAGATCATTATAAATTTTAAACTCAATAGCACCTGATTCAGGATTATATCTAAAACTGTTAATGAAAATGGAGGTGAGTTTTTGATACTGAGTAACACGGCTGGTGACGAGCCGTGTCAAACCTGCATTAGCACAAAGATTATAAAACTCATCCTTGATTCCCGCAGCTTCCATGAATACGTCACATGGATATGTCATCGCACGTGCTGGACTTGTATCTTCCAACAACTCCAGGGGCACATGATCTCCATTATAGCTCACCCTGGCAGTCGTTGGTGAAGCTGCGGCCCTAGTGACTCGATCGGAGTGTGCGGGCCTCCTCTTCTCAAGCCATCCTTTTGCCCTTCCTAATAAACTCATTTCTGAATTTTTTTATAATTCACAAAAACGAGGATTAAAACAAAGTGAGCTAAGGCAAACTACTCAACTCACTTGCCCAAGGCATAAACTTGCATCAAAACTTGGAAAATAACTTTCTACACATGCATGCAAGCTCATCTCTACAGCACCAAGACCTACTAAATACTCACAAATGAGGCCACCAATCAAAAATCTAATTGGAGGAGTGGAGGAGTCACATACCAGGGAGTATTTGCTCAAAATTTCAGCTCAAATGATGGGCTGTAGAGAGAGATCGAAGAATCGCCCCCAAGAACAGCAAGAACAAGAAGAACACGACCAGAACTCGGGTTTCTGGAAAAAGAGAGAGAGAGAGGGAAAGAAGAAGTACCTGGAGGGGGGTCCCGTGGGCCCCAGGCGCCTTGTGGGCGCGGCCAGGGGCTGGGCCGCGCCAGCTGGCCGCCTGGGCCACTGGTAGCCCCCCTGGCTGTCCCCAGGACTTTCCGGGTCTCTCCCGTTATGGAAATTTTTAATATAATTTTTCTGGAATATTTCTGAAAACTTCACTGTTGAAATTTTTTCGAAGTTCAAAAAGCTGCGAAACTCTCTGAAAACTTGAAGTAGTTAGTAGTATTGTGAAGCTTCAAAAACATAGATACTTGGTACAACAAGTATGACAACACTAAAAACAAATAAATACATAGAAAGCTCAACTTTTTATCCGTATATAACACGTTCACTAGTAAGGTTGATCAAGTCTTACCAACAAACAAGCGGTATATAGAACAAAAAGTCTCACCTCCTACGAAGTAATCACTGAACTTTTACCTTGATGGACATTGTCCCTACCATGATAGTTTTGTATTTGTGAGGCACATGTAGTGGACAGTCCCATTCTCCAATTTTCACGGTCTCGATATTCTCTATAGAGTTGAGGGCATGCCTCATGTCGGTCTTCTTCGGAAAATATACCGTGTGTTCTTTATCATTCACATGAAAGGTAACCTTCCCTTTGTTGCAATCAATAATAGCACCTGCAGTTTTAAGGAAAGGTCTACCAAGAATAATGGACATGCTCCCATCCTCGGGCATGTCAAGCACAACAAAATCAGTAAGAATTAAACAATTAGCAACTTCAACTGGAACATCCTCACAAATACCTATCGGAACAGCGGTTGACTTGTCAGCCATCTGAAGGGAGATATCTGTAGGAATTAGTTTCTCTAAACAAAGCCTCTCGTAAAGAGAGAGAGAGGCATAACACTCACTCCCGCTCCAAGATCACATAAAGCAGTTTTGACATAATTATTCTTTATGGAGCAAGGGATGGTGGGTATACCTGGATCACCGAGCTTCTCAGGAATCTTTGCACTGAAAGAACAGTTAGCAAGCATAGTAGATATTGCATCATTAGGAACTTTTCTTTTGTTAGTGACAATATCTTTCATATATTTTGAATACAGAAGTAACTTAATAGCATTAGTCAAAGGGATTTGAAGAAAAAGAGGTTTAATCCATTCACAAAACTTATTATAATGCTCTTCTTCTTTAGATTTGATGGACTTACCTGGAAAGGGCATGGGTTTCTGTACCCATGGTTCTTTCTCCTTCCCATGTTTTCTTGCGATGAAGTCTTCTTTAGTGTACCTCTTACGTTTGTCAGGTGCTTCTTCTTCTCGAACTTCAGGTGGATCATTCTTCTCATTATTATTACCTTCAGGTTCAGCACCGTCTTCAGTCTCAGCATCGGAGATAGATACACTGTTGGGATCAATAGCTGGCTCTTCATCTGCAATAGGATCATTAGAGTTGTCAGTCTCTTTATGTTTCTTTTTCTTATTTGGAGAGACAACAATTTCTTCTTCCTGCATTTGAGAATCTTGCTCGATTCTCTTCGGATGTCCCTCTGGATAAAGAGGGTCTTGAGTACTAGTTCCTCCTCGGGTCTTAATCCCAAAAGCCTGCAATTTATCTTGTTTGGCATTGTTAGCAAGTAAATCTCTTTGCACATTAGAAATTTGATCAAGCTGAGTTTGAACCATATGAAAATGCTTCACAAGACATTGCACATCATTAACTGTTCTATCTAAAACACCAAGCAACTTTTTGATAGCAAGGGAATTATCATGCAACTGACTTTCTATCCTCTTATTAAAATGATTCTGTTTCATAATAAAATTATCAAACTCATCTAAACATTGATCAGGAGGCTTACCATGAGGGATGTCACTTGCGTTGAAATCTGAAAGAGAGTGTACCTCTACCATAGGAGGGTGAGTGGTAGGCTCACACAGCTTCTCAATAGGGGGTAGATTCTTCATGTCTTCAGCTTTAATACCTTTCTCTTTGATAGACTTCTTTGCTTCTCGCATGTCCTCGGGGCTCAGAACAAACATGCCCCTCTTCTTTGTTGGTGGAGGTGGTTCAGGGACGGACCAATCTTCATGGTTTTTGGCAATCCTGCCCATTAGATCTTCCGCATCGTCCGGTGTTCTTTTCCTGAAAACACAACCAGCACAACTGTCCAAGTAGGACCTAGATTCATCAGTTAAACCAGCATATAATATATCGATTAATTCATTTTTAGGAACTCCATGTCCTGGTCTAGCCTGAATCAAACCGCAGTACCTCCCCCAAGCTTTAGGGAGGGACTCATCCTGCAACTGTTTAAAGTTATAAATTCTTTGTAAATCAGCATGTTGCATATGAGCAGGAAAGTATTTATCAACAAAAGAGTGAGCTAAGTCCTAAGGACTCTTAATAGAACCGCATGGGAGTGAATCATACCATGCTTTAGCACCTTCCTTCAACGAGAAAGGAAGAAGCTTGGTCACATAAAAGTAGCGTATCTTCTCATCTGTGGTAAACAGGCTACCTAGTTCACCAAGCTTAGTTAGGTGTGCAATAGCATCATCATTTTCTCTGCCATAAAAGGGGTCAGCTTCAACCATAGGTATAAGTGAAAGATCAACAGAGAAATCAAAATCAGGATCATCAATGCATATAGGGGATGTAGCAAACTCAGGATTAGGAACGGTTTTGTTTTTCAAAGAGTGTTTTTCAAATATTTTCTTAATAGTTTCAGGGTCAGAGCCGGCAAACTCTGTCAGTTCCCTGCATAAATCTTCATCAAGTATATAGTAATCATCATCAAGGAGCCTCTCCTGAAGTTTACTCAATTCAGGAAAATCATAAGTTTCACCAATAGGGTAGCGAGTAACAGGAAGTTCAATTCCATATTTCTCAGCAGCAGTAATTTGTTTCTCAAGAGCATAACCAAGTGAACTAATATCATCATCAAAAGTAGTAGAAGCATCATCAAGTGTATCAGACATAGTAACAGATTCAGTAGGAGCATCATGTGGTGGTGGTGAGGCAAACTTACTCATAACAGAAGGTGAATCAAGCGTAGCACTAGTGCTCAGAGCAGTACCTCTTCTTGTAGTGGATCGTAAGATCGGAACCTTGGGGTCACCTTTCTTACCCATAGTGAATAATGTGCAGCAGGTAGGATACCTCAAGTAGACTTGTAAATATTGCTATGCTCCCCGGCAACGGCGCCAGAAAATACTCCTTGATAGGCCTCGAACCCCTCGTTGGTTACCCCAAGTGGAAGGTGTAAGATGCAGTAAGTAGAAGTGTTTTCCCCTAGCAAAGATGCCAAGGATCGAATCCCCAGAGACTCCTAGGTTCAACAAGTAGGTGTCAACTGCTAACGGCGCAATTAGCAATCAACGTGGACCTGCACACAGATACAAATAACTTTGCTCCCAACGAGTATAGAGAGGTTGTCAATCCCTCCGGCCTTGCAGTTCACAAAGGGTTAAAAGCAATATGATAGTAGTGATAGATAGTGTTTTGCAATAGTAAGTAAAATAGCGGATAGTAAATAGTGTATGTGATCAATGATAGTAATATGGACCGGAGTCTCATGATGTTCACTAGTGATGTCTCTCTCCCAAAAGACGATAAAACAGCTATGTGAGGTAAACAAATTACAACTGGGCAATTGACAGGACCCACGAGCGCATACAAATGCTGATTACATTGCAAGAAAGGTTGAGGTTCAAAGCATGGGCGGTACGCCAAAGTAAGTAGACCGAAATCCATCAATATCTACTACTAATCATCCACCTTGAGATATCTATCCAGAACATCTCGCTGGAATTAAGTTGCGAGTCCCACCAATAGTGTAAACTCAATGCAACAGACAACTGCATTAAAAGAACTTTGCGTAAAGTAAACAATCCTTGCACCCGCGGGCACAAGCACCGTTGTTTTCCCCCTTGTGGCAACAACACATCCCCTAGACTCATGTTTCTGTCACTCAAGCTAGTCATCGAGGGGCATGAACCCACAATCGAGCATAACGTTCCCTCTTGGAGTCACTACCTATTACTCGGCGAAAGCAATAAATAACAACGGAGAACATGCAAGAATTACTTATGAACTAAAATATAAAAGAGGTGAATCAAATATATTACTCAAGATCAATCTGAACATAATCTCATAATCCATCGGATCCCAGCAAACTCAACATAGCAACAGCATAAGGATTACATAGGTGCCTCGATCATGTAGGGCAGCTCACGAGGACTAATTAGTGAAGCACAAGAACGGGAGGAGAACATCACATAGCTACTGGTCATGGACTCATGGTCCAAGGGAGACTACTCACGAGTCATCCGGGAGGCGTCCATGGTGGTGGAGAAGCTCCCGGTGGTGATCCTCCCCTCCGGCAGGGTGCCGGGAAGAGTTCTCCTGGTGCTCCTGATCTTGTAAGCGGCGGCGGCGGCGAAACAGAGATGGGATCGCGAAAAGAAGTCCTGTTTCGAGGGTTTCGGAGAGTCCTTTAAATATATGCCAAAGTAGGGCACCGGGGGACTCTCGGGGGGCCGAGGCGCCCCCCCGGCGCGGCCAAGGGGGGGGGCGCCCACAGGGCGCCTGGAGCCCCTGTGGCCCCCCAGGTTGCCCTTCGGACGCAGTGTTGTTTCCGTATCGCTGATTTTTTATATAATTTTTCTGGATTTTTCTGGGCAGTTCTCGAAACGTGAAAACCTGAAATACAAAAACAGCCAAAAACAGAAACTGGCACTGGGGTGCACTGGATTAGTAAGTTAGTCCAAATATGATCAAAAGTGTATGGAAGTGTATGAATATCATAGCAATATCACCCAAAAGTGGCATGGAGCAAGCAGAAATTATAGATACGTTTTGGAAGTATCAACGTCCCCAAGCTTAATTCCTGCTCGTCTTCGAGTAGGTAAATGATAACAAGAATAATTTCTGTGGTGACATGCTATTAACCATATAAGACTTTCTCATAGTTATATGACAAAAGCTTACTGAGACAATGATTCTAAAGTAATTAAGTTGCCTCGAGAGAAAATCACAAATGACTGAAAGTTTTACAACATGAAACTGAAACATCAAAAAGATTTGCTATGAACATGATGTGCAAATATGATAAAGTGATATCTAGCTTGCCCCCTTTAGTGATGCAAAACAAAGTGCAGGGGCACCTTCAAGGTTTAAGTGATGACTAGATACAATCATTTCAGAATAAACGATATCACAATCATGCAAAAGACAATGCTACTTTGGGACAATGCACATTACACTCAGAATGACAATCATGCTCTCAGTAGTTGGTGCTTGAAGTGCTAGAGATTTTTATTTTGAAACATGGAAGCAATTGTGTCAACGGTAGTAGTACTTCATATGTGTCATGTATAAAACATCTTATAAGTTGCAAGCCTCATGCATCGAATACCAATAGTGCTCGCTCCTTGTCCTAATTAGCTCGGATCCCCATGGGTTATCATTGCATTGCATATGTTTTAACCAAGTGTCATAAAGGGGTACCTCTATGCCACCTGTACAAAGGTCCAAGGAGATAGATCGCATTTGATTTCTCGTTTTTGATAAATCTCAACTTGAGGACATCCATACCGGGACAACATAGAAAATAGATGATGGACTCCTCTTTAATGCATAAGCATATCCTCATGAGAGATTGAGGATTAAGGTCCAAGCTAAAACTTCCACCATGATGCATGGCTTTGGTTGGCGGCCCAATGTTCTTCTCTAACAATATGCTTATTAATTCAACCCACAGTAAATCACCCTTACTTCAGACAAGACGAACATGCATAGCAACTCACATGATATTCAACAAAAGTGTGACAGTTGATGGCGTCCCCAGAAACATGGTTACCGCTCAGCAAGCAACTCATAAGAAATAAGATACATAAGCAACATATTCTTTACCACAATAGTTTTTAGGCTACTTTCCCATGAGCTATGTATTGCATGGTTAATTTGCTTAGTGCAGGTGGAGGTTAGCAAAAGACTTGGAGCGACCAACTAAGAGATCAATGACGGTCATAATCATGCAGAGCGACAAAGCAATATTGAATCAGGCATGGTAGTTATATCGCTACTCAGAAACAAAAGATCATCAAGGCTTGATAGACCTTTTTACAGTCTTGAATATGCGTGAGCATACGCCAAGTCAATCAAAATAAATTCTCAAAGGAAGATATTACTAAACCATACCATATCATAGGCAAACAAACCAAGTTGGTACTCCAATAACACATTGGGAACCCCCCAGCTATTCGAGATTAACCATAAGAAAACCTGAACTACTAAGCACCATCATGAAAGTAGCATCTTTATCATAGACACATTAACCCATGCAACGGAAGCAAACTCTCTTAATAAGGTGAGCATGGTAATTAAAGAGAGTTCAAGCAACCAACTAAATAAAAGCTCTTGAAAAGATAAGCATGAATACTAAGAGCAGAGCACGATAGTAGCTATTAAAAGATAAAGAACACACACAGCATAGATAGACATGAAAAATTCTATGTAATGTTCTAGGTAGAGGTGGAGCGTGTTTCTCTCCCACATAAAGGAATGCTGGGTTCCGACTCGTTATGAAAAACTAAAAAGAAAACTAAAAGCAAGACGCTCCAAGCATAGCACATAACACATGAAGTGATAAAAATATAGCGGAACGAAAGACGAACTGATAATGTTGATGGAGAAGGGGATGCACGGGGGCATCCCCAAGCTTAGACGCTTGAGTCTCCTTGAATATTTCTTGGGGGTGCACGGGGGCATCCCCAAGCTTGAGCGCTTGACACTCCTGAATCTTTTTATCATCTTCCCTCGCACACTTGAAAACTCCCTTCATACACAACTCATCATAATCTGATTAGCGAGGTTAGTACCTTTAATAAAATAATTATACCTTGCTGGAAATAAGGATATTCTTGAAGTTCTACTGTTTATCAAGATTGCCAAAAGGTTTTTGTAAAGAAAAAGCAAGTTCTTAATTTGCAAAGTGAAGGTAAGGCAAAACATGACAGAATCTGTGAAAAACAGAACATCAGGCAGTAATTGACCTGTTCGGGATACTTCTGCAACTCAAATAAAAAAACTCAGAACTGACGCACGAAAGACAATTATATATAGAACGCTGTCGAAAAAATTCAGACCAAAAAGATGATCTGGTGATTTTATACGAATTTTTCTATCCAAGGACAGAATCTGTTTCCTGGACAGCACCTCACAACTTCTGAACTTTCTAGCAATCAGAGGCTATACTTTGCACAAATATGAAAAGCAAAGATACAATGATGATGCTACAGCAGTAAACAACATCAAGACTCAACAAAAGCAAAAATTTTATTCATGTGGGCTGCCTCCCAAAAGCGCTTTCTTTTATGCCTTTAAGCTAGGCATAATGCATAGATCAAGTTTTGTCAAGGGTAAAAGAATAACTAGCCCGTACAACGGACTCAAAAGGTAACTTGACCTTCTTACGAGGGAAGTGTTCCATCCCTTTCTTGAGAGGAAACTGAAATTTTATATTACCCTCTTTCATGTCAATGACAGCACCAACGGTGCGCAAAAAGGGACGTCCCAAAATAATTGGACATGAAGGATCACATTCAATATCCATGATAGTAAAATCAACGGGCACATAATTATCATTGACAACAATAAGAACATCGTCGATCCTCCCCAAAGGTTTCTTTATGGAAGAATCAACGAGACGAACACCAAAAGAACAAGAATCATAAGGTTTCTATTTAAGCATATCATATATCCTTTTGGGCATAACAGAGGTACTAGCACCAACATCACATAATGCATAACAAGAGAAGTCATTCAAATAAATTTTTATCATAGGATCCCAACCATCTTCTAGCTTTCTAGGTATGGAGGCTTCTACTCTAAGTTTCTCCTCCCTAGCTTTGATGAGAGCATTAGTGATATGCTCTGTGAAGGCAAGGTTAAGCGTGCTAGTGCGGGGATCTCTAGACATCTTGTGAAGGAAATCAATAACTTCGGTAAGAGTGCAATTATCAAAATCAAGGTCACGAGCATCAAGTAAGGTAGTAGTGGTGTCCTTAAGGCTCACCTGTTTGGTAGTTGACGGAGCATCACCATTAATAGGTCCATTGGGACCAGGAGTACATTGGGTGCTAAGAGTGTGAACATCCTCAATAACTTGGATAGTAGCAACAGTGTGGTGGGTAGGAAGGCTCTTAATTCTTTCCTCTTCCTCCCTTTCTCTAGCCCATCTTTCTTTAAGCTTAGCCATCATCCTAATGTTTTCATTAATTTGTACTTGAGTAGCATTAATAGGGATGACTTCCCTCTCCTTAAGTGGAGAAGTTTCAATTTTTAGCAATTTTAACTCATTGGCTAAGTGGTCTACCTTAAAAGAAAGATCATCTAGTTTATGTAGTTTCTCTTCTACATTCTTATTAAAGGCTTTTTGGGTAGTGATGAAATCTCTAAGCATGGTCTCTAGTTCAGTATTGGAGTTCTTGGTACTAGGATAAGCATTGTTGTTCCCATAAGAGTTAGAGGGGAACGGTCTAGAATTGTTACCAAAGTTACTCCTATAAGCATTGTTGTTGAAATTGTTTCTAGAGATAAAGTTAACATCTACTTGTTCTTGAGCAATCAAGGAATTTAAAGGAACATCACGAGGATAAATAGTAGATTGCTTCGAAAGTAGAGACATAATCAAGTCAACTTTTTCATTGAGGGAGGAAATCTCCTCGACAGAGTTTACCTTCCTACCTGTTGGAGCGCGTTCGGTGTGCCATTGGGAATAGTTGGTCATCATCTCATCAAGAAGCTTCATGGCAGGACCAAGTGTAGTTGACATAAAAGTTCCTCCCGCGGCCGAGTCTAACAAGTTCCGCGAGGTAAAGTTCAAGACTGCATAAAAAGTTTGGATAACCATCCAAGTAGTCAAACCGTGAGTAGGGCAGTTTTTGATAAGAGACTTCATTCGTTCCCAAGCTTGGGCAACGTGTTCATTATCCAATTGTTTAAAATTCATGATGTTGCTTCTAAGTTGGATAATTTTAGCAGGTGGATAGTATTTTCCGATAAAAGCATCTTTGCACTTGTCCCAAGAATCTATGCTATTTCTAGGCAAAGACTGAAACCAAATTTTAGCTCCTCCTCTCAAAGAGAAAGGAAAAAGCTTAAGCTTAACAATATTACCATCTATTTCTTGGTACTTTTGCATATCACAAAGTTCAACAAAGTTGTTCAAGTGTAAAGCAACATCATCTCCAGCACCGGAGAATTGTTCTCTCATGACTAAGTTCAGTAAAGCAGGTTTAATTTCATATGAAGGTGCTGAAGTGGCAGGTGTAGTGATAGGTGTGCTGATAAAGTCATCGTTGTTGTGACTAGTGAAGTCACACAACTTGGTGTTCTCGGTGGAACCCATAGTAGCAAGCAAGCAAGATAACTATTTTTGTGATTTTCGATAAAAAGGTACTAAAGCAAAAAAATGAAAGGTAAACTAACAAGACTAAAAAAAAGCAAAGGTAAAAGATAGCATGCAACTCCCCTATCCTGAAGAGTGGAGTCCCCGGCAACGGCGCCAGAAAACGGTACTTGATAACCCTCAACCGTAAGGGATCGAGATAGTCTTCGCGGGTAAGAATAACCCAATTTATTGATTCGACACACGGGGAGCCAAAGAGTATTTATAAGCTTTAACAGTTGAGTTGTCAATTCAACCGCACCTGAAATATACTAACTTGCAACAAAAGATAAGTGGTAACAGTGATATGATAGTGATGATAGTAATAGTAAAAGTAAACAGCAAAAGTAAATAGCAGTAGTAAATGGCAAAAGTAGCAACTAGTGACAAGCAAGGTTTAAAATACTGTTGGCTAGGGAGATGGATGGTTGGGCGTTGCATGGATCAGATAGTTTCTAACTCGGGGCACGGCACACGGAAAAGTAATGATCATCTAGGCAAATATCAAACATTAGGCATGTATCCCGTAGGTAGTTGTACGTGCTTGCAATAAGAACTTGCACAACATCTTTTGTCCTACCATCCCGCTATGAACGGGGCCAAGAGGAACTAATGGATATTAAGGTGCTCCTGTCAAAGAGCACCGGAACAAAGCAATGAACTCAGTGGATACATGTAATCCTCAAACTACGGACCATCCCCTTTGGTGTCCCAAGCTGTCACCTTTGGGATCGCCGGTTCCGAACCGTAACAGGTGCATACAACTCATAGATAGGATCAAGAACACAAATATATTCATGCAAACACATATGGTTCAGATCTGAAATCATGGCACTCGGGCCCTAAGTGTCAAGCATTAAGAATAACAAGTTGTAGCAAAGATGATAAACACCATACTAGATGATAGGCAACATGCCCCCAACAATCTGACGAACTATTACATGATCTAACTCATCCAATCCCTACCATCCCCTTCGCCTACAACAAGGGAATTACTCACACATGAAGGGGGAAGTCATGGAGGGATGATGGAGTGGTGATGATGATGACGATGGCGACGATCTCCCCTCTCCGGAGGCCAAATCAGCCTCCAGATTAGCCCTCCCGAAGAAGAACAGAGGGTGGCGGTGGCTCCGCGACGAAAAACAGCGAAAGGACTTCCGATCTGGGATTTCTTCATCGCGAGGAAAAATACAGGCTAAAGTAGGGCACCAGGGGGTGTGGGCCCCACCCAGGCGCCCCCCCGGCGCGGCCTAGGGGGGGGGCACCCACAGGGCGCCTGGGCACCCCCTGGCCCCCTCTGGCCCCACTTCTGGTATTTGGTTTCTTCAGGTGCGTGGATTTTTCGTGGATTTTTCTGAGATAGTTAAAAATCCGTTTTCCTACACACAAATAAAATATACAGGCAGCTCTGCTGAAAACAGCGTCAGTCCGGGTTAGTTTAGTCCAAATCATGCAAGAATGAGGTCAAAACAATATCAAAAGTGTTTGGAAAAGTAGATACGTTTGAGACGTATCATCACTTTGCTTGCAAACCTCTTGTGATGCTGTATTACCGAGAGGGCCCAGAGATACCTCTTCGATACACGGAGTGATAAATCCTAATCTTGATCCATGCCAACTCAACAGGTACCTTCGGAGATACCTGTAGATCATCTTTATAATCACTCAGTTATGTTGTGATGTTTGATAGCACACAAGGTATTCCTCCAGTAACCGGGAGTTGCATGATCTCATAGTCAAAGGAATATGTATTTGACATTAAGAAAGCAATAACAATAAACTGAATGATCATATGCTAAGCTAAC
Organism: Secale cereale; assembly: GCA_902687465.1. Taxonomy (NCBI): domain Eukaryota; kingdom Viridiplantae; phylum Streptophyta; class Magnoliopsida; order Poales; family Poaceae; genus Secale; species Secale cereale. The sequence continues at coordinate 100,487,419 of LR738711.1, read as the reverse complement.
AGATGGGTCTTGTCCATCACATCATTCTCCTAATGATGTGATCTCATTATCAAGTGATAACACATGTCTATGGTTAGGAAACCTTAACCATCTTTGATCAATGAGCTAGTCTAGTAGAGGCTTACTAGGGACACGATATTTGTTTATGTATCCACACATGTAGTTAAGTTTCCGATCAATACACTTCTAGCATGAATAATAAACCTTTATCATGACTAAAGAAATGTAATGATAACCATTTTATTATTGTCTCTAGGGCATATTTCCACCAGTCTCCCACTTGCACCAGAGTCAATAATCTAGTTCACATCGCCATGCGATTAACACCCATAGTTCACATCGCCATCTGACCAACACACAAAAGAGTTTACTAGAGTCAATAATCTAGTTCACATCGCCATGTGATTAACACTCAAAGAGTTCTAAGGAGTGATCAAGTTTTTTTTGTGAGGGAGGTTTTAGTCAACAGGTGTGCAACATTAAGATCCGTGTGTACTTTGCAGAAAACCTGATCTCATACTATAGATGCTGCTATCATGCTTTACTTGGAGGTATTCCAAATGACTGCTCCATTATACGTATCCAGTTTGCTACTCAGAGTTATCTGGATTGGTGTCAAAGCTTACATCGACGTAACCCTTTACGACGAACTCTTTATTACCTCCATAATCGAGAAACATTTCCTTAGTCCTCCAGTTACTAAGGATAATTTTGACTGTTGTCCAGTGATCCACTCCTGGATCACTCTTGTACCCCGTTTGCCACACACATGGCAAAGCACACATCAGGTCTGGTACACAACAAGGCATATCGTATAGAGGCTAAGGCATAGGGAATGACTTTCATTCTCTCTCTATCTTATGTCGTGGCCGGGCTTTGAGTCTACAGAATTTCACACCTTGTAACACACGTAAGAACCCTTTCTTTGACTGATCCATTTTTGAACTTCTTCAAAACTTTTTCAAGGTATGTGCTTGGTGAAAGTCCAATTAAGCGTCTTGCTCTATCCCTATAGATCTTGATGCCCAATATATAAGCAGCTTCACCGAGGTCTTTCATTGATTTTTTTAATTCAAGTATCCTTTTATGCTATCCAGAAATTCTATACCATTTTCAATCAACAATATGTCTTCCACATATAATATCAGAAATGCTACAGAGCACCCACTCACTTTCTTGTAAATACAGGCTGCACAGCAAGTCTGTATAAAACCATATGCTTTGATCACCTCATCAAAGCATATATTCCAACTCCGAGATGCTTGCACCAGTCCATAGATGGATCACTGGAGCTTGCACACTTTGTTAGCACATTTAGGATCGACAAAACCTTCTAGTTGCATCATATATAACTCTTCTTTAAGATATCCATTCAGGAATGCAGTTTTGACATCCATTGGCCAGATTTCATAACTATAAAATGCAGCAATTAGTAACATGATTCGAACAGAGATAAGCATCACTACGGGTGAGAAAGTCTCATCGTTGCGCCTTAAACTTGTCAAAAAACTTTTGCAACAAGTTGAGATTTGTAGACAGTAACATTACCATCATCGTCAGTCTTCTTTTTGAAGATCCATTTATTCCCTATGGCTTGCCGATCATCAGGCAAGTCCACCAAAGTCCACACTTTGTTCTTATACATGGATCTTATCTCAGATGTCATGGCCTCAAGCCATTTGTCGAAATCCGGGCTCATCATAACTTCTTCATAGTTCGAAGGCTCGCCGTTATCTAACAACATGACTTCCAGGATAGGATTACCGTACCACTCTGGCGCGGTACGTGTTCTGGTCGATCTTCGTGGTTCAGTAGTAACTTGATCCGAAGTTTCATGATCATCATCATTAGCTTGTTCTCTAGTTGGTGTAGGCATCACGGGAACAGTTTTCTCTGATGTGCTACTTTCCAATTCGAGAGACGGTACAATTACCTCATCAACTTCTTCTTTCCTTCCACTCACTTTTTTCGAGAGAAACCCCTTCTCTATAAAGGACCCATTCTTAGCAACAAAGATCTTGCCTTCGGATCTGTGGTAGAAGGTGTATCCAATAGTTTCTTTAGGGTATCCTATGAAGACGCACTTCTCCGATTTGGGTTCAAGCTTATCAGGCTGAAGCCTTTTGACATAAGTGTCACATCCTCCATGCTAAACAAATTAGCGGCGGTTCCCAAGCGGAAAAAGTAAAGTTTACTACCCCGGGTTTGTTTTATTATTATTTTAATTGTTAGCATGGACTGTTAATCTCGATTATCGGCCCCTCTCGTGCAAGGATGAATGAATAAACACTCATCATGAGAATAACCCGCTTAGCATGGAAGATACTGACCGTCCTCTGTTGCTCCATGAGCGATACACGCACACAAAACAGATGATCATTTGAATATTTAGAGGTAGCACATGCAAATTTACTTGGAACGACAGTAATGCCGCATATAGTTAGATATAGTGGACTCATCTGAAATGACTTTGGTTTAAGGATTTTGATGCACAAGTAATATTCACGCTTAGTAAAGGCGAAGGATAGCAAATAGATTAAGAAGCGACCAACTAGAGAGCAAAAACGGCCATAATCTTGCATTATGAATAATTGACATTGATACCATCATGAGTAGGATATAGACACCTTGAACATAAATATCGTGGAGGCTACGTTGGTTTTGAATTAACTACATGCGTGAACATGTGCCAAGTCAAGCCACTTAAAACATTCAGAGGAGGATATCATATCATCATACTACATCACAACCATTTTAATGAATGTTTTTTTTGCGGGATAAACTTCCGATCTATTCATCTTCAATCATGGTAGTACAACAAACACTAGAAATAATAAAAATTACATCCAGATCCGTAGACCACCTAGCGACGACTACAAGCACTGAAACGAGCTGAAGGCGCGCCGTTGTCATCGCCCCTCCCTCGCCGGAGCCGGGCAAACCTTGTTGTAGTAGACAGTCGGGAAGTCTTCGTGCTAAGGACCCAAAGAACCAACGCCGTAGAACAACAACCGATGGTGATGAAGATTGCAGATAAGAAGGATCCAATCTGAAGACACACGAACAAAGACGAACGACGAACCGATCCGAGCAAATCCACCAAAGACAGATCCACTGGAGACACAACTCCACACGCCGACCGATGATGCTAGACGCATCATCGGAACGGGGGCTAGGCGGGGAGACCTTTATTCCATCTTCAGGGAGCCGCCGCTGTCTCGTCTTCCTGAATAGGACACATGCCCTAACAAATTTTAAAAAAAGATCTAAAAACGGAGCCCTCCCACCGGCAAGGGCAGAGATCCACTCCGCCCCCATGGCCCTAAGGCATACCATCATTTTAATGCATGTTGACACCCAAGATAAATCATTATCCACTTCTAGCTACTTAAGCATGACATGACCAATTATAATCGGCATCTGTCATCATAAATCACAATATGCTGAATCATGAATACCGAGTTAAAAATATTTACCAAAACAAAAATAAGTTGAGTTCATACCCGCTTTTCTTTATCACAGTCACTTCATCAAATATCGTCGTTATTGCCTTTCACTTGTACGACTGAACGATATAAAAATAATACTACCTCCTTTCCGGTTTATAAGGCATGCGTGTATCCCTAGGTTTATAATTTGACCAATATAAAATGAGTTGTCTAGTCTAAAAATTATACCATTAGAAAGTAGAAGATTTGAAGTTTCTAATAATATATATTTTATGACAAATAACTTGTATTACGTTGATTTATTTGTCAACCTAGATCTACGCGCAAGCATTATAAACCGGAAAGGAGGTAGTAATAGTGCAAGGATGCTGTGGACTAAGTTGGAATTTGCAAACATTTTATTCAGAGAAGAAGACAAAATAATATGGGCTCTTTGTTAGATCAACAACATTGCATATGAGAGTCACTCAATTTTTTTATCGTGGTCTTTTCCTTATACTGACTCAATGAACGAAAATAAGTTTAGAGAAACACGCTGAAATATTTTTGGTGTTTTCGGTTTTTGTTGTCAAAGTTTATACAATTTGACATAGGACAAAGCTTTCGAAATAGGCTTTCACCTCACTCACCTTTGATTTTTTTTAAAGTCTCCCATGAATTTTAAGGGTGAGGGAGTTAAATATGTCACATCTAGATGTGACATAGACAGACCCTTATAAATAAAGCAAATCAAAACTTAGACACTTTTTTTATTTTTATTTACTTCACATATGAGCTTTGTCCGGGGTCAAACTTTCTAAACTTTGATTAAATTTATACAAAAAGCAATTAACATCTATCATACCAACTACCAAGTCAATACTAATAAAATCATCTTCAATATATTTTCATACCATATATATTGCGAAAGTTTAGATTGTTTTCGATAAATTTGATCAAACTTTATAAAGTTTAACTTAGTTCAAAGTTAATATGCGGGGTAAAAAAAGTCAAGTCTCCTGCCCCGCAAAAAAATTAAGGAAGTTCAAATGCTCCTAGTACAAACAATTAATAACAATTATGAATTTTTTCTAGAGGCGCAATTCACAGCTTCGCAAGTGCTGAGGAGTGGAAGCTCGTCTAGAGGCCATCCGATGAAATTGCAGCTCATAGATCGGTCGGTGATTATTGAATGGTCCAAAATATATTCTTAGTTGCCAAGGAATACCATCTGATAAAACAAAAGATTATTTGAAAGAGATTTGAGTGGACACTAAATTTCCAATAAAATATAGCGGTATCAATTCATTACAAATAACTTATATAGAAAAAAAATTCTGAAGATTTGAACCCTTCAAAATTTGTATCTATTTAAAAATCCTTTGAATCAAATCTAATGTAGTAGTCCCTCCTTCCCAAAATATAAGACACCGATTGGCTTTTCTGGTCTTCATTACACTATAATTTTCATATATTATGTGTCTACGAAATTAGTATACAGATATATGAAATAAAATTATTTTGGAACACAAATACAACGATGCTATTTGTACATGTTTGATCCATATATTTGAATACTAGCGATCAAAATGTACATCAAAGACCGTGCAAAGTCAATTGCGTCTTATATTTTGGGAAGGATGAAGTACTAGTATCTTTCACGCTGACAGTGAAACTGATGCGATGGTATCACTTTCCTGTTGCAAATGTTTTGTTGTTGTTGCGGGTAACATGTTACAAATGTTGGTAAAGGTTGACATAGCAGAGCAGATTGTCAAACTTAAAAAACGTAAAAATGTTGGAGCGCGACGAGGGAGGTTCTATCATCCAGCGGTCAGCCGGTCACATTGCATCGGTGAGTCAATACGAATTGAGTAATGATTGAGCTGGAAGTCCACCTCAAGCAACTGTAACTAGAAAGTTAGCTGAACAACTCTGCCAAGGAGCTAGGACGAACTAGCAGTACCAGAATCCACAGGTTCTAAGCAGCAAAATGCCCGAGGAATCGCAGGTGCTCTGGAAGTATCTACAGAAAGAATGACACGCATCACTTAGCTCGCTCGACCTTCACTGCAAGGAGATCCGGGAGAAGGGCAGCTGCCCGAGGTTCGGCGTCCGGATGCGGCGGCGCACCCTGGCCATCGCCATCGCCACCGCCACGGGCGGATGTCCGGAGCTGGTGGTGTGCCGCTTGCACGCCAGGGCCCGGCGCTTGTGACGGTACGCGCGGTCGACGGCGCCCCGACCGTGGGAGTGGGACGCGGTCTCCCCGTCCACGTCGCCGTCGCCGTCCCCGGCCTGGTCGACGCTAGAGCTCCCCGCGCGCTTCCTCTTGGCGCCGGGCGCGGTGGCGACGAAGTAGCTGCCTTGGTCCACGTAATGCGCGGCTGAGACCGGGGCAGGGGCCGGAGCGGCGTCGTCGTCGACGTCCATGGCGACGTCGAGCTGGAGCACCTTCAAGAAGATGTCCAGGTCGGCGCCGGGGCCGGCGAGGCGCTCGAGCGCGTCGACGGCGTCGGTGAGGCGGTCGACCTCGGCGCTGCAGACGAAGAGGGACTTGAGGCCGGCGAGGAAGTTCTTGGCCGACCCGACGACGGCGGAGGGATCGGTGGTGGCGTCGAGCACCTCCTGCCCCCGCAGCGCATCCTTCCGCAGCTGGTGTAGCCAACGGTCGAGGGAGCTGCCCCGCACCGCCACCCGGGCCTCGGCGGCGTCCGCCACCCCGCGCACCATCGCCACCAGCTGCCGCAGCCGGCGCCGGCGCTCGCTCACCCGGGAGTTGCGGTCCCAGTTCGCCTTGAGGTAGCCGATGAACTCGCCCATGAGGGGCGACTCGAGGATGTTCATCGCGGCTCTTGTCCTCCCCTCGCCAAGACCGGAACCAAGTGTTAGTAATCCAAAACACGTGTACAAATAGGAAAGTTGTTCTAGTGTGGCACGAGTACTAGTAGTACTGTACTACTCCGTAGTTGAGATCGATCAGGATTGATAGGGTTGGCTTGCGAAAATCCTACACTTACGGAAAAAGTGCTACGGATTGATTTTACAGGGAGATGTGTCCACCTCTCCACCACAAGTTCACCCCTCCTTAATTTTAGCTGACCCCACCCATTGATTTTAACTGGACCATGTCAGTCCGTAACTCCCTTTACGGACTAGTTCACGCCGGCAACATAGCCAGCGGCATACACGTCCTCGCCAGCAACACAGCCAGCGGCCGGCAACACAGCCAGCCTCCAAAATGAATGTGTTTCTCGCCGGCACACAGACAGCGGCCTAGCGGCCGGCACCCATGCCAGCCTCCAAAAAAGAACGACCACGGCCGATCGGGCGACCTAGTTCAGGTCATCGGCATCCAACATCTCCTTCTGCCTGGCCTCGAACCAGCTCCTCGTCTTCTCGCTCATCTTGGTCAAGTCCACGCTCATGATAACAAGGGCCACCTCATTTGCTTTGGTTACATCATTGGTGGCCTCGATGTCGAGCTGCCTCTGCCTGGCCGTGACATTGGCGGCCTTGATGTCGAGTTGCCTTTGCCGGGACACCTCCTCCATGTCGATCTTCCTCTTCTTGGCCGCCTCCTTCATCTCAAACTTCTTCCTTTGAAGCTCTAGGCATTGCTTCATTTGCTCGTCCTTGCTTTGTCGCTTCTTCTCGTCCCTCACATCCTTTTGAGACATCACGCCGAGCAACGTCTCATACAAGGCCACAGATGACGCATCACGTATGTCGTCCACCTTGGAGTTGGTCTTACCCCTCGGCCTCTTCAACGCCTCGCCATCTCCACCTCCGGCCAACGCGACCGGCTTCTTGCCTCTCTTCCTTTGAAGTTCACGGTATTGATCCTTGAACTTAGGGTAGTTGTTGATGATCGTCCAACAATGCGTAAGAGTGAATGGCTTGTCATTGTGCCTGGCCTTGAATGCTTCCAAAGATTGAAATACCTACACCACATGAACAACAACAATTGAACATGCAAACATATACAAGGCTGAAGTGTCATGGCCGTAGCAACGAAAGAAGAAGGATGAGGATAGCATACCATGTCCCCAATGCCGAGACCACTCACGGGCCGTGCTTCAATGCTCTCAAGTGCGGCACAATACTTGTTGCGCTCTTGTTGGATGAACAACCACCTCTTTTGGATCGAGGTGATGCCACGGTCGCTCGTAATTTGGTAGGGCTCAAACATCTTCCTTTCATGGAATGTTTTGTGGAATCTCGTCCAAAAAAATAAGGCCCTTTTGTTGCGCGCCGGTCCTTGGATCTTGGCTAATCTTCATCCAACATTGACAAATCAACTTGTCATCGTCTTGTGTATATGAACCCGTGCGAATGCTCTTCCTCCTCTTTTGCGCTTCCGATCTTTGGGTGAGCTCGTCGATGAACAATGGCTTGCCCGAAATATCAATATCAATGACTTCTTCTTCATCACCATCACCTTCGACGTAGATGCCATCGTCTTCATGCCACGAGTCACCATGGTCGTAGTCAGCATGGTCGTAGTAAGCGCGGTCGTGGGGATCTTCATCGACAACGTACTGGGTGTGGCCATCCTTACTTTGGGTCTCGTCGGGATCAGAGGCACCGCCATGCCCACCCTCGTAGATTGCATTCTTCATGTACTTGTTGTACAAGGGGTCGTTGACTGTTGGCGTTGGCGTTGGCGTTGGCATTTCATCGAACAGGACGCGGGGCGACGTCATGTTGGCCGTAGACGTCGGTCGTGCTTGCTTTCTTTGCTTCTCCACGGCCGGCCGGCCGCCGCTGCTGGACCCCGGCGTCACATTGAGGTCGAAGACGGTCGAGGGGCGCGGGATGGACGGCATTCCCACGGCAATGTCAGGCGACCCCGAAAAACGGGTCTGGCCGTCGTGCCTTGGCGGGGGGGATCCGGGCGACATAGGCGTGGTCCGCGATGTCGGCGGCTGGCATTGAGGAGGTCTGGCGACCAATGAGCCAGTGCTCGCCGGGCCGACGGTCGCTGTAGAGAAACTCGTCGGACGGCAAATGCCAGGCATGATGAGGGCGTGCGCTTGACGATGGCCTCCTTCTCCTCGACCTCGGTCATGTTCCGCTCGGCCTCCATCGCATCGCGATCGGCGGCAAACTTGGCCGCGACGGTCTTGCCCTTGACGACCGCCCTTCAGTTCCTCATCTTCGCCGATTTCGCGTCCAACTTGGCGAGCTCCTCCAGCGTGCATTCCGACCGCGGCTTCCTTCCACCATTGGTCACCTTCTTCTTCACCTTTTCGGGCAGGGCGATGGCCAGACGGCCGGAATTCGGCTGGGCGTCGGCCATGGACGGGGGAGGGTGGGTGGGGGGGACGGGACGTGGGAGGGTTTGGGGGGATGGCGCCAAATGGGGCGGGGGTTTGCTTTGTGCCACTGACGGGCAGGCCAAGGGAGGACAATTGCGCCCGTCCCGCTGATACGTCCAAAATGTATCTATAATTTCTGCTTGCTCCATGCCACTTTTGGGTGATATTGCTATGATATTTATACACTTCCATACACTTTTGATCATATTTGGACTAACCTATTAACTCAGTGCACCCCAGTGCCAGTTTCTGTTTTCGGCTGTTTTTGTATTTCAGGCTTTCACATTACGAGAACTGCCAGGAAAAATCCAGAAAAAATATATAAAAATCAGCGTTCCAGGAGCTACCGTGCGGCCAAAGTACAGCCGGGGGACCCACAGGGGCTCCAGGCGCCCTGTGGGCGCCCCCCCCCCCGGGCCGCGCCGGGGGGGTGCCTGGGCCCCCCGAGGCACCTCCGATGCCCCCCTTTGGCATATATTTAAAGCGTGTCGAGGAAACCCTGATTCCGGACCCCTTTTCTCCAGACGCGATTCCGATCTCCGCCGCCATCGCCATCAAGCTTCGGGGGACCAGAATTCCTGCGCCGGCACCCTGCCGGGACGGGGAAGTGCCCCCGGATTCATCTCCATCGACGTTGCTTCCTCCCTCCATGATGCGGGAGTAGTTCCTCCTCGGGGCTGAGGTTCTTACCAGTAGCTATGTGGTCAATTCTCTCTCCCATGATGTGATCTTCGTTGTGATCATAGGCTATGTTAATCTAGGGTGATCCCATATATTTCCCCTTCCTCTATGTATTGGATTGATGTACTCACTTGTCTTTATCTAGTATAATCCCCGAGACCAAGGTGACAGCGGTCTATTGGACATGGATTAGAAAAGTATTTTCATGAGTGATTTCCTCTCTTGTGTGTTGATTGAAGATTGAGAGTCTCTTGGTGCTTGTCTTTGACTATCCTTTAGATATATTGTGGTGATTGTGGGACTCTCTTTGGATGGCCGCGGTGACATTGGGAAATCCTTAGATTGAGAACTACGAACTTTGAGGTGTGCTTTTGTAGCCCTACATAATTCTCGTCCTCTCTTGACCACGAAGGAATGACCTCCGAGAGTGTCCCCTTTGCATGTTTTATGGGAAATATCATGTGATTCAATTATGTTAATGTTGTTGGGAGTTGCCACTAGTGAAAGTATGAAACCTAGGCCTTGTTTCCATCATTGCAACACCATTTGTGCTCACGTTTACCACTTGTTTGCTTGCTGCACTTTTTATTACAGATTTATATTACTTTGTTTTGCCATCCATATCACTTGCCATTTAACATCTCTTCGCCGAACCAGTGCACCTATACATCTAACAAGTGTATTAGGTGTGTTGGAGACACAAGAGACTTCTTGTATCTTAGTTGCAGGGTTGCTTGAGAGAGACCATCTTCAACCTCTACTTCCCTGAGTTCGATAAACCTTAGGTCATCCATTTGAGGGAAATTGCCGCTGTCCTACAAACCTCTGCGCTTGGAGGCCCAACATAGTCTACAAGAGTAGAAGCGTGTGTAGACATCAAGCTATTTCTGGCTTCATTGCCGGGGAGGTGAGCGCTTGAAGGTATATCTTTAGATCTTGCAATTAAATCTTTTTGTTTCTTGTTTTTATTTCACTAGTTATGCTTATGGACAACCCTGTTATTGGATCGTTGCTTGCGGGAAGACGCCCCACACCGGTGGTGGTTGCTCCTCCCCCTACTGAAATTGTGCCCTATGAAATACCAGCTGGTATTATCGATCATGTTTTGGCTAATCGTTATGCAGGAGACAGACATCCCCGTGAACACTTGCTATATCTGTCACAACTATGTTCATTATTTAAGCTTGCAGGTGTATCAAGGGAGTTTGTCATGAGGAAATTGTTCGCCGTATCACTTATAGATAAGGCTTCAGATTGGTATAAGCTTCTCGATAACTCGCACTTGCTTGATTGGCAAGAGCTTATGTCTCTCTTTTATACTAAGTTTTATCCTCTTCATGAAATCCATAAGAATAGGAATTATGTTTATAATTTCTATCCTCATGACGGAGAGAGCATAGCTCAAGCTTGGGGGAGACTGAAAACGTTAATGCTAAAAAGTCCTAACCATGGGCTCCCCAAGGATATGATTATTACTAATTTATATGCGAGGCTCTCTCGACAGGATAAAGATTTGCTCGATGCTTCCTCTATGGGTTCTTTCACAAACGAAAAGACTGATGCTAAATGAGAACTCCTTGAAAGAATTCAACGCAACACTGAAGATTGGGAGATCGACAAAGGTAAAGAGTCAGGTATAATTTATGAGTATGATTGCATTAAGTCCTTTGTTGAAACTACAAGTTTTAGTAAGTTTAGTGCTAAGTTTGGACTTGATTCTCAACTCCTTGTTGATTTCCTCAAATCTTTTGCTTCACATCTTAATATGCCTAAGGAGGATTGGATCAAGTATCATAAACTTTTTCAAGAGACTTGCAAAGAAAATGAAATTGTTCATGATGATTGCAACATGCATGATCCAATTCCTAAAAATGAAGTTTTATATAAGCATGTTAATTTTTGTGGAGTGGATAGACCTTGTGAAAGGCCTATGATTGAAGAAGAGAAGTATTGTAAGCAACATAAGCATGAAAGAACAATCACTTGGGTCAGAGATTAAAATGAAATTGCTAGAGAATTGTGTGACCTTTATCCTTTTACTTGTGAACTTTGCCGTATAGAGGGTCACTTTAATTTTCAATGCATGAACTTTCAAAACATAACTGTTAACCGGTTGTGTGATAACATGATCACCTCTGATCTTTATGATGAGCTTATGTTATTTTTGATGTGTGAAGAGTTATCAAAAAAGACTTCTTGGCTGGATGATAATGCCATAGGAATAAAAAACACTTTGCAAAATTGCCATCTCTATTGTGTTGTTAATTGCCATGAAAATGATTACATAAGTAAGATTAGAAAGGAGGGAACTTTACCAAAGTATAAAAATGTCTCTTATATTTCTGCTAATAAAAAGGAGAGTTTCTCCCAAGTTTCCCCTATTGTTTCTAATGATAAACCAGGATATGTGGAGAAGCTTCACCTACAACCACCCCCTCCTAAGGTGAAGAAGAAGAAAAAGAAGAGGAGGAGGAGGAGGAGCAAGAAGGAAGAAGAATGGGTATCAACCTGGCCTGAGCATATTCCTCCTATCAACTTTTATCCTAACGATTGTAAGTTTAAAGAAGAAGGTGAAGTTTATTGCCTTAATTATCATCTTGATGATACGTCCATAGGTACTATTGAAGATGATTTTGATTATGATATGCATGTTACTTATTGTGATTGGGAAAATGATGATAATGCTACTTATGATCTTGAAAATCTTTTTGGTACCAACTCTGAAAGTGATGATATGGGAGGCTCTAAGCTTGGGGATGATAGGATTGCAAGTCCTTTACCCACTAGTGATGTGATAATTGATAATTCTTTTGCTAGTAAGAATAAAGACAACATGTTTACAAATATAGTTGCTAGCGATGATAATGCTCTTCTCTACCATGATGATGTTATAACTCCAATCTATAGTGATTATAAAGGTACCTATGACATAAGGAGAAATTATCCTTATGAAACTTGTCATAATCATGGAGGGAATTACTCCCTTGTTGAACACCACCCTCCTAATATACAATTGATCTATAGTGTTCAAGTTGTTTATGATAGTCCTACTCCCACTATTACCAATGAGAAAGATTATGCTTATGTGGAGAGTAAGAGTACCTTTTTGCATGTGGATCATGGTAACAATGCTTTATGTGATGCTTATATTGTTGAGTTCATCCATGATGCCACTGAAATTTATAATGAGAGAGGGAGACTTGGTTCTAAATATCTTAATAATAAGAAGTTTCCTCTCTTTATGGTGAATACTTTGAAGTTATGCTTGTTTTGCCTTCCTATGCTAGTTGCTTTGTGCTTCAATGAATTATTCTATTGCAATATTCCTATGCATAGGAAGCATGTTAGGTTTAAATATGTTTGGTATTTGCTTCTTGATGCTCTCTTTTGTTCTTCAACTCTTATTCCTACGAGAGCATCATTAAAGTCTTATGCCTAGCTTAAAGGCATAAAAGAAAGCGCTTTTGGGAGGCAGCCCATAATGAATAAAATTTTATTTTGCTTTTGTTGTGTCTTGATGTTGTTACTACAGTAGCATCATCATTGTATCTTTACTTTTCATATTTGTGCCAAGTATAGCCTCTGATTGCTAGAAAGTTCAAAAGTTGTGAGGTGCTGTCCAGGAAACAGATTCTGTCCTTGGATAGAAAAATTCGTATAAAATCACCAGATCATCTTTTTGGTCTGACTTTTTTCGACAGCGTTCTCTATATAATTGTCTTTCGTGCGTCTGTTCTGAGTTTTTTTATTTGAGTTGCAGAAGTATCCCGAACAGATCAATTACTACCTGCTGTTCTGTTTTTCACATATTATGTCCTGTTTTGTCTTTCCTTTAGTTTGCAAACCAAGAGCTTGCTTTTTCTTTGCAAAAACCTTTTGGCAATCCTGAGAAACAGTAGAACTTCAAGAATATCTTTATTTCCAGCAAGGTATAATTATTTTATTAAGGGTACTAACCTCGCTAATCAGATTATGATGAGTTATGTATGAAGGGAGTTTTCAAGTGTGCGAGGGAAGATGATAAAAAGATTCAGGAGTGTCAAGCGCTCAAGCTTGGGGATGCCCCCGTGCACCCCCAAGAAATATTCAAGGAGACTCAAGCGTCTAAGCTTGGGGATGCCCCCGTGCATCCCCTTCTCCATCAACATTATCAGTTCGTCTTTCGTTCCGCTATATTTTTATCACTTCATGTGTTATGTGCTATGCTTGGAGCGTCTTGCTTTTAGTTTTCTTTTTAGTTTTTCATAACGAGTCGGAACTCAGCATTCCTTTATGTGGGAGAGAAACACGCTCCACTTCTACCTAGAACATAACATAGAATTTTCATATCTATCTTTGCTGTGTGTGTTCTTTGTCTTTTAATAGCTACTATCATGCTCTGCTCTTAGTATTCATGCTTATCCTTTCCAAGAGCTTTTGTTTAGTTGGTTGCTTGAACTCTCTTTAATTACCATGCTCACCTTATTAAGAGAGTTTGCTTCCGTTGCATTGGTTAATATTTCTATGATAAGGATGCTACGTGCATAACGGTGCTTAGTAGTTCAGGTTTCTTATGGTTAGTCTCAAATAGCTGGGGGATTCCCAATGTGTTATTGGAGTACCAACTTGATTTGTTTGCCTATGATGTGGTATGGTTTAGTAATATCTTCCTTCAAGAATTTATTTTGATTGACTTGGCGTATGCTCACACATATTTAAGACTGTAAAGAAAGTCTGTCAAGCCTTGATGATCTTTTGTTTCTGAGTAGCGATATAACTACCATGCCTGATTCAATGTTGCTTTGTCGTTCTGCATGATTATGACCGTCATTGCTCTTTTAGTTGGTCGCTCCCAGTCTTTTGCTAACCTCCACCTGTACTAAGCGGACTAACTGCTTGTGCATCCACATTCTTTTAATCCAGTTATGCCATATGAGTCCACCATATCTACCTATATGTGGTATTTCACCGCCACTCCAAGTAAATTTACATGTGCTACCTTTAAAACCTTCATTTTTGCAATACATAGCTCATGAGAAAGTAGCTTAAAAACTATTGTGGTAAAGAATATGTCGCTTATGTATCTTATTTCTTATAAGTTGCTTGCTGAGCGGTATCCATGTTTCTGGGGATGCCATCAACTGTTACACTTTTGTTGAATATCATGTGAGTTGCTATGCATGTTCGTCTTGTCCGAAGTAAGGGTGATTTGCCATGAGTTGAATGGTTTGAGTATGCATATTGTTAGAGAAGAACATTGGGCCGCCAACCAAAGCCATGTATCATGGTGGAAGTTTTAGCTTGGACATTAATCCTCAACCTCTTATAAATGCTTAAGCATTAAAGAGGAGTCCATTATCTATTTTCTATGTTGTCCCGATATGGATGTCCTCAAGTTGAGATCTATCAAAAACGAGAAATCAAATGCGATTTATCTCCTTGGACCTTTGTACAGGTGGCATAGAGGTACCCCTTTGTGACACTTGGTTGAAACATATGTAATGCAATGATAACCCATGGAAATCCGAGCTAATTAGGACAAGGTGCGAGCACTATTGGTATTCGATGCATGAGGCTTGCAACTTATATGATGTCTTATGCATAGCACATATGAAGTATTACTACCGTTGACAAAATTGCTTCTATGTTTTCAAAATAAAAAGCTCTAGCACATGACCATTCTTTTACTTTTATGTTGAGTCTCCACCTTCTTTTAAAAGCACCAACTACTGAGAGCATGATTGTCATTCTGAGTGTAATGTGCATTGTCCCAAAGTAGCATTGTCTTTTGCATGATTGTGATATTGTTTATTTTGAGATCATTGTATCTAGTCATCACTTAAACCTTGAAGGTGCCCCTGCATTTATGTTTTGCATCACTAAAGGGGGCAAGCTAGATATCACTTTATCATATTTGCACATCATGTTCATTGCAAATCTTTTTGATGTTTCAGTTTCATATTGTAAAACTTTCAGTCATTTGTGATTTTCTCATGAGGCAACTTAATTACTATAGAATCATTGTCTCAATAAGCTTTTTTCATATGACTATAAAAAGTCCTATATGGTTAATAGCATGTCATCACAGAAATTATTCTTGTTATCATTTACCTACTCGAGGACGAGCAGGAATTAAGCTTGGGGATGTTGATACGTCCAAAACGTATCTATAATTTCTGCTTGCTCCATGCCACTTTTGGGTGATATTGCTATGATATTTATACACTTCCATACACTTTTGATCATATTTGGACTAACCTATTAACTCAGTGCACCCCAGTGCCAGTTTCTGTTTTCGGCTGTTTTTGTATTTCAGGTTTTCACATTACGAGAACTGCCAGGAAAAATCCGAAAAAATATATAAAAAATCAGCATTCCAGGAGCTACCGTGCGGCCAAAGTACAACCGGGGGGACCCACAGGGGCTCCAGGCGCCCTGTGGGCGCGCCCCCCCCCTGGGCCACGCCAGGGGGGCGCCTGGGCCCCCCGAGGCACCTCCGATGCCCCCCTTTGGCATATATTTAAAGCGTGTCGAGGAAACCCTGATTCCGGACCCCTTTTCTCCAGACGCGATTCCGATCTCCGCCGCCATCGCCATCAAGCTTCGGGGGACCAGAATTCCTGCGCCGGCACCCTGCCGGGACGGGGAAGTGCCCCCGGATTCATCTCCATCGACGTTGCTTCCTCCCTCCATGATGCGGGAGTAGTTCCTCCTCGGGGCTGAGGTTCTTACCAGTAGCTATGTGGTCAATTCTCTCTCCCATGATGTGATCTTCGTTGTGATCATAGGCTATGTTAATCTAGGGTGATCCCATGATATTTCCCCTTCCTCTATGTATTGGATTGATGTACTCACTTGTCTTTATCTAGTATAATCTCCGAGACCAAGGTGACAGCGGTCTATTGGACATGGATTAGAAAAGTATTTTCATGAGTGATTTCCTCTCTTGTGTGTTGATTGAAGATTGAGAGTCTCTTGGTGCTTGTCTTTGACTATCCTTTAGATATATTGTGGTGATTGTGGGACTCTCTTTGGATGGCCGCGGTGACATTGGGAAATCCTTAGATTGAGAACTACGAACTTTGAGGTGTGCTTTTGTAGCCCTACATAATTCTCGTCCTCTCTTGACCACGAAGGAATGACCTCCGAGAGTGTCCCCTTTGCATGTTTTATGAGAAATATCATGTGATTCGATTATGTTAATGTTGTTGGGAGTTGCCACTAGTGAAAGTATGAAACCTAGGCCTTGTTTCCATCATTGCAACACCATTTGTGCTCACGTTTACCACTTGTCTGCTTGCTGCACTTTTTATTACAGATTTATATTACTTTGTTTTGCCATCCATATCACTTGCCATTTAACATCTCTTCGTCGAACTAGTGCACCTATACATCTAACAAGTGTATTAGGTGTGTTGGGGACACAAGAGACTTCTTGTATATTAGTTGCAGGGTTGCTTGAGAGAGAACATCTTCAACCTCTACTTCCCTGAGTTCGATAAACCTTGGGTCATCCATTTGAGGGAAATTGCCGCTGTCCTACAAACCTCTGCGCTTGGAGGCCCAACATAGTCTACAAGAGTAGAAGCGTGTGTAGACATCACCCGCCCGTCCGCGCAATATCCGTTTCACCCCAAAAGCAGCGCAAACTTGGGCCGCGGATGGGTCGAAAGCGGACATAAAAGAGACAAAAGTCTATTTGCGCACACTCGTTGGGCTGTCTGATTTGACCGTTTTGCCCCAAACGGACGGGGCCGGACAGGATGGGGTCGCGCGCTGGAGTTGGCCTAAAGTCAGCAACTTCTAAACGGCGACCCATTTTGTCCGTCAATATTCACGTGGGTTGTCGCGGACATAGCGGCTCATCAAGTATCTCCCGCGTTTTTGCAAATGACGATCACAGATCACAGATTCACGGGTTAGCGATGGCGGACGTTCTTTTTTTAATCTGAGCGTGCGGGGGGCGTCCTCATCCTCTTTCAGCCTCTTGTCCTCATCTAACCACCATGCGGCTCCCCCGTCGGCAACAACTCTAGCCGAGCATGCGCCATCATGGGCTTCTTCTCCAGCAAGAACAAGGGGAAGGCCCCCATCGGCTCTTCACGTGTGCTCGTGCCCCCAGTGCCGTGGTGCACGCGGAGGAGGAACGGTGCCGGAGCAGCGCCTCAATCCCGTCTATGCAACAGACTCTCCCGATTGGAAGCTCTGGTTCGCCCTCGAGCACGAGGAGCGGCGCCGGCGCGACATCCAGCACGTGCGGCCTGGCACCCCACCGCCCACCATCATGCGTGACGAGGACCTGGAGGAGGAGGTCGCCTACCAGTCATTGCTTGTGGCTGCACAACGACCTCCCGTACGCACCACCATTCTGTCGAACATGTGGTGTGCATGCACTCCCCTGCACCTCACCTCGCCTCTGAGCTCGCTTCGAGCGCGCTCAGGCCAACTCCAGCGCACGATCCCAAACGGATGTCCGCTTTGTCCGGATTTCATCCGTTTGGGGTGGCAATGGGCGCCAAATCGGCATGTGTGTCCGGGTTACGTTCGATGCGCCAAACACGGTCGACCAACCCCAAAACGTTTGTTGCGCCCGCCCCCGCTGTGGCATCTCGTGGCCGCGCCCGTGCCCGCTGTCGCTATTCGCGCTCACTCGCAATGGTCGCCTGCCTGTGCCCTGATCCGGTCCTGCCGCGCCCGTAGCCGTCGCCGCTCGCCGTGCGCGCCACGTTGCCCGCCCTGCCGCGCCCGCATCCGCCTCGCCCCACTCGTCACCGCGCCTAGCCGCCAGCCCGCGCCCTGCTCCGGTCTACCGCGCCCGCAGCCGGTCGCTGCTCACCAACTCCCAGAGACCGGCCAACTCCCCTAGTTGCGTGCCTACCGCGTCAATTCGGGTACGCATGGTGCCAGGCAATGGACATGGCGCGGCGGGTTGTGGTGGTTCTGTGGGACTTGGAGCATCTCTAGTCGTTCGTCCCCCCAAGGGCTAGAAAAAGCGCCGCTTTGGGGCGAACCGGCGATATTTCCGCCATGGGGGCGATCTGGTTCCCAGCCGCCGCCCCCAAGACGCATATTTTTAAACACTTTATAAAAGATATTCGGCCAAAATTTCACAAAACAGGACAAAGTTTCGGCAAACACTACATAAAATTCGGCGTTCCACATTTTTTTACATAAAAAATAAAGGGTCACGCCTATAGGCCGAAGAACTCGATGGATGCAGCGTAATCGCCATCGTCGCCGCCGTCGTCGTTGTTCTGCTCCTTCTTCACGCGGCCGTCCCTGCTGGACCCCTGCCCGGGGTCACCTTGGCAGACAGGTTTCGCGGGTGGCCACGCGTCGTCGTCGCTATCCTCAAGCACGATGAAGCCCCCTCGTCGCGCCCACAGGGTGCGCGGTAATCTCCTCCAGGGCGCGGTGCTCGAGCTCCATCTCCAGTCGGGCCCAATCTTCCCGCGCCCACTTCATGGTCGCCTCATCGTCGATCGGGTCGTTCTGCTCGGTCTTCATGGTGGCGAGCCCCGGCCCCGTCTTCGGCTTGACGAGGCGGGGAGAAGCCGGGGAGGAGGCACGGCCGCCCTCGTTGATGACGATGCCGGCGCTGCGCGTGCGCCGGCCGAGCGGCGTTTCCACGGGCTCGGGTTTGACGCTGATGAGCACCGGCGACCCAGAGGAGTGAGAGGAGGATCGGGAGGAGGAGGAGGAGGAAGACCCGCCCAGCATTCGTCGTGGCAACCACGGGCGGCCACTCCGCTGGGGGGCGGGGTCGCCAGGTACTGGAGCGGCGGATCATTGCCGCCCTCGAGGTACTCGAGGACGGCGTGTTGCGTGCGGCCGGGGATGCCCCACCACAGGCGGCGGCCGTCGCTGTTTTTGCGCCCCTGACCACCAGAGCGTTGTTGATGGAGGCAAGCCGCTGAGCCTGTCGGCGTTGGAAGTACGCCTCTCATGCCTCGTGGTTGCCGGCGACGTACTCTGGGAGGGCGCGCTCCTCCTCCGGCAAGGAGGCCCGAACACGCTCGATCTCGCGCGTGGAAGTATTTGGGGTGCTCGACGGCAGGCATAGGGGGGACAGGGACGCCCTCGGCGCTGAGCCTTCACCGCCCCGGCGCGCGCATGTCGGGGGGCGCCGGGTAGTTCGTCTTGTGGAGGAGTTGAGCTTCCCACTCGTGAAGAGAGTGGTGGCCGAAGCCGTTGGCCGCCGCCGCGTCGCCAGCGAACCGTCCACTCATCGAGGGTGTGCGTGCACGCGGTGGCTAGACGGGGAAAGACGGAGAGAGAGGGCATCGGCGACGAGAGAAGGGGAGCTGCGGATGAGTGCATCCACCGGTGAGGGAGGGAGCATCTTTTATAGTGACCGAGGGGCGGCAACGCGTGTGTACGCGTGGCGGGAGGGGGCGCGTCGCCGCACTGCGCCGCCCGTGAGGAAGCAATGGAAGGCTGACCGGCGGTAGCCTTGGCATTGATTCTCCGCGGGAAACCGAGGCGATGAGGACGACGACGCGCGTGGGTCGCTGACTCAGCGGGCCGCCGTTTTTCCACGCCAAAACATTGCCCCGGGTGCCTCAGCACGCCGGGTTCGGCCTGGATCCACCGACGCCAGTTTCGGGTCTAACCGGTGAAAAATGAACTTCTGGAAACGTGACTGGACCATTTTTCGGACGCCAGCGTTAAAAAAGGGACTTGGGGCGTGTTGAGGACGCGGCTGAAGATGCGCTTATATACCAGTGGTTGGTTATGCTGGAGAGGAGCACTATTGCGGGGACGCCTGTGTATGCTAGCTGGTTGGACTTTCAGCATGGCGTACGCCAGCCTTCGAGCTTGCCGAACGGCCACCTCGGTTCTTGAAAGAGAGAGATCGTGGGAGAGGATGAATATGACATGTAGACTCACATTAGTTAGGCCAACTCCAGCACGCGACTCCATCATGTCCGATCGCGTTCGTTTGGGGTAAAATGGACGAGCCAGACGGTCCAGCGCGCGGACGCAAAAAGACTTTTGTCCGTTTTTTGTCCGCTTTCGACCCATCACCGGTCCAAGTTTGGGCCGCTTTTGGGGTGAAACGGACAGCATGCGAACGGGTTGGCCGTGTGCGCGTGTCCTCCCCTGGCCCGCCCGTCGGTGGCACAGGGACCCCTTTTTCTATCCGCCTCTCCCCTCTACAGCTGCACCCCCTCTGCTCTTCTTCCTCTCGCCGCCGCCGCCGCCGCTGCCATTGCAGCTGTGCAGCTCGGATGTGCGCTCGCTCGCACAGCCCCCTTCCCCTCAACGCCCCCGAGCTACCCAACCACGGCTAAATGATTTGCGCACCCGACGCCCGGATTTGGAGCGGATCCGGTCGGTCTTAGGCTCGCCCGGCTATGGGAGGCCGCGCCGCGCCATGGACTGGCCGGGCACCGGGTCAGAAGGCCCCGGCAAGGCCGCAAGGCCGCATGCAGGTAGTGGCTCCTCCTTTATCCGCTCGGATCTACACTGTCGGTGGTCCGTCGACAGATACACGAATGGCGGTCGGCCGAACTCGGTGCTAGCCCAAAAGCTCATCGGCGCACCGTTGCCACTCATTAAGTGCGACGACTGCCCAAATAAGGTCGTGCGTCGCGTGTGTACAACGCCGGAACATCTCAGATGGGTGTTCATCAAGTGCTTAAACGAAGGGGTATGTGTGCTACTTTAGCTTCGGTTGTGCTCTCATATTTGACTAGTTGTGCTACTTAAAATTTTATTGTGTAGAATGGATGCAAGTTTTGCTATTGGAAAAAAGAGTACATTGAGATATTGATAGAGTGCAATTTAGTATATGTTTGTGCACTTTTAGCTAGCATAGCGGCTAGAGATGAGACTAGTGCACTTGTTGCTATAATAGAGGCTGGACATGAGACTAGATGTGAGGAAGCAATGTCTACTTCTTTACACTTGAAGAAAAAAGAAGCATGTAAGATCGAGTCTCCACAGATCAACAATGAATGCATCTAGAAGGTACTGATCCAACTTACAGGAGTAGTTACGAAAGTTGGATATCTTCTAAAATGTATTCTTGTGGTTCTTGTTTTCTTTGGTCTTATTTTTTCTAGTCAAAATTTGGTGATGTATTCCCATGCATCAAATATCAATGATGAAAAAAAAGTTATGAACTTGCAATGAAAATGT
Organism: Secale cereale; assembly: GCA_902687465.1. Classification (NCBI taxonomy): domain Eukaryota; kingdom Viridiplantae; phylum Streptophyta; class Magnoliopsida; order Poales; family Poaceae; genus Secale; species Secale cereale. Next base: position 100,465,866 of record LR738711.1, on the reverse strand, counting down.
ACGCGGACAGGATGCGGCCGGGATGCGGCCGCGCGTTGGGCGCACGACTACCGCATCCCAGAAACTGTCCGGACACGATCCCATTGTCCTACTCAAACGGACAGAATTCGGGCAAAACGGACGTCTGTTTGGGGTCGTGCGCTGGAGTTGGCCTTAGTGACAGCAGAATGTGATCCCGGCCTGGTTTTTTATTTTCGTAGCCCACCAAATTAGTCTACATGGATCTGGGGTTGGGATTGAACGGGATCGATGAGTTGAGGGTATCAATTTTACGGACCGAGAGTTTAAGGTTTAATTCGGCTAATTTATATGAATTTAAGGTTTAAAATAGATTTCACTGTAACCAGTGTGTCCATGGCCATGCGTGCACTGGACCAAGACCAAAACTTTTGGTCCGACCGCGGCGATGGCCTCACAAGCGCAGAGGAAATTACACAAACCACATACTTTTGGTGCTAGTTTCCCACAAAATACTCATTTTACAGGTTTGTTGCACAAAACATCATATTTTAGAGTAATTCGTTGCAACTAGTTCTAATCCACCATTTGGGTGTGTTAACATGATTCCTGACAAGTGGATTCGGTTTGTAAGTGCAACGGTGGCAAAAACAAAAACAGCTACATCAGTAGCCAACTAGAATTATCAATATCTCAAAATTCTTTGCTCCAATTGAGCTGGATTTTTTTCTAGAATATCAGTGAGTGCACACATGATTTATTGTTTTTTTTTGTATTTTTTGAAAATGTTAAATCTGAACAAAGATATTGAATGAACCAACTAACACGGCAAAACCTTCCAGTATTTGGATGTTAAAACCTCATGGCGGTAATCTTTTTGCGTGTGCGAATGATGTCAGTAATTGTCACATGACAACTACTTGGATGCTAAAACCTTATGACGATAATTTTTTGGTGCATGAGACTTGATGATGATGATGTCAATAATGCCTTTATGGCAACCACTTGGGATGCGAAAGCCTGACAGTGACTATATCTCCCATATCTTGTTGCTACTGATTTTAATTTATGAATATTGTGCCTATTTATGAATTGCTTTAGAAATGTATAGCAATCTTATGTTTTTCATATGAAAGTTGGTGGTATGCTAAGCTAGATGTAACCAGTAATAAATCTGGAAAGTTTCAGCCGGTTTGGATCACGTTATAATGAGATATTCGCAGTTCACATTGATGCATACATTTTTCCACTCAAAATTCAAAAATTTCAAAAACAAACAGAACAATCCTGTAAATCATACATGTATCAAATACTCTTCTGGAAAAAAGTCAGCTCATTTGGACCAACAGTTTGTGAGATATTTGCAATGTTAGTTGACTCGTTGAATTTTTTGACCTAATTTAACCTTTAAAAAAAAGTAAAAAACAAACAAATAAATCATACATGCACTCACTAATATTCCGAAAATTTTAGCTCAATTGAAGCAAAGAATTGTGAGAAATTGACATTTCTAGTTGGTTGCTGACGCGGTATGTTTTTTTGGTCGCAGTGCACTTACAAACTAGACCCACTTGTCAAAAATCATGTCAACACACCCAAATGATGGATTAGACTTAGCTGCAATGAATTACCCCGATACATGATGTACTGTGCAACATCAGCACCAAAAATAGGTGGTTTGTGCAATTTTCTCCGGGCGCCCATGGTACACCCCTCTGCAGTGTCAGTCGTTGGATCCGGGATAGGAAGGGCGACATCCAGTATCGAACAGGATGAGCATGCAGGTGATCGGGGAGTGAGTCACATTAACGTCGCCAGGATAAGGAAAAAGTCCATTTTAAACCCTGAATTTGTAGAGGTTCGGCGAAATGAACCCCAAGTCGAAATCTCGGTCGATTGCACCCTGAACTATGCAATCCCGGTCTAAATCAAACCTTCGGGTCGTTTGGATGGCCGGGATTCACACATTTCGCAGAGGGCGCACACCAACTCCTGCTGGGCCAGCCCGCTTTAGTTTTTTTTCATTCAAAAACAAAATTCACAAAGGGCGCTACTCCCTGCTGGGCCGGCCCGCATAATTTTCTTCATTAAAAAGAAAAAAATCCCCTCAAACACAAGACCCCATGCTGGTGTTGTTTGATCGAAAAAAAGAAACTTGTGAATTAGAATTTCAAAAATAAAAAATAGCTTACAAATTTTGAAAAAGAAATCAGGGATCTAAAAAAAGTGCAACAATTTTGAAAAGAAGTTCATGGGTTTTCAAAAGAAAAGTCCACAGATTTGGGGAAAAATTTCATAGATTTTGAAAAAGAAACTGTAAAATTGAAAAAGTGTTCGTACATATTTTTTCTTTTTTTCCACGTATATATACAAAGTTCATTGCGTATATTAAGGAAATGTTCACAGTAATTTCCAAAATTTCACTCATTTAAAAATAAAATTCATCTCGTATTAGAAATTTGTTCAGTGTATATCGCACAATTTTTGAATATTTATTAGGAAATGGTTCAACATATATTACAAAAATGTTCATTTATTAATATTTTTCAAAAATGCTATCATATATTTGCTGCGAGTTTGAATTATCTTCCACGCACCTTTTCATTTTTGTCCGCGTTTCCAAAAATGCGTACATTACAAATTTTGTGCGCTTTTTTTAAAAGTTTTTTATTTAACTTTTTTGTCGCAAAATTAAAAACGTTCCTGTTATATATTTTCTAAAATTACTAAAAACTGTTCTAAATCTCAAAAAGTGTTACAATTTTTCTTAATTTGTTTTTTTTTCAGATCTCTTTTTAAAATTGTTTGTGTTTTCGGAATTTGTTTGGGGTTTGCAAATTTTGTTCGTGTTTCATTTTGAAATCAGAATTACAAAACACCTTCACTTCTACAAAAATATGGAATACAAAAAGTATGGCATCTTAAAACTGCTTGCAATTTTCAAGAAATGTTTTTGAATATATGTTCCAATCTCAACGCTGATGTCTATTCTTATATATTTCCGCACCTTGGTGTTCAGGTTGTTGTTCGTTGTGTAGTCGCTGGCTCACTGTTGGTCTCCGGCTCTCCGCGGTCGTGGGATCAATTCCTGGTACTCGCTGTTGAATTTCTTTTTTTTTTGTCGCGTGGAAAAGAAACAATGGACAGGTTGGTGGGCCGGCCCAGTCATGCATCAAGCTTGTGTGTTGAGTTGCTGACATGCCGCTTCTTGGCCGTCAGCTAGACAAATCCTAATTAACTGTAGCCAGGGTTAATTTAGACCGGTATTACATAATTTAAGGTGTAATCGACCGAAATTTCGACTTAAAGGTTCATTTCATTGAACACCTACAAATTTAGGATTTAAAATGGACTTTTTTCCCGGGATAAATTAAGGAGAGTAGTACTCTCGTGTGCAAGGCGAGATAACTTTCCCAGCCACCGGTGTGCGTCGGGTTCACGTCGCATTCACACACCCGGTTCGGCATGCAGAGACAAGCGAGTAGCCTTTTGCTCTGCCTGGCTTGGATCTGCGCGAGCCAGTTGGCTGGGGACTCGGGCCGTGATGGATGGCCGGCTCGCTTCCCGGTCGTGTGCCAAAAGTTGGCGTGGACCGACGTGTGATGGCGCACCCGCGATGGCGGTCCGGAGTGACAGCGCGCGCGCCGCGCACGGCAACTCACGTAGCCGCCTGCGGCCCGCGAGCCGGGTGAACTCGTACGTGTCCGAGCTCCCCGCTTGCTCCTGCACACCTTTTTTTTTTATAGAAAAGGAGGATGACCCCGGCCTCTGCATATGGGAGATGCATGCAGTCATTTTATTGATTATTCTCGACGTCCTTACAAAGTATTACAGCAACATGTCTGAATCCGCCATCTTGGCAACATATGCCGCTAGTCATATCCAAATGATGAAGGCGTGCTAGCTGGGCCACTACCCAAACCACTCATCTAAGCCTAACATCAAAATGATGAAGGGGTGCTAGCTGGACCACTACCCAGACCACTCACCTAAGCCTAACATCAAAATCCGGAAGCCCCAGCCGAGCCACATACCGGGTCTGGGGTACAAACCGGTCTGACGCACTCGTGTGCGTCGCCGCCATCTTCCACAGGTCCGTCTTCAGAGCAAATATTGAGGCTTCTACCTTGTCTGGCCACTCAGCCATCGACGTCACCATGACACCAGACAGCTTCGTCCTCCTGCGCGAGTCCATCGCCACACATCGGACGCCGAATCTCCACTGCGGCACGCCGCCGAGATACGCCACCATCAATGAGTAGGATGAAGCACCGCTCCGCCGAGTCCGGCAGGGCTGCTGAAGACCAAGCACCGTGGAAGAAAGACTCCGAAGCTGAGCACATAGGCGGCAGAGCGCCAACGCACCGCCACCAGACGAACTCTGACCACGCCACCAACCGCCGCCAAGCAACCAAAGCATCACATCCATCCCAAGCTCACCACGAACGACACCCCCAAGAGGGTGACGACGCCCGGAGCGCCGCTGTCGCTCGATCCGGCAAGGATTTGGGCTTTCGCCCAGCATACGAGTTGGGTGGAAGGAAGAGGGAAAGGAGGCAACCTGGACGGCGCCTACAAGAAGGGTACGACGCCCTCGGGCGTCGCCGCCGTCGTGGCCAGCACTGCTGGCCTCGGATTTCTCCGGAGCCACCTCCCACCTCCAGCCGCCAAACAAGTACCACTCCGGCGACAAAGGCCGTCCAAAGCAGGACCATCGGAGGCAGCCCTGGTTGAAGTAGACGGAGGCCTTCAGATCTGGATCGGGCGCCGCTGAGACGCCCGCACCACAGCCGCCACCTGCCGCCGCCTCGCCGCCCCGCGGCCGAGGAAGAACGGCCAGCAACAACGAGCACCGGTCACTGCAGACCCGGCGTCGATGCACCAGCCAAGGCCGCCGCCACGGATCCAAAGCCCCCCGAGGAAGAACGGGGCGGCCAGATCCTCGCCGGCACCTTCACACCGGCGACCTAGCGGCGAGCCGGCGGCCACCTCCGGTGGCGACGAGGGAGAGAAGAAGTGGGGGAGAGGGCCGGCAGCGGGCTAGGGTTACGCCGCCCGGGTCGCCCCTGAGGGAGCGACGCGGGGGCCTTCGCTCGTGTATTCCTTTGTTCGGGCGATAGGCAGTGGCGTCAGTTGTCGTGATTCATACGTTCTGTTAGAAGGGAGAGAGGGGTTTGATGGAATAGTTGTTGTATTGCTTGAGCCTCGTGGGCACATATATATATATAT
>LR738711.1:100243875-100460427 GCA_902687465.1 Secale cereale | reverse complement strand
AAGTACAATGATCTACTTGGAGTACAAGACAAGCCAGAACAAATCCTAGTCTATCTATTCTTTCCTAATAAACATTATACTCAACATCCCCCCGCAGTCACAACGGTAGCGACGCAGACGATGAGACTGGAGAAGAATCCGAAGGCAAGCCGACGGACACCCCCCCACAGTCGGAACGGTCGACGCATCGTGGAGTCGTGACTGGAGTGGAAACCGACAAGGTTGCTCAAGCAGGCGGTAGCCCTTTGTGCCGTTTGTCGATGTAGTCGAGAGCGTAGGATGGTGTAGCCGTTGTCGAGGTTGCCGTGTGAAGAATGCCGTGGTCGATGTCGAGTCGGGGTAGCCGGTGTCGAGGAAGTCGCCGTGGAGCCGCGGGCGCAAGGGGGCGCCGGGTTAGCATGGGCGCTGTGGTGTCGAAGTAGTGGTGCGCCGGGAAGAAGATGGTGTTGATGATGTGTCGCGGCGGGTTTGCCAAGCCCGGGGATACATCGTAGACGAAGGCACGCACCGGTGTTGCCAGCACCGGGCATGCGTAGACGGACGAAGTCGAAGTTGACGAAGCACCGACCAGGCTTGCCAGGCTCGGGGACACGTCGTGGATGAAGGCACGCATCAGTGTTGCCAGCACCGGGCATGCGTAGACGAGGGACCTGCACGAGTTGTACGCCATGTCGGAGAAGTCGGAGGGGCCAGCAGAGAAGAACTCGACGACGATTGCGGCGTCCATCGGCGCGGGGCCGACGTCACCAACAATGGTCGAAGTAGACGAAGTGGTCGGGGTAGATGATGGCGATGCTGGCGACGGGCTGGTTCTTGGACGAAGACGAAGGGGGTGGACGGGCGGCGGCGGCGGCTACGAAGGTAGCGGCGGCGGCGGCCAAAGAAGAGCGGCGGCGGCGGCCTGACGGCGGCGGCGACGGTTAGGTTAGGTTTGCGGCGGCGGTGCTCAAAGTATGCGAAGAACCCTGACAGCGTGACGAAGACCGGCACGGACGGTGGCATTCCCGCGCCAAGGGAGACGGCGTGGCGTATACCATGAGAGGTCGACGCGCGGTGACGGCGTAGTGGACCGCGGGCCGCGACGCTACGGCCCGAAGGGGCGAGCAGCGGCGGCAGGCGGGTCGGGGCGACGGCGGGAAGACCTCGGGGCGGCGGCGGGGACCGCGTGCCGCGACGATGCGGCCCGAAGGGGCGACGCAACGGCGGTTCACGAGTCGGTGCAACCGCGGGGACGGCCTCGGGGCGGCGGCGGGGACCGCGTATCGCAGCACTACGGCCCGAATGGGCGATGCAGCGGCGATGCACGAGTCCATCACGCGGCGTAGATGAGGCGGATCGCGGCGACGAGCGGGTGATCATGCCCATCGCGCGTGAGGTCGGGGACGTCGCTTGATGGAGGCGTGGTGGCAGCGGAGTCCTGGATGAGGCCGACGACGGCGGACGGCGTGGGACGTCAGCGCGGGCACCCGGGCTGCCAAAGCAGCGCCGGCGCCTGGGCAGCGAGGCCCAAGCGACCAACGGAGCAGCGACGCGTGGGTTGAGGCAGCCGACGAGCCTGATGCAGCCGAGGACGAGGCCGACGAGGTAGACCGCCGAGCCGCCGTGCAGACGCGGCGGAGACGGGTGACGTGGATCGATGGGCGGGCCGGCGCGCGAGCGACTGCTATGATTGGTCGTCGCATGGCGCGAGGCCCCCGGGTCGGTGATGCAGGTGTATCGGTCGGAGGAGGGCGGTGACGGCCGGCGCGCGGACGACGGCTGGCCCAAATAGGCCGCCTCGGCACGCGTGGCCGCCGGGTCGGAGGAGAGGCCGGCAGGTCGTGCCAGGGTCGGAGTAGAGGCGCACGGGGCCAACGGCGACGGTGGGCGACGCAAACCGATCAAGATTAGATCAGAAAATCAAAAAGAAAGACGCCGTCAAAACGACCGGCGAGAGAGCGAAAAAACCCGGAGCAATGGCTCGGGAAAAAGACTTTCTAGGGCAGCCGGCCAACACGGCCGGAGGACGAACCCTAGGTACGGGCGGCGCGGCCCCCGGTGACGGTCATGGAGGCCGACCGTCCCGGGGGCGGCGAGCGGGTGCGGAAGCGGTGGCGGCTAGGGTTTAGGATCGACTTGCGATAGATACCATGTTAGAAGGGAGAGAGGGGTTTGGTGGAATAGTTGTTGTATTGCTTGAGCCTCGTGGGCATATATATATAGAAGTACAATGATCTACTTGGAGTACAAGACAAGCCAGAACAAATCCTAGTCTATCTCTTCTTTCCTAATAAACATTATACTCAACACGTTCTATATCAACTCCTGCACACCTGCTTGCAAGTTTGCAACTGCACCGTGTGTTACAACATGAGAGGCGAATGCATGCAGGAAGCACGTAGCGAAAGACCCAAGAAGGTGCGGCCGATCCACATCGGTCAGGGCCCAAACCCTCGTCCTTTTCGTTTTTAAGCAAGGTGCATGCAAACGCAGATTTTTTGTCCAAAAGACCCCTTCCTCAGTGCATATGACAAAAAAGACCACCTCCAAAATAAATTGTCAAAAAGGACCCCTGGCCAGTGGCGGCAGGCGACACATGGCCACCTGCCGCCACAGCAGGAGGCGGTGGGCCCTGCCGCCACCCGGGGAGGCGGCCGCCTGTCCAGAACGGGTTTCACCCGCCGGGATGGAACGGGGCAGGGCAGGCGGTCCCTGCCGCCATCGCGTGAGGCGGCCTCTGCTGTAGCTGTCCCTGGAGGGCCGACCGCATAGGACATGACGGCGGGCCAGGCCGCCACTGCGGCAGGCGGCCGCACAGATTCCGATTTCAGCGCTGATTTCCACGTGCAATGACGCTTCTTTCCACACGGCGCTGATTCCGATTTCGCTGATTCCCGCCCGCCTAAATTTTGACGGCTTGTGCCGACACTCAGCGATGGCTGTGCACTCGCTGCTCGAGCGGGAATCACTCATTTTGCTTTAACGGACGCGGACGCGACCGCATCAATCACTCAGTTATGCTTTTGCTTTAGCGGACGCCACCGCATCAGTCACTCAGTTATGCTTTTGCTTTAGCGGACGTGACCGCATCAGTCATTCAGTTATGCTTTTGCTTTAGCGGACGCGACCGCATCAGTCACTCAGTTATGCTTTTGCTGCAGACGACTGGACGGCATCAATCAATCAACACTGTTTAGTATCACACGTGTTTCCTGGCGAAAATTTTGTTAATGCCTATTTTGTCCCCATCATTTGTCGTCTGAGCCTATAAAAGGAGACACCGAGGATCTCGTCATCCTCATCCACCCATCCTCGAAATATCCACTGCGCAAAGTGTGTAACATATTATTTTCAGTCGGTATGAGTTTGCCTTGCTCGGATCAAAGCATTAGGCCTAGGAAAATGAAGAATGCAAGTTTGCCTCCGGGTGTGGCAGTCTTGCGATGTTGGTGTGGCGATCTTTGCAAGGTGAAGGAGGTGACGGATTTCTCAGATTGGTTGGGCATGAAGTTTTTCATGTGCGCCAATTATGAGGAGGATCCACCCGTACCTTCTTCAGAGTATGACAAGCCTTCGGTATGATTTAACCATCACGAATAAGTATATTGTAGTTTTGTTGTTGTTTCTTTATTAACATTCTTGTTTTGTTTGTAGTCACCCCCACCTCTGTGCATGTACTATCATTGGATCGGCACGGAGAAGCCAGCTTGGGCAGTGACTGAGATTCGTGAAAGGAGTCGCCGTGCATGGGGTAGTTTATTTGCGGAAGAACGACGTGAGAAGGCGGAAGCTGAAGAGAAAGCAGAGCAAGAGAGGGAGTTAAGAGAATACTACGCCGAGCAACGCCATATTTTTCAGGAAATAGGGAAGAAAAACAAGGAAGAGGCTCGTCGCATGGAGGAGCAGGAACGACAGCGAAAGGAGGCTCGTGAGGCGGAGAGACGGAGAAAGAAAGAAAGGGCTCGTGAGGCGAAGGCAGCAGAAGAAGCTGGTGATGGAAATAATGTCTAACACAACAAAGAACACATAGTTAAGAACTAAACAAAACGAGTACAAACATCATGCATGCAAACGAAACCAATAAAAATGGATAGATCTAACCTTCGTCTATCTTTTCTTCAACTTCAACATATTCAAAATCCAACTCCAAATCGCCCTAAATCATGAGTCAAAGTGCCTACGAAGGTTTCTTTTCTCAGTGTTCTTACACACTCACACACTCACACACTAGAAGAGAGAAGAGGAGGAAAAGAGAAGGCTACGGCTAAGCCAGCGAGCAGCTATATAAAAGGAAGAGGATCTTTGTAGTGTCGGCACAACAGGTTCCCGTAGCCTCAAATTCCAGCAGCGAGTGAGTGATTCTCGCAGTACCATCGCATCCGCTGAGGCAAAATAAGTGATATCCGATCATCAGATTCCCGCTCGTGGAAATAAGCGTCGCGTGGAAATCATTGCGGTTGAAAGAAGCGCCGTGAAATTAGCGTCGCGTGCGAATCTGAAATCAGCAACCCGGAATTATGCACCGTCTGCCTGGAAATCAGTGCCCTGACATTACGCACCGTCAGCCATGGAATTTAGCGACCAGAAGGCCGAAGATTCCCACGCGGCCGCCTCTCCCTATGGCGTTCGGGCCCGCCGTCCCGTCGAGCGCACAGCGCAGCCTGTCGGCCTGGGCGCGGCAGCGGCAGAGGTGGCCGCCTCCCTTGGTGGCGGCAGGGCCCACTTCCCTTGCTCCGTTCCGTTCCGGCTCGACGCACTGCTGCAAACACGTTTCAGCAGGCATGCCGCCTCCTGGCGCGGCTGCAGGGCCCGCCGCCTCGAGGCGTGGCGGCAGGTGCCATGTGTCGCCTGCCGCGCCCGCCGCCACTGCCGAGGGGGTCCTTTTTGACAAATGAGTTCGGAGGGGCTCTCTTTTGGCAATTCTGTTTCGTGAGGGGGTCCTTTTGGACAAAAAATCACAAACGCAAGCAAGAGCTCGCACCCACTTGTCAGCCCATCACGCGAATCCATCTGGCAGATGTACTCCAGCTCACATCCACCGACCTTTCTTTCAGGCTACATCCACCGACCTACTTCCTTCGTTTGGCATGCTGGGCCAGGCATAGAAAGAATGTCTCATTTAACACTGTATTAAATTTCGTTTTTCTATTTAACATTGAAAAAAATGTGTCTTCTCTATCTAATATTAATTTTAAATTTAAATCTCAATATAACACTTTCATCTATTTTTTGACCTAGCGGTATTAAATGACACATGAAAAGACAAGTTTACCCCCGGTTCCGGCTGCAAAAACTCCTCGAGGCAGGGTGGTGGGTGTTCCCCAACTTCGTCGACGAGTCCGGTCCGAGGTTGCGGAGTGGGAGCGAGCGTCGTAGACGAAGTAGTCGAACAAGCGAAAGTAGATTGACACAGGGAAATATGAGGATGTTGGGGAACGTAGTATTTTAAAATTTTCCTACGATCACGCAAGATCTATCTACCAGATGCATAGAAATGAGAGGGAAGAGTGTGTCTACGTACCCTCATAGACCGGAAGCGGAAGCGTCAGGTGACGCGGTTGATGTAGTCGAACTTCTTTGCGATCCAACCGATCAAGCACCGAACGTACGACACCTCCGCGTTCAGCACACGTTCAGCTTGATGACGTCCCACGAGCTCTTGATCCAGCTGAGCTTCACGGGAGAGTTTCATCAGCACGACGGTGTGGTGACGGATATGATGTATCTACCGGCGCAGTGCTTCGCCTAAGCACTGCGACGGTATGATCGAGGTGTGTTTCTGTGGAGGGGGGCACCGCACACGGCTAGAACAATTCAACTTGTGTGTCTTTGGGTGCCGCCCTGCCCCCGTATATAAAGGAGCAAGGGGGTAGGCCGGCCGGCCCTCCTATGGTGCGGCTAGGGTGCAATCCTACTAGGAATAGGATTGCAATCCTATTCCTAGTAGGAACTACCAAAGAAGGAAGAAGGGGGAAGGAAAGAGAGGGAGAGGGAGAGGGAAAGAGGGGCCGCGCCCCCTCCCCTTGTCCTATTCGGACTCCTCCTAGGGAGGGGGCGTGCCACCTCCTGGCTGCTGCCCTCTCTCTCCCCTATGGCCCACCAAGGCCCACCATTCCCCCGGGGGGTTCCGATAACCCCCCCGGCACTCCGGTAAATTCCGAAACTTTCTAGAACACTTCCGGTGTCCGAATATAGTCGTCCAATATATCAATCTTTATGTCTTGGACATTCCGAGACTCCTCGTCATGTCCGTGATCTCATCCGGGACTCCGAACTACCTTCGGTACATCAAAACTCATAAACTCATAATACCGATCGTCATCAAACGTTAAGCGTGCGGACCCTACGGGTTCGAGAACTATGTAGACATGACCGAGACTCATCTCCGGTCAATAACCAATAGCGGAACCTGGATGCTCATATTGGCTCCTACATATTCTACGAAGATCTTTATCGGTCAAACCGCATAACAACATACGTTGTTCCTTTTGTATTCGGTATGTTACTTGCCCGAGATTCGATCGTCGGTATCTCTATACCTAGTTCAATCTCGTTACCGGCAAGTCTCTTTACTCGTTCCGTAACACATCATCTCGTGACTAACTCATTAGTCTTTTGCTTGCATGGCTTATTGTGATGTGTGTTATCGAGAGGGCCCAGAGATACCTCTCCGACATTCGGAGTGACAAATCCTAATCTTGATCTATGCCAACACCACGAATACTTTCGAAGACACCTGTAGAGCATCTTTATGATCACCCAGTTACATTGTGACGTTTGATAACACACAAGGTGTTCCTACGGTATTCGGGAGTTTCATAATCTCATAGTCATAGGAACATGTATAAGTCATGAAGAAAGCAATAGCAGTAAAACTAAACGATCATAGTGCTATGCTAACGGATGGGTCTAGTCCATCACATCATTCTCCTAATGATGTGATCCCGTTGATCAAATGACAACTCATGTCTATGGCTAGGAAACATAGCCATCTTTGATCAATGAGCTAGTCTAGTAGAGGCATACTAGGGACATACTGTTTTGTCTATGTATCCACACATGTACTAGGTTTCCGGTTAATACAATTCTAGCATGAATAAAAGACATTTATCATGATATAAGGAAATACAAATAACATCTTTATTATTGCCTCTAGGGCATATTTCCTTCAGTCTCCCACTTGAACTAGAGTCAATAATCTAGATTACAAAGTGATGATCCTCACACCCATGGAGTCCTGGTGTTGATCATGTTTTGCCCGTGGAAGAGGCTTAGTCAACGAGTCTGCAACATTCAGATCCGTATGTATTTTGCAAATCTCTATGTCTCCCTCCTTGACTAGACCGCGGATGGAATTGAAGCGTCTTTTGATGTGCTTTGTTCCCTTGTGAAACCTGGATTCCTTCGCCAAGGCTATTGCTCTAGTGTTGTCACAAAAGATTTTCATTGGACCCGATGCACTAGGTATTACACCTAGATCGGATATGAACTCCTTCATCCAGACTCCTTCATTTGCTGCTTCCGAAGCAGCTATGTATTCCGCTTCACACGTAGATCCCGCCACGACGCTCTGCTTGGAACTGCACCAACTGACAGCTCCACCGTTCAATAAAAATACATATCCGGTTTGTGACTTAGAGTCATCCGGATCAGTGTCAAAGCTAGAATCGACGTAACTGTTTACGACGAGCTCTTTGTCACCTCCATATACGAGAAACATATCCTTTGTCCTTTTCAGGTACTTCAGGATGTTCTTGACCGCTGTCCAGTGATCCACTCCTGGATTACTTTGGTACCTCCCTGCTAGACTTATAGCAAGGCACACATCAGGTCTGGTACACATCATTGCATACATGATAGATCCTATGGCTGAGGCATAGGGAATGACTTTCATTTTCTCTCTATCTTCTGCAGTGGTCGGGCATTGAGTCTTACTCAACTTCATACCTTGTAATACAGGCAAGAACCCTTTCTTAGACTGATCCATTTTGAACTTCTTCAAAATCTTATCAAGGTATGTGCTTTGTGAAAGTCCAATTAAGCGTCTTGATCTATCTCTATAGATCTTGATGCCTAATATATAAGCAGCTTCACCGAGGTATTTCATTGAAAAATTCTTATTCAAGTATCCTTTTATGCTACCCACAAATTCTATATCATTTCCAATCAATAATATGTCATCTACATATAATATTAGAAATGCTACAGAGCTCCCACTCACTTTCTTGTAAATACAGGCTTCTCCAAAAGTCTGTATAAAACCATATGCTTTGATCACCTCATCAAAGCGTATATTCCAACTCCGAGATGCTTGCACCAGTCCATAGATGGATCGCTGGAGCTTGCACACTTTGTTAGCACCTTTTGGATGGACAAAACCTTCTGGTTACATCATATACAACTCTTCTTTGAGATATCCATTCAGGAATGCAGTTTTGACATCCATTTGCCAGATTTCATAATCATAAAATGCGGCAATTGCTAACATGATTCGGACAGACTTAAGCATCGCTACAGGTGAGAAAGTCTCATCGTAGTCAATTCCTTGAACTTGTCGAAACCCTTTCGCAACAAGTCGAGCTTTGTAAACAGTAACATTACCGTCTGCGTCGGTCTTCCTCTTGAAGATCCATTTATTTTCGATGGCCTGCCGATCATCGGGCAAGTCAACCAAAGTCCACACTTTGTTCTCATACATGGATCCCATCTCAGATTTCATGGCCTCAAGCCATTTTGCGGAATCTGGGCTCATCATCGCTTCCTCATAGTTCGTAGGTTCATCATGGTCTAGTAACATGATTTCCAGAACTGGGTTGCCGTACCACTCTGGTGCGGAACGTACTCTGGTTTATCTACGACGTTCAGCAGAAACTTGATCTGAAGTTTCATGATCATCATCATTAACTTCCTCACTGATTGGTGTAGGAATCACTGGAACAATTTTCTGTGATGTACTACTTTCCAATTCGGGAGAAGGTACAATTACCTCATCAAGTTCTACTTTCCTCCCACTCACTTCTTTCGAGAGAAACTCCTTCTCTAGAAAGGATCCATTCTTAGCAACGAATATCTTGCCTTCGGATCTGTGATAGAAGGTGTACCCAACAGTCTCTTTTGGGTATCCTATGAAGACACATTTCTCCGACTTGGGTTCGGGCTTATCAGGTTGAAGCTTTTTCACATAAGCATCGCAGCCCCAAACTTTAAGAAACGACAACTTTGGTTTCTTGCCAAACCATAGTTCATAAGGTGTCATATCAACGGATTTAGATGGTGCCCTATTTAATGTGAATGCAGCTGTCTCTAAAGCATAACCCCAAAACGATAGTGGTAAATCGGTAAGAGACATCATAGATCGCACCATATCCAATAAAGTACGGTTACGACGTTCGGACACACCATTACGCTGTGGTGTTCCGGGTGGCGTGAGTTGTGAAACTATTCCACATTGTTTCAAATGAAGACCAAACTCATAACTCAAATATTCTCCTCCACGATCAGATCGTAGAAACTTAATTTTTCTTGTTACGATGATTTTCTACTTCACTCTGAAATTCTTTGAACTTTTCAAATGTTTCAGACTTGTGCTTCATTAAGTAGATATACCCATATCTGCTCAAATCATCAATGAAGGTCAGAAAATAACGATACCCGCCGCGAGCTTCAACACTCATTGCCCCACATACATCAATATGTATGATTTCCAATAAATCTGTTGCTCGCTCCATAGTTCCGGAGAACGGAGTTTTAGTCATCTTGCCCATGAGGCATGGTTCGCAAGCACCAAGCGATTCATAATCAAGTGATTCCAAAAGTCCATCACTATGGAGTTTCTTCATGCGCTTTACACCAATATGACCTAAACGGCAGTGCCACAAATAAGTTGCACTATCATTATTAACCTTGCAGCTTTTGGTTTCAATATTATGAATATGTGTATCACTACAATCGAGATCCAATAAGAATAGACCACTCTTTAAGGGTGCATGACCATAAAAGATATTATTCATAAAAATAGAACAACCATTATCCTCTGATTTAAATGAATAACCGTCTCGCAATAAGCAAGATCCAGATATAATATTCATGCTCAACGCTGGCACCAAATAACAATTATTTAGGTGTAAAAGTAATCCCGAAGGTAGATGTAGAGGTAGCATGCCGACGGCGATCACGTCGACTTTGGAACCATTTCCCACGCGCATCGTCACCTTGTCCTTAGCCAATCTTCGTTTAATCCGTAGTCCCTGTTTCGAGTTACAAATATTAGCAACCGAACCGGTATCAAATACCCAGGTACTACTACGAGCATTAGTAAGGTACACATCAATAACATGTATATCACATATACCTTTGTTCACCTTGCCATCCTTCTTATCCGCCAAATACTTGGGGCAGTTCAGCTTTCAGTGTCTAGTCCCCTTGTAGTAGAAGCACTCAGTTTCAGGCTTGGCTCCAGACTTGGGTTTCTTCGTGGGAGTAGCAACTGTCTTGCTATTCTTCTTGAAGTTCCCCTTCTTTCCCTTGCCCTTTTTCTTGAAACTAGTGGTCTTGTTAACCATCAACACTTGATGCTCCTTTTTGATTTCTACCTCCGCAGCTTTGAGCATAGCGAAGAGCTCGTGAATTGTCTTTTGCATCCCTTGCATGTTATAGTTCATCACGAAGCCTTTATAGCTTGGTGGCAGTGATTGAAGAACTCTATCAATAACACTATCCTCGTCAACTTTGCAACCAAGTTGAGTCATATTATTGTAGTACCCAGACATTCTGAGTAAGTGTTCACTGATAGAACTATTCTCCTCCATCTTGCAGCTATAGAACTTATTGGAAATCTCATATTTCTCAATCCGGGCATTTGCTTGAAATATTAACTTCAACTCTTGGAACATCTCATATGGTCCATGACGTTCAAAACATCGTTGAAGTCCCAGTTCTAAGCTGTAAAGCATGGCACACTGAACTATCGTGTAGTCATCAGACCGCGATTGCCAGACGTTCAAAGCGTCTACATTAGCGGGAGGGGGCTTGTCACCTAGCGGTGCTTCAAGGACATAATTCTTCTGTGCAGCAATGAGGATAATCCTCAAGTTACGGACCCAGTCCGTGTAATTGCTACCATCATCTTTCAACTTAGCTTTCTCTAGGAATGCATTAAAATTGAAAGGAACGGTAGCACAGGCCATTGATCTACAACAACATAGATATGCAAAAACTATCAGGACTAAGTTCATGATAAATTAAAGTTCAATTTAATCATATTAATTAAAGAACTCCCACTTAGATAGACATCCCTTCGGTCATCTAAATGATCACGTGATCCAAATCAACTAAACCATGTCCGATCATCACGTGAGATGGAGTAGTTTCAATGGTGAACATCTTATGTTGATCATATCTACTATATGATTCACGCTCGACCTTTCGGTCTCCAGTGTTCCGAGGACATATCTGTATATGCTAGGCTCGTCAAGTTTAACCCGAGTATTCTGCGTGTGCAAAACTGGCTTACACCCGTTGTATTTGAACGTAGAG
Source organism: Secale cereale (assembly GCA_902687465.1). Lineage (NCBI taxonomy): Eukaryota > Viridiplantae > Streptophyta > Magnoliopsida > Poales > Poaceae > Secale > Secale cereale. The sequence goes on along the minus strand of LR738711.1, from coordinate 100,448,913 downwards.
CTTATCACACCCGATCATCACGTGGTGTCTCGGCACGACGAACTTTTGCAACGGTGCATACTCAGGGAGAACACTTATACCTTGAAATTTAGTGAGGGATCATCTTATAATGCTACCGTCGTTCTAAGCAAAATAAGAAGCATAGTAAGATAAACATCACATGCAATCAAAATATGTGACATGATATGGCCATCATCATCTTGTGCTTTTGATCTCCATCTCCAAAGCACCGTCATGATCACCTTCGTCACCGGCGGGACACCTTGATCTCCATCATAGCATCGTTGTCGTATCGCCAACTATTGCTTCTACGACTATCGCTACCGCTTAGTGATAAAGTAAAGCAATTACATGGCGATTGTATTTCATACAATAAAGCGACAACCATATGGCTCCTGCCAGTTGCCGATAACATTACAAAACATGATCATCTCATACAACACCGTATAACTCATCATGTCTTGACCATATCACATCACAACATGCCCTGCAAAAACAAGTTAGACGTCCTCTACTTTGTTGTTGCAAGTTTTACGTGGCTGCTACGGGCTTAGCAAGAACCATTCTTACCTACGCATACAAAACCACAACGATGTTTCGTCAAGTATGTGATGTTTTAACCTTCACAAGGACCGGGCGTAGCCACACTTGATTCAGCTAAAGTGAGAGAGACAGACACCCGCCAGTCACCTTTAAGCAACGAGTGCTCGTAACGGTGAAACCAGTCTCGCGTAAGCGTACGCGTAATGTCGGTCCGGGCCGCTTCATCTCACAATACCTCCGAAGCAAAGTATGACATGCACGTAAGCAGTATGACTAGTATCGCCCACAACTCATTGTGTTCTACTCGTGCATATCATCTACGCATGGACCTGGCTCATGATGCCACTGTAGGGGAACATAGTATTTTAAAATTTTCCTACGATCATGCAAGATCTATCTACCAGATGCATAGCAACGAGAGGGAAGAGTGTGTCTACGTACCCTCGTAGACCAGAAGCGGAAGCGTCAAGTGACGCAGTTGATGTAGTCGAACTTCTTCGCGATCCAACCGATCAAGCACCGAACGTACGGCACCTCCGCGTTCAGCACACGTTCAGCTTGATGACGTCCCACGAGCTCTTGATCCAGCTGAGCTTCACGGGAGAGTTTCATTAGCACGACGGCGTGGTGACGGATATGATGTATCTACCGGCGCAGGGCTCCGCCTAAGCACTGCGACGGTATGACCGAGGTGTGTTTCTGTGGAGGGGGGCACCGCACACGGCTAGAACAATTCAACTTGTGTGTCTTTGGGTGCCCCCTGCCCCCGTATATAAAGGAGCAAGGGGGGAGGCCGGCCGGCCCTCCTATGGTGCGGCTAGGGTGCAATCCTACTAGGAATAGGATTGCAATCCTATTCCTAGTAGGAACTACCAAAGAAGGAAGAAGGGGGAAGGAAAGAGAGGGAGAGGGAGAGGGAAAGAGGGGCCGCTCCCCCCTCCCCTTGTCCTATTCGGACTCCTCCTAGGGAGGGGGCGCGCCACCTCCTGGCTGCTGCCCTCTCTCTCCCCTATGGCCCACCAGGGCCCACCATTCCCCCGGGGGGTTCCGGTAACCCCCCCGGCACTCCGGTAAATTCCGAAACTTTCCAGAACACTTCCGGTGTCCGAATATAGTCGTCCAATATATCAATCTTTAAGTCTCAGATATTCCGAGACTCCTCGTCATGTCCGTGATCTCATACGGGACTCCGAACTACCTTCGGTACATCAAAACTCATAAACTCATAATACCGATCGTCATCATACGTTAAGCGTGCGGACCCTACGGGTTCAAGAACTATGTAGACATGACCGAGACTCATCTCCGGTCAATAACCAATAGCGGAACCTGGATGCTCATATTGGCTCCTACATATTCTACGAAGATCTTTATCGGTCAAACCGCATAACAACATACGTTGTTCCTTTTGTCATCGGTATGTTACTTGCCCGAGATGCGATCGTCGGTATCTCTATACCTAGTTCAATCTCGTTACCGGCAAGTCTCTTTACTTGTTCCGTAACACATCATCTCGTGACTAACTCATTGGTCTTTTGCTTGCAAGGCTTATTGTGATGTGTGTTACCGAGAGGGCCCAGAGATACCTCTCTGACATTCGGAGTGACAAATCCTAATCTTGATCTATGCCAACACCACGAATACTTTCGGAGACACCTGTAGAGCATATTTATGATCACCAAGTTACGTTGTGACGTTTGATAGCACACAAGGTGTTCCTACGGTATTCGGGAGTTGCATAATCTCATAGTAATAGGAACATGTATAAGTCATGAAGAAAGCAATAACAGTAAAACTAAACGTTCATAGTGCTATGCTAACGGATGGGGTCTAGTCCATCACATCATTCTCCTAATGATGTGATCCCGTTGATCAAATGACAACTCATGTCTATGGCTAGGAAACATAGCCATCTTTGATCAATGAGCTAGTCTAGTAGAGGCATACTAGGGACATACTGTTTTGTCTATGTATCCACACATGTACTAAGTTTTCGGTTAATACAATTCTAGCATGAATAAAAGACATTTATCATGATATAAGGAAATACAAATAACATCTTTATTATTGCCTCTAGGGCATATTTCCTTCAGAGGAGACTAGCTTTATTAATCAATGATCAACCGTTACAATGGTTGCTCCTCGTCTCTTTATATAGGGGTAGTGGACAAAGGGATAAGTACCCACTTAACGCAAAGTGTGAAACTGGGAGGGGCTATCCCGTGCGCCTCGAACGATAGCCGCTGGCTTCCATGTCGCGGGCCAGTTTTCCAACACCCCCCTTGGGTAATTATCCGTATATCCATGCCTCAAAACACAGAAAAACCCAGTGGGAAATAATATGATGAAAGAGCACACAGTATACGTTGTTGTATTGCACGAATTGCCTCGTCAAAAACCTCGTGTGAGAAACATCAGGAAAACTCAACCAAGGGAAAAAGAGTACAATCCACTCAACCATCAAGTTGAGTACTCGATCATCATGATTGGGATTTTAACGACGAGTTTGTGAAGTTTCTCTCCGTGAACCTTGCATCTCTCTAAGTGCTATCATACCGATTCCACGCACACACCTCTCTAAGGTTGATACCGGTAATGATTTAGTAAACATATCAGCAAGATTGATACATGACTTAGTATGCAAAACTCTCACCTCGTTCAACTGCTGCAGCTCATGTGCATAGAAGAACTTGGGACTACTATGCTTTGTGAGGTTACTCTTCACATAACTCATCTGAACTTGTGCAACACAAGCAGCATTATCTTCATAGATAATGGTAGGGGTTTGTACGGTATTCAGCCCACATGTCTGCTGAATGTGGCCGATCATCCGCCGAAGCGATACACATTCTTTTGACGCTTCGAATAGTGCCATGATTTCCGAGAGGTTCGTCGAAGTCGACACAAGAGTTTGCTTAGACGATTTCCATGAAAACGTGGTCCCACCACAAAGGAAAACATACCAAGTCTACGATTTGCAATCATGCGGGTTCGATAGGTACCCAGCATCGGCATAGCCTATAATAGATAGGTCTCGATTCCTCTTATAAAACATACTAAGATCTTTGGTCCCTTGCAGGTAACGAAAGACGTCCTTAACACCTTTTCAATGTCTTTTGGTAGGTTCAGGACTGTACCTAGCAAGCAAACTGACGGCGAACGCAATGTGTGGCCGTGTACAATTTGCGAGGTACATGAGTGCTCCAACTGCACTCAGGTAAGGAACCTCTGGTCCCAGAGTTTCCTCCCCCTCTTCCTTTGGCCTGAACGGGTCCTTATCTGGCTGTAAAGATCTCCCGACCATCAGGGTCTTAGAAGGATATGCCTTATCAAATCCAAATCTTTCCAACACCTTCTGGGTGTAGGTCGACTGGTGCACTAGAATCTCATCAGGGGAATGTTCAAGTTGCAGACCTAGATAGAACTTGGTTTACCCAAATCCTTCATCTCGAATTCCAACATCAGGTAGGAACTAGCTTCCTCAATATCCTCAGGCGTACAGATTATGTTTAAATCGTCCACCTACACCGAGATTATACAGAATCCATCTTGAGATCGCCATATGAAAACAAATGGGCAATCTTTATTGCTCGTGTAGCCCTTCTGATGAAGGAAATCTCTTAGGCAATTATACCACATTCTATCTGACTGCCGGAGTCCGTATAGTGCCTTTTGAAGTTGAACACTGTATAGACACCTGTTTTCTCTATCATGGTTCAGAACAGGGATACCTTCAGGAACCTTCATGTATACGTTCGAATCCAAGTTACCATACAGGTAAGCAGCGACAACATCCATTAATTTCATTTTCAAGCCCATGTTTACTACCATCAAGATGAAGTATCTAAAGGTAACTCCATGTAATGCCTAGGATGGGACTATACCTCCTACGTGTCGAGGCATGACTTAAAGGTATAAGCCCATTCTGGAATGATCTCAAGTTCGGTATGTTTGCACGACTCATGTAAAATAGGGATGAAATGCAAAAGAGATAGTTGGCTTACACTCGCCACATCACACAATTCATTACATAAGCAAATCATCATCCAAATAACATCACAACCCGACTACCGGTGAAGATCCAAATGAAAGATACCAAATACATAAACGCCACAGGTTCGAATCGCCCCTAGTAGAAACCACTACTGATCATCGGGATAGTGCACATAGTATCGACTACGTTCTTCATCGTACTCCCAGTACAGCTCTGTGCCGTCACCTGAGTAGTTCACCATAGTACCTGCATCTGGTGTGGTGTAGAATCTGTGAGCCACGGAGGACTCAACAATCCCATTCCCGGGTAGCAAAACTATCTAAGCCTTGGGTGTGGAACAAGGCTGAAGAAAGATAAAAGGTTGCAGCTGCACTAGCACTAGCTTATGTGTTAAGAGCGAGAAGAGAAGTGCCACGAGCGTCAAAGTGATCACGTAGTGATCCTATCTAAGCACGCCAATCATAACCCCACAGTGTTCACTTCCCGAACCCCTTTCGGAAAATGACCGTCACGGTTACTCACGCTGGTAGTGTGTTCTGAACATGGTGTCAAGTTTTCTACAACCGGATATTAACAAATTCCCATCTGCCACATAACCGCGGGCAAGGCTTTCGAAAGTTCAAAACCCTGCAGGGGTGTTCCAACTTGGCCCATTACAAGCCCACGATCCGCGGAGTCGCAACTCCAAGGTGGGAAGGCCCGAGTATTCTCGGAATCCCGTGCTCAAGATACTTCGACTAAGGTAAGACTAATCCAGCAAATCCTCCCAGCGTGCCAACACCCTGATAGTAGCCGCGCGTATCTCGTCTCAGGCCACGACCGGATGGGCGATGCTACAGGTTTTTACCAGCCCTCGAGTTCCCCCAAGGTGGCCCTGCAGGACCCCCAGTTTGGACCAACACTCATGTGGAGCACTGGCCAGGGTTGTTGATTAAGAAGAGGGTTTATAACTCCCTATGCAAGTTTTAGTTATTTAGGCAAATGGAGTACCAATGTTGGGACTTGCTGGAAAAGACTGAGCGCTAAGCGGTTTATCGAGGGGGTCCCATAACCCCAACCGTGTGAGGAACGCAAAATCAAGGAACATAACACCGGTTTATACGGTTCCTAGGGCGGCATGAGTGGAACAAATCACCAAGCAAGAGGCTTAGCCTTCCACCCATTACCAATATATAGGTGATTTAGTTAAGAGTTTATATAGTGTGATATCCCAACAAACTTCAACATGAAGCAAGAATCTTCGAATCTTCTCCTGCAACTAGCAATGCTATAAGAGGGGCTGAGCGAAGCCTACGTAGCCAATCAAAGGTTTGCATAGGTTGGGTGGTTAGACAGATTCATGGTTACAATAGGAGGCTGACAGACAAACATGGGCATCGAGGCAATAAGCTAAAGAGCGAGACTTCTAGCAATAGGCAAAGATAGTAATGATATCTGGGTCAGGTCATCTTGCCTGTCGAGTCGTCGATGGGACCGTAAGACGGCTCCTCATTCTCAACCTCGGTAGTAACCTCGTTCTCGTTCTCGGTCTCGGCTTCCGGCTCTACTCAACAAAAGAACACACGAGGCACGAAATCAAACAAGGTGCAATGTACAATCTATAGGATGCACGTATGATGCACTTAGGATGCACTGCGGATGCACTTAGGATGCATAACATGTCAAAGTAGGAATCACACTAGAACAACACAAGAACAAGACAATATGCTCAAGCAAGTAGGATGCAAGACCGGTCTATATAGGATGCAAAACATGGCAAGGTAGGAAGCACAGAGAAACAACATAAGAACAACAAGTTTAAATGAGGTCGGAAATTACTTAAGACAAATCCGGTAAGTCCTCATATGCATAGTTTGAAATTAGACCAGATCTGAACAAACCTTAAGTTAAAGTTGTTAAACAGCAAGTTAACATCCACCATGATAACGAAGTTCTAGTCAAGTTTCATATAAAGTTTGTTTAGAACGGAGCTACTGTCTAGAAGATATGATCAAAACAAGATAAGCATGGCAACGGTGCAAGATGCACCCAAACATCAAGCAAACATACCCCAACCATGTTAACAAGATGATATTATGAATCTACATGCAAAATCACACAAGTTTCATATAGGACACGCTCAAAATGGAGCAACGGGCTAAAAGTTACACCCGAAACAAGAAACAATGCAAAGCTGAAATTAACAACCACATAGCAACTTTGGAGCAAGAAATATATACTCTACAACACTCAAACATGGTGACAAGAAGCATGGACATGAAGTAGACATATCCTACAGCAAACAACTCCATTGGAGCAACTCCATAGGAGGCATGGATCAATAGCAACAAGCTACAACATTTTGATCATGACACTAAAAACCTGACAGTAATATTTTATAGCAACTTGGGAGCAAGAATTAAATAGGTACAACAACCCAAACGATCAAGTGAGGACATGGATGGATAGACAACAACATGTACAACGAGGAATGATCAATGGCCACCCCAAAACTAACATGGATTTGCCTAGGACATCAAGCAAACATAGCATCAGGATAAGACAAATTCCAGACTTAGTGAAATTTCACTAAGTGTTAAAACAGTAACATTAGCATGGCATGTTTGCAAGCATGTTTAAGTCATCTTAAAGCATAACATGGCAAAAGGTTTGCACCACAGCAAAGATCACATGATGGAGAATCTAAAACATATGAGCATGCGACATGGGGGCAAACACATCAGTAGCAACGAGCTCCTCAACTAGGCATCTCGTAACAAGTTACAAAACCTAACAGCCACATACACTTTTGCAACAGGGATAAACATGGCAATATGAACTCTAACATGCATGCTACAGCAACCAACATGTAGAGCATCTCATGATGAACATTTTGACATCTCATTTGCTTCATTTGGATAAACATGCACCAAGTTATCACATCGCAAACATGGCATGAAAATAACTAGCAGCAGCAGTTTATATCAAGTAGCACTCTTGTCACAAAGATTAAGACATCTAGATGGACTCAAACAAGCATGACACAATGGAACAAAACGTAGTACACATCACCACGATCATTTTGACATATCATATGCACAAATCGGACATACACACAAAAAGTTATCGCCATGCAAAGATGCCATCAGACAACAAAACAACAAAAGACTTAGAGGCAAAAACAACCTCAGATCTGGTCAACACGGGTCGCGGGCGGAGCGGGTTGCGGAGCGGGTCGTGGCCGAAGCGGGTCCGCGGGCCCGCTAGGGTTTGCTGGATCCGGCCAATCTGGATCGGCCTCGCCCGAAGAGGACGGCGGCGAAGGACAGGTGGCAGGCCGCGATTGGTCCGGCGCGGACGGGCGGACGTGTCCGGTCCGTCCGGACGTGTCCGGCGGCGGTGGAGGGTTGGATCTAGGGTTTTTTGGACGAAAAATGGCATGGGGGGACGTTTTTATAGGCACAAGGAGCTAGGAGAGTCCAAATGGGGAGCAGTTTTCGGCCACGCGATCACAATTCGACGACCAAGATGATGGGAAGGGTTTTGCTGGGTTGGTGGGCTGTTGTGGAGGGGGTCTTGGGACTCAAAGAAGATGTTCTTTTAGCCCACTAGGTTAACTGTTGGAGTACTAAACGAACTCCAAACGCGACGAAATTTGATAGGCGGCCTACACGTACCAAAACAACATCACACGACAAGTCTCACGTCATTCCGGAAACGTTACACGGCCAGACACGAAAGAAGGACTCGGGGATGCCACGGGCACGTGTGAGAGCGTCGGAACTCGAAACGGACAACGGGAAGAGACGAGTGGGACCGGATGCAAGTGACAACACAATGCAATGCAATGCACGTCACAACATGACATGGATGAAATGCACACACGCACACAACAAAACGAAGAACCCAAAAAGACAGAAGAGCCCGGAAAGGAATTGATGAAGCCAAAGTTTATATATCGCCATAATGGGAAAGTGTTACATCTGGGGCATTACACTCCATCCATGACCGGGGAATAAGTCTCCTCAAAATCGACACCTGGCCGTTGAGTGAACCCTTGAGTGACGAGCCTTGCTTTGTATCGTACTACCTTATTATTCTCATCTCTCTTTCGAACAAAAACCCACCTTTGGCCAACAGGGCGAATGTGGGGGAGGAGTTCGACAAACTGGTCTGAACACCTTCTTTTTGTTGAGATATAATAATTCGACAGTAATTGCCTGCTGCCAATCTTTCCAATCTGACCTTTTCTTACAATCAGCGAGCGTGTTAGGCTCATGGTCAAGATCTATGATTGAGGCAATTTTTGTAGCAAAGTTAATGTCATCAATCACCGTTGCTCGGTTCAAGGACTCCCCCGTATAAATATAATTTATGGCCATTTCGTCATGGAGCGCATCCGGCGCCAACACTTGCTCTACCAAATTTCCCATTATGGGAGCAAGGTCCTTTAGATTTCCCGCGCCGATGTGTGCGCACACATCTCCGCTGGATCTGGATGTTTCCCCTATGGGAAAGTTTAAGTCTGGAATTTCGTGCACTGAATTTTCCGTACTTGTGCTAGGTCTCGACTGGCTCCCCGTTTCACTTTGGGGTACTTTGGTGACAGGATGTAATAAATCCCTCTTATCCTTTTTCGTCTGGCGTCCCCGAGTACTTGGGATTTGAGAAGCCGGATCTCTCATCCTTTTAGGCCTTTGGACGGGAGCGGGTATACCATTATTTTTCTTCGGTATTTCAACCCTTTCCGGTGCATTGCGCGCGTGCACATGCGATTTTGTCACAGTCTTTAAGTCACTAAAGTGCGCGGGTCATGAGCGTGGATCCCCGTGGCTTGCCACATGATTTCTCGACTTTTAGCATCAAGGGGTTGATTCTCTCCCCCTAAAGTCGGAAACAAATCCTCGTCAAAGATACAATCAGCGAAATGAGCCGTGTGACAGTCACCTGTCATGGGGTCCAGATACCTGATTATGGACATAGTCTCATAACCAACGTATATCCCCGACTTACGGAGCGGGCCCATCGCCGATCGCTGGGGCGGTGGTATTGGTACGTATACCTGGCAACCGAACCTACGAAGGTGGGAAATTTTTGGTGCCGACCCTTGCGCAAGCTGAACAGGAGAGTGGATGTTGTAGGCCGACGGTCTAAAGTTGATGAGTTTGGCTGCGTGTAACACTGCGTGGCCCCAACATGTAGTTGGTAAATTACAACCCTGAAGGAGCGGACGAGCAATGAATTTAATTCGTTTAATCAATACCTCGGCAAGTCCATTTTGTGTATGGACATGCGGTACGGAGTGCTCAACTTTGATTCCCATTGCCATGCAATAATCATCGAACGCCTTTGAAGTAAATTCTCCGGCGTTGTCCATTCGAATAGACCTTATACGATAATCGGGAAAATTATTCCTCATTTGTATGATCTGAGAGATCAACTTTGCAAAGGCATGGTTCCGTGTTGACAACAGGCAAACATTGGACCATTTAGAGAAAGCATCAATGAGCACCATGAAGTACCGAAACGGCCCCGTGAGGGGCTGAATTGGACCGCATATGTCCCCCTGGATACGTTCCAAGAACACGGGGATTTCATCTCTCACCTTGAGGGGTGATGGCCTAATGACGAACTTCCCCGTGGCGCATGCAGAGCATACGAAATCATCGGGATTCGGGAAGTTCTTAACATTAACATTATGACCATGCGAGTTGTTAATTATATTTCTCATCATAGTAAGTCCGGGGTGGCCTAACCTATCATGCCAGAGGCAGAAAAGTTCAGAGCTTCTAAAAATAGTCTTGAGGGTAGTGTACACGGGCGGTGCTACTATTTTAGTGTAGTATAGCCCCGTGTCGAACGAAGGAAGCCTCTCAATAACATGTTTACCATTTGCATCCCGCTTTGTGATGAGTAGGCACTCCTTGCCGTTCTCGTTATCGGTCTCAATATGAAAACCATTGGCGCAGATGTCTCTAAAGCTCAAAAGAGTATGAGTCGACTCCGGGAACAACAACGTTCATTAATGATCAAAGTTGTTCCCATAGGAAGTATGATAGTAGCTTGTCCGGAGCCTAGTATGTTCGAACCGCAGCCGACGATTGTCATAATACTTACCAGAGATTTTTTAATAGACTCAAAGTACTTAGTTCCCCGTAAAATGGTATGTGTGGTTGCGTTATCGGCAAGGCATGTTTCCTCCATTCGGGTGCCACACACGTTCTAAAATATGACATCTAATTAATGTAATGAGGAAGACGCTATATTAATAATAAATGCACACATTTCAGAACATAACATACTATCATGAATAAATAATGGAATAAATGAATGAGATAAATGTCATCCAATCGCCAAAGTAAAGAATATGTTTGTGCTGTCATAGAGCTTACAACGAAATTGAATTTATTCGAATTTATTGTATCAAATCACGGAATCATGAGGACTAACGAGGGAAGCTAAGTAGACTCGGCAAAGAGGCCATTGATCTCAGCCTGGATCTCCATACTAGCGATCCCATCGTCGTTAGAGATCATCTTGGCGGCAGCATCAATGTCTAGTGGCGGCACCGTAGGGGCGACCATGTGCTCAATATCCATGGCAACGTTGGCGTCATTAGAGACCGCCAAAGCCGCCACTATGGGCACATGCGGGGTCGCAACTATGGGCGCATGGGTTGGCGTAGGGATCATCATGGATGGGTGACGCCATGGGTGCCGGTGGTGCTCCCCCTGAACCAAGGCGAGGTGCGTCTCACACGCCTTCCGGGCCTTGTATGCATCCATGACCTCTTGTGGTGCGCGTCACTGGCGGGAGAAATGCTCCACCGAGCCACACCGGAAACAATCCTGAGGCCTCTGCCCTCCCTTGCCCGGCTTTTGCTGCTTAGCCAGAGCGGAGGGTTGAGAATCCTTCTTCTTGCCCTTGCAGCCCCTCTTCTTCTGTTGAGACTTGTGGACTTTGAGAGCGTTCACCTCCTGGCGAGAACTCCCCCCTAGTGGTTGCGCGACAAAATTCTTTTTTTCAGAACCTCGTCCTGCGCCTCTACCACCCGGAGGACGTCAATCAACTCTGAATACCTCATGTAGTTGCCCTGGCGGTAGTTCCGTGAGGACTGGACCGTGTCAGGGTGGAAAGTGGATATGGTTTTCTCAATCTTCTGGGTGTCGGTAATCTCAGTACCACACAACCGAAGAGTCGTACAAATCTGGTGCAGAGCCGAATTGTACTCCCCAACCGTCTTGAAGTCCGCAAACTTCGGACGGATCCACTCTGCCTCTGCATGTGGCTTTACAGTGTACTTCAGCCGTTCAAACCACTGCTGAAGAGCGGTCCAAAGGCCAGAAGCACTCTGCTCAGCCATATACTCATTTTTCAGAGTAGGTGACAGGTGATGACGGAGAAAATGCAGAGCCTGCGCATTCTCAGGTTCGAACTTGGAATCAGTGGGGCCCAGCTGGGTCCCCTTACCGATCGCCCTCAGGAGGCTTTTGCCCTGGAGAAAGATCTCGCAGTCCGAGGCCCATGACAGGTAGTTCAGCCCCGTCTGGGCCAACTCAACAAAACTCCTTGTTAACAATTCCCGCCATCTGCAATTTATGCAAAAATCATGAGATTAGAGCAGGTCATCTTTTGCATAAATGTGATGTTGATAAACTTATTCAATAAAATGACGTTCCAATATATAAAACATGCTATTATATGACTTAATAAATGATTAAGAGTGCTAAACAATTAATCTACAACAGTAAAATTATACAATAATATCATGTTACAAAAGATAGCATGTTAAGCGCATCTAGTTCGTGCAAAATAGCTCAAAAATTGAATTCCCGAGGCTTTTGTAAGCCCAAATACGCGTTTTTCAGTGAAAACTGATAGTTCCAGGGGCTTCTACGTGAAATATTACAGCAGGAATATAATACGCGTAAAACGGAAAATCACATGGGGCTAAAATGCAAAACGGTCTGCGCGCCTGCGCTCCAGCATGGTCCGGCTCGGCAGTGGGCCAAAAATGGGCTGCCGACCTGTGAAGCCAGATCCCCACCTCCTTTTTTAATTTGAGGAACCCAGGCCCCCGGCCTTGGTCCATCCAGGCCCAAAAAAAAGGGAAAACAGCAGGCCGGCCCAGGTCGTTGCACTGCCCATCAGGGGGGCGACGCTAGGGTTGCCCTAGCGCCCGAGCAGCGCCGTGGCGGCGGCGGCCGAGCCGGCCAACGGGGCATGGTAGACGGGTGGGGAGGTGGGGGCAGTATGCAGTGGCCAGCGAGGCGGTCGTTCGGCGGCGCGCGTTGGCGGGCGGCCAACGGGGCGGCGCGGCCAGCAGTGTGCGGCGGCGGGCCACAACGCGCGACTGCGGCACGAGGCCACGGCGCGCGGCGACCATGGCCAGGTCAGTAAGTGCTAGACCAGCACGCGCGTGGTGGCCGCCTGTAGCTGGGTGGCGACCAGCGGGGCTACGGCCAGTGGGGGCACGCGGCGCAGCATCCCGGCGGCAGCAGCCGGCGGTGCGGCGCCGGCGAGCAGCGGGGTCGCGGCCAGCAGGGCACGCGGCGCGGCGTCACGGAGGATGCGGCGGCGGCAGCCAGCGGCGCGGCGTCGGCTACCAGCGGGGTCGCGGCTAGAGTACGGGCATGCGTACGTCTCGGGATTCCTAGTCTTCGTCGTGTTCATCGGGAACATCGACATCGCATGACACAACAGGTGCGTTGCGGCGGTACCGTGACCTTCAGATCACTATCTGTACCGACTCCCTATAGTGTAGTCAACAAGTTCCTCTTGATCCAAGAATATCGACATTGGTCGGTGACGTATTCGCCAGCTCGGTTCTTGGGAGGAAAATCCACACCATAGGTAGATTAAATCCGAAAAATAAACTAATCGCAAAAACGGAATCGTGATAATGAGAGGAATCCATTTTTTGCAAAAGTGAAAATCGGATCTTATACCTCCGCGGGAACGACGAAAGCCTGCTTGATGCAGGCTTGACACAGGCTTGATGGAGAGTTGATGGAGCGAAGCGTGCTGATAACGTGTTCCGCAACTCCACCGGCGAGTCCAGTCTGAGGTTGCGGAGCGGGAGCGACCGTCGTAGACGAAGTAGTTGAACAAGCGAAAGTAGATTGACACAGGAAAATATGAGAAGACTACCTTTATTTTTTTGAGGAAAATATGAGAAGACTAGCTTTATTAATCAATGATCAATCATTACAATGATTGCTTCTCGTCTCTTATATAGGAGTAGGGGACAAAAAGGTAAGTACCCACTTAACGCAAAGTATGGAACTGTAAGGAGCTATCCCGTGCGCCTGGCACGATAGCCGCTGGCTCCCACGTCGTGGGCCGGTTTTCCAACAGGGGGAACGACCAAGACACAGCGGATTGGAGCGGACATGTGTTGCGTGGGCCCGTGTCGGAGTGTTGGTTGCCAGATCGATTCACCCAAGGAGCGCACGTAAGTGCAATGCTAGCTTAGAAACGCACGTCACCTTGATTGATTTTCCCCTAGAAGCTGAGCGCGCCTAGCAGCCCAGCCTATGACACGTCAGCCTACAGTAGAAGCATAGAACCATCAAAGAGTTTTCCCCGAAAAACTAGGAGCCCTCGGTCTGACGGCGATTAGGGTTTCGGTGGCGACTGGCGCCCGTCGACACCTCGTCGGCGGGGCGATCTAATATGCGACGAGAGGGGTGGCGTCCGCGTCGTCTCCCAAGGCGCACACTGTGAACGCGGCTGAGCCGTTGTCGCCTCGCATGGCAAAGGCTCGCTTGGAAGAAGCCATGGGCAAGTTAGATCTGACTGAGGAGGAGGCTACTCCGTTGGTGATCGATGATCTGGGGGAAGGAACCCAGGAGAAGTGGCTGATCGCAGGCAAGGTTCTTCATCGAAAAATCCTGCACATCCAGACCATTGCTAACGCGTTAAGGTCGGCATGGGGAAACCCTAGAGGCTTGATCTTCAAGCCGGGGGGAGAGAACATATTCGTGGCGGAGTTTGAGAATCGCCGTGATCGCGATCGCGTGCGAGATGGTTCTCCGTGGCACGTGAGCCAACATGCAGTCAACCTCTCAGAATTTGAAGACTGTATGAGGCCGTCGGAGCTGAAGTTTGACAAAATTCAGCTGTGGGCTAGGGTGTTAAATCTTCCTTTCAATCTGCGAACTGAAGCCTGGGGAAAAACAATAGCAAAGCAGATTGATAAAGAGGCCTATTCCGTCTAGTTTGATCCAGTGGGCGGATTTTTAAGAGCTAGGGTTACTCTAGATGTGAGTAAACCCTTGAGGCGGTGGATCCTAATTGACTCGGCTAAGAGGAAGTCCAGAGATTGGTATGATATCCAATATGAACAAGTTCCAAACTTCTGTTTTTCGTGTGGCCGTCTAGATCACTCGGACCTGTTTTGTTCCAACCCAGGCACGAGGGATGAACATGGAAATCTCCCTTTCAACACAAACCTTCGTGCGCCTGAGGAACACAGGACTGCGGCGTCTAGCGACGACTCATCTAGAGGACCTCAGAAGACTGCGGCCAGCAGGAAAGATGCCTCTTCTTCAAGTACAAATGCGGCTGCCACAGCTGAGGTAAACTCCCCCCAGAAAAGAAAGAATCAACCCAAACGAAAGGGGGGCCTCATATGGAGAAGGTATACCGCAGATTTGAACCTCTGGCCCTTCCCATTAATGCGGTGGCGGAGGGAAGTGGTGCTGCTACGGATATGGTGGTGTTCAAAGCTCAGGCAAACAAGAATTCTGTTGAGGACAGTGGGAAGGAGGAGGAGGGAGAGACCTCAGAGCCGAACTCAAAGAAGAAGAAACCTACCCCAACTTCATCAGAGAATACATTGGTGGCGGCTACTAGTCAGCCCCGCGGGGAGCCATGAAACATCTCAGCTCGAACTGCCGGGGGCTTGGGAACCCCGAGGCAGTTCGCGAGCTTCGCAAAATTGTGAAGCAGGAAGGGCCCGACCTACTCTTTGTGATGGAGACGAAGATTAGGGCTAAGAGAGTTGAAATTCTCAAGTAGACACTCGGTTTTTCGGGTTGTTTTGCTGTTGATAGTACGGGGCTTAGTGGCGGCCTCGGTTTGTTTTGGACAAGTGATATTCTGGTAGATCTTAAGAGCTATAGTTCCGGCCATATTGATGTGGTTGCTCGGAAAGGTGGTTTCCCTTCACACGAATGGAGATTCACGGGGTTTTACGGAGCACCGAGGCGCGAGGATCGGTACCATAGTTGTAATTGCTTGAGAAGGTTGCATGCAAT
Organism: Secale cereale; assembly: GCA_902687465.1. Lineage (NCBI taxonomy): Eukaryota > Viridiplantae > Streptophyta > Magnoliopsida > Poales > Poaceae > Secale > Secale cereale. Next base: position 100,433,136 of record LR738711.1, on the reverse strand, counting down.
ACCGCATCAAGCATGGTTATGTCTTGGTGATTTCAACGAAACACAGCATGCCACAGAACACTTCAGTAGAGCCCAGCGGGCGGAATGGCAGACGCGTGCGTTTCGGGATGTTTTGGATGATTTCTCCCTGCAGGATCTTGGATTCTCAGGGGTGCCATACACATGGGATAATGGTCAAGCCGGCGAGATGAACGTGAAAGCCCGTCTGGACAGAGGGGTGGCCAATGAATCTTTTCTTCAGAGCTTTGAATTTGCACAAGTGCGACACCTTGTCTCAATAGAGTCAGATCACTGTTTTGTTTTGGTGGAGACACAAGATATACAACATACGAAAGGACCAAAGCAGTTTCGGTACGAAGATGTTTGACAGTCTCACGCTGAGTATGATCAGATTGTCGCGGAGGCGTGGCGACGGAATCATACGGGCCAAGATCTTGCTGCTATACAGCACACACTACAACAGCTCCAGGTTGAGCTGGGGACGTGGGGTGCGAAAGAGTGTGGTTGCCTCGCCAAGAGGGTTCGGAAATTACAACAGAAACTCGAGAACTTAAGGAGGAGATCCACCGGACGGGGGCCTTCTGAAGAGGAGAAAGCGATTGTGGTACAATTGCGGGAAGCGCTGCGACAGGAGGAGATCTGGATGCGGCAACGTTCATGGGTACCATGGCTACGGAAGGGTGATCGTAACACGGCATATTATCACGCCCAAGCAGCACAGCGAAAGCGGGTGAATCGTATTGCCAATCTTCAGCGCTCGGATGGCTCCATGTGCGCGACTGAGGAGGAGGACAAGGCGGAGGTACAATCTTTCTTTCAGAACCTGTACTCTTCGCAAGGATACAATGATATGAATGAGCTGCTTCAATTTGTCCCGTCACGTGTGACGGAGGACATGAATTTCTCCCTCGATAAGCCGGACGAGGTTCGTGATGCCCTATTTCAGATGTCCCCATCAAAAGCACCGGGCGTCGATGGGTTTACCGCATGGTTTTTTCAACGACACTGGGAACTCATCAAGGGTGACCTAGTGCCGGCGATTCTTGGCTTTTTGAATGGGGATGTTCTACCTGATGGCTTTAATGATACGTCTATCACACTTATACCGAAGGTACGACATCCTCAGTCCATCTCCCAATACCGGCCGATTTCCTTGTGTCCTGTATCCAACAAAATTGCTGCCAAGATGATTACTAACCGTCTCAGAGAGTTAATGGACACAGTTATTAGCCAGGAACAGAGTGCTTTTGTCCGCGGTCGTCTGATGACGGATAATGTGGTGGTGGCGTTTGAAAGTGTCCACACAATGAGACGAAGGAAGAAGGGAAATAACTATTCGTGTGCTGTCAAACTAGACATGATGAAGGCATACGATAGAGTGGAATGGCATTATCTCGAGGCGATCATGGTTAAGCTGGGTTTTAGTGCTCAGTTTGTTAGACTGGTATTGAAGTTTGTATCTTCTGTCCGGTTTTCGGTGAGGGTGAATGGGGAATTGCTGCCAGTTTTTACCCCGTCTAGGGGGCTGCAGCAGGGTTGCCCTATGTCCCCTTTTCTTTTCCTACTTTGTGCAGAAGGATTTACATCGTTGCACAACTTTTATGGTGGTATTCATATTGACAGGGGCATCCGTGTATCCTACCGTGCACCTTGGGTGAGTCACTTATTGTTTGTCGATGATAGTCTTATCTTCATTAGTGCAACCCAGGAGAGTGCATATCGTCTCAATGCGATTCTGCTGATTTATGCTTCTTGCTCGAGACAGGAAGTCAATCGTGAGAAAAGTGCTATCTTTTTCTCGCCCAACACTCCACATGCAAGACGTCAAGAAGTCAAATTGGTTCTTGGGATTCATGTTGAAGCTTTCAGTGATAGATATCTGGGCTTACCGACTGCGGTGGGAAGAATCACCAGTGGGACTTTCGACCACATCGGAGACAGATCCAAGAGCAAAATGAATGGCTACGCAGAGCGACTACTAGCGTGTGCCGGGAGGGAAACACTTATTAAGTCAGTGATCCAGGCCATCCCAACTTTCAGTATGAGTTGTTTTCGTCTGACTAAGAAGGTATGCAAAGGCCTGATTGCTAGCATGGCGAAATTCTGGTGGAGTGGATCTCTTGATCGACGATCTATGCATTGGCTATCGTGGGAGAAACTTGCATCACCAAAGTGTCAGGGTGGAATGGGGTTCCGAGATTTGGAATTATTCAACCTGGCCCTACTTGGTAAGCATGGATGGAGGTTTATTACAAATCCCAACTCTCTATGTGCCCAAGTGATGAAAGGACGCTATTTTCCGGATTGTGACTTCACGGAGGCCCCTGTATCACAAACTTCATCAGCTATGTGGCGAGCTATCATCGCCGGAAGGGAAGCGCTTCATGTTGGGCTAATCAAGAGGGTGGGGGACGGCAACACTATCTCTGTTTAGGAAGATAAGTGGATACCGGGCCTTTCCTCTTTGTCTCCAACGGTCAAACCGGGAGGGACAACTCTTGCCACCGTCGATGAGCTCATCGACCAAGATAGTTGGACGTGGCGGCGGGATCTGATTCATAACGTGTTCATTCGACCAGATGCCGACGCCATTTTGAATATCCCCTTACGCCGTGGTGGGGGTGATGATTTTCGAGCTTGGGCTTTTGAAAGAAGTGGCATATACTCCATGAAATCTTCGTACCGTGCTCTCGTGACTTGGAAAGAGCGTATAGCTCAAGAGGAAGGGACGGCTACAAATTCCTCACAGACCGATGAACGGATGTGGAAGTCGCTTTGGAAGCTTAAGGTTTGGCCAAAGGTACGTGTATTCTGGTGGCGGGTTATTCGTGGCATTCTTCCAGATGAATGCACACTTCGGCACCGCCACATCAAACCTATAAGCAGATGTAATGTCTGCCAAGCACTGGATGAGGATCTCATGCACGCCTTAGTGCATTGCTCTCATGCCAAACTTTTCTGGGAGCAAGATCATGGTCTTTTTGGGATGAGAAGGCCGCGGCTGCACCCTGCTACATGGTCCTGTGATATCATATGTGATGATCAATTCACGGACACTGAGAGGGCCCAAATGATCTCTGTTATGTGGGCAATTTGGCACTCGAGAAATCGAGTGACTCACAATGATGACCAGCTGGAGTCGTTCACTTCGGTGAGGCGGATTTGGGAGGACTTGGCGCTACTGGATATCCCTCATTCTCATGCGATGCTATTACTGGGCCATGGATGGAGACCGCCGGATGCAGGGGTGATCAAGATCAATACAGACGCAACATTGAGCATGGACTCTGACAAGGTGGGGGTGGGCGGTGTTGCACGGTCTACCACATCTTTGTTGGGTTCTTGGAGTAAACCTCACAGTGGGGTTACGGATCCGTTCATAGGTGAGACACTTGCGCTTCGAGAAGGAGTCATCTTTGCAAATCTACGGGGCTTCTCACATGTGATAATGGAGACTGATTGCCTGGAGATTGTTAATCTCTGGAACACTCGCCACAACAGCCTCTCTGTGGTGGCACCTTTACTTGTAGAAATTGGAGAGCTAGCTGCTACTTTTTCTTCTTTTGTTATTCAACATGTAATGCGAGCAGCCAATGTACCGGCCCATCTTTGCGCGAAACATGCGTGCACACTGGTGGTAACCGAGTGCTGGACTGACTCGAGACCCTCTTTCCTGCTCACCAGCCTGTTGGCTGATGAAGCTAGGAGCTCGTTCGTTGAATAAAAGCTCTCAGGTTTGAACGCAAAAAAAGGGTGATTTGTTGGTCATGTCGCTCCTGCATTTTTATTATACTTCTCTCAAGAAAAAAGATCTTTTGTACTCCCTCCGTTCCGATTTACTTTGAACTAAAACCACGACGAGTAAATTGGAACGGATGAAGTATAAAGCAGTCTTGACAGTGCTTATATACACGTCTATGCACAACGAGACAATTATTATAGGAGAAAGGCCATCATGGCTAGTTTTATTGAACGAAAAAACAATTACATCGTTTACTAGTTGGCTAAGTACAAACCATGGTGGTTCATTAGCACAACTATTGTCACACTTATTAGAAAAGTTGAATTTTGCTAGCTCGTGAGCAACAAAATTTGCATGCAAAAAAAAAAGCTTAAAGATAACCTTCCCTATTAACGTAGTTGTATCAACGCATTCTGCAAAGGTTGCCGCTGCCGCATCCCACCTTTGAGCCTGCCCTTGACAGTAGTTCACCACATTCAAAGAATCGGATTCTGCTTCAACTCTGTTAAAACCCAAAGAATTTGTCAATTTTAGTCCATCGCGCATTGCCATTGCCTTAACAGTCATTGCATCAGCTGCGTTTTGGATGAGTCTGCATTGAGCTGCTATGAATATTCCTTCCACATCACGTACAATTGCCGTTGTTGCACCCAAGCCATCATCTACATGGAACGAGGCATCAACATTAAGTTTAACGAAGTTGGGGTCTGGTCTCGTTCATTTATGTTCACTTGTTTCTAGCTTTTGAATTGACTTCACATAGTTCCCAACAATAGCCAAGATCGAACCAGGCCATCGGAATGGAGGGGGGCAAGAATCATGATGCGTATGTTGCCTATGCAACCACCACAAATACCAGCATCCGGTGGCGAAAACTGTTGGGGAACGTAGTATTTTAAAATTTTCCTACGATCACGCAAGATCTATCTACCAGATGCATAGCAACGAGAGGGAAGAGTGTGTCTACGTACCCTCGTAGACCGGGAGCGGAAGCGTCAAGTGACGCGGTTGATGTTGTCGAACTTCTTTGCGATCCAACCGATCAAGCACCGAACGTACGGCACCTCCGCGTTCAGCACACGTTCAGCTTGATGACGTCCCACGAGCTCTTGATCCAGTTGAGCTTCATGGGAGAGTTTCGTCAGCACGACGGCGTGGTGACGGATATGATGTGTTCACCGGCGCAGGGCTTCGCGTAAGCTCCGCGACGGTATGACCGAGGTGTGATTCTGTGGAGGGGGGCACCGCACACGGCTAAAACAATTCAACTTGTGTGTCTTTGGGTGCCCCCCTGCCCTCGTATATAAAGGAGCAAGGGAGGGAGGCCGGCCAACCTCTCCTGGTGCGGCTAGGAGTGGACTCCTACTAGGAATAGGATTGCAATCCTATTCCTAGTAGGATTCACCAAAAGAAGGAAGGGGGAAAGGAATAGGAGAGGTGGCGCCCCCCCCCAATCCTAGTCCAACTAGGAACCCTAGGTGGGGCGCCGGCCAGCCCTATGGGCTGCCTCTCTCTTTCCCTTTAGGCCCACTATGGACCATCCCCTCTCGTAGGGGGTTCCGGTAACCCTCTCCGGCATTCCCGATAAATCCGAAACTTTTCCGGAACACTTCCGGTGTCCGAATATAGCCGTCCAATATATCAATCTTTATGTCTCCGACATTCCGAGACTCCTCGTCATGTCCGTGATCTCATCCGGGACTCCGAACTACCTTCGGTACATCAATACTCATAAACTCATAATACCGATCGTCATCAAACGTTAAGCGTGCAGACCCTACGGGTTCGAGAACTATGTAGACATGACCGAGACTCATCTCCGGTCAATAACCAATAGCGGAACCTGGATGTTCATATTGGCTCCTACAAATTCTACGAAGATCTTTTATCGGTCAGAACCGCATAACAACATACGTTGTTCCTTTTGTCAAACGGTATGTTACTTGCCCGAGATTCGATCGTCGGTATCTCTATACCTAGTTCAATCTCGTTATCGGCAAGTCTCTTTACTCGTTCCGTAACACATCATCTCGTGACTAACTCATTAGTCTTTTGCTTGCAAGGCTTATTATGATGTGTGTTACCGAGAGGGCCCAGAGATACCTCTCCGACACTCGGAGTGACAAATCCTAATCTTGATCTATGCCAACACCACGAATACTTTCGGATACACCTGTAGAGCATCTTTATGATCACCCAGTTACGTTGTGACGTTTGATAGCACACAAGGTGTTCCTACAGTATTCGGGAGTTGCATAATCTCATAGTCATAGGAACATGTATAAGTCATGAAGAAAGCAATAGCAGTTAAACTAAACGATCATAATGCTATGCTAACGGATGGGTCTTGTCCATCACATCATTCTCCTAATGATGTGATCCCGTTGATCAAATGACAACTCATGTCTATGGTTAGGAAACATAACCATCTTTGATCAATGAGCTAGTCTAGTAGAGGCATACTAGGGACATACTGTTTTGTCTATGTATTCACACATGTATTAAGTTTCCGGTTAATACAATTCTAGCATGAATAATAAACATTTATCATGATATAAGGAAATAAATAATAACTTTATTATTGCCTCTAGGGCATATTTGCTTCAGTCTCCCACTTGCACTAGAGTCAATAATCTAGCTCACATCGCCATGTGATTTAATACCGATAGTTCACATCGTTATGTGACCAACACCCAAAGGGTTTACTAGAGTCAATAATCTAGTTCACATCGCTATGTGATTAATACCCAAGAGTAATAAGGTGTGATCATGTTTTGCTTGTGAGAGAAGTTTAGTCAACGGGTCTGTCATATACAGATCCCTATGTATTTCGCAAATTTCTATGTCTACAATGCTCGGCATGGAGCTACTCTAGCTAATTGCTCCCACTTTCAATACGCATCCAGGTTGATACTTAGAGTCATCTGGATTTAGTGTCAAAGCTTGCATCGGCGTAACCCTTTACAACGAACTCTTTATCACCTCCATAATCGAGAAATATTTCCTTAGTCATCCAATTACTAAGGATAATTTTGACCGCTGTACAGTGATCTACTCCTGGATCACTATTGTACCTCCCTGTCAAACTCTTGGCAAGGTACACAACGTGTTTTGTACACAGCATGGCATACTTTATAGAACCTATGGCTGAGGCATAGGGAATGACTTTCATTCTCTCTATATTTTTCTGCCGTGGTCTGGCTTTGAGTCTTACTCAACTTCACACCTTACAAGTCAGGCAAGAACTTCTTCTTTGACTGATCCATTTTGAACTACTTCAAAATCTTATCAAGGTATGTACTCATCGAAAGTCTTATCAAGCGTTTTGATCTATCTATATAGATCTTGATGCTCAATATGTAAGCAGCTTCACCGAGGTCTTTCTTTGAAAAATTCCTTTCAAACACTCCTTTATGCTTTCCAGAAAATTCTACATCATTTCCGATCGACAATATGTCATTCACATATACTTATCAGAAAGGTTGTAGTGCTCCCACTCACTTCTTGTAAATACAGGCTTCACCGTAAGTCTGTTTAAATCTATATGCTTTGATCAACTTATCAAAGCGTATATTCCAACTCCGAGATGCTTGCACCAGTCCATAGATGGATCGCTGGAGCTTGCACAATTTTTGTTAGCACCTTTAGGATTGACAAAACCTTCGGGTTGCATCATATGCAATTTTTCTTTAATAAAATCATTGAAGAATGCAGTTTTGTTATCCATTTGCCAGATTTCATAAAATGTGGCAATTGCTAACATGATTCGGACAGACTTAAGCATCGCTACGGATGAGAAAGTCTCATCGTAGTCAACTCCTTGAACTTGTCGAAAACCTTTTGCAACAAGTCGAGCTTAGTAAACAGTAACATTACCGTCAGCGTCGGTCTTCCTCTTGAAGATCCATTTATTTTCGATGGCTTGCCGACCATCGGGCAAGTCAACCAAAGTCCATACTTTGTTGTCATATATGGATCCCATCTCAGATTTTATGGCTCAAGCCATTTTGTGGAATCTGGGCTCATCATCGCTTCCTCATAGTTCGTAGGTTCATCATGGTCTAGTAACATGATTTCCAGAACTGGGTTGCCGTACCACTCTGGTGCGGAACGTACTCTGGTTGATCTACGACGTTCAGCAGGAATTTGATCCGAAGTTTCATGATCATTATCATTAACTTCCTCACTAATTAGTGTAGGAATCACTGGAACAATTTCCTGTGATGTACTACTTTCCAATCTGGGAGAAGGTACAATTACCTCATCAAGTTCTACTTTCCTCCCACTCACTTCTTTCGAGAGAAACTCCTTTTCTAGAAAGGATCCGTTCTTAGCAACGAATATTTTGCCTTCGGATCTGTGATAGAAGGTGTACCCAACAGTCTCTTTTGGGTATCCTATGAAGACACATTTCTCCGACTTGGGTTCGAGCTTATCAGGTTGAAACTTTTTCACATAAGCATCGCAGTCCCAAACTTTAAGAAACAACAACTTTGGTTTCTTGCCAAACCACAGTTCTTAAGGCGTTGTCTCAACGGATTCAGATGAGGCCCTTATTTAACGTGAATGCAGCTGTCTCTAATGCATGACCCAAAACGATAGTGGTTAATCGGTAAGAGACATCATAGATCGCACCATATCCAATAAAGTACGGTTACGACGTTCGGACACACCATTATGCTGTGGTGTTCCGGGTGGCGTGAGCTGTGAAACTATTCTACATTGTTTCAAATGAAGACCAAACTCGTAACTCAAATATTTTCCTCCACGATCAGATCGTAGAAACTTGATTTTCTTGTTACGATGATTCTCTACTTCACTCTGAAATTCTTTGAACTTTTCAAATGTTTCAGACTTGTGCTTTATTAAGTAGATATACCCATATCTGCTCAAATCATCAGTGAAGGTCAGAAAAATAATGATACCCGTCGCGAGCTTCAACACTCATTGGTCCACATACATCTGTATGTATGATCTCCAACAAATCTGTTGCTCGCTCCACAGTTCCGGAGAACGGAGTTTTAGTCATCTTGCCCATGAGGCATGGTTCGCAAGCACCAAGTGATTCATAATCAAGTGATTCCAAAAGTCCATTATTATGGAGTTTCTTCATGCGTTTTACACCAATATGACCTAAACGGCAGTGCCACAAATAAGTTGCACTATCATCATTAACCTTGCATCTTTTGGCTTCAATATTATGAATATGTGTATCACCACGATCGAGATCCAACAAACCATTTTTATTGGGTGTATGACCATCGAAGGTTTTATTCATGTAAACAGAATAACAATTATTCTATGACTTTAAATGAATAACCGTATTGCAACAAATATGATCAAATCATATTCATGCTCAACGCAAATGCCAAATAACATTTATTTAGGTTTTACACTAATCTCGAAAGTATAGGGAGTGTGCGATGATGATCATATCAATCTTGGAACCACTTCCAACACACATCGTCACTTCACCTTTAACTAGTCTCTGTTCATTCTGCAATTCTCGTTTCGAGTTACTAATTTTAGCAACTGAACCGGTATCAAATACCCAGGGGTTGCTATGAACACTAGTAAAGTACACATCAACAATCTGTATATCAAAATATACCTTTGTTCACTTTGCCATCCTTCTTATCCGCCAAGTATCTAGGGCAGTTCCACTTTTAGTGACCATTTCCTTTGCAGTATAAGCACTTGTTTCAGGCTTGAGTTTAGCTTTGGGTTTCTTCACGGGAGTGACAACTTGCTTGTCATTCTTCTTGAAGTTCCCCTTCTATCCCTTTGCCCTTTACTTGAAACAAGTGGTCTTGTTAACCATCAACACTTGATGCTTTTTCATGATTTCTACCTTCGCCTACTTCAGTATCGCGAAGAGCTGGGAATTCCTTTCGTCATCCCTTGCATATTATAGTTCATCATGAAGTTCTACTAACTTGGTGATAGTGACTAGAGAACTTTGTCAATTACTATCTTATCTGGAAGATTAACTCCCACTTGATTAAAGTAATTGTAGTACCCAGACAATCTGAGCACATGCTCACTGGTTGAGCTATTCTCCTCCATCTTGTAGGCAAAGTACTGTCAGAAGTCTTATACCTCTAGACACGGGCATGAGTATGAAATACTAATTTCAACTCTTGGAACATCTTATATGCTCCGTGGCGTTCGAAACATTTTTGAAGTCCCGGTAATAAGCCGTAAAGCATGGTGCACTAAACTATCAAGTAGTCATCATACTGAGCTTTTGTCAAAACGTTCATAACGTCTACATCTGCTCCTGCAATAGGTCTGTCACCTAGCGGTGCATCAAGGACATTCTTCTGTGCAGCAATGAGGACAAACCTCAGATCACGGAACAATTCCGCATCATTGCTACTAACATCTTTCAACTTGGTTTTCTCTAGGAACATATGAAAAATAAACGGGGAGCAACATCGCGAGCTATTGATCTACAACATAGATATGCTAATACTACCAGGACTAAGTTCATGATAAATTAAAGTTCAATTAATCATATTACTTAAGAACTCCCACTTAGATAGACATCCCTCCGGTCATCTAAATGATCACGTGATCCAAATCAACTAAACCATGTCCGATCATCACGTGAGATGGAGTAGTTTCAATGGTGAACATCTTATGTTGATCATATCTACTATATGATTCACGCTCGACCTTTCGGTCTCCAGTGTTCCGAGGCCATATCTGTATATGCTAGGCTCGTCAAGTTTAACCCGAGTATTCTGCGTGTGCAAAACTGGCTTACACCCGTTGTATTTGAACGTAGAGCTTATCACACCCGATCATCACGTGGTGTCTCGGCACGACGAACTTTCGCAACGGTGCATACTCAGGGAGAACACTTATACCTTGAAATTTAGTAAGGGATCATCTTATAATGCTACCGTCGTTCTAAGCAAAATAAGAAGCATAATAAGATAAACATCACATGCAATCAAAATATGTGACATGATATGGCCATCACCATCTTGTGCTTTTGATCTCCATCTTCAAAGCACCGTCATGATCACCTTCGTCACCGGCTTGACACCTTGATCTTCATCGTAGCATCATTGTCGTCTCGCCAACTATTGCTTCCACGACTATCGCTACCGCTTAGTGATAAAGTAAAGCAATTACATGGCGATTGCATTTCATACAATAAAGCGACAACCATATGGCTCCTGCCAGTTGCCGATAACTTTACAAAACATGATCATCTCATACAAAACCGTATAACTCATCATGTCTTGACCATATCACATCACAACATACCCTGCAAAAACAAGTTAGACGTCCTCTACTTTGTTTGTTGCAAGTTTTACATGGCTGCTACGGGCTTTAGCAAGAACCGTTCTTACCTACGCATACAAAACCACAACGATGTTTCGTCAAGTATGTGCTGTTTTAACCTTCACAAGGACCGGGCGTAGCCACACTTGATTCAGCTAAAGTGAGAGAGACAGACACCCGCCAGTCACCTTTAAGCAACGAGTGCTCGTAACGGTGAAACCAGTCTCGTGTAAGCGTACGCGTAATGTCGGTCCGGGCCGCTTCATCTCACAATACCGCCGAAGCAAAGTATGACATGCTGGTAAGCAGTATGACTAGTATCGTCCACAATCTCATTGTGTTCTACTCGTGCATATGATCTACGCATAGACCTGGCTCATGATGCCACTGTTGGGGAACGTAGTATTTTAAAATTTTCCTACGATCACGCAAGATCTATCTACCAGATGCATAGCAACGAGAGGGAAGAGTGTGTCTACGTACCCTCGTAGACCGGGAGCGGAAGCGTCAAGTGACGCGGTTGATGTTGTCGAACTTCTTTGCGATCCAACCGATCAAGCACCGAACGTACGGCACCTCCGCGTTCAGCACACGTTCAGCTTGATGACGTCCCACGAGCTCTTGATCCAGTTGAGCTTCACGGGAGAGTTTCGTCAGCACGACGGCGTGGTGACAGATATGATGTGTTCACCGGCGCAGGGCTTCGCCTAAGCTCCGCGACGGTATGACCGAGGTGTGATTCTGTGGAGGGGGGCACTGCACACGGCTAAAACAATTCAACTTGTGTGTCTTTGGGTGCCCCCCTGCCCCCGTATATAAAGGAGCAAGGGAGGGAGGCCGGCCAACCTCTCCTGGTGCGGCTAGGAGTGGACTCCTACTAGGAATAGGATTGCAATCCTATTCCTAGTAGGATTCACCAAAAGAAGGAAGGAGGAAAGGAATAGGAGAGGTGGCGCCCCCCCCCCAATCCTAGTCCAACTAGGAACCCTAGGTGGGGCGCCGGCCAGCCCTATGGGCTGCCTCTCTCTTTCCCTATAGGCCCACTATGGACCATCCCCTCTCGTAGGGGGTTCCGGTAACCCTCTCCGGCATTCCCGATAAATCCGAAACTTTTCCGGAACACTTCCGGTGTCCGAATATAGCCGTCCAATATATCAATCTTTATGTCTCGGACATTCCGAGACTCCTCGTCATGTCCGTGATCTCATCCGGGACTCCGAACTACCTTCGGTACATCAATACTCATAAACTCATAATACCGATCGTCATCAAACGTTAAGCGTGCGGACCCTACGGGTTCGAGAACTATGTAGACATGACCGAGACTCATCTCCGGTCAATAACCAATAGCGGAACCTGGATGTTCATATTGGCTCCTACATATTCTACGAAGATCTTTTATGGGTCAGAACCGCATAACAACATACGTTGTTCCTTTTGTCAAACGGTATGTTACTTGCCCGAGATTCGATCGTCGGTATCTCTATACCTAGTTCAATCTCGTTATCGGCAAGTCTCTTTACTCGTTCCGTAACACATCATCTCGTGACTAACTCATTAGTCTTTTGCTTGCAAGGCTTATTATGATGTGTGTTACCGAGAGGGCCCAGAGATACCTCTCCGACACTCGGAGTGACAAATCCTAATCTTGATCTATGCCAACACCACGAATACTTTCGGAGACACCTGTAGAGCATCTTTATGATCACCCAGTTACGTTGTGACGTTTGATAGCACACAAGGTGTTCCTACAGTATTCGGGAGTTGCATAATCTCATAGTCATAGAAACATGTATAAGTCATGAAGAAAGCAATAGCAGTTAAACTAAACGATCATAATGCTATGCTAACGGATGGGTCTTGTCCATCACATCATTCTCCTAATGATGTGATCCCGTTGATCAAATGACAACTCATGTCTATGGTTAGGAAACATAACCATCTTTGATCAATGAGCTAGTCTAGTAGAGGCATACTAGGGACATACTGTTTTGTCTATGTATTCACACATGTATTAAGTTTCCGGTTAATACAATTCTAGCATGAATAATAAACATTTATCATGATATAAGGAAATAAATAATAACTTTATTATTGCCTCTAGGGCATATTTCCTTCAAAAACTTCTTTGCAGTTCATACTCGGCATAACTGACAAGGGAACGTCTGACTCAACGAGTAGATGCTCCAAAATTACCGATCCCAAACGATCAATGTGTAAAGCACGACGAGAGACTTGATTAGAACTAGAAAACCTAAGTCTAATATAAAGAAAATGGTTGAATAGATGTTCAAGGGCAGAATTGTCATTTCATGTGTCATTTAACATTGTTTGCACAAAAATATGAATGGAAGTGCTATATTGGGAATAAAATTTACAGGTTGTGTTAAATAAGGAAGAATTTTTTCAGTGTTAAATAGGAACTAAAAAAATTAGACGGTACACCCTACGTCCCATTTTTGCCGCTACACTAGTCTTAAAAACGTTCTTATATTATAGGACGCAGGGAGTATTAAATAAGGAATTCTCTCTTAGCCGTACTAGTTGGCTGGCTGCCATGCCTGACCGCGCGCTCGCAAGGAAGTAGTGGGAGGAAGCCGATCTGGGCATGGCCGGCGAGCATTTCCAGACCACGGACGGCCGCACTAGTCTTTAAGTACAAAAGGCCTGAGCGTGCGTGACTTGAGCGTCCATAATGGACAGTGGCGGAGGTTGACGGTAATCTCAGGGGGGACAACGTGAAAATATGAACAACTAGAAGGGAAAATAATTGATTTTATCTAAATCTAAGCCATGTATAGTAAATTTTCTTCATTGTTTTGTCTTGGGCTGGGGGGCCATGGCCCCCTTAGGGTTGTACTAAGATCCGCCACTGATCGTCGAGCTGCCCGATGCACCTTTGTTGTTGGCTTGCTGCTTTATCAAACGGGCAAAAGCCCAAGAGTGGTGCCCGGAGATATGGGTGGAGGACGGCACGACGGATGAACAGGCCGGACCCGCTTCGCACCCGCGTGGCAATAGCCACACCCTTTTCTAGTCCAAATACAAAAAAGAGCAATGAATAAAAGAAATAACCAAGAATGATGTTCAGAGTAAATAGCATAAAAGTAAATATCATAAAGCTACAGAGATATGGTACAAAAAAACTATCACTTTTTAAAAAATTGAAAAACCTACCATAAGTTTGATTTTTGATTTCAGAAAACCCAAATCAGCGTGTGGTGTAAAATTAGGAGTTGTCTGGTTGTAGACTTAGGAGTGCCACACTTTGCCATACAATGTTGTCAAACTTGCTGATACGTCTCCAACGTATCTACTTTTCCAAACCCTTTTGCCCTTGTTTTGGACTCTAACTTGCATGATTCGAATGGAACTAACCCGGACAGACGTTGTTTTCAGCAGAACTGCCATGGTGTTGTTTTTGTGCAGAATAAAAAGTTCTCAGAATGACTTGGAACTCCACGAAGATTTATTTTGGAAAATATAAAAAATATCTGCAAGAAGATCCATACCAGGGGGCCCACACCCTGTCCATGAGGGTGGGGGCGCGCCCCCCCTGCCTCGTGGGCCCCTGGTGCTCCACCGACGTACCCCCAGATCATATATCTTCACTTTCGGGGAGAAAAAAAATAAAGGAGAAATAATTATCGCGTTTCACGAGACGGAGCCACCGCGAAGCCCTAATCTCTCTCGGGAGGGCTGATCTGGAGTCCGTTCGGGGCTCTGGAGAGTGGAGATCGTCGCCATCGTCATCATCAACCTTCCTCCATCACCAATTCCATGATGCTCACCGCCGTGCGTGAGTAATTCCATCGTAGGCTTGTTGGACGGTGATGGGTTGGATGGGATCTATCATGTAATCGAGTTAGTTTTGTTAGGGTTTGATCCCTAGTATCCACTATGTTCTGAGATTGATGTTGCTATGACCTTGCTATGCTTAATGCTTGTCATTAGGGCCCGAGTGCCATGATTTCAGATCTGAACCTATTATGTTTTCATGAATATATGTGTGTTCTTGATCCTATCTTGCAAGTCTATAGTCACCTACTATGTGTTATGATCCAGCAACCCCGAAGTGACAATAATCGGGACCACTCCCGGTGATGACCATAGATTGAGGAGTTCATGTATTCACTATGTGTTAATGCTTTGGTCCGTTACTCTATTAAAAGGAGGCCTTAATATCCCTTAGTTTCCAATTGGACCCCGCTGCCTCGGGAGGGTAGGACAAAAGATGGCATGCAAGTTCTTTTCCATAAGGACGTATGACTATATTCGGAATACAAGCCTACATTGCATTGATGAACTGGAGCTAGTTCTGTGTCACCCTAGGTTATAACATCTACATGAAGAATTGCATCCGACATAATTTCCCATCACCGATCCAATGCCTACGAGCTTTTCCTATATTGTTTGTTGCTTATTTACTTTTCCATTGGTACTATCACAAAAACTATAAAAACACTGTCGTTACTTTTACTGCTGCTACCGCCACTATCATATTACTTTGCTACTAAACTATCTTGCTGCAGATACTAAGTTTCCAGGTGTGGTTGAATTGACAACTCAGCTGCTAATTGTGACACCCCGAGACCGGTGCGCCAGGTGTCAGCCAGTTATTCGCTGTTGTTGCCATGTCATCTGCTTGCGTGTTGCATCTTGCCATGCCATCATGTGTGTTGCATCAACATGTTTTCAAAACTTGCATCCGTCCGAGTCCGCCCGTCCTTTCCGTTGTCCGTTCTGAGCTCAGACACACTTGCACGCGCCCGCAGCACCTCCGAATATTTATTTTATGAGTGGCCGGAAAATGTTCTCGGAATGGGATGAAACTTGGCGTGTGGTCTTATTATAGTATAGACAGCCCGCCTGTCAAATTTCATCGCATTCGGAGCTCGTTTGATAGCCCAACGGATATATATAGCGACACTAGTCGCCGGATAAAATGTCGGACGTTTTCGGTTTCCGAAAACCCCCGCGGGCCTCTTCTCTTCTCTCCCCACAACTCATCCTACACAGCCCAATACCTAAACCTAGGCCCAACCTACCCCTTCCTCTGACCGGAGCCGTCCGATCGAGATCAGAGGCTCCGAAACGCTCCAAACCCCCTCCAAACCCTATCCCTAGACCCCCTGCCTATTTAAGCACCTCCCCCATGCCAAAAATGGCCTCCACCAACCTCCCTCCTCAAATTCAGCGCCCAAACCCCTCCCCCGCCGCCACTTAGCAGCCAGCCACGGGCCGCGCCGCCGCACCAGCGCGCCCGCAGCCAACCGGCTTTGGCCACGTGTCCCTGGCGTCCTCTCCCCGCCGCCAGCCCGCTCCAGGCCCGCCCGGGCCCCGATCTAGGCCCGAGGCCCGATCCGTGCCGCCGCCCACCAGCGCTCGCCTCCCGCGCTCGCCCCGAGCCCCGCTCCTCTGCATCGCCGCTCTGCCCGCCCCGCCGCCGGTGGCAATCCCGCCGCCTCTGCTCCTCTCTCCACAGCCACCGTACCACCGCCATCGCGCGTGGCCAGAGCGCGCCGCCGCCGCCGCTTTCGCCGTGTCCCCGCAGGCCGCCGTGTCCTCCTCGCCGCGGATCCGGTCGGGCCGGACCGGATCCGGCCATCCCCGACTACCCCGGCGTCGTCCCACACCCTCACCGGCCTCCTCCTCGCCGGCGCACCTCGCCGGAGGTCCGCGCGTCACCAGGAGCCATCGGGCCTCCTCTACAGCACGCCGCCGGGCTGGACATGTCCGTCGGGTGCCGGACATGTCCAGCATCCCATCCCTCTGTGACACTGTCATGTGGGTCCAGCAGCCCGGACACGTCTGCCCGCTCGGACATGTCCACTCCTCCGGAGGTCTATTTTCTTCTAAGTCCCTGAGTTTGAAATTTTGATGCATATTTTGGATGGCTGTAACTTTTTGTGTGTATGTCCAAATTGAGTGAATAATATGTCAAAATGATCGTGGTGATGTGCTCTTCATTTTGTTCCATTGTGGCATGCTTATTTGAGTTCATCTGGAAGCCCTAATCATCATTGCAAGAGTGCTATAAGTTTAAAACTGCTGTTATCTGTAATTTTGTTGCATGCTTGTGGTGGTGATAACTTTGTGCATGTTTATCCAAATGAAGCATATGATATGTCAAAATGTTCATTGTGAAGTGATCTACATGTTGGTTGCTATAGCATTCATGTTAGGTGCCATATTTCCATTTAATCTCTGTTGCAAAATTGCATGTGGCTGTTAAGTGCTGAAACTTGTTATGAGATGCTGATTTCACTTGTTCATTGCTATTGGTGTGTTTGTCTTCAAGCCACATTTCTATATGTGTTAGAAGCACAATCATATGGTCTTTGTTGTGGTGCAATCCACTTTCCATGATATGCCTTGAGGTGACTTAAATAAGCTTGTAAACATGCCATGCCAATGTTGGTGTTTTATACTTAGTGAAAAAACTGCTAAGTCTGGAATTTGTTAAACCTGATGCCATGTTTGCTTGATGCCCCACTCAAATACATGCTTGTTTTGGAGTGGACAATGATCATGTCTTGTTGTCCATGTTATTGTCTATACTTCCATGCCCTTACTTGCACATATGGCCTGCTGTAGCTTATTTATTTCATGCTCTCAAGTTGCTATATATTTTACCTGTCAGCCTGTTATCAGCATGATCAATTTGGTGAAGCTTGTTGTTATTGATCCATGCCTCCTATGGAGTTGCTCCAATGGAGTTGTTTGATGTATGCTATGTCTACTACATGTCCATGCTCTTTATATACTTAGTAGAGTTGATATGCTTGTTATTTTGTGCCTCCGAAGGCAGCATCATGATGATGTTTTTCTGGATAAATTTATTGCAACTTGCCATGCTTGGTTAATTATGTTCCAGCAAGTTTTTGGGTGTGTTCTAAGTTCATGCTTGTTAAGTATCATGTCTATTTCACATCCATGCTTCTTATTATCATGTTTGGGTGCTGTAGCATATATTTACCTTGCTCCAAAGTTGCTATGTTGCTGATTTTGGACAACTTGTTGTTATATCTTGTTTCATGTGTATGTGTTGAACCGTTGCTCCATTTTGAGTGTGTCCTATATGAAACTTGTGTGATTTTGCATGTAGAAGCATAATATCATGTTGTTTACATGCTTGGAGTGTGTTTGCTTGTTGTTTGGGTCCATGTTGCACCGATGACATGCTTGTCTTGTTTTGCTCATATCTTCTAGGCCGTAGCTCCGAATTAAACAAACTTTATATGAAACTTGACTAGAATTTCGTGTAGATCGTCATGGTGCATGTTAACTTGCTATTAAACAACTTTAACTTAAGGTTTGCTCAGATCTGCACCATTTTCCAAATATGCATATGAGGACTTACCGGAATTGCTATATGTTGTTTCCGGCCTCATTTAAACTTGTTGGCTTGTGTTGTTCTTGTGTGCTTCATCCCTTGCCATGTTTTGCATCATATAGACTTGTCTTGCATCATACTTGTTTGAGCATATTGTCATGTTCTTGAGTGGTGTGTTTATCATGTTGTGTGTTTCTTCTC
Organism: Secale cereale; assembly: GCA_902687465.1. Lineage (NCBI taxonomy): Eukaryota > Viridiplantae > Streptophyta > Magnoliopsida > Poales > Poaceae > Secale > Secale cereale. The sequence goes on along the minus strand of LR738711.1, from coordinate 100,414,561 downwards.
GCTAGTTCTTTTTTTGTTGCGATTGTGAGGATTCGTTCGTCTACACGTGGTTCGTCTCCAAGGCTTCTTCTTCGTCTTCTTCATGGACTCATTCTTCTTCCTTGCGGGATCTCAGGCAAGATGACCATCACCTTGGATACCTTTACTATCATTGTTATGCTAGATGTCTCGATGCTATCGCTATATGTCGCGCTACCTATCTTTTGATGTCAGCCTCTCCTTGTTGCCATGAAACCTCTAACCTTTGACACCATCCCAGCAAAACCGTTGTTTGGCTATGTTACCCGCTTGCTCAGCCCCTCTTATAGCGTTGTTAGTTGCAGGTGAAGATGAAGTTTGATCCATGACGGATCTTGTTGTTGGAATATCACAATATATATTATTATTAACACACCTATATACTTGGCAATGGGTGGAAGGCTTGGCCTTTTGCTCGGTGTTTTGTTCCACTCATGCCACCATAGGAGCCAATAAACCGGCGTTATGTTCCTTGATTTTGCGTTCCTTACACGGTTGGGTATATGGGGACCCCTTGACAGTTCGTCTTTGAATAAAACACCTCCAGCAAGGCCCAACATTGGTTTTATTGCAACATAATAAAAACTTTAATTAATTAATTGCATAGGGAGTTTGCGCTACCCGAGGATTCTTTCTACATAACAGGGGGCCAGTGCCGATGGTGTTGGTCCCAAACGGGGGTTCTGCGGGGCCACCTGGGGAAATCCGAGGTTTGGTTTTACTCGTAGAATCGCCCATCCGGTCGTGGCCTGAGACGAGATACGCGTGGCTACTATCAGTGCGTCGACACACCGGGAGGTCTTGCTGGACTTGTTTTACCATTGTCGAAATTTCTTGTGCATCGGGAATTCCGAGTCTGATCGGGCCTTCCCTAAGATAAGGGGTAATATTATTATTATCTCTGCTGATCGTGAGAGCTTGTGATGGGCTAAGTTGGGACACCCCTGCAGGGTTATGATCTTTCGAAAGCCGTACCCGCGGTTATATGGCAGATTGGAATTTGTTAATGTCCGGTTGTAGAAAACTTGACAGAGGATCCGAAGTAAAACACACAACTGTGTGAGTAACCGTGACTGTCTCTTTTCACTTTGAGAAGAGAACACGGTGGGGTTATGTTTGACTCGTAGGTATTTCAGGATCTTTAGCGATCATTACTAGTATGCGACTGTTTGTGTAGATGCTCATCTTATTCTTGTACTCGTAAGTTAGCCACCATATGATGCTTAGCCGCTGCTGCAACCTCACCACTATCCTTTCCATACCCATTAAGCTTTTCTAGTCTTGTTACCCATGGTTATGGGATTGCTGAGTCCTCGTGGCTCACAGATACTACAACAACAGTTGCAGGTGCAGGTTTCCGATGTCTTGACGCGAGAGCGATGTCCTTTGTGTTGGAGTTCTTTCTTCTTCTTCTTCTTCTTCTTCTTCAGTCCTGGGTTAGGTTCCTGGTCCGCAGCCTGGGATAGTAGATGGATGTCGTTGTGTTTTTCATGTTTGCATCCGTAGTCAGATGCCTTGTATTGATGTTGTTGTATTCATGTGACTTGTATGTATTGTTGTATCCCCCATGTATGTATGTAATGGTACGATGTAATGATATCCATCTTGCTAAGTGCCCGAAATGCGGTTGTGCCCCAATCACGTAAGTGTCTCGTGATCGGGATAGAATCGCATCTTGAGCCTCGATCGACCATAGGAGCCCCCTTGATTGATCGTAGTTTGGCCATTGTTGAGTCTAGCAGAAAACTTTTTTCGGAGTCTAGTTATATCGGAGAGTAGGAATTCATTTTACTCCCCTGTCCCTTCGTCGCTCTGGTGAGGAATCTTGACGTAGGTGTTTTGAATTACTCCTCTTCCCCTTCAATTTTTTTTAGGATCACGTGGTTAGTTTTTGTTTGTTGCGTTGTCAGTTCTTTCATCTGGTGTACCTCTCGTCAAGTGGTTCGACCCTCTTCTTCTTTGCAAGTTCAACCCTCAGTTCTTCCAACTGATATTGTTTCCCCGTCCGATGTGGTCTTTCTTTTTCCCACCCACCCACCCTTTTCTTCTTGAAGCCGGAGTCCTTAATCGAGTATCCATCCTACTCGTGTGAATCCTTTGCATTCTTCCTTAGTTATTTCAAATGGTGATTCTCGTCTAGTTCATGATTCTTCACCTCTTCTTCTTTTCTGGTAGATTCAATTCCAATATCTCGGTGTTGTTCATATTCTTTTCCTCGGCTCAAATGTTTCCAATTGCTCGTTCACTTCTCGCCATGTAATTGTTCCGGAATTCCGAAGACATCTCAAGAGATTCCTCTGTCTTCCAATTAATTCGAGGTTGTCACCTCCTTCGAGTCTTTTATCGTTCCAGTGCATCATCTTCTTTTCAATCATTTTCAACGGTGTTTTCTCTTCGGTGGGCCCATAGCCCACAGGTCTTTTCCCAGGATCTTACCCGACTCTTCTAATTTCCCGGAGTGTTTAAAAATTCTTTTCAAGTGTGACGTAAGAATGGATTCCATCGGTCATGTGCCTTCTCCAAGATCGCTTTAATTCTTTTCCATCATGGGTTCAACATCTCCTATTTTCATTCTTCCGGAGTATCTCAATAATTTTGGTTGTGGTTCTCGTCGACATTTGAAGACCGAAGAAGTGTTTTCCTCTGAATCTTGTCCGTTATCTCGGAGATTCATGTTTCCAGCTTAATGTTATCCTCTCAATTATTCCGGTTGTCATAAATTCTTTTCCTTACCCATCCGGAGTATTTCATCAATTCTTTTCCATTGTGATCCTCCGAAGGCCTTCATTTCATAAGATTTCTTCGTTCTCAATTTTCAACTTTGTCCGCCAAATATTCTTCATTGATGCCTCTTCGTTCATCCCACATTCGTCCGGTGCTTCATTCAAGTATTCTTTAATCAGTTCACGGTCTCTTCATTCTCTTGCATCTAAATTTCCTCAAGTACTTATCCTTCCCGACGATTCATTCTATTGTATTCCTTCCCGGCGATTCATTCTCTTGTATTCACTCGATCTAATTCTTCTCGATGGCTTGTTCTCTTGCATCACTCGATTTTTATTCTTCCCGGTTGTTCGCTCTTTTTCTTCACTTGGTTTCAATTCTTACGGTGGTTCGCTCAATAGTTCTTTTCCGGTGCTATCATATCAATTCATTCGTTCATTCCAATCCTACCGGTGTTTCATGAAGACTTTCTCAAGTTTTGTGCTATATCCCTCTTTATTCAATTTTAACGCGAATAAGTTGTATGTGAATCCATTGCTTCTCATCAATTTATTGGTGGATGATAAGCATAACATAATTCCTATTCTTGTTTGTGAAGTTGATTAATCCCTTCCTTTAGAATTTGTTCATGAGGAATAAATCCTAGTTCTAAGTGCTTTCATCTTTTCGTCCCCGGAGTCAAAGATTTCCTGGCTATCTCATCAGAACCCCAGCTAAATCATCGCAAGGCTTTAATCTTATTCTATTCATTCATCATTCTATATCATCATCCTTTCGTTACCGGGGTTCCTCATGGTGGTTCTTCATGAGATAATTCATTCTTCGAATTTTCACCAAATTCTTTTGGATCAAGTGCAAGCTTTATTCTTTCCGTCTCGAGATGCAAATAATTCTCCGTATTCTTTTGAAATGGAGTTTTGCATTTCCTCATTCTCAGCTAATCCATCTTTTCATTGTGGCAAAATATCACCTCAAGACTGTGGATGATGTCCATGAGTCCACAACAAGCTTATTCTTTTGTTGTTGATTTTCTCAACAAATCCATTCAAGCCTTCTTTCAAGATGCTCTTTTAAATTCATTCGTGGTGTAAGTTGTCATCTTCTTCTCCGTTCTTTTCGTCCCACTCTTTTTTTTTTCCGAATGCATTGTGTTGTTTATCTCGTCAATTATTATTCCATCCCTCAAGTTCTTGTTCCATTCCATTCATGTTCAACCGGTGTGCTATTTCTTTCATTTTCAGCCGGAGTGCTGCCCGAATTCCTTCGTTCAAATTCCTTTCGATCTCTTATTAACCGGAGTGGTTACATGGTCTCTTTTGTCACTTAAGTTCCTGATTCTCGTATGAAAGATCGTGGATGTCGCCTAGAGGGGGGGGGGTGAATAGGCGCTTTAAAATAATTATGGTTTAGGCTTGAACAAATGCGGAATAAACCTAGCGGTTAATTTGTCAAGCACAAAACCTACAACAACTAGGCTCACCTATGTGCACCAACAACTTATGCTAAGCGAGATAAACAACTAGGTGATCGCAAGATATATGACAAGAAACAATATGGCTATCACAAAGTATAGTGCATAAGTAAAGGGCTCGGGTAAGAGATAACTGAGGCACGCGGAGACGACGATGTATCCCAAAGTTCACACCCTTGCGGATGCTAATCTCCGTTTGGATCGGTGTGGAGGCACAATGCTCCCCAAGAAGCCACTAGGGCCACCGTAATCTCCTCACGCCCTCGCACAATGCAAGATGCCATGATTCCACTAAGGGACCCTTGAGGGAAGTCACGGAACCCGTACAAATTGCAACCGTTGTTGGCGGTCACCGAACCCGTACACTTTGGCAACCTTTGGGGGTGGTCACCGGTACCCGTCAAATTGCTCGGAGCAATCTCCACAACCTAATTGGAGTCCCCGATGCTTGCCCGGAGCTTTACACCACAATGATTGAGCTCCGAACAATACCAACCGTCTAGGGCGCCGAGGCACCCAAGAGGAACAAGCTCTAGGGTTCCCAAACACCCAAGAGTAATAAGCTTCTCAAACTTCACTTCCACGTATCACCGTGGAGAACTCAAACCGATGCACCAAATGCGATGGCAAGGGCACACGGAGTGCCCAAGTACTTCTCTCTCAAATCCCACCAAAGCAACTAATGCTAGGGAGGGAAAAGAGAGGAAGAACAAGAAGGAGAACACCAAGAACTCCAAGAACTAGATCCAAAGGGTTCCCCTCACAAGGAGGAGAAAGTGATTGGTGGAAGTGTGGATCTAGATCTCCTCTCTCTTTTCCCCCCAAAACTAGCAAGAATCCATGGAGGGATTGATAGATAGCAAGCTCGAAGAAGGTCAACAATGGGGGAAGAACACGAGCTCAAGAGATATGGTTCATTGGGGAAGAAGACCCCCTTTTATAGGCGGGGAAAAATCCAACCGTTATGCTCACAGCCCGCACAGAGTGGTACTACCGCTAGGGCAGTAGTACCCCTTTGAAAAACAATAGCGAGGAGGCAAAAAGGCCAGAAGAACCGTTGGAGCGGTAGTACCGCTTGACCTCACGGTACTACCGCTAGGGGTAACGGTACTACTGCTAAGGGTAGCGTACTACTGCTTGCGAGCGGTACTAATAAAATTACATCCGGGCCTACCACCGCAGGACTTGGGACGAGTTTTTGGTCCGGAGCGGTAGTACCAATGTAGGAGCCACGGTAGTACCGCTCTGGAGCGGTAGTAAAAAATTACATCCGCTCCAATTCGCGGTAGTACCGCTGCAGCCTTTTCAGAACACCAGAACTGCCACAACTTTTGCAAACGGACTCCGAATTCGATGAAACCAAGTTTGTTGGAAAGCTAGCGACAAGGGCTAACACAATCTTGACAGAAATATCAATAAGGAGCAAATTAGAAAAGGCCCATAAAAAATGGTGAGAACCCTTCTTCGGATAAGACCGGTAAAACCTCCAACAACGAAAACATCATAGAAGACGCATGTGAACTCCGTTTTTGATAAACACAAGCTTGTCATCAAGATGACCATAAGCTCTAAGACTTACAAAGAGAACCAAACAAGAAAAAAGAAACATGATGCAAGGATGCAATGGTTTGAGCTCTCTACTAACGATACGATCAAGCTACCAACTTGAGAGCCCCCCTTGGTAGTACGACAAACGATCCTATAACCCGGTCTCCCAACTACCACCACGAGACCGGTAAAATAGAAAACCTATCAAGGGAAAACCTTTGCTTTGCACAAAGTCCACTTGAGCTAGATGTAGACGATCTTGACTTCCTCAAGTTGGACCACCTTTCTTGATTGCGTTGTCTCGGTGAAGACTAGTAGATTGCTCCCCCATACTTCACTATGGGTGAGCCACTCTTCGGCATATCTTGACAAGTCCATTGTCACCACAATGAACGGAAAGATTCAAGCACTTGATCTCTTCGTGATGCTCCACTTGAACTTGCACACCGCAACCTAACCCCACAATGAACTCTCACGAAGACCATGGGTTAGTACACAAAGCGTGATTGACAATGCTTACCATACCATGGGATTGCTTGGTCCCTCTCGGTACATCTTCTACACTTTGTGTGTTGATCAACTTGATTCATTCTTTGACTTAGTTTTGATCAACCTTGAATCTTTCGAACTCTCTTCATTTGGATGATGTCTTGAAGGTAAACATGAATGATCACAAACTCTTCTTCTTCAAGACATGCTTGCAATAAGCTCAACACCCACAAGACCAATCTTTGGATAATTCCTTAATAGCACCTTGGTCATCACAAACTCTCCTTGAAACCAACAAATGAACTCCAAGAAAAGGCTATGGACAAACCCTTCAAATATAACTCAAGGCAACCATTAGTCCATAGAGATTGTCATCAATTACCAAAACCAAACATGGGGGCACCGCATGTTCTTTCAATCTCCCCCATTTTGGTAATTGATGACAATCACTTTGAAGAGAGTTTATATAAGGAATTATGCATCACCATACCATGCAACAATAATGTATGTGCATGAGATGCAAAAGCTTAGGAACAAAACCAAAGCAAGAAGAGAGAAGAGACAACTCTCTAAACTTCCTCACAAAACTAAACTCTCTGAAACTTCTCCCCCATTGGCATCGATTGCCAAAATGGGCGAATAGCTTAGAAGGCCAATATAAATTGTGTTCCTCCATAAATTGTGTATTCCTCAAAATAGAGAGTGGAATGCAATACATATATCCAACTGTAAATACTTGGAGGAAGACAAACTATATTGAGGCCCAAAGATTGCAAAAGAATGATATGCCACAAAGGCATAACAAAGGGAGAAAAACACGCAATCAAGCAATCAAAGAATACCAATTGAATCAAGCTATTATAAGATACCAATTGACCCAACTATACCAATGATCCTACATGCCAAATGAATAAAAGATATCATGATAAGAGCAAAGGAGTGTTCTAGAGAAACCAGAGAAGCTCACCATGATTTGTGCACAATTCAGTTTTGTATTTGGATACAACGAGCACAAAATAGGTTCGTCGCTCCCCCAAGATCAGTAGAACCTCACGATATAGCAACGGAGTGTTCTAAAGACACTAGTGAAGCTCCCCATAATTTATGCACTCCTTAGAATATTTTCATTAGGATACCAAGTGCACAAAATATGATCATCACTCCCCCAAAATCAATAGACACTCACACCAAGTGCAAGTGAGCATGAAGGAAACAAAGCCTAGCACTTGCAACAAACAACTGGTTGAGCAATATATAAAAGAGTCAACTTAAGAGTAGGCTCAACCAAAATGATGTGTGTGAGCCATGGCAAAGCACTTGAGAAGATTAATGTATGAATGAACATTAAGCATCAATATACTCTTGAATGAATGCGATACACAGTGCAATGCCTATCATTCCCACACATAACAACAAATGGGTTCACAAGCTCACTACTAATCATATAAATAACCTATGCGTGTGACAACCTGTGGTGAAGATATAAAAGGATAGCTTTGTCATGAGGAGAGATACCAATAGAAATGGCAAAAGCCTCGTCAAGACAAGCAAGATTAAAAAATGATCTTCACCACAAAAGAGTGCATCAAGATGCAACGATATAAGATCCGCACTCGAGACACACACCTTCACGGAGTCACCAAAGAAATAAAACAGGAACGAAAAGGTGGACGTGAAAGAAGGGGATATCAAATAGATATGCAACTTCTCTCAAGTGTATAAGATTCTAGGTAGATGAAGATCATGATGATATCAATCCACAAAGAAGGATGTACACACGAAATTGTTGCAAAAAGGAATGAACAAGATATCCCCAAGGAAGTCATAAATATACCAATAAGATATTTGCTTGAAGGCTTAGCACATGGCTAGATATGTTCTTATTGTATATAAATGAGTTCCAACCACTCGAGCATCAAAGACATCACAACTAGCAACAAGAGATCATTGTTGGGATGCTTTGAGAAAGGAAACAAGTATCATAAGAAGGAATGACTAACATGCCATGATACAACCTACATAAGGTTGGTGCAAGAAATGTGTGCATGAAGTAGATGGTGATACTTGTTACCAAGATGTCATTGGAAGGATGTAGTAGATACCAATTGAAGGTAGATAGTAGTTCATTGATCATCCTAGCTTGACTCCAACAAGCACATGGTGACACCACCTTCCTTTTGAATGAGCCGAGCATCCAATGCATCTCCAATTGTTCCTAGAACACCAACACAAACAAAATGGTACCCAAACTCATTGGGACCAAAGAGTTAGAAACACCAATACATAGAAAAAATTCCACAAACATATGTGCATTTATATATGAAAATGAATTTCATGCACATCTCATCCAAATTGAGACTAGGTGGAGTTTCCCTTATATATTGGGTTAAAGAAAGAAAGCATGCCAAAGAAAATACATGAAGTAAATATGCATGCTCAAGACTTTCAAGAAACGAAACAAAATGAAAAAGAAATACTAAGTGAAAATAGGATACCAAATGGATAAATAATCACTTGGAAGATATCTATTAGAAGATACATCAAGGAATGAGATATCCATTGATACACACAAAAGGAAAGATATCGGAATCCCAAAAGAGAGGATGTTCCAAACAAACCAACCCATCTACAAAGTTTCATGATGGCACAAGTACCAAAAAAAATGGCTTGCCTTCCATCAACACACACTTGATATGGATCACAAGACGAGTGCTCTATCGAAAATAGGATAGCTCCCCCATGAATTGTGCATTTAGAGAGATTTGCATTCGAGTACAAAATGCACAAGGTGGGATCACCACTTTCACTATATCTAGAAAACACTCGACAAAAACTGTAAGTGCATCTAGTTCCACCCCTAGTTGGTTTTGGAGTATTGACGACAAACCTGGTTGAGGGACTAATGTGTTTATGAGAATTACAGGATAACACAGGTAGTAGTCCCTCATTGATTCGGTTTACCTACCGGAGATGACCCCTAGAAATGTATGAAGACATTGACATCAGTGGTGGTATATGAAGATAATCATATTGAAGACTATGACAAGAGAAGACATTGTGTGAAGACTATGGAGAATGAAGACTTAGATGTTTCGTTGTTTCCTTTTCTTCTTTGTTGAGTCATAGGAACCACCGTACTGTTAAGTGGGGTCCTAGTGATCTAAGTCAGAGTGACTGAAGTGATGCTCAACCAAATTCTATGTCTTCGAGTGAAGACTATGAGAGCAAATCTTATCCAGAGTTGGATGAGTCAGCCTTACTTGTACCCCAAGTAAAGTTGTCATGTGAGTGCTTGAAATCTGACCGTTGGAATACGTGTCTGTTCTTTAGTGACTGATGACCCACAACCGTAAGGGATCTATTGCAGCGTTTTCGATAAGTAAGAGTGTCGAACCCAACGAGGAGCAGAAGGTATTGATAAGCGATTCTGAGCAAGAAATTACTGCAAGCACTGAAAGATAATTTTTTAGGGGTTTTCTTGATATAAGCAATAGGAAAGTAAAAGCAAACAAAATAAAGGTACTGAGAGTGACAAGTGGCCCAATCCTTTCTGAGCAAAGGAGAGGCCTAGCGACTGAACTTATAAAGGCTAAAGCGTTCCTGAGGACACACGGGAGAGGTAGTCATGTGCTTTCGCCATATTCCGTATCAATACTATGTTATGTGTTGATAAGTGTTGAGTGGGTGGATCCATGCTAGTACACTCTCTAGACTAAGATGAGTGCACTCTTATGATTAAACACCTTGCAAGCATCCGCAAATACAAGATAGAATTTAAGGCAAAAGCCTAACCATAGCAATACGATCGAGGATCCATTGTTCCCTTATGCAAAAGCGTGCGAACTGGGGTTCAGGTTTCTGTCACTCCGGCAACCCACCGTAAGCATTCTTTGTACACAATGTATTCTCCTAGGTCCTTAATAAGGCGAAGCGTTGAGTGTTCGACTCACACAAGACCACTAGTAGAATGACAACACAACTTAAGTATCAAACAATACATATTACTTCAACAGCATATGACTACTAACAACAAGACTTTTCCCATGTCCTCAAGAACTAAGGTGACTACTCACAAGACATAAAAGAGATCATGATTAGTGGAGATAGATGGATGATAAACAATCTGGACATAATAATATTTCTCCAACAAAACTCAATAGCATTCACCACAAAGTAGTAATTAATACCGATGGAGTAGAGAGGATAGGTAGTACGAGTTACAACACAAGTTGCAATTGTGAGATGAGATTTGGATGAAGATGGAGATGGTGCTGGTGTTGGGGATGATGTTGATGATGATCTCGATGATGCCCGTGATGATGGTGATGACGATGGCGATGATCTCCCCTTCCGGGAGGTGATCTCCCTTGCGGAATCTGCCCGTCGGAGATGGCTTTTTCTCCTCTGTAGGTTTCCGCCACGGAGCGGCGGCGGAACTCCGTAAAAACTCTCGTTTTTAGGGTTTCTAGACAACGGAGAGTATATAGGCAAAAGGGGGTAGCCGGAGGTGGGCTAGGGGGTCCAGGCGCCCCCCTGGCGCGGCAAGGGGGGGGCGCCCCCAGGGCGCCTGGGCACCCTGTGGCCCCCCTCTGGTTGCCCTTTCGCGTGCCTTCGTGATCCGTCTGGAAAATATCTCCCGTCGATTTTCAGGTAATTTGGAGGTATTCTTCTTCGGCAACTCAGCGTCCACTTTTTACTGCTGAATCCTGCGTCTGCTGCTTCGGCATCGGAAAGTTGCAAACTCTGTAAAATAGGCCAAAAAAACATAAGAACATCATCGTAACGTGAAATATATCAATGAATAAGGATAAATTACGATATAAAATAGTGAAGCATTTTGGACGTATCAACACCCCCATGCTTAGACCTCACTTGTCCCCAAGCGAATGCTGAGCTCGGTAAACCTGTCCACAAGTTTAGAGAGTGAAGTGTCGATAAATAGAATACGGACAAGAAGCATCACAGCTTCTTTACCAACTCAAATATCCTCAACAGCAATCTTCAACTCATAAGGCCCTTATAAAAGAGTGATAACACTTATATTCGAAAGTAGGGCTAAGGAAACTCATCATATAATAGCAAACATGTCCTTTGGTCAAAGAACAACAAATAGATTTAACTTTTGCTCTTCCTCTTATGTGTTGATGAGATTAATTGAAGCTTTTGAAAGAACATGTATGGGGACCCCGACTTAGAAGTCAAGATCACCGAATGCACGTGTACAGTGATCCCAGAGATCAATGCTCACTGAACACACAGAAGCTAAAATAACAAGAGTCTTACATCCATACAAATAGTCTTACACGAATTAAGGCCATTATGGCCAAGTCTTACATAGGTAGAGCCTCATGGGCTGAATAGCAAATAACTCAAGTAGCGGAAGTCTTCGATAAACGGGTAGAACCCATGCCATCTGCCTTAACCCTACAGGCATTCTGACTGGGATAGCGTCCTAGTTCGCATGATCGTCTCCAAAGAACTCTTCCTCATATTCCTGCTCTTCCATGCCTGGCCAATTAAATAACCAGTGGCAAGCCAATGAGTACTTTGAATGTACTCGCAAGCAACCCATGATGTGGTTCAAAGTAACAGTGCAATGGAACAATAATGAACAATCTAGCAGAAAGCTAGAATAATATGCTATCAATAACCTCGCGTAACCTCGAAAACAGGTTACCGATATCAACATGAATATGATTCAGCTCATCGAGTCAAGTCTCCACCTTGACTCATCACACACATACCAACACCGATGAAGTAAAATTCTGGACATAGTTTAAGTAGCACCACCCAACTGTCCATGACCGTGGACACGGCTATTCGAATAGTTTGACACTCTGCAGAGGTTGCGCACTTTACCCACAAGATCCGGGGAACTTCCGTGTCATCCACGACCCGTGGTACCTCAAGTACCCGGGGTAAGCACCCGGTCATTACCTTTCCTTAGACGACACTAACATCGAGTCCACTCGTTGGTACACGGCCCTCGGGTACAAACAATAGATCACGGGACTTGCCCTAATTTCAATGTCACGCGTACCCGAAGGGACCAACGGTGTGTCCGGTGCCCTGTAAAAACAGTCATGGCCATCTATCCAAGCACGACCCCGTCCCGGGAAAGACCTCAAGTCTTCCCGTCACTAGTAATGTGGGCACCATGCTAGTATCGACCTAAGTAATCAATAAAGCCCCGTCCCATAAGGGGTAGTGTGGTTGCACATGTTTGGTTGGGACGGTAGTCACACATAAATCTAATCCATCATTCCACCATGCACATGATCTACCGGCACATCACTTCTTTCTCAAGTGATGACCTAACACATCATCACCCTCAGGCATTAGGGGCACCCGATGGGTTCATGCAAAGATTTTAGCTACGAGGGTTCATATCACACATGCATCATATAAGCATCATGACCATCTATTTGCATGCCATCTAGCACTTAGCAAGATCAAGATCAAGTATGCATCATGTGGTGGAATCAACTAGGTTACCATCGTAACCCTAATATCATGCATCGGAAACAAACGGGTTCCGAGGAACAAGTGTATCATGGTCAAAGGGCTGCTTGCCTGGATTGGCTTGGTCTTCAAAGTCTTCAAGTCCTTCTCCTTCTTCTTCCACAGCAACTTCGTCAAATACGGGATCTATACGTCGCATAATAATAACGGAAAAATAAGAATACAAACAAAACAGAAAAATCAAAGTGCTCAGAAAAATGTCAACTCATTTTTGTAAAATACTAGAGGGATTTCTAAGATGGGGAAAAATCTTAGTTGGAGTTTTGGAGTAACAGAATGGAATATATTGATTTTTGAACAGGAGTATTACTGCCCAAATTTGAATTTAAATTTGAACAGTACATCAAAGTTTCATGGATTTGAATGAAAGTGGTACCATTAAATAGGTTGGAATATTGCAAGATTTTAGGAGTTGGAAATATTTAATTTGGATCAATATTCTTTTCTGTAGAAATGTTTAAAACATTAACAGAAAAGAAAAAGGAAAAAGGGTCCTGTGCACTGGGCCAGAGGAGGCCACAGTGCACGACCCAGATGGATCGGCCCGGCCGCACAGGAGCCTGCGCGCGCACGTCAGGTTTTCAAACCTTACGGGCGGGGCCCGTGGGTCAGCGGCACAGAGGAGGGGGAGAGAGGTGGGGGGATGACAGGCGGGGCCCGCCTGTCATCTCTAACCCCACGGCCACGGCGACGGCGAGCTCACCGGCGAGGATTCTGGCCACGGCGATGGCAACGGAGGGCAGGGTTGGAATCAGCGTCGTGTTGCGGTTGCTGTGGTGGTGGTGCGGCACGGCGGGGAGGTCTGGTTCGCCGGCGACGAGGTGGGGCGGCGGAAGCTCGTCGGAGGGTCGTGGTCGAGGTCATTTCCGACTGCCACAGAGAGGGGAAACGAGGGTGAAATGGTCAGTGAGGTGCGGCGGTTCCGAAACGGGTGGAAGGAGAGGCAGGGGAGGCCCGTACCTCGAGATCGCCGGCGGCCCGACGCGGCGGCGCTCCGGTCGATCCCGAGCACTGGGACCTTCTGGGGTCGAACAGGAGTTGCTGGGGGGATCAGTGGAGAGGAGTGAGGCTGTGGATGGTGCTGGAGGGGCTCGGGAGGGGCTATTTATAGGAGCTCGACGGGGACCCGTGGTCCAGTGCGCCGGCGAGCTCACCGGCGAGGCTACAGCGCACGGGGGGGCTAGGGGAATGGGTTTGTGGAGTTCCTGGACGAGCTCCACGTCCAGCTGAGGGAGAAAGAGGAGCGGGGGAGCGTCAGAGGAGTGCGCGTGTGTGAGGCAGAAGAGTGGCCGCCGCGGGCGGCCAGCGCGCGTGCGGCGACGGCCACTGGAGGGCGCAGGAGGAGGGGGGGACAGCGCCGGGGAGGTCGCGGAGGTCGAGGGGCCTCGACTGGCGCGAGAGGGAGGCCCGAGGCTGTCGGGGGAGGCTGATTGGCCCGAGCTACAGTGCTGGTCTGCACTGTTACGCGCTCCAGAGTGCGCGTATGGCTGGCATCGCCGCGCTCTCGCCGTTCTGGTCAAACCCAACATGTCCAGTAGTGTCTAGCACGTTGTGGGAGGAGTAAAGAAATGCCCTGAGGCCTTGGATGCCCTGGAGATGCTGAGAGAGAGGGAGAGGGCTGGTAAAATGGTGGAAACCTGCTGTACAGCAAGGTAAAACAGGGGTTTCACCCTTTAATCATGGAGCTGAGGTGCTGGGGGAGTTACTGGAGGTAGCTGGTAACTCAATGAGCATGTGGTAAGAAGTTGAGGTCATGGAGAAAAGTAAAAGTGATCAAGTCGGAGGTTTTAGCAATTCTGCAGAAGGTGTTTGATCAGTGTTTGGTCAAGTAAATGAACTCTACTTGACATGGAACTTAACAGGGTTGAAAGACATGAGAAAATAGGGTGCTTCACCAAATTTGGGCTCATTTGGAGAAACTGGCCAATGTAACTTTGGTGAACCCTAGAAATAAACAGAAACAGTTTCATCTTGATTGAGTCAAGCTAGTCATCTCCCCTTGATGCACCACTTGGTGTAGCATCATTATTTGGGGTATTGATCATGCCCACAAAGTTTGAAGCTCTAGATAAAAAGTTGGTAATGTAAAGTTGTTCAAATTTGCATTTGAACAGAAAGGGTTTTGAGGTGATCTGATCAAGTTGCTCTATTCAAATTCTTGTGCCATTTGGTCTAGATGCCTTATTAGGTCATTCTAGCATGTGCACCAAGTTTGAGAGCATTTGGACAAGTTTGGCAATGTAAAGTTGATCAAACTTCAAATATGGACAGAATGGTTATGAAGGGGTTTGAGGATGTTTTCTTGCTTCCCAAGGCATGGGACTTGGCAAGATCATCAAATATGCCATATATGACATGATAGAATTTCCCTGGAATTTTTGGAGAATATTTCCTTTGTAAATATTTCAAAAGCTTGAAATATCCAGAAAGGGTTTTAGAGGGTTTAGCCCATTATTTTGAACATGACCAAGTGTTGAAACTCTTATATATGGACAATATATGTCCTATGAGTCTCTCTGAATTTTGGCAAATATTTTTGAAATAGTTAAATAATTTTCCCCTATTAAAGACCATTTCTGGCCTTGAGAAAAAGCTTTTAAATAAAATAGAAAATAACTTTTAAAATTATACCTTTGTGGTTTCTGGGAGTCCTATGACTACTAGGTCTCAAATAAACCTTTTGAAATAATTTTCTCACCCTAAATCAAGTACTTGCAGTGCAAATCTCAATTCAGGGGTTTTTGGAAAACTAAATTTATAAAATACTTTTTGGCCAAATTAATTTTGTAAGAAAATACTATACTGCTATATAACACTTGGCATGATCATTGGGCAGAAGTTTTGGGTATGGAGATGAAATCTACAAGAGATCATAGTTGACTTTAATGAGCACATGAAAAAGCACATGAAGAAAACTCAATTCCAAATAAAAGCCAAATGATGCTAAAAAATTTTGCTGGTCCAAATTTTCATGCTTCAAAGTTACAAATAACATGTTACAAAATGCAGGTTGTGACAGACCTACCCCCCTTACAAGAATCTCGTCCCCGAGATTCCTAAACTAGGGCTTAAAAGAGATCGGGAAACTCGGATCTAAGATAGTCTTCTCGCTCCCAGGTTGCTTCTGCTTCGGTGTGGTTGCTCCACTGGACCTTGAAGTACTTGATGGTACGGCTCCGCGTGCGTCGTTCTGCTTCGTCCAGAATACGAATGGGCTTCTCGCGGTAGGTCAAATCTGGCTGCAGATCAATGGCTTGGTGATCCACATCCTTGTAGAGATTGGGCTTGTCTGGAACTTGGAGACATTTCCGGAGTTGTGACACATGGAATACATTGTGCACATCGGATAGCTCAGGTGGTAGTTCCAATTGGTAAGCCACTTCTCCTCGTCGTGCAGTGATCTCAAAGGGTCCAATGAACCTTGGTGCGAGCTTCCCCTTGACATGGAAACGCTTGGTTCCCTTCAGAGGAGTTACCCGCAGGTACACATGGTCCCCGACATGGAAACTCATGTCTCGGCGTCGAGTGTCAGCATAACTCTTCTGCCTTGACTTGGCTGCCTTTAATCGCTCTCTGACTAGTTGGACTTGCTCTTCTGCTGCGCGGAGATTATCCGGTCCAAAGACTAGTCCTTCTCCAGTCTCTGACCAATTGAGGGGTGTGCGGCATCTGCGTCCGTACAACACCTCAAATGGTGCCATCTGAAGGCTTGACTGGTAACTGTTGTTATAGGAGAACTCGGCAAAAGGGAGACAGTCTTCCCACTTGGCTCCATATGCCAGGACACAGGCTCGGAGCATGTCTTCGAGAATCTGATTGACTCGCTCAGTTTGACCTCCGGTCTGTGGGTGGAAAGCTGTGCTGAAAGACAACTTGGTTCCCAAGGCTTCTTGGAACTTCTTCCAGAACCTTGAGGTGAACTGGGTTCCTCGATCTGACACAATCTCCTTGGGAACACCGTGAAGACTTACGATTCGGTCGATGTAGAGAGCTGCCAGCCGGTTGCCATCATAAGTGGTCTTGACAGGAATGAAATGGGCCACCTTGGTCAAATGATCGATTATGACCCAGATAGAGTCATGTCCTCTATTCGACCTTGGTAATCCAGTGATGAAGTCCATTCCGAATTTATCCCACTTCCACTCAGGAACTTTGAGTGGTTGAAGCAATCCAGCAGGTCGCTGATATTCAGCCTTGACCCTTTGGCACACATCACACTTTGCAACGTAGGTTGCAATTTCTCTCTTCATACCGTGCCACCAGAATCGTGCCTTCAAGTCTTGGTACATCTTGGTTCCTCCGGGGTGGATGGAATACGGAGTGTCGTGGGCTTCCTGCAGAATCAGCGTCTTCAACTCGGTGTTGTTTGGTACGCAGAGGCGACCTTTGTACCAAACAATCCCGTGCTCGTCTTCGGAGAATCCTGGGGCCTTGCCCAGCTTCATCTTCTTCTTGATACCTTCGATGCTTGCGTGTCCATCTTGAGCCTTCTTGACGTCGTCCATCAGGGTTGGTCTGACTTCCAAATGATCCAGAAATCCAGGGGTGACCAATTCCAAACTGAATTGTTCGATCTCCTTAAACAAGGCTGGCTGCCTTTCTTGAATAACGGCATTCAAAGAGCAAGCCTTCCTGCTTAAGGCATCGGCCACCACGTTAGCCTTCCCAGGGTGATACTGAACACTGAGGTCATAATCTTTGATGAGTTCCAACCATCTCCGTTGCCTCATGTTCAATTCCTTTTGGGTGAAAATATACTTCAGACTTTTGTGGTCTGTGTAAATCTCACACCGTTTCCCTAGGAGGTAATGCCGCCATGTCTTCAAGGCATGAACTACTGCCGCCAGCTCAAGATCGTGAGTAGCGTAGTTCTCCTCATGGGGTCGTAGCTGCCTGGAGAGGTATGCTATGACGCGGCCTTCTTGCATCAGAACGCTTCCCAATCCGGTTCGTGAGGCATCACAATATATCACGAACTCCTTGTGAATATCAGGTGTTGCCAGAACTGGGGCGGTGGTCAATCTCTTCTTGAGCTCTTGGAAGCTCTCTTCGCATTTTGGCGTCCACTCGAACTTCTTGTCCTTTTTGAGGAGCTGAGTCATTGGTCGTGCAATGCTAGAGAATCCTTCCACGAACTTGCGGTAATAGCCTGCTAGTCCGAGGAAGCTTCTGACTTCCTTGACGGTCGTTGGAGATTGCCATTGGGTCACAGCTTCGATTTTTGCAGGATCAACAGATAATCCTTCCTCGGTCAAGACATGACCTAAGAATCCAACTTTATGCAGCCAGAAGTCACACTTGCTGAATTTGGCATACAGTTGGTGCTCACGAAGCTTGTCTAGGACCATCCTCGGGTGCTGCTCATGCTCTTCCTCCGACTTCGAGAACACAAGAATGTCATCAATGAAGACAACAACAAACTTGTCCAAATATTCCATGAAGACTTTATTCATGAGATACATGAAGTAAGCTGGGGCATTGGTTAACCCAAAAGACATGACCGTGCACTCGTACAGGCCATATCTGGTTACGAATGCCGTCTTCGGAATATCTTGGGGTCTAATCTTCAGCTGGTAATACCCAGATCTGAGGTCGATCTTGGAGAATACCTTGGCTCCGCTGAGTTGATCAAACAGATCTTCGATCTTGGGAAGTGGGTACTTGTTCTTGATTGTAACTTCATTGAGGGAACGATAGTCAATGCATAAGCGGATGGTACCGTCCCTCTTGGCCACAAACAGAATAGGAGATCCCCAAGGGGAGGCACTCGGGTGGATAAATCCCTTCCTTAGCTGCTCTTCTAGCTGCTTCTTCAACTCGGCTAATTCTTCCGTCCCCATTCTATAAGGCTTCTTATAGATGGGTCCTGCTCCGGGCACGAGCTCGATGATGAACTCAATGTCACGGTCAGGGGGCATTCCCGGTAGTTCATCCGGAAAGACATCAGGATACTCACATACCACCGGTACTTGATCTAGCCCAACTTCAGACAGACAGTTGACTTTAGCGGCTGGAGCGGAAGAGGAGTTGGGGGAAAACTTGACTTCGACTCCTTGGTCATTGGTCACAGTGACTATCCGATTGGCACAGTCTAACAAGCCTTGGTGCTTGCTGAGCCAATTCATGCCTAGGATCACATCCAAGCCTTGCGATCTCAGGACGATAAGGTCTGCTAGGAAGTCTACACCGTTAATGGTAATACTGACTCCTTTACAGCCTATCTTGGCTCTCATCTCGGCTCCGGGGGTTTGTACCACCATAGGGTTATTCAGGGGTGTAGGGGTCATGCCACTTTTTAATGCAAATCTTTGAGTGACAAATGAATGCGTTGCTCCAGAATCAAACAAGACAGTTGCAGGTGCTGAGTTGACAAGGAACGTACCCAGCACGACGTCCGGGTCTTCCTGGGCTTCTTCAGCAATGACGTGATTCACACGCCCCTTCCCATAGTTCGGTGGATTGCGAGGAGCTGGGTTCCTTGGTGGCATTCCACGGCCTTGTCCCTGGTTCTGCGCATTGGGGTGCGGGGCATCAGGCTTCTTGTTGGGGCACACCCTTGAGATGTGTCCGGGCTGACCACATCCAAAGCAAGTGACTTGGTTTGGATTGATCTTGTTGCCACCACTGGTATTGGGGTTGAAAGCTGTCCTGGGGTTGGCATACTGCTGAGGCTGAGGATTGGCACGAGGTGCAGGAGCTCTTGGCTGCTGATAGGTTGGCTTGGTCGGGGCTGACTGCCACGGATGAGGCTTCTGGTTGCTGGAACTTCCCTTACTGACCAACTTGCGCTTGCGAGTGTCTTCCAAAGCATGCCGCTTGTCTTCAAGCATAAGTGCCTTGTTCACTAGGTCAGGGAAGGATGGGCAGTCGCACATGACAAGCGAGTATTGCAGAGTCTGATTAAGGCCTTCCATGAAGCGCTCCCTTTTGGCAGCATCAGTGCTGACATCTTCAGGGGCATACCTTGACAGAACACTGAACTTCTGCATGTATTCCTTGACAGTGCCACTTCCTTGCTTCAGGGCTCGGAACTCGCGCTTTTTGATAGCCATGATTCCGGAAGGAATGTGGGCCTTGCGGAATTCTGCCTTGAAGTTAACCCAAGTGATGTCTTGTTCAGCATGCATGACCTTGAATCCATCCCACCAAGCTCTGGCAGTTCCCCCGAGGCAGTGGGCTGCATAAGCCACCTTCTCGCGATCTTCGGTGCATCCGACTAGTTCCAGGATTTCCTCAATGGAACGGACCCAGTCATCTGCATCCAGGGGTTCAGCAGTCTCGATGAAGGTTGGCGGTGCATGCTTCTTGAACTCTGCCAACATGGAACGTCCATTGCCATTCCCCGCCGGCTGGCGGTTGTTGGTGATAGCTTGAGCAATCAGCTGGAGAGCTGCAGTGTTGGCTTGGCGTTCCTCTTGGAAAGCTTGGAGAAGCTGAGCCATGTCCATGCTTGGAGGAGGTGGTGGTGGAGCTTGGTCGTTGGTTTGGTCGTGGCCTGCCTCTGGCTGAGAGGATGCTCCGGCTTCGGGCTGCTGGGTAGAGGTACCAGTACGAGTTACAACAGGCATCCTGTTGGAGCGGTAAAAGGTCTCATGACTCGGAAGAGGGAAAGCAAGATAGATGGGTGCCTAGTAAGGGGGTGGGTGTGACACTAAATCAAATCATGCAAGGGCCGAGAGGCCGAAAAATACACTCATTAAAATCCAGATGGGTGATGTAGTCGTTTACACATTCCCGAAGGAAGATTACGACTTACATCCAGACACAACAAAAGCAAACACTAGATGGTTTCATATGAACCATACAAGGACTCGACTGCGCATAGGGGTTACACGACCTATCCTACCGTAGGGGTTACAACTGGCATATCCGAGTAGCGAATAATGCCTAAGCGGCGGAATGCTCGGTCGCGTATTCCGGCTCTTCTGGGTCTTCCTCCTTGTCTTCATCTGTCTGGGCTCCCTTGTCGCTTGAGGGAGTGGGGGAGTGGAGGAGTTGGATACGACGGTGCTTTGACGGTGGTGCAGGGAAAAGCTTAGGATATTCCCTTGCCGTCATCCGGCGTCGCCGAGGTGGTTCTTCACCCTTGGAAGACACATCCTCGGAGGGCCTTCCACCTCGATATGCGATAGCGGATTGTCCAGAAGGTGCTCCTTCCTTCTTGATCCTGTTTGCCTTCTCTTGAGCTCGACGAAGAAGTGCCTTGGTCTTGTAAAGTTCTTCTCGAAGCTTCATTGATTCCGAGGCCAAGTCTTGTGCCAAGCTGTCGGCACATAGACTGAAGTAGGTCTGGAACCGAAGCGAGAGTCCTTCCTTCAATGGAGGGGCTAGTGCGCTACTTTCTTCGTCACCTTCCTTCCGGTAAGGTAAGAAGCGAGTTGCCATCTTGGCTGCCATCTCCGGAAGAAGCTCGCGGAGACGGGTTAGTGCCTTGAGTGCAGCAGCCTCGACAGCGAGTGGTAGTGTTGCCATCTGGGGTCCCTCGAAGAACCAACTTGTGGGAGGATCGTTTGCCTTCACGATCACTTCCACATGGTACTCCACCTCAGTGTCGCTCACCCAATGCTCAATGTAGGTGAGGATGGGTGCTCGGTGGAACTAACACTCTTAGAGGCTATCCTCGAGAAGTAAGGGAAACCCAGTGGTCAGGTGCTCTTCGGGAACAGCGGCCATCTACAAGGGTGGAATAGGAGGGGTTAATAAGCTGATGAAATCTCAGGTTTAGAGAAGAAGAGAGGTTCAGAAGGTTTTGAAAAGGGGGTCTCAACTAACTAACGCCCATGCTAACTAAGGCTTCCTACAGTCAGGATGGCTCTGATACCAGCTCTGTGGGGACCCCGACTTAGAAGTCGAGATCACCGAATGCACGTGTACAGTGATCCCAGAGATCAATGCTCACTGAACACACAGAAGCTGAAATAACAAGAGTCTTACATCCATACAAATAGTCTTACACGAATTAAGGCCATTATGGCCAAGTCTTACATAAGTAGAGCCTCATGGGCTGAATAGCAAATAACTCAAGTAGCGGAAGTCTTCGATAAACGGGTAGATCCCATGCCATCTGCCTTAACCCTACATGCATTCTGACTGGGATAGCGTCCTAGTTCGCATGATCGTCTCCAAAGAACTCTTCCTCATATTCCTGCTCTTCCATGCCTGGCTAATTAAATAACCAGTGGCAAGCCAATGAGTACTTTGAATGTACTCGCAAGCAACCCATGATGTGGTTCAAAGTAACAGTGCAATGGAACAATAATGAACAATCTAGTAGAAAGCTAGAACAATATGCTATCAATAACCTCGCGTAGCCTCGAAAACAGGTTACCGATATCAACATGAATATGATTCAGCTCATCGAGTCAAGTCTCTACCTTGACTCATCACACACATACCAACACCGATGAAGTAAAATTATGGACATAGTTTAAGTAGCACCACCCAACTGTCCATGACCGTGGACACGACTATTCGAATAGTTTGACACTCTGCAGAGGTTGCGCACTTTACCCACAAGATCCGGGGAACTTCCGTGTCATCCACGACCCGCGGTACCTAAAGTACCCGGGGTAAGCACCCGGTCATTACCTTTCCTTAGACGACACTAACATAGAGTCCACTCGTTGGTACATGGCCCTCGGGTACAAACAATAGATCACGGGACTTGCCCTAATTTCAATGTCACGCGTACCCGAAGGGACCAACGGTGTGTCCGGTGCCCTGTAAAAACAGTCATGGCCGTCTATCCAAGCACGACCCCGTCCCGGGAAAGACCTCAAGTCTTCCCGTCACTAGTAATGTGGGCACCATGCTAGTATCGACCTAAGTAATCAATAAAGCCCCGTCCCATAAGGGGTAGTGTGGTTGCACATGTTTGGTTGGGACGGTAGTCACACATAAATCTAATCCATCATTCCACCATGCACATGATCTACCGGCACATCACTTCTTTCTCAAGTGATGACCTAACACATCATCACCCTCGGGCATTAGGGGCACCCGATGGGTTCATGCAAAGATTTTAGCTACGAGGGTTCATATCACACATGCATCATATAAGAATCATGACCATCTATTTGCATGCCATCTAGCACTTAGCAAGATCAAGATCAAGTATGCATCACGTGGTGGAATCAACTAGGTTACCATCGTAACCCTAATATCATGCATCAGAAACAAACGGGTTCCGAGGAACAAGTGTATCATGGTCAAAGGGCTGCTTGCCTGGATTGGCTTGGTCTTCAAAGTCTTCAAGTCCTTCTCCTTCTTCTACCACAGCAACTTCGTCAAATACGGGATCTATACGTCGCATAATAATAACGGAAAAATAAGAATACAAACAAAACAGAAAAATCAAAGTGCTCAGAAAAATGTCAACTCATTTTTGTAAAATACTAGAGGGATTTCTAAGATGGGGAAAAAATCTTAGTTGGAGTTTTGGAGTAACAGAATGGAATATATTGATTTTTGAACAGGAGTATTACTGCCCAAATTTGAATTTAAATTTGAACAGTACAACAAAGTTTCATGGATTTGACTGAAAGTGGTACCATTAAATAGGTTGGAATATTGCAAGATTTTAGGAGTTGGAAATATTTAATTTGGATCAATATTCTTTTCTGTAGAAATGTTTAAAACATTAACAAAAAAGAAAAAGGAAAAAGGGTCCTGTGCACTGGGCTAGAGGAGGCCACAGTGCACGGCCCAGATGGATCGGCTCGGCCGCACAGGAGCCTGCACGCGCACGTCAGGTTTTCAAACCTGACGGGCGGGGCCCGTGGGTCAGCGGCGCAGAGGAGGGGGAGAGAGGTGGGGGGATGACAGGCGGGGCCCGCCTGTCATCTCTAACCCCACGGCCACGACGACGGCGAGCTCACCGACGAGGATTCCGGCCACGGCGACGGCAACGGAGGGCAGGGTTGGAATCAGCGTCGTGTTGCGGTTGCTGTGGTGGTGGTGCGGCACGGCGGGGAGGTCTGGTTCACCGGCGATGATGTGGGGCGGCGGAAGCTCGTCGGAGGGTCGTCGTCGAGGTCGTTTCCGACTGCCACAGAGAGGGGAAACGAGGGGGAAATGGTCAGTGAGGTGCGGCGGTTCCGAAACGGGTGGAAGGAGAGGCAGGGAGGCCCGTACCTCGAGATCGCCGGCGGCCCGACGCGGCGGCGCTCCGGTCGATCCCGAGCACTGGGACCTTCTGGGGTCAAACTGGAGTTGCTGGGGGGATCAGTGGAGAGGAGTGAGGCTGTGGATGGTGCTGGAGGGGCTCGGGAGGGGCTATTTATAGGAGCTCGACGGGGACCCGTGGTCCAGTGCGCCGGCAAGCTCACCGGCGAGGCTACAGCGCACGGGAGGCTAGGGGAATGGGTCTGTGGAGTTCCTGGACGAGCTCCACGTCCAGCTGAGGGAGAAAGAGGAGCGGGGGAGCGACAGAGGAGTGCGCGCGTGTGAGGCAGAAGAGTGGCCGCCGCGGGCGGCCAGCGCGCGTGCAGCGACGGCCACTGGAGGGCGCAGGAGGAGGGGGGACAGCGCCGGGGAGGTCACGGACATCGAGGGGCCTCGACTGGCGCGAGGGGGAGGCCCGAGGCTGTCGGGGGAGGCTGATTGGCCCGAGCTACAGTGCTGGTCTGCACTGTTACGCGCTCCAGAGCGCGCGTATGGCTGGCATCGCCGCGCTCTCACCGTTCTGGTCAAACCCAACATGTCCAGTAGTGTCTAGCACGTTGTGGGAGGAGTAAAGAAATGCCCTGAGGCCTTGGATGCCCTGGAGATGCTGAGAGAGAGGGAGAGGGCTGGTAAAATGGTGGAAACCTACTGTACAGCAAGGTAAAACAGGGTTTCACCCTTCAATCATGGAGCTGAGGTGCTGGGGGAGTTACTGGAGGTAGCTGGTAACTCAATGAGCATGTGGTAAGAAGTTGAGGTCATGGAGAAAAGTAAAAGTGATAAAGTTGGAGGTTTTAGCAATTCTGCAGAAGGTGTTTGATCAGTGTTTGGTCAAGTAAATGAACTCTACTTGACATGGCACTTAACAGGGTTGAAAGACATGAGAAAATAGGGTGCTTCACCAAATTTGGGCTCATTTGGAGAAACTGGCCAATGTAACTTTGGTGAACCCTAGAAATCAACAGAAACAGCTTCATCTTGATTGAGTCAAGCTAATCATCTCCCCTTGATGCACCACTTGGTGTAGCATCATCATTTGGGGTATTGATCATGCCCACAAAGTTTGAAGCTCCAGATAAAAAGTTGGTAATGTAAAGTTGTTCAATTTTGCATTTGAACAGAAAGGGTTTTGAGGTGATCTGATCAAGTTGCTCTATTCAAATTCTTGTGCCATTTGGTCTAGATGCCTTATTAGGTCATTCTAGCATGTGCACCAAGTTTGAGAGCATTTGGACAAGTTTGGCAATGTAAAGTTGCTCAAACTTCAAATATGGACAGAATGGTTATGAAGGGGTTTGAGGATGTTTTCTTGCTTCCCAAGGCATGGGACTTGGCAAGATCATCAAATATGCCATATATGACATGATAGAATTTCCCTGGAATTTTTGGAGAATATTTCCTTTGTAAATATTTCAAAAGCTTGAAATATCCAGAAAGGGTTTTAGAGGGTTTAGCCCATTATTTTGAACATGACCAAGTGTTGAAACTCTTATATATGGACAATATATGTCCTATGAGTCTCTCTGAATTTTGGCAAATATTTTTGAAATAGTTAAATAATTTTCCCCTATTAAAGACCATTTCTGGCCTTGAGAAAAAGCTTTTAAATAAAATAGAAAATAACTTTTAAAATTATACCTTTGTGGTTTCTGGGAGTCCTATGACTACTAGGTCTCAAATAAACCTTTTGAAATAATTTTCTCACCCTAAATCAAGTACTTGCAGTGCAAATCTCAATTCAGGGGTTTTTGGAAAACTAAATTTATAAAATACTTTTTGGCCAAATTAAATTTGTAAGAAAATACTATACTGCTATATAACACTTGGCATGATCATTGGGCAGAAGTTTTGGGTATGGAGATGAAATCTACAAGAGATCATAGTTGACTTTAATGAGCACATGAAAAAGCACATGAAGAAAACTCAATTCCAAATAAAAGCCAAATGATGCTAAAAATTTTTGCTGGTCCAAATTTTCATGCTTCAAAGTTACAAATAACATGTTACAAAATGCAGGTTGTGACAACATGTTATAAGGCAAGAAGTGAAAGTGTTAACACAAAGGAAGATATTTGCCTTAGCTGGGCTTGACAAACAACCTACTTATCAAATGATAATGTCAACAAGGATATGATATGACAAATCTTAATGCAACTTTATATGAATGAATTCTTGTCAACATCAAATGTCTGCTCTCTTTAAGAATATAAGGAAGTAGGAATAACTGACTCAATCTAAAATTAAAAGATAGGCCTTGCTCTAGGGAAGTAGGGAAAACTCATGTGCCATCCTTAAATCAAACAGAATGAAAACAAGTTTTGAGAGGTGCATGATTTGTCAACGAATGCTAGCTGGACAAGTTTCGAGGAACGGCTCCCGCATGAGGACGATAACATCCTCTTAATCTCCTTTGTTTATCACTGTCAAAGTTTTCTGATTTCTCATGAACAAAGCGTGAAGGAGGGTTTGTTTGTTATATTATTTTTGAGCCGGGCGCACTCTTTGCCAGTTCCTTCTCGTATTATGGGTTTGCACATTAGACATGCAATCCCAGGGTGAAGCTTGTCCAACTCAAAAAGACCATGAATTAGCTATTACTTCCTCATGAGCTAAAAGAGAGGCACAGAATAAAAGATTTTGAACATTTAAGGATAACACATAAATTCTGTACTTTAGGAGGTGGTAGTGGAATACCACGAATAGGAAGGTATGGTGGACTCATATGGAAGGTATTGGTTTAAGGGTATGGATGCATAAGCAGAATTTCGCTTAGTACAGAGTTAGGCTAGCAAAGGTTTTGAGACAACAGACAATTGATGATGACTAAGATGCAAAGCAATATAAAGCATAAACATTGAGGTAAGCATAACACATCAAGTTGTCTTCCTTGTCAGCATAACACTTCAAGCATAATAACATAAAGGTTTTGGCTATGTCGATACTTTTAAGAAAATCATGCTTGTTGTTATGACCAAAGCTATGTTTGCCAAGATTAAATAAAGTTTTCACATCCATACCTGATATAAGGTCAATACTCCCCATAAGAATCATCATATAAGGTCGATTGCGTGAAGAGAGTACCGAGTGCAGCAAAGGAACCAATAGACTACTCATTAATATTCCATCATAGACGACTCCACACTCACGGATACAATCTCTCCATCGAAGGAGTGATAGACCTCAATGCACAAAACTATTTCATATAGCAACCTCCCTAAACATGATATGACTCTACTTGACTCTAAAAGACAAAAGATAAAGACAAAGATATCGAGCACTCCCCCAAGCTTGGAACAAGCCAAGGGAATGCCGTTACCCAAGGAGATTTCACTCCTCATTCTTGTTGGCGTTGATCACGTAGTCCTCGGCGAAACGCTTCCATGGAAGGGGTTCTCCAGTCTCATATGAGAAGTTTGTCTCCTGAATCCTGCATGCAGCACCCATACCCATGCGCATAAACCTTAGTTCATACTCACAGTTATGGTTATGTAGATCATAAATTTGCCCTTGGAGCTCTTCAATTCTTTCTTCAGACGCGGTGATGCTTTTCCACATCTCCTTCATCTGCTTCAGGAAGTAGGTCTTCAGCTCGTTGATGATGTCAAAGTTAGCTTCAACACCACGCTCGATCATCTTCTTGTACTTGAAGACTTCCTGCTCTACTTCTTCCAGCCTGGCCTGGATGCTCCCCTCCTTGATAGGTCCCTTCAGATCTTCTTGATGAAGGACACCGTCCTCCATCCGAACAACCTGAGGGTGCTTCTTCAACTCAGCGAGGTAAGGGTTGATGACGTTGACAACGAACTTGTCCTTGGGGGAACTTGGAGAAGCCATGGCACCTAGATTCAGCTGAAAGATCCCCTGGCAGAAACAGATCGAAAAGAAAACACACGAAATTGCAAGATACGTTGCCGGAACAATCCGGGCAAATATATAGCAAAAATTTGTGCACAGAAAGGAAGGTAACAGGCTAAAGCGGGGTCGGAGACGGACTCCCGGGTGTCCAGGTGCCCTGGCGGCGCGGCCAGGAGGTAGGGCGCGCCAGGGGGGCGCCTGGACCCCCTGGAGCTCGTCCCCGGCTCCGCTTAGGCTCAGAATTTTACTAATTTTGCAAAAACTCATAATATGGAACTTTTATGGTGGTTCGCGATGTTTCCTTACCGTAATACATACCTTTTCTTTATTCTGCAGCTACTGGCGTCTGAAATAGGGCTGCAACATGTTCTTCGTGAGTTGTTGTGTATATTATATTCACATCAACATTGACAGGGTCTCCTGCTATGTAATGCTTAAGTCTTTGCCCATTCACAACTTGAGGTCTGGTGCCTTCAAAATTGTTAATCTTAATTGCACCAGACCGATAAACTTCTTCAATATGAAATGGCCCTTCCCACCTGGAAAGTAGTTTGCCTGGAGAAAACCTGAAACGGGATCTAAACAACAAAACTTTATCACCAACATTAAATTCACGTTTCAGAATCTTCCTATCATGCCACTTCTTTACCTTTTCCTTGAATATTTTGGCGCTCTCGTAAGCTTCACTTCTCCATTCATCTAGAGAAGTCAAGTTCATGAGACGCTTCTCACCAGCTAATTTTGGGTCAGCATTAAGCTCTCTAACAGCCCAGAAAGCTTTGTGCTCTAACTCTAATGGCAAATGGCAAGCCTTGCCATACACCATCTTATAGGGGGACATGCCCATGGGGTTTTTGTAAGCAGTTCTATATGCCCACAAAGTATCTCCTAACTTATTTGACCAGTCCTTTCTATTTCTGTTTACTGTCTTTTGCAAGATCAACTTAATCTCTCTATTGGTGAGCTCAACTTGCCCACTAGTTTGAGGATGATATGGTGAAGCAATTCTATGATTGACATCGTATTTGGCTAAAGCTTTTATAAAAGCTCCGTGCGTGAAGTGTGATCCTCCATCAGTCATGAGATACCTTGGTACACCAAACCTAGGAAAAATTACATCTTTAAGCATTTTCAAAGATGTCTTGTGATCAGCACTTTCAGTGGGGATTGCTTCAACCCACTTGGTCACATAATCAACAGCTACTAAAATGTGAGTGTACTTGTGCGAAGAAGGAAAAGGCCCCATAAAGTCAAAACCCCAGCAATCAAAAGGTTCAATCACTAGTGAGTAATTCATAGGCATCTCATTCCTTCTACTAATGTTACCAACTCTCTGACATTTATCACAGGCTAAAACATAATTTCTAGCATCCTTAAAGAGAGTAGGCCAATAAAAACCTGATTGAAGAACCTTATGTGCAGTCCTCTCACCGGCATGATGTCCTCCATAGGGACTATCATGACACCGTCTGAGAATGTCCTTCTGCTCATGTTCCGGTATGCATCTTCTCACGATCCCGTCAGGACCTTCTTTGAAAAGATGTGGGTCATCCCAAAAGTAGTGCCTCAAATCATGAAAGAACTTCTTCCTTTGCTGAAATGTTAAGCCTGGAGGCAAATACTTTGCAACAATAAAATTAGCATAATCTGCATACCAAGGATCGGAAAGAGATTGTACTTTTACAACAGCAAGTTGCTCGTCTGGAAAACTATCGTTGACTGGGATGGGATCATGCGGTATATCTTCCGTCCTTGAAAGATTGTCCGCCACCGAATTGTCTTCCCCTTTCCTATCAACAATCTGCAAATCAAATTCTTGGAGAAGGAGTACCCATCTGATAAGCCTTGGCTTGGCATCCTTCTTTGCCATAAGGTACTTAATGGCAGCATGATCAGTATGAATAATAACTTTGGAATCAACAATATACTGCCTAAACTTATCACAAGCAAATACTACAGCTAAGAACTCCTTCTCAGTAGTAGCATAATTTCTTTGAGCACTATCAAGGGTTTTGCTAGCATAATGTATAACATTCAATTTTTTATCAACTCTTTGTCCTAAAACAGCTCCAACAGCAAAATCACTAGCATCACACATAATCTCAAAAGGTAAATTCCAGTCAGGTGGTTGTACTATAGGAGCGGTTATTAAAGCTTTCTTAAGGACTTCAAAAGCTTCCTTACAATCCTCATCAAATACAAAAGGAACGTCCTTCTGGAGAAGATTAGTGAGGGGCCTCGAGGTCTTAGAAAAGTCTTTAATAAATCTTCTATAGAAACCAGCATGACCAAGAAAACTGCGAATACCTTTGATGTCCCTTGGATAGGGCATCCTCTCAATAGCTTCGATCTTGGCCTTGTCCACTTCAATTCCCTTTTCGGAAATCTTGTGACCAAGAACAATTCCTTCGTTAACCATGAAGTGACACTTCTCCCAGTTGAGTACCAAATTTGTCTCCTCACATCTCTGCAAAACTTTATTAAGGTTGTGGAGACAATGGTCAAAGGAAGTTCCATAGACGGAGAAATCGTCCATGAAGACTTCCATAATATCCCCACAGAAACCATGAACGATAGCAGACATACACCTTTGGAAAGTAGCAGGGGCATTACATAAACCAAAAGGCATACGCCTGTAAGCATAAGTACCAAAGGGGCAAGTAAAGGTGGTCTTCTCTTGATCAGCAGTGTTAACATGAATTTGAGAGAAGCCAGAATAACCATCGAGATAACAAAAGTGGGTATTTTTGGATAACCTTTCAAGCATTTGGTCGATGAACGGCAATGGGTAGTGATCCTTCCTGGTTGCCTTGTTCAGCTTCCTGTAATCAATACACATTCTATATCCAATAATAATTCTCTGAGGTATTATTTCATTTTTATCATTAGGAACCACAGTTGTACCTCCTTTCTTAGGAACACAATGTACCGGGCTTACCCACTTACTATCAGCTATAGGGTAGATAATACCTGCGGCTAGAAGCTTGAGAATTTCAGTTCTCACAACATCCATCATCTTCGGGTTCAACCGTCGTTGATGATCAACAACTGGTTTAGCATCAGGCTCAAGGTTGATAGTATGTTGACAGATAGATGGACTAATCCCCTTAAGGTCATCAAGGTATAGCCAATTGCGCCTCGGTGTTTATGAAGTACTTCCAATAGTCGCTCTTCTTCATATCCTGAAAGGTTAGAGTTGATAATAACAGGATATACTTTCTTTTCATCTAAATAAGCATACTTGAGTGTATCGGGAAGAGGTTTAAGATCGAACACCGGGTCTTCTTTTGGTTTTGATAAAATTCCCAAAGGTTCAACCGGAAGGTTGTGCTTCAGGATAGGAGGTTGCCTCAAGAATATTTCATCTAGTTCATTTCTTTCCTGCATATGCAAATCATTCTCGTGGTCCTCCATATATTGCTGCAAAGGATCATTAGGGGGAATAGCAATAGAGGCAATACTTTCAATAATTTTATCATCACTAGGTAAATCAGTACCACGAGGCTGCTTAGAGAACTTAGAAAAATTAAATTCATATGGCTCACCATTGAATTCAACAGAAACTTTACCTTTCTTGCAATCTATTATAGCTCCACAAGTTCTAAGAAAAGGTCTACCAAAAATAATAGGACAAAAATTGTCCCTCTCTGAACCAATTACCAGAAAGTCGGTAGGGTATTTTACCTTTCCACATAGGACTTCAACGTCCCTCACAATTCCGATAGGAGAGATAGTTGTTATGTTTGCAAGATGAATGGTAACATCAACTTCTTCAAGTTCACAAGGGGAAATCTCACCGATGATCTCTTCATAAAGTGAATAGGGGATAGCACTTGCACTCGATCCCAAATCTCATAGCCCATAATAATTGTGTTCTCCTATTTTAACAGATACCACTGGAGTACCTGAAATTGGGCCTTTATTCTTGGCTGTGACGAGGTTAGTGGAAACATCACAAAAATTTATATTGGAATCCAAAACATCATTAGTAACAAGATCTTTAATCAATGCAACTTGAGGATCGACCCTAATCTGGTCCTCAGGCTCATCAATTCTTCTCTCACTTTTATTTATTACGCCTGTCACAAGAGAGTGCTCCCTTATCCTTGCGGGAAAAGGAGGCTTTTCATATATAACTGCGGGCAAAATAGGGTCAGCAACATGAATATCAACAGGTAGCTCTTTAAAAGGTTCATGATGCTGGTCTCTCTTCTTTTTAAAAGAATCAACGTGAGAGGCAAAATTCTTACAGAAATCAATCAGTAGATGGGAATCAAGACCAATCTTAGAGAAAAAAGTATTGAAGTAATCAGTTTTCACATAGCTCTCAATATAATCATGTTCATAATTTATAGCGGGTTCAATACCTTTATCGATTTCCCAATCTTCGGTATTCCTCTGGATCCTTTCAATGAGATCCCACCTTTCTTCAACACTCTTCGTCTGAAATACCCCACTAGAGGAGGCATCCAGCATCTCCTTATCCTGACGAGAAAGCCTGGCATAAAAATTTGTAAGTATAATTTCCTTGGGAAGCTTATGAACAGGGCATTTGAGCATTAGGGACTTCAATCTCCCCCAAGCTTGAGCAATGCTTTCTCCGTCACGAGACCTAAAGTTATAGATATAATTCCTGTCTCGATGAATTTCATGAAGAGGATAAAACTTAGTATAAAAGAGAGACATAAGCTCCTGCCAGTCAAGCAAGTGTGAGTTATCGAGAAGCCTATACCAATCTGAAGCTTTATCTATAAGTGATACGGCAAACAATTTCCTCATGACAAACTCCCACGATACACCTGCAATCTTAAATAATGAACATAGTTGTGACAAATATAGCAAGTGTTCACCGGGATGTCTGTCTCCTGCATAACGATTAGCCAAAACATAATCGATAATACCAGCTGGTATTTTATAGGGCACAATTTTAGTAGGGGGAGGAGCAACCACCACAGGTGTGGGGCGTCTTCCCGCAAGCAACGATCCAATAACAGGGTTGTCCATAAGGACAAAGAGCAGCAATAGCAAAAATAAAAACAGAATTATAAAAACTTCCTTACCAATTTCACTTTACCAATAGCGCTACGCTCCCCGGCAACGGCGCCAGAAAACGGTACTTGATGACCCACAACCGTAAGGGATCTATTGCAGCGTTTTCGATAAGTAAGAGTGTCGAACCCAACGAGGAGCAGAAGGTATTGATAAGCGATTCTGAGCAAGAAATTACTGCAAGCACTGAAAGATAACTTTTTAGGGGTTTTCTTGATATAAGCAATAGGAAAGTAAAAGCAAACAAAATAAAGGTATTGAGAGTGACAAGTGGCCCAATCCTTTCTGAGCAAAGGAGAGGCCTAGCGACTGAACTTATAAAGGCTAAAGCGTTCCTGAGGACACACGGGAGAGGTAGTCATGTGCTTTCGCCATATTTCGTATCAATACTATGTTATGTGTTGATAAGTGTTGAGTGGGTGGATCTATGCTAGTACACTCTCTAGACTAAGATGAGTGCACTCTTATGATTAAACACCTTGCAAGCATCCGCAAATACAAGATAGAATTTAAGGCAAAAGCCTAACCATAGCAATACGATCAAGGATCCTTTGTTCCCTTATGCAAAAGCGTGCGAACTGGGGTTCAGGTTTCTGTCACTCCGGCAACCCACCGTAAGCATTCTTTGTACACAATGTGTTCTCCTAGGTCCTTAATAAGGCGAAGTGTTGAGTGTTCGACTCACACAACACCACTAGTAGAATGACAACACAACTTAAGTATCAAACAATACATATTACTTCAACAGCATATGACTACTAACAACAAGACTTTTCCCATGTCCTCAAGAACTAAGGTGACTACTCACAAGATATAAAAGAGATCATGATCAGTGGAGATAAATGGATGATAAACAATCTGGACATAATAATATTTCTCCAACAAAACTAAATAGCATTCACCACAAAGTAGTAATTAACACCGATGGAGTAGAGAGGATAGGTAGTACGAGTTACAACACAAGTTGCAATTGTGAGATGGGATTTGGATGAAGATGGAGATGGTGCTGGTGTTGGGGATGATGTTGATGATGATCTCGATGATGCCCGTGACGATGGTGATGACGATGGCGATGATCTCCCCTTCCGGGAGGTGATCTCCCCGGCGGAATCTGCCCACCGGAGATGGCTTTTTCTCCTCTGTAGGTTTCCGCCACGGAGCGGCGGCGGAACTCCGTAAAAACTCTCGTTTTTAGGGTTTCTGGACAACGGAGAGTATATAGGCAAAAGGGGGCAGCCGGAGGTGGGCCAGGGGGTCCAGGCGCCCCCCCCCCCCGGCGCGGCCAGGGGGGCGCGCCCCCAGGGCGCCTGGGCACCCTGTCGCCCCCCTCTGGTTGCTCTTTCGCGTGCCTTCGTGATCCGTCTGGAAAATATCTCCCGTCGATTTTCAGGTAATTTGGAGGTATTCTTCTTCAGCAACTCAGCGTCCACTTTTTACTGCTGAATCCTGCGTCTGCTGCTTCGGCATCGGAAAGTTGCAAACTGTGTAAAATAGGCCAAAACAACATAAGAACATCATCGTAACGTGAAATATATCAATGAATAAGGATAAATTACGATATAAAATAGTGATGCATTTTGGACGTATCAGTGACCCAGGGTCACTTCGGACAAATCAGGTCGGGTTGCCCAGTGGCTATAAATAGCCCACCCCCTACACCATAACTTGGTGGCTGCTCAGAGTTATTACACGGCTTTTGTCGTTTGAGAGCAACCTACCTCCGAAGCATTTGAGAGAGAAATCCTTGCGAGGACAAAGCCAAAACACCCAGAGCCAAAGAGCGTTAAGCACCACTGAAGTCTTTCTGTCTGTGTGACCTGAAGACTTATTACACTTGAGGACTGTGTTTCCTCCAGCCGGTTAGGCGTCGCGTTCTGAGCATCCAAGAGTCATTGTGGATCGCTGGTGAACGAAGTCTGTGAAGGTTTGGAAGTCTACCTTGAAGACTTACCAGAGTGATTGGGCGAGGACTAGGTGTCCTTAGCTCAAGAGGAATAAGGTGAAGACGCTGTCTTCTGAGTTGAATCTCAGCCTCCCTAACCAGACGTACAATTGTCACAGCAACTGGAACTGGTCTAACAAATCATTGTCCTCCCCGAGCTACTTGTTCTAGCCTTTCCTTCCCTTTACTTACTATTCTATGTTGTGAAGTCATTGCATGCTTGCCTTATCTGATTGACTTCACTGAGTATCTACTTGTTGTGATTGGCTTCATTCCTTCTTCCATATTGATCCCTCCCGCCTAGCTGCTATTAGTCTTCGTGCTTTCACTTCTTTGAATACTTGACTATGGCTTGCCTAGTGTAGTCTACTTTCCGCTGCATACTAATAGGATTGAGTTTATCTTTTGTCTTCAAAACGACCATGTTTTGAAGCATTTCATAAAAATCTCCTATTCACCCCCCTCTAGTCGATATACTGCACTTTCAATTGGTATCAGAGCAAGGTACTCCCTTGTTCTATGTGATTCGGTTTAACCACCTGGAGTTTTAGCTATGTCGACTGCAGGGATAATTAAAGTCTCCGATGCATGCCCCGTCTTCGATGGCACCGAATATCCCTACTGGAAGAATAAGATGCACATGCACCTTGAAGCCATTGATGTGGACCTCTGGTTTGTCGTCAAGAACGGCGTTCCAAAGACTGGTGAAGGTATCACCCCTGCTGATGTCAAGAGGCTCGTTCAACTGGATTCAACATCATCTGTGGTCATCTGACCAAAGGACAGTATGGTCGTGTAAGTGCTCTGGACACATCAAAGGAAGTCTCGGACTGGCTCTCAAAGGTCAACGAAGGAGTTTCTACCCAGAGAGATCAAAGGATCAACGTCCTTTGCAATCTCTTCAATCACTTCAAGAGACATGACAATGAGAATGTCCAGCACACATTCGATCGTCTCACTGACATCACAAATGAGCTTCAAGCACATGGCGCCACGGAGATCTCCAAGCATGAAATCGTCAAGACTCTCTTGAGATCACTCGACAGCTCATTTGATATCCTTGCCTAGATGATTCAAGAACACCCTGACTTCAAGACTCTCGATCCGTTTGACATACTTGAGAGGCTCAACACACATGAGTTCCAGCTATCTGAGAAACGTGACATCTATGGTCCCAACTATGGCCGATCTCGCGCCTTAAAGGCAAAGGCTGTTTCTTCATGTGAAGAAGAATCTAACTGCAGTTCTGATGATCCTGAAGACAATGGAAAGGAGCTTGCTATGCTTGTGAAGAAGTTCCAGAAATTCACTAGGAAGAAAGGCTTCAGAAAGTCTTCACGATCCAGCTCAAGAAATGATGAAGCTTCTCCCCGTGACTACAAGAAGAGAACATGTCATAAGTGCAAGAAACCTGGTCACTACATCTCTGAGTGTCCTCGGTGGGACAATGAGAAGAAGAAGAAGAAGAGCAAATAATATGATTCTGATGACAAGAAAAAGAAGAAATACTCAAAGTCTTCTTCCAAGTCTTCATCACACAAGAAGAATTCATCTGGCAAGGCTCGTGCATTTGTTGGCAAGGAGATGGATTCTGAGGAAGAGTCTGCTTCTGAAGAGGCGGAGGTGGAGTCGGAGGAGGAGTCTGATTCTGGTGCTGCGAGTCTGGCTCTAGCCACTGCCTATGTGGCCAAGTCCATATTCAACACTGAAGACAATGGCCCCGTCCCCAACATTGATAATGAGGACGACGACTCTGCTCCCACCTACTGCTTCATGGCACGCGGTGCCAAGGTAAAATCACGCGATGCTTACTTTCAAACATCTAGTGAAGATGACTCTGATTGTGAATCAAAACCTAGCTACAAAACACTTGCTAAAATTGCCACTGAACAGCAGAAAGCCATGGAACATATTCAAAAACTGTTAGACAAAAGCGATGACCTGTTGGACGCGGAAATGACCCGTTCTTAGTCCTTAATTGAAGACATAAAAAATCTTCATGTTAAGTACAAGGAACTTGAAAGTCTTTATGAATCGCTCTCAAAAACTCATGAAAAGCTTTCCCACGATTACATTCAAAGGAAACGAGAACTTGAGAAATTGAAAACGGCTCATGAAGATCTTCAAAAAGAAAATGAGTCACTCCGCGCACAACTGATCAGCTCCACTCACGAAGAGTTTGAACCACCATGTCTAAAATGCATTGAGCGTGATAACGCTACATCTGTTGCTGAATGTTCTACTGCTACCACTGTTGCAATATCTTCAACTACTAATGTGGTAACTAACCCCTCTGCTGAGGATACCACTACTATTGCTGATGAAAATGCTAGGTTGAAGACTTTGCTTGAAACAGGGATGTACAAAAGCCTCAAAGGGCATCAGACTCTATGTGATGTCCTCAAAAAGCAGATACTGAACTGAAACCCTAGGAAAGAGGGTGTTGGGTTCGATAGGAAAATGAATGTTGATGGTTCATACTGGAAGCCTGAGCAGTATCCCAAAACCACATGGGTTGCTGCAAAGGAACCTTCAGTGGATCCATCTACCCTATCTGGCTTCACTTGTGCTAATCCTGTTATCATTGATGAATCCTTTGATGCAAACTATAAACTGTTTAAGAATCAAAATGGTGAAGTGTTTGCCAGGTATATTGGTACTAACTGCAGGAATGGGCCACCTATGAAGAAGATCTGGGTACCCAAAGGTTGTCTTGAGAAACCTCCAGCAAATGCTATCATGACACCTCCTAGGAAGAAGACAAACCCCAGACCAAAGGCTTCATACAGACAAAGGACTCACCTGAGTCACCCTAACGCGGATGTTTTGCAGGGAAATCATACTCAGACCCATGAATATGAGCGTGTTTCTTCAAACCGCTATATTGATAAAACAAAGAATTTTTCTGCCTATTCTTATGAGTATTATTCACCTCCTGCAAGATTATTTGCTAGGGCTCCAAAGCCAAAATTCTCAGATGCTGCTCTTAGAATCATTGCTTCTAAGCCACCCCTGAGAATGTGGGTGGTCAAGAAGAACTAACTTTCTCTTGCAGGGAAAGGTCTCCAGCAGAAAATCAAAGGCTTCTGATGCTATTGCCGGGGACCTAAAACACTTGTTGGGCACAAGATCAAATGCCCAAATGACTTACTGCTCATACTGCTTATGAATCACTTGCTAAACATCTTATCACTCCTAACCTTCGTCTGAGCTTTCATAATACACATATATGTCAAATGTTTATGCTTCATAATGGCTTGTGGTGAAGCCTATCCTCCTAACTGCATTGTAGGGAGTGACACCAAAGTCTTCAGAATGGATTATGGATAGCAGTTGCACAAATCATATGACTGGTGATCGGAATCTTCTCATGGACTCAACCTTACGTCCATCTAACAAGAGTCACATCACATTTGCTCATACTGGTAAAAGCAAAGCATTGGGTCTAGATAGAGTTGCAATCTCAAGAGATCATCACATGGATAAAGTCATGCTTGTTGAATCTCTTGGCTTCAACTTAATGTCTGTCTCAATTCTTTGTGACTTAAACATGATTGTGATCTTTGGTAAATTTCGTTGCCTTGTACTAATGGAATCTGACAAATCTTTAGTATTTGAAGGATACAGAAAAGGTGATCTGTATATGGTAGATTTCTCAGCTGGACCACAGATGGCCGTATGTCTTCTAGCAAAATCTTCTGAGTGCTGGCTCTGGCATCGGAGGCTAGGACATGCTGGCATGAGGAACTTGCACACTCTCGCAAAGAAGAAGCATGTCGTAGGTATCGAGGAAGTCAAGTTAAAGAAAGATCATCTATGTGGTGCCTGTGAAGCTGGGAAGATGACAAGAGCCAAGCATCCCCCGAAGACAATCATGACGACATCCAAACCCTTCGAGCTGCTTCACATGGACTTATTTGGCCCTACTCACTACTCCACATTCTCTACCACAGCCTGTCTCTATGGCTTCGTCATTGTTGATTATTAGTCAAGATACACATGGGTGCACACAATACTCTACAAGACTGAAGTGCAAGATGTCTTCAGACGCTTCGCCAACCGTGTGTGGGGACCCCGACTCATAAGTCGTGATCACCGAATGCATGTGTACAGTGATCCCAGAGATCGATGCTCACTGAACACACAGAAGCTGAATAACAAGAGTCTTACATCCATACATACCGTATTACACAAATAGGACCATTATGGTCAAGTCTTGAATATATCACGGTAGCGAAAATCTTCAATAACAACTTGGACCCATGCCATATGCCTTAACCCTACAGGCATTCTGACTGGGAAGCGTCCTAGCTCGCATGTTCGTCACCAAGAAATCTTCATCATATCCTTTTCTCTCATGCCTGGCCAATAAAATAACCAGTGGCAAGCCAATGAGTACTTTGAATGTACTCGCAAGCAACCCAAGTGTGATGACAGAATAATTATGCAAGGCTCTACTGCTAAATTGGCAGTTTGGCGGAAAGCTAGTTTTTCATATGCAAGTATGATCAACATATAACATGGACATGCATGTGTCTGCAACAAGTATCCGGAGGTTTTAGACATCAATATCGAGAAAGAGTCATGAACCACTCTTGCTCATGCTCATCGTGACTTTCTCACAGTCACATCAACAGATTTACCAAACCGTGTTGTTTTCCAGAAACTTATGGACATAGTCTAAGTAGCACCACCCAACTGTCCTTGACCGTGGACACGGCTATTATAATAGTTTTACACTCTTCAGAGGTTGCGCACTTTACCCACAAGATCCGGGAAGCTTTTGTGTCACCCATGATCCCGCAGTACCTCAAGTACTCGGGGGAAGCACCCGGACATTACCTTTCCCTAGACGACACTAACATAGGGTCCACTCGTTGGTGCACGGCCCTCGAGTACAAACAATAGATCATGGGACTTGCCCTTTTTCAATGTCACGCGTACACGAAGGGACCAACGGTGTGTCCGGTGCCCTGTAAAAACAGTCATGGTCGCCTATCCAAGCACGACCCCGTCCCGGGAGTGACCTCAAGTCTCCCCCGTCACTAGTGATGTGGGCACCATGCTAGTATCAGCCTAAGTAATCAATAATGCCCCGTCCCATAAGGGGTAGAGTGGTTGCACATGTTTGGTTGGGACGGTAGTCACACATAAATCTAATCCATCTTTGTAAACAACACTTTCATCAAGCCTCGGTACACTACTTCTTCACCAAGTAGTGCCCTAGTTCCTCATCGTCTCCCAGGGGCATTAGTGGCACCCACTGGGTCATTTGCAAGTATGTCAAACCACACTTGTTTCTCTCAATGCATAACCCTGATCCATTTTGCGTAGCCAACTACTATAGCACACATCTATCTACTCCCACCGGCATAACCCTCATAAGAAGGTAGGGTCATGCACAATGCTAGTATCAACGAGGAAGTGCAGTGGCAAACCATCAAAGTGGTTCCACCTAATCATGATTCCGTAGCAACAACATTATGGTACTATATGACATGCATAAAAAGGTTTCTCAAACATGGTCAAAGGGCTGCTTGCCTTGTCCTTCCGAGTCTTCAAACCTTCTGGTCCATCTCCAAGTACTCCGTTTATTTCGTCAACTAACGATGGAAACAATCATAATAAGCAACACAATAAGGCAAAAATAAAAGTGCTCTAAAAATAGGAGTTGGACTTTTCTAAGATACCTCTGGTCATATGAGAAATGACCAAGGTGGTTTCATAGGTATTAGATCAATGGATAGTTTGGAACATTTCAATATGATGGAATCAAGGGTTTTATGGATTTGAAAGAAGTGTACAGAAGTATATTTTTGAAAAATGAGAAAAGCCACCTGTCGGTGTACTAGAGTAGGGGTACCCTAGTATCCCGAACTTGTGCACGGGCAGTCGAAGCATCCCGCGGCAAGGCTTGCCGGGTGACCGCCAAGGTCCTCTGTGGTTCCTTTGGAGCCATTCAAGAACAAAGTATTCAAGCCAAGGAGACAAGGCCCCGGCAAGAGGAGCTTGCCGGGAAGGCCACTCAAGGCACAAGACCCCGGCAAGAGGAGCTTGCCGGGAAGGCCAACCAAGGCATCTCAAGGAACTTGCCGCGACGCGCCACACGTCCCGGCAAGGCCCGGTGAGCGACGAGCTCCCAGACGCGACAAGACAACGACCGTGGCAAGGCGCTTGCCGCAGCAAGCTACCACTCTGTACCCGCGCTCCGGCACATCCACCAACGTGTTGCTCTAGGACCCTTACAGGCGTAAGTGGTGGGAGGCTGTGCAGCCAGCAGTGCGCGGTGGCAAGCGGTGCTGACAAGATTGCCATCGTGGCTAGAGGTGGCGTCCCTGACGGTCCCTTTTGCACTATTTGGGCGACGCAAACGGGCATTTAATGCCCTTGTCCCCTGCCGTCAGAGTTAGGTATGATACACTATAACAGGTAGTTGTACCAACCGCAACACCTTTCCATTTTTACCCTTGTCTACGTTGCCACCTGTCGGTGACCCCTTGAGCATATAAAAGGAGGCCCATGCGCAACGTAGGGGGGAGGAGAACACTCACGCTCGGTCTTACTAGCTGCTGGTGTGTACTGTAGCACTCAGCGCTCCCGAGCAAGAACTCAATACAAACCACAAAGCAGGAGTAGGGTTTTACGCATCCGTGCGGCCCGAACCTGGGTAAACTGCTCGTGTGTTTCGCCTTGATCCGCTCTTCGTGCGATCTTCGCCCCCGCCGAACTGAAAGGGGCTCGGTCCGCCGGTCCCCATAGGTGCTCGTGGATTCGTTCCCCGACATCTTTGGCGCGCCAGGTAGGGGGCGTCGAGGTTGTGTGAACCTGATCCGGCGTTCACACGAGCTAGATCTTCATCGTCTTCATCGACATGCTGCCGAAGAAGAAGGCTTCGGAGGCGGCTGCTCCGTCCGCGC
This sequence comes from Secale cereale, assembly GCA_902687465.1. Lineage (NCBI taxonomy): Eukaryota > Viridiplantae > Streptophyta > Magnoliopsida > Poales > Poaceae > Secale > Secale cereale. The sequence goes on along the minus strand of LR738711.1, from coordinate 100,372,863 downwards.
CGAACCCACCACCGCCGGAGCAAACGGCTGGTGGGGTAGACGCCGGCGGAAGAACGGGCGTCGACGAGGGAGCTCACGGTGCTGCCAGGTCCAAGGACAAGGCTGCGCTGCCCATCGGCGGCGTAGTCGGCTCCCACAACGACCGGGCACACTCCAAGACCTCAGCGTCCGTACATGCACCGCGCCCATCTCAGGAGGCGCGGGACCGACAGCATCATGGTACTCACGGTACCATACGTTTGCTGGACCAAGATCGAGCTGGTGGATCTCGGAGTGCTCAAGACCAGCATGCACGCCAACATGCTGGCACGAGCGAGGCACGGTCGCCTGGACGGGATACTGCTCCTTCTAACATAGTTAGAAGTCCGAGCATATCCCGCTCCTCACACCGTTTGCCACCGCCACCCACCAGTTCAGCAGAAGCTTTGGCGCGAGCTCAACTGCTCCTGGACTACCCTCCAACGACAGACAAGATCGACGACTGGAGGGCCACCATTCAGAGTCTCATCGGCTTCGCCAACGGCGACACTCCACGGCAGCCGAGTACATCGCAGCCGCGGCAAGTCAGCCGGGCACGAGCCGGTGGCGACAAGACCGGTGGGGGTGCAACCACCGTGCACTCCCCGCCCCGAAGACCAAGATCGCCGACTCGCCGGATCCACCTCGACAGCGACTCCACTGCGTCATCAGATCCACGAGCTCGTCGCGATCAGCGCCAAGTTCTTCACGAACGACAGCAAGAAGACGCTCGTACTCGCATCGAGCGCCGAAGAGAAGCGCGACGTCAATCGGACCAGCGCGTTGGGCCCTCTGTCGACATGCATGCGCCAGGGGAACCAGGCGACTTGCCGTATGCGGTAGGTTGCCCTGCGTTTACTCGTGAGCTGCGGCAAGTCCAGTGGCCCAACACTCAGAATTTCAAGCCAGACGTACCAGAGAAGTACGACGGCAAGTCGCATCCGTCGGAGTTCCTCAGTATCTACACCATCGCGGTGCAAGCTGCCGGGGGGCGGGACGACAAGATCCTTGCCAACTACTTCCCGCTGGTGCTCAAGCCCAACGTCAGGTCCTGGCTCATGCACTTGCCAGACAACTCCATATCCTCCTGCGCAGACCTATGCCATCAGTTTGTCGGCGCCTTTACAGGCGGCCACAAACCTCATGGCCAAGAGAGTGACCTTCATCTGCTCGCCCAGAAGGAAGGAGAGCCCCTGCGCAAGTACATTCAGAGATTCAGCCGTGTACAGCACAACATCCCAGATGTCCACCCTGCCGCGGTCCTCAGCGCATTCCATCAGAACGTGCGTAACCGCAGGATGCGGGAGGAGATGGCGATGTGCAAGATCAGAGACGTCAGTGAGCTGTATGCCCTGGCCGACAAGTGTGCAAGTGCTGAGGAAGGGGGAAACTCCCCGGAGAGAATACAGGAGCATGAGGGTCTGACAGCGAGGATGTTGCCCCGGCAAAGAAAAACCGGCGACGGAGCAACAGGAAGAAGAAAGGAAAACATGTGCTAGTCATTGAGCAGTCCGGCAATGAGAGTGGCGCCAAGAAAGCCAAAGCTGGTAGCTCCGGCAAGGAGATTGCCGCATGCACCAACTGCCAGGCTGTGGCGATCGCCGACAAGCAGGACGGCACCGACAAGCAGTACTGCAAGATCCATCGCACCAAGGGCCATGACCTCCAGAGCTGCAAGAAGGTCGAGCAGCTTGTCGAGCAGCAAAAGGCGGAATACGAGCGACGCGACAAGGAGAAGGCCCAAGGAGGTGCTAGAGGATCCGGCAAGAAGCGCACCGGCCGGGGAGGACGCCGCGGCAAGGCCAAGCAGCGGCAAGGAGACAGACCTCCCCGCGGCCGCGACAAGGATGAAGATGACGACGACGACGAAGACATGGATGATGTCGAGACTAGTGAGCAGGAGTTCCAGAAAGCCACAGAGGTCTTGTGCATTGACGACGGTGCTTCTCTGCATACTTCACACCGTCAACTCAAGCAGTGGGTGCGGGAAGTCAATGCGGCAGAACCACCTGTCGAGTCACGCAAGCTTCTGAAATGGTCCAGCACGCCTATCATCTTTGATATTGAGGACCACCCTGATCGCACAACTGCGGTCGGGTGTTTGCCGATGTTGGTTTCACCAACTATCCGCAACCTCAAGGTCACTAAGATGCTAGTTGACGGCGGGGCCGGCTTGAACCTAATCTCCTCCGCTGTACTCCAGAAACTCCAGATCCCTGACAACGAGCTTGAAGAGACCGGCACATTCCAAGGAATCAACCCGGGAAGGAGCAAGCCGAAGGGGAAGATCACGTTTCCGGTGACATTTGGCAGCGAGTTGAACTTCAGGACTGAGAGGGTCACTTTTGACGTTGCCGATTTTCCATTGCCTTACAATGGGATACTCGAACGTCCAGCACTCGCCAAGTTCATGGCAGCCTCTCACTACGCGTACAACATGCTGAAGATGCCAGGCCCGATAAGTGTCATCTCTATCCCTGGCGACAAGAAGGATGCTCTTATCTGCGCCGATAAGATCTGCTGGTAAGCGGCAGCCGCAACAGATCGCAAGACACCTGCCGTTGAAGCTCCCGGGGGGAAGAAGAAGACCAAGTCCGGCAAGAGTTCTGATGCCCACTCCGGCAAGCGCACCTCTTCGGAGTGCTGCGCTACCGTCGAGGACGCACCATCGAGCTACACCGGCAAGTGTAAGAAGACAATGGAAGCTCCGCCAGAGACCAAGAAGGTGTCCGCCAAGGAGGACGGCACTGGTGGTACCTTCACCATCAGTGCCACTCTTGACCCTAAATAGGAAAGCGCGCTCAGTGCTTTCCTACGGGCAAACGTCGACGTGTTTGCGTGGCAACCGTCTGACATCCCCGGTGTTCCCAGGAAAGTAATTGAGCACCATCTTGCCGTCTGTCCTCATGCGCGGCCCGTCAAGAAGAAGGTCAGGAAACAAGCAGTGGAGCGCCAATAATTCATCGCAGAAGAGATCAAGAGGTTGGAAGCAGCAGGCCTTGTTAGAGGAGTGCTCCATCCTACGTGGTTGGCCAATCCTGTAGTCGTGCGCAAGGCAAACGGGAAATGGAGGATTTGTATCGACTTTACCGATGTTAACAAAGCTTGTCCCAAAGACCCATTTCCCTTGCCGCGCATTGACCAGATTATTGACTCCACGGCCGAATGTGACTTGCTTTCATTTCTTGATGCATACTCAGGATACCATCAGATCTTCATGGTAGAAGAGGATGAGGAGAAGACCGCATTCATCACTCCATGTGTCACGTACTGTTTCATACGGATGCCTTTCGGTTTGAAGAATGCTGGTTCAACATTTGCAAGGGTAGTCCATGTCGCTTTTGAGCCACAAATACACAGAAATGTGGAAGCCTACATGGATGACATAGTGGTCAAGAGCAAGGACAAGGCAACTCTGATTCAAGATTTAGACGAGACCTTTGCAAATCTGTGCAAGATCAGCCTCAAGCTCAACCCCGAGAAGTGTGTGTTTGGAGTCCCTTCCGGCAAGCTTCTCGGGTTCTTCATGTCTCAGCGGGGAATTGAAGCCAATTCCGACAAGATCAAGGCCATTGAACAGACTGAAGCACCAAAGCGTGTCAAGGATGTACGAAGACTTGCCGGTTGCGTGGCTGCTCTCAGCAGGTTTACCTCTAAGTCTGCTGAGCGCGCCCTGCCGTTTTTCAAAATATTGAAAAAGGCAGGTCCAATGAAATGGACTCCGGAAGCGGAGGCTGCGCTGCAAGACTTGAAGAGATACCTGTCCTCCACTCCAATACTTGCCGCACCTAAGCCACAAGAGAAGTTGTTGTTGTATATAGCGGCAACCAATCAAGTGGTTAGTGCTACGTTAGTAGCGGAGAGGGAGGCAGATGATGAGCCAGCAACCACGGCAGGCGCATCCAGCGACAAGCAGGGGGCTTTCCCGACAAGCTCTGGTCCCGACAAAGATGGATCTGCGCAGGCGCGCGAGGAGATACAGAAGAGAATGGTGCAGCGCCAAGTTTACTTTGTCAGTTCCCATCTGCAGGGGGCTAGGTCAAGGTACTCTGGTGTGCAGAAATTGCTTTTCGGCCTTCTCATGGACTCGAGAAAGCTGCGCCATTACTTCCAAGCACATGAGATCACAGTTGTCACTCGTTTTCCGCTGAAGAGGATACTGCAGAATCCAGAAGCAACGGGTAGGATTGTTGAGTGGGCACTAGAACTGTCAAGCTTTGGCCTCAAATTTGAGAGCACTTCAACTATCCAAAGCAGAGCATTGGCAGAATTCATAGCAGAGTGGACGCCAACACCAGATGAAGAAATTCCAGAAACAAGCATCCCCGTCAAGGAAGCAAGCAAAGAGTGGCTGATGTACTTTGATGGTGCCTTCTCGCTGCAAGGCGCCGGTGCTGGCATGCTGCTTGTTGCACCCACCGGAGAGCACCTCAAGTACGTAGTCCAGATGCACTTTCCCAAGGAGCAAGCAACAAACAATACCGCAGAGTATGAAGGTTTGCTTGCCGGTCTCAGGATCGCGGCAGACCTTGGGATCAAGAAGCTCATTGTCAGGGGTGACTCGCAGCTTGTCGTCCGCCAAGTGAACAAGAGTTATCGAGTCCGTTGATGGAAGCCTACGTTTGTGAAGTGAGAAAGCTAGAAGAGCACTTTGACGGCCTACAGATGGAGCATGTTCCAAGAGCTCAGAACAACATTTCTGATGGCATGTCGAAGTGCGCCGCACTTAAGTTACCTGTGGAACCAGGGATCTTTGTGCTCAAGCTGACTCAACCGTCTGTAACGCCATCAACTGGACAGAGCAAGAAGAGGAAGTTGATTTCTGGTGACTATTTTCCGGCAGAGCTTCCCGAAGCCGCCGCCAAGAAGGTCCCCAAGATCAACACCAAGAGTGCTGAGGGGCAGTCTGCTCCGGCAAGCCCTAGGGTTTGTTCCGTTGAAGCAGAGGCTCCCGACAAGTTTTGCTCCGGCAAGCTTGCCGGGGAACGTCAAGCTCCGGCTGAGCCGCAGGATCTCGCCGTAGAAGCGGATGTTCCCGCAGCAGCAGATGTGCCTTTAGTCCCTGTTGTCGAGCCACAAGCTCCAGCATGGGCACAACAGATTGTCCGTTTCCTTCAGACAGGAGAACTTCCCGAAGAGCAAGAAGAAGCGGAAAGAGTAGCCCGGCAGTCAAGTATGTACCAGTTTGTCAACAACACACTATACAGAAGAAGACACAACGGTGTGAAATTGAAGTGTATTCACCGGGAAGGCGGACAAAAGCTGTTGGCAGAGATACATGGAGGCATATGTGGTCACCACATTGGCGCAAGAGCACTTGCCGGCAAAGCATTCAGGCAAGGTTTCTTTTGGCCGACAGCCCTCCAGGATGCAACTGCACAAGTAACCAAGTGTGAAGCGTGCCAGTTCCATTCCAAGCAGATACACCAGCCAGCTCAAGCTCTCTAGACGATCCCTTTATCCTGGCCAATTTCGGTCTGGGGGCTCGACATCCTCGGCCCCTTTCCCCGAGCAGTCGGGGGCTTTGAGTACTTGTATGTTGCAATCGACAAGTTCACAAAGTGGCCGGAAGTGGAAGCAGTGAGGAAGGTGACAGCACAGTCAGCAGTCAAGTTCTTTAGATCGATTGTTTGCCGCTTCGGGATCCCTAACAGGATCATCACCGACAACAGTATGCAATTCACGAGCCGCACCTTCATGCAGTACGTCCAAGATCTTGGCGCCAAGGTCTGCTTCGCTTCTGTTGCTCACCCGAGAAGCAACGGTCAAGCGGAGAGGGCAAATGCTGAAGTGCTGCGTGGGCTCAAGACCAGGACTTTCGACAGGCTGCGCAAGTGCGGAAGACACTGGATTGAGGAGCTGCCGGTGGTTCTTTGGTCGATCAGGACGACGCCAAATCGAGCCACTGGCCAGACACCTTTCGCTCTAGTCTATGGAGCAGAGGCAGTTCTCCCCACGGAACTCGTATACGGGTCACCTCGAGTGCTCGCTTATGATGAGCTTGAGCAAGAGCAGCTGCGACAAGATGACGCGCTGCTCCTTGAGGAAGACCGTCTTCAGGCTGCTGTACGAGTAGCTCGCTACCAGCAAGCTTTGCGCCGCTACGATAGCCGCAAAGTTAACGCCAGAAGTCTCAAGGAAGGCGACCTTGTTCTTCGGCGCGTTTAATCCGCCAAGAATTCCAACAAGTTGACGCCGAAGTGGGAAGGCCCTTACCAGGTGAAACGAGTCACTAGGCCTGGCGATGTCCGCCTTGAGACCGAAGATGGCATTCCGGTGAGCAACTCCTGGAACATTGAGCATCTTCATAAGTTTTACCCGTAAGGCGCGGTTGCCGGAACCTCTTCCGGCAACCACCTTTTGTACAAGTCTTGCCACTATTGCATATAATCCTTTGTACAAAGCCGGGCGCAGACCCCGTGCATAAGTAAAGCTCATGTGTTCCGCACATCTTGACAATTTCATGCTTTCAATTTTTTGCATGTGTTATCTGACACTTTGTGCAGCACCTACCCCCGATAAGCAATAACGAGCCGTAAGGCTCCATATCTTTATTTTCCCTTCTTTCTTTTTCTCAAGGAAAGGAAGGTTCCCTCGCCCACAAGTTTGTCGGGGGGGGAAAGGAGAAGATAATGGTATGGACCAGGCGTCGTTCAAGAAAGTTTCGCCTTACCGGGAAGCAAACAACAGAAAAGCTAAGTTGCCAAAGTTTGAGCAATCAGATTTTTTAAAATTTTAAGTTATCTTCCTTGAACGACCGTGCTTTGTATGGAAAACCTGTGCGCGGAGGAACCAACTCGTAGATAGTTGCGCCCTTACTTTGTTTCGAGTCCGCTCAACAACTTAAGTGTGCTGCGACTAGTTGCGACAAGGTTTGTTGTCGGTAACGGCACCGCCAGCAGGCTGCTGACGTCCCGTACTCAGCACTCGCGGCTAAGGTGCCTGCGCCGGAAAGTTCCCTAAAAGCGTAGGGCAAAAACATACAAAGGAAGGAATCAAGTAAAGGAAATAACATTGCAGTCATTACCCAAAATAGAGTTATATTACAAGGTAGCTTGTCGCAGCTCTAACAGATTGTTCTCATAACATGACCAGCAGCGATAATTAAAGAAGATAACGGGCAGCCTAGTATACGCGATCGCCCTCAATCCTCTTGATCCCGCTCACCTTGTCCGCAATGGGTGCGACAAGGGTCTTGAGCGCTTCCAGATCAGCATCCGGCGGCAGGGTCTTGAGGACGTTGGTGAGGTTGAGGCCCGGGTTGCGGAAGGCCACCTTCACCAACACCTTTTGAAGAACTCCCACGCAGATCTTGCGCGACTCATCGGCCAGCTGCTTTGGAATCTTCTCCCGGAGTCGCTGGAGGGCCGTCGCCACGCCTTTGAAGAACAAGGTGAGCTTGGCGCTGGGTTGGAGGTTCTCATCGGAGGGATACCCGAGATCCTCCATCCCCAGCTGCGCCAGCTCCCTTTCAATGTTTGCGGCAGCATCCACGAGACCCTCCGTCCAGTGCTCCACATTCTCCCTAAAAGCATTCTGGGCGGCAGCAGCACTCGCCAGCAGCGCCTTATCGCCCTTGATCTCCTCCTTCAAGGCCACCTCCTGCTCCCTGGCGCCGTCCAGCGTCTTGGTCAAAGTAGTCAGCTTCAACTCAAGATCTGCGTTGGAGTCCTTGGCGGCGCCAAGTTCCTTGCCCTTCTCGGCGAAACGAACCTGCAGCTCTCCAAAGCTGTAGGCGTCCTTCTCCCGCTCACGCTTGAGCTTGGCAAGCTCTTCACCGCTCGCCTTGAGATCGGCCTCCAGTCGCGCCACCTTCGTCTCCAGCTCCTTCTTGGTGGCCTCGGCAGCTGCGGCAGCATCCTCTGCTTGCTTGAGGGCTCCGCCGAATGTTTGCTCGCGCGCAGTAAGCTCCTCCTCGTGGCTGTCAAGGTTAACCTTCCACTGCGCCAGCTCGCCCTCCTGCGCAGATAGCTTCTCAGCGGCAAGCCGCTGTTGTTCTTCGACTTCAACTTTCTTGAGGAGGAAGGCCTTCTGCTCCTTGGCGAGTTGCGCCCGCTCCTCTGCCAGGGACTGGAGAGCTTCCTGTTTGAGACCCCGGAGCTCCTCCGCGCGCTTCTCGATGTCTGCTCCCGCCTTCGCGACAAGCGCCTCTCGGGATTCCAGCTTGGCCTGCCGAGCGCGGTAGAGCGACACCAGCTTCTGCAGCAGCCGCTCCTCCTCAGGCTCGCCGCTATTGCTGCTCGGCGCATCAACCAGCGTCAGCCCAGCGGAGGCGAGCACCTCTCCATCGAAGCTTTCTCCTTCGACCGGCGCCCTGGAGCTTGACGCCCTGGGGAGGTTGATGAAGACGTTGTCGCCGGCCTTCAAGTAGACGCCTGGCTGGGGGTCTTCGGAGCCTGGCGCTGCGGCAGCGGCGGAGGGATCGACTGTCGGCGTAGCACCTGGCGCTCCTGCGGCCTCAGGGCCGTCAGTACGATCGCCAGACCCCTCGCCAGCTTTTGCGGTGGCAGCTTTGGCGGCCTCTTCGCCGGCGGGATCATCAGCGCCGGCTGCTTCTTTGGCGGCAGCGGCATCGTCGGCAGCAACCTCGGTCTCCATCGGCTCCGCAGCAGATGGGTCTGACGGCCGGAAAAGGGAGAAATTTCAAGCAAATATCCAAAAAGAAGATCCAAAGAAGAAGACCCCAAGGGAAGTTTTCAAGCAAAAGGATTACCTGTACCGGGTTCTGCGGTCGTAGTCTCTGCCGCCGGGGGGCCGCTGGTGTTGTCCCTTGCCGGAGAACTCTCCCTTGCCGGAGAACTATCCCTTGGCATGTCGGGGGCGGCCTCCGGGTGCTCCTTGTGGGGCTGCTCTGCTCCTACACAAACCAACAATCAGATGTCAGCAAAGAAAGAGCATCCATGTGCGCCTAACAGCGGAAAGCGAACCATATACTTATGCTGGGGGCTGCTCTGGAGAATAGTTGCCGGGTCCGGCAAGGTGGTCTCGGACGCATCCTCCGCTGTCGCGGTGGGTTCATCCTCGACGATAATCACCTCCTTTGGACGCGCCGGGACCTTGGCTCTCTTCGCCGCTCTCTGGGCCAGAGTCCTAAAAAGGAATACGTTCGGAGTAAAGCGAATGAGATACAAGACAAAGCAGCAAGAATTGAAGAACTACAAGTACAACGAAGAATCTTACTCTTCTTCTTCCTCGTCGGAGCTGAACGCGGAGAAGTCGAAGTCCGGCTCACCTCCAGCGCGAGGAGGCGGAGGAGTAGGTTCCCTTGGCCGCTTGGCGGGAACAGTGGCGGTGGTCCGGGACGACCCCGCTCCGGCTGCCGCCGCGGCGTGAGAAGCGGCAGGAGCAGAAGCGGTGGTCCGGGTGGACCCCGCTCCAGTTGCCGCAGCAGCGTGAGGTGCTCCCGCGGCAACAGTGCTTGCCGCGGTGGAGCGTGTCACGCGGCGCGGCGACTGTCGACTCGCCCGCCACTCCGCTACGTCCCCGGCCTTGCGGAGACGCCTTCTTGGTGGAGCTGCGGGCTCTGCTTGCGGCGAACTATCTAAAGATGAAGAGGAAGAGGAGTTGATCTCCAACGAGCCGCTCGTATCCTCGGCGGGCTCGCTCGACTCGATGTCATGCCCGGCAAGCTCTTCCTCGCCGGCAAGCTTCTTTCGCTCGGCAAGGCTTGCCGCCTCCGCTGCCTCTGCCCCCTCCACGGTGAATCCAAACTCGCTCGCGGCTGCGGCTGCCGCCGCCTCTTCCAGCCTAGTGGCGATGCGTTTCATCTCCGCATCGATGGTGGCGCGAGTGAGGCTTTTCTTTTCGTCGGAGCGGACCGGCACTTCTACCAAGCCGTCAAAGAACTCCTGCACGACGTCGTCTGCAGGCTCTTGCCAAGTTGGGACAATCCCATGCGAGTCGCACAGCAGCATCATTGCACGGATGCGGTCGAGCGAGGAGTTGTTGCACAGCGGAACGACATCCTTCGGCAACCTGAACACTTCGGGATATTGAGGGTCGTACTTGAACAGCTCCTGGAGCATCGCGTTAAGCTCCATAACAGTGAAGTTGAAGTTGAGGCCTGGGCGCAGCCTCATGATGTCCGCCGCATTCTTGAAGTCCCAGGCGGGTCTCCTCCTCTCCTGCAGGGGGGGCGATGCGGCGGCGAAGAAAATATGCACCAACCGCGCCTATAGTGAGCCCGGCAAGCCTAAGGCGTTGGATCCGGGTGACGGCAATCTTCGGCCTATCGTATTCCGGGTCCACGTTGCTCCAATCGCTGCCGCGCACTACTGGGGTTTGGCGCCGGGCGGTAAACGGCTGCGGGTTCTCCTCGACAATCCAGCACCAGTCTGCTCTCCATTCCTCCCACTTGCCGCGGAACTCTCCCTCCAGATAAGCTTCCTTCTTGCCGGCTCTCGAGATCGAGGCGATTCCGCCGGATAAAGGCTCTCCTCTCTCAACTCGGGGCATAAAGAAGTGGCGAAAAAGGGCTATGTTTGGATAGACTCCGACAAAGTTTTCGCAGAGATGTGCGAAAACTGCCATGGTCAGAACAGCATTGGGGGTGAAGTCAAGGAGGAGGAACCCGTAGGTATTCATAAGATCGCAGAAGAACTCAAAGAAAGGCGGGCAGAGCCCGCAGTAGAAGAACAAGGCGAAGAAGGGATATCCATTTGGAGCCATTCCCGAAGCGATGGCTAGAAGTACCTTCGTGCGCGGATGCGCCCGCGTCTCCGTCGACCAGAAGAGGTAGTAATACTCCCTCAGCTCCTTCGCGGCGAGCTTGGGGGGGGAAGATTGCCCGCTCCTTTCGCAGCGCCACGAGCCGCTGCGCCTTGGTCGACTTCATGACCTTCCCCTTGTCGGCTTTCGGAGCCATGGCGGAAGTGGTGGGGGAGGTCGACGGCGTTGGTGGTGCTGGTGGCAATGGGGGGCAGAGCGCTGCTCTCTTTCAGCTTTGAGAAGAAGGGGGAGCGGCGGAGGTTTCCGAGATTGGAGTAGCAACCGGCGAGTGGGCGAACTGCCCCTGTTTCCCCTGCTTATAAGGAGGGAGGGGGCGGACGTTCCGTCTTTCCGAATAAAGAAACCACCCACGATCTCTCCCACGACGCCGCATTCAATGCGCGTCGTTCGGGGAGGGCGCGGTGGATACGGAGAGAGATACGGCGTAACCCAGGCCGCGCATGCCCGTGCCCTGTTTTGGGCCTGGCCCAACAACGCTCGGCACCGTGTATGGCCCAGGCCCGGGGGCACCTGTCCGTGTACTAGAGTAGGGGTACCCTAGTATCACGAACTTGTGCACGGGCAGTCGCAGCATCCCGCGGCAAGGCTTGCCGGGTGACCGCCAAGATCCTCTGTGGTTCCTTTGGAGCCATTCAAGAACAAAGTATTCAAGCCAAGGAGACAAGGCCCCGGCAAGAGGAGCTTGCCGGGAAGGCCACTCAAGGCACAAGACCCCGGCAAGAGGAGCTTGCCGGGAAGGCCAACCAAGGCATCTCAAGGAACTTGCCGCGACGCGCCACGCGTCCCGGCAAGGCCCGGTGAGCGACGAGATCCCAGACGCGACAAGACAACGACCGCAGCAAGGCGCTTGCCGCGGCAAGCTACCACTCTGTACCCGCGCTCCGGCACATCCACCAATGTGTCGCTCTAGGACCCTTCCAGGCGTACGTGGCGGGAGGCTGTGCAGCCAGGAGTGCGTGGTGGCAAGCGGTGCTGACAAGATTGCCATCATGGCGAGCGGTGGCGTCCCTGACGGTCCTTTTGCACTATTTGGGCGACGCAGACGGGCATTTAATGCCCTTGTCCCCTGCCGTCAGAGTTAGGTATGATACACTGTAATAGGTAGTTCTACCAACCGCAACACCTTTCCATTTTTACCCTTGTCTACGTTGCCACCTGTCGGTGACCCCTTGAGCATATAAAAGGAGGCCCATGCGCAACGTAGGGGGGAGGAGAACACTCACGCTCGGTCTCGCTAGCTGCTGGTGTGTACTGTAGCACTCAGCGCTCCCGAGCAAGAACTCAATACAAACCACAAAGAAGGAGTAGGGTTTTACGCATCCGTGCGGCCCGAACCTGGGTAAACTGCTCTTGTGTTTCGCCTCGATCTGCTCTTCGTGCGATCTTCGCCCCCGCCAAACCGAAAGGGGCTCGGTCCTCCGGTCCCCATAGGTGCTCATGGATTCGTTCCCCGACACCACCCATTTAACAAATCATGATTTTAGAAGCATCTAGGAATTTGGTTTCACTGGATTTGGAGTTCAAATGAATTTCCTAGGATTTTGCATAGTTGACAAATATGAAGAAATAGGCCATTATTTTGTGGGGCATAGAAAGTATTAGGAAAAATGTTCCAAAACTAAGTTTTGATATTACAAGTATCTAGGAATTTGAACCATTGCATTTGGATCAAATTTGAGCTCTCTGTGATTTTCTAAAGTTCATCAGAGAAATGGAAAAATGACATTTCATAGATACTTGTGAAGAAAAAGTCTCTGGAAAAATGTGCATGATGCACCATGTGATAGATCATGATTTTTTGAACTACTAGAAATTTGAATCATCCAATTTGGAGTTCAAATGATTTGATTATGGATTTTAGAAGTTACAGGAAAAGAAAAGAATAAGGAGTTACCCTTATTACATGCACCGGGCGTGGCTTAGTTAAATGGCGGCCACTGGGCTCAGCCCAGTAGCTCAGCCCTGCGCGCGAGTGAGATGACGTCGATGACGCATTCGGCCAGTGCGCCTTCCCAAGGTGGAGACGGATTTAGTGGAACCTGCCTCCACTTAACCCGGGCGGGTCCGGCGTGCCACGTCTACTGAGGCTGACACATGGGGCCACCGGTCCCACCGATCGGCCTTCTTCTTCCCCGTGCGGCCTCCCCGTGCCGCAGGAACAGAGGAGCGAGGCCAGGCTCGTCCCGGCGAGCAGGGGCACCGCTGCGGGCGCCCTGAGTACCATCGAGCTCGGGGGAGAGGGGCGCAACCACCTGGATTGGTCCTAGGCCCTGGGGAGGTCGAGGTCACGAGCGGCGTCGGCCATGGCGGAAGATGGTGATGCCGATGATGGGTTCAGTGCTACGGCCGCCGGGAGGAGCGAATGGAGCTCGGGAGAGACCTACGGTGAGGTTGTAGGTGTCCTAGTGGAGTCTAAAATGGGAGGGGGAGGCCACAGGGCGTGAATTTAGGAGGAGGCCGACGGCGACACGTCGGCCATGGAGAGCGAAAGAGAGCACTAGGGGGAGAGGGGCTTGTCCGGGAGGTTCACGGGAGAGAGGGGGTTCTAACCAAGACGAGAGAGAGGGTCGGGGGTGGCTTAAATAGGCGTGGCCGCGGTGCACCATGAGCAATGTCCATGGACGCGCTCGGGCGAGCTCACAGAGGGACAAGGGGGGCAAGGGGGGAGGGGCCCGACAGTGAGGCGTGTCGTGGACGTCGAGGCGACCTCGATGGACATGCTCGCTCTGCCCAATGCTGCCTGGGTGCCTCGGGAGGGCCGAGCTACAGTGCCTTGGCGCACTTTAGCGCGCTCCAGAGCACGTCTTTGGCCGGCATGGTCATGTCCCTTGCACCCTGGCCGTGTCCCCCGATATCCAACAACTCTAGGGGTTAATAAACAATGCACAGACGGCCTGGGATGCCCTGGTGAGCTTCTAGAAGGGGACTGTGCTGAGAGACAAGGGTGAAAATGGAGGTCCAGAGATGTAAAATGGGGTTTTACCCCCCCCCCCCTCAATCATTGAGCTGATGAGGGGAAGGAGTTACTGGAGGTAGAGGGTGACTAGGAGCAGCTGTGGTAAAAAGTTGAACTCAAGTAGAATAGTAAAAGGGGGCAAAACAGTGGTTTTGGTAAAATGGCAGAAGGTGTTTGATGTGGTTTTGGGAAAGCAAATGACTTCCAATTGAAATGAGACTTAACAGGATCAAATGGCACATACATTTAGGCCCTTTCACCAAATTTGAGCTCATTTGGGCAAAGTTGCCAATGTAACTTTGGTGAACCCTAGAACCCTAGAAATCAACAGAAATGGATTTTCCAAGATTAGGTTAAGCAAATCATCTCTCCTTGATGCACCACTTGCTGTAGTGTCATCACTTGGGGGTTGTGAGCATGTCCACAAAATTTTAGGCCCCAAGTAAAAAGTTGGCAATGAAGAGTTGTCCAAATTTGGATCTGGTCAGAAAGGGTTTTGGGGCACTTAGATCAAGTTATCCTTCTCCAAAACTTGTGCCATTTGGCATAGATGCATATTTACATCATTTGAGCATGTGCACCAAGTTTGAGAGCATTTGGACAAGTTTGGCAATGTAAAGTTGCTCAAACTCCAAAATGGACAGAAATGGTTTTCAGGGGATTAGATGATGTTCTCTTGATCTTCAAGGCATGAGGCTTTGTAAGACCATCAAATATGTCATATCTGACATGATAGAATTTCCCTGGAATTTTTAGAGAATATTTCCTTTCTAAATATTTCAAAAGCTTGAAATATCCAAAAAGGGTTTTGGAAGGATTTGCCCAATATTTTGAACATGACCATGTGTTGGAACTCTTATATATGGACAATATATGTCCTATGAGTTTCCCTGAATTTTGGCAAATATTTTGGAAATAGTTAAATAATTTTAACCTATTAAAGACCATTTCTGGCCTAAAGAAAAGGCATTTAAATAAAATATAAAAATAACTTTTAAAATTATAATTTTGTGGTTTATGGGAGTCCTATACCTAATAGGATTCAAATATACTTTTTGAAAGATTTCTCACACCCCAAATAAGGTACTTGCAGTGCAAACCTCAATTCACGGGTTTTTGGAAAACTAATTTTAGAAAATACTCTTTGGCCAAAATATTTTTATAAGAAAATACTATACTGGTCTATACACATGGCATGATCATTGGGAAAAGGTTTTGGATCAAGGAGATGAGGTATAAGATTTGATTTTTAGAGCACTGTCAATCAGCAGATAGAAAATCAATCAAGCAAAGTCAAAAACACTCAAAAGTTTTTGTTAAAACATATTTTAGCATGATTATTAGCTTAAGTGATGTGGCATGAAAATCAGGGTGTGACACCGTGCCATGAACAACTATGGCATCAAGATCAAGCATATCAGAAGTGACAATGGCACTGAGTTCAAGAACACTGGCCTTGATCTTTATTTGGATACAATGGGAATCACTCATGAATTCTCAGCCCCGTATACACCTTAGCAAAATGGGATCGTTGAGCGCAAGAACAGAACTCTAATTGAGATGGCTCGAATGATGCTCGATGAATACAAGACACCAAGAAGGTTCTGGCCCGAATCTATTGATACTGCATGCCATATCATCAACCGTGTTTATCTTCACAAGCTTCTGAAGAAAACATCCTACGAACTCCTCACTGGAAAGAAGCCTAACGTAAGTTACTTCAGAGTATTTTGAGCTAAGTGCTGGATCAAGGATCCTCATCACAAGTGAAAATTTGCACCAACAGCACATGAAGGCTTCATGCTCGGATATGGAAAGGACTCACACTCCTACAGAGTCTTCAACATCTTTCTCTATAAAACTGTTGAAACTGTGGATGTGCGGTTTCATGAGACAAATGGTTCACAAAGAGAGTCCTGACCAAATGTGCTAGATGAGGCTTCACCAAATGAATCTATCAAGCTAATGGGAACCGGTGAGATCATGCCTTCTGAAGCACAACCTGACGAGGAACTCATCATCTCTGCTCCAAATCAACCTAAAGACAATGCTTAGCTTGAAGACAACACTCCTAACGATGACAATGTACAGCAAAAGCAAAATCTTCGTCCAGCTCATCCTCGTGTTGCAAATGAAGTACAAGTTGAGAAGATAATTGACAGCATAAATGCTCCTGGTCCACTTACTCGCTCAAGAGCAACACAGCTTGCAAATTTCTGTGGGCACTTTGCTTTTGTCTCAATATCTGAACCCAAGAAAGTGGCTGAAGCTTTTATGGAACCCAAATGGATTCAAGCAATGCAAGAAGAGCTTCAACAGTTTGAGCTGAACAATGTGTGGGAACTTGTCAAGCGTCCTGACCCTCGCAAGCACAACATAATAGGCACAAAATGGATCTATCGCAACAAGCAAGATGAGCATGGTCAAGTGGTCAGAAACAAAGCTCGTCTCGTTGCTCAAGGATACACTCAAGTCGAAGGGATTGACTTCGATGAAACATTTGCTCCTGTGGCTAGACTTGAAGCTATTCGTATACTGCTAGCCTATGCAAATCATCACAACATACTTCTATATCAAATGGATGTAAAGAGTGCCTTTCTCAATGGAAGGATTGAAGAAGAAGTGTATGTTGCACAACCACCTGGCTTTGAAGATCCAAAACGTCCTGATATGGTATACAAACTCAACAAGGCACTGTATGGCCTCAAACAAGCGCCTCGTGCTTGGTATGACACACTCAAAGACTTCCTGAAGAGCAAAGGCTTCAAACCTGGATCCCTAGATCCCACACTCTTCACGAAGACATATGATGATGAACTATTTGTCTGCCAAATCTATGTGGACGACATTATCTTCGGCTGCACTGACCAAAAATACAGTGATGAGTTTGGTCACATGATGCAAGAGCAATATCAGATGTCCATGATGGGTGAGCTGAAGTTCTTTCTTGGTCTTCAAATTCGTCAGCAAAGCAACGACATCTTCATATCTCAAGAGAAGTACCTTAAAGATTGCCTGAAAAAGTTTGGAATGCAAGACTGCAAAGGGTACTCGACGCCAATGCCTGCTAAACACCATCTGGGTCCCGACGCCAATGGTAAAGAGTTTGATCAACAGGTATACCACTCCATGATTGGTTCTTTGCTTTATTTATGTGCATCTAGGCCAGATATTATGCTTAGTGTTTGCATGTGTGCTCGATATCAAGCGGCACCAAAGGAGTCGCATCACTTAGCTGTGATGCGAATACTTCGATATTTGGCTTACACCCCAACACTAGGATTATGGTATCCAAAGGGCTCAGAGTTTGATCTAGTTGGATTCTCAGATGCTAATTATGCTGGTGACAAAGTTGATCGCAAGTCTACATCAGGCACATGTCACTTTCTAGGACGATCTCTTGTTTGTTGGTCTTCAAAGAAGCAGAATTGTGTATCACTCTCCATTGTTGAATATGAATACATTGCTACTGGATCTTGCTGCGCTCAGCTTCTCTGGATGAAGCAAACACTCCAGGACTATGGCGTCCATCTGAAGCATGTACCACTCTACTGTGATAATGAAAGCGCTATCAAGATTGCCAACAACCTAGTTCAGCACTCGAAGACAAAGCACATTGAAATTCGTCATCACTTTCTCAGAGATCATGTCATGAAGGAAGATATTGATATCATACACGTCAACACTGAAGAGCAACTGGCAGATATCTTCACAAAGCCCTTGGATGAGAAAAGGTTTTGCAAGTTGCGGTGTGAGCTAAATATCTTAGAATCCTCAAATGTCCTGTAATGAGGCACACATCCTAACACTTATGCATATTGATGACTTAGATGTGCAACACACGAAGTAAAGTATATCTTCTTTCAATGAAGACTTACATTCTAAGTGTGAATACATTAACATGGAATTTGACTTCGGAGCGCCACGATAATTGTGCGCCGTGTCTGGGTCTAATACTTCCTATACGGTGGGTAACGCCACCACCAAATTCTTGTTTGAAGTGTTTCTCGTGGCGTTACATTTGCAAAGTCTTCGCACTTGGTTTATCTTCACATAGGATATATATATAGAGAGTTGTGTTCTGTCCTCCACAGCATTCACTTATAGCTATGTCTTCGCTTTTGAATCTTTTGAACTAAGTGAATGAGATCGGACCCTAACCTCCCTATGCTTTCTCATCTCACACTCTGTCTGTCCAAATCATATGCATTCTGTTGAATCTGTCGAATATCTTCTCTGCATCCTTGTCAGCAGAAGATACGGAGACAAACTTTAAATCTGATTTTAATGCTCCATCCTTTATGCCTGAAACCCGGAGAAGCCGAAACGACCACTCCGACAGTCGTGGTGTACGTGGGATCGTAGGACAACTCCCAATGCGTTACATGACTGCCACGTGTCCCTCGTATGTGAACCGCCAGGGGCACCTACGTAATTGCGTTGTGCCATCTCCCATGCTTATAAATGCACATCCCATCACGGTGAAAAGTTCTTCTACCACCTCTCCACCTCGACCAACCCTAGCGCCTCCGCTAGCTCTCGACAACGCCGGCAACGAAGCGCTTCGCTGCCGCAACCTCGTCGACGCCGTCCTCACGCCAGCCGCGGACATCGTCTACTCCGTCGTCGCCGTACCTGTCCTCCGTCGCCAAGTTAGGGCACGGAAGATCGAACTGCTGGGCATCCAACTCCTCTCCGTCTAAGCAGTTCATCGTGTGGTAAATAAAACTTTCTTTTACCATCTTCTTGATCCATAGAGATTCATCACTTTTGCCACAAGAGGTTTCTGCCTACACAAATATATAGATCTATCTTGTCTGCATCTCATATCTTGCCTAGTACATTCACATATGCTTCAAACATAGTTAGATTCCTTACTTGTACCTATTCGCGGATTCGTACAAATTTGGAACCAACTCTCATCATATGAGTGAATGTCTTCGCGCTATGAGGTCAAAGTCTTCAAAACTGTTTTATCTTAAAAAAAAACTTTTGAGAATGCATATGACCTCTTCCCCTTCCCTCGCATCTCTAATGCTGTCACAGGTACATGTCCGTGGGAGAATCCCTTGGTTCTCATAGTCTCCATTCATTTGCAGAATTCTTGCAGCGTCACATCCACTCCCCTGAAGACAGTTCCTGTCTGACCAGCAGACCGAAGCATTTGCCAGTTTTGAAGCCATTTCGTTTGAAGCCCATCAGGTTGTAGCAAATGGCAACTGACAAGTCAGTTAGAAAGGGTGGCAGACAGCGCCGTGGCAACACCTCCATAGATTTGCCTCCTGGTCTCATTGAGATGTACAAGACTGATCCAGAGGAGGATTATAATCAGAGGAAGACTCGAATCCAATGGATTCGAAGATATTGGGCTGAACACTCGTTCAAGTACAGGTTCGTGACCCAAGAGTATGCTGAAAAGAACGCCATCAAGCATCCATGGGGAGATATCACCTTTAAAAATCTTCCCCCCAAGACTCGTGCTGAAGCCATTGCTCAAGGCTTCTATCCTTGCATGGTCAGAGGGCCTCAACCTACTGATGCTAATCCTAGTTCTCATCTCTGGTGTCGTGATGAC
The DNA here is from genome assembly GCA_902687465.1 of Secale cereale. Lineage (NCBI taxonomy): Eukaryota > Viridiplantae > Streptophyta > Magnoliopsida > Poales > Poaceae > Secale > Secale cereale. The sequence continues at coordinate 100,353,586 of LR738711.1, read as the reverse complement.
AATTTGTTCAAGCGAAACCTTCAATATGCCAAGAACTCAGCCAAAGAGAACAAGAAGCATTGGGGGTTAGACTTCAATCATGGCCCCTCTACGCCCCGCGCTGATGGCACGCGTGAAGCTGAACCAAATCTGGTTGGGCCCTTCTACAACTTAGAAGGCCTCATCAGTCACATCAGGGTTCAAGGGGCGGATGTGGATCAACCTGCAGCTGATGCTGATTTTGAAGAAGCGCCTGGAACCCCGAAGCCCAAGAAGAAGAAATCCAAGGCTTCGAAGACCACTCCACCAATTGCTTCTAGAGTAAAGCCTTTGGCCACTGCTCCACCAGCACCGAGTGTGCAGTCTGAGGAGCACTCTCACATCTCCAAGAGCAGACAGCTGAGGAAGAAGCCATCGCGCAATCCCAGTCCAGCTCTCACTCCTAACGCTGTTCTGAAGACTGTCAATGAAGCCCTTGATCTCTCGAGCGAGGAGGATCTTGGTGATGATGCTCTGGAGCAACTGATCAAGAGCAAGCAAGATGCTGAAATCTTCAATGATTTGCCTCTCTTTGATGTGGAAGTGCTCAACAATTTCATTGATGAATGGTTTGACACCCCCAACCTCAGCTTCGACGATCTTCAACTTCCAGTTGGTCTCAGTGTCTCCTTCCATGGCGCCATTGCTTCTGAGCTAGCTCTGGCTTAGGGAATTGTTGAGCTGAAGCAAAAGATCGATTATGAAAAGGCTCAGTTCAAGAAGCATGTGGACAAGCTCAGTGTACAAGAGATTCAAAACATCAAAGTTATGATGCATGAGCTTAAGAAGCCTTTCGCCAGAGGCGTGATGAAGCTAAAGGTCCTCGTGAGCGAATTAAGGACTTGGATGCCAAATGCTTTCAAGCTTTCAATGAAGCTGAAAAGCGCAAGGCCCTTGGGCGTCCTGGAATTGACCCAAGGATGGCTGCCAAGAAGAAGAAGAAGCAACCTGTGCCCGAAGCTGAAGAATCAAGGCAGGAAATACCTCACATAGTCTTCCCTGCCAGCATGACTGGCACGAAGCCTAAGGCCACTCAAACTGCTTCGGAACTCAAGAAGACAAAGGTGGCTGAAGCAGAAGCTCGCAAGCGCAAGCAGACTACTGATGAAGCTCCACCCACCAAGAAGCGCAAGACAAAGAAGGATAAGGCTGCTTCCAAAGAGCCTATCTTTGTCGAGCCCATATCAGTTGCTCGCCCTGTATCTGCCCATAGAGAACGTCGTATGACAGTCCATGAGCCTGCTCCCACAGAGGCTGAAGACATTTCAGCTGTTGACCCCACCGCAGTTGAAGACATTGGTCCTCATGACAATGTTGAAGATGACGAAGTCCTTCCTCAGATCGAGTACAACATTGAATCTTCGCCTATTCTTACGAACAGCGAACGCATCAGCATTGGTCGTCCATTGATGCCAATTGCACAGGATGACCCATGGGCTGATCACCCACAGGATACACCAGCCACACCTCAGCCAACTCAAGACACCAATTCGGTGCTTGAAGATGAGGCCCAACAACCTCCATCCCCTCGGGTGTCGCCAACTTTTCGCAGGCTTCGCAAAGGACCAAGGCCTCAAGTCGTCACCCCAAGTGTTCTAGAAGGAGTAGAGCAACCATCTGTATCTGAGGCTGCTCCTACTGTGAACCCCTCAGAATCTGAAGCCAAAGTGGCTGAAGATATTCCGGCTACATCAGCCGAAGAAGAACCACCCCAAGGAGAAGAACAACCCCAACCGGAAGATGAACGTACTGTCACACCCCCTGTTCTCGAGGAGAACGTTTCCGACCCTCCAGCTCCTGAAGTGGAGATTACAAATTCAGAGGCTGCCACCACCAACATTGAAGCCAATGTCGTGGTCATGGCTGAAGCTAATATGGCACCTGAAGACACAATGGTGCCTGAAGTGATGGCGCCTGAAGCCAGTGCTGCACCTGAAGCAAATCCGCAGCCTGAAGCTAATGCCTCTGCTCATGTTCCGCCTCCTAGGCCCCATACAATTGAGAAAGCATACAACCAAGATGATCAGCTCATTACTGTCCGATGGCCCATTCTGACTCCACCACCCACTATTGGACCGCATGCTACTGGTCCTCAGTTTGATCATCATGTTGAGCACATGCCTCAAGTTCAGAAGCCTAAGCCAAGACTGTCAAGGTTTCCAGGTATTGCAACCTCTCAAGGGTCATTCAATGACAATAGCTTCACTACGCACAACACCTTCTTTGACAGCGCCAAGAACCCATATTCCAAGCCAAGAATATCATCAGATAGGTTCTGGAGCCATCAACAGCGCAATTATTACTCAAGAGTACTCTATGATCAAGGGTGCATTTTCCCTCATATGCGTCTTGACACTGAAGCTATTGCTGGTCTACCTTGTCTGGAGGAAGCTCTTGATTGCTTTCGTGATGCTGGCCTGCTAAATTTTATAACTGACAAGGATCATTGGAATGAAGAGCTTCTTCTGCAATTCTATGCAACCCTCCACATTCGAGGCTACAACAGGGATCCGAAGACATGGGTCCTTGAGTGGATGACAGGCAATGTCCATCATGAAGCCAAAGCCTTTGATCTCACTGAGCTTACTGGCCTACCCACTCCAGGAGATCTGTATGAACCTGGTTGTCAATTGCACAATGAAGCCTTGGAGAGTATATTTCAGAAGCACAAGCCCAACATGAGCCAAATGCTAAGCATGATGAAGCCTCTGCCAAGTGATGCAGAATATCCTAAGGAATTCCTTGTTGAAGACCTATAGTACCTGCCACGCACCATCTATCATATCATCAGGCGTACTCTATGGCCTGTTAAAGGACATTCTTCATCCGCCAAGCTTGAAGGCACCATGAAGACTTTGGTCTTCTATATCTTCAATGGCATCAGCTTCAATGCTCAAGATTTCTTCATTCGGCAAATGGCTATGTCTGGATCTAATCTGTTTGGTCTGAAATTCTATGCCCCATGGATTATGCGCCTCATCAAGCTGCATTTAGCTATCACCTATCAGCCCTTTGCTCGCAACCATCATATCTTCTTGCCTGAGGTTGATATGTCAGCTGAAGCTATATACCAAGAGCCTGCCAAAGAGCCTGTTATTCTTCACAATGGTGATCACCAGAGCTTCACTCAGCAAATTGAAGGAGTTCCAGCAGTCTCACGCATTTATCCTCTGGCTGGCCGTACTCGTCTACCTCGACACGCTGAAACCGAAGCTACTGACAGCACCATTGCCCAAAGGCCTCAGAAGCGATCTCGTGTTCTCAATAACCGAGAGCTTCTGGTTGCCCTCCATCAGAAACAAGATAACCATCACTACTGGCTAAAGCGTCAGATGCAAAGCCTCTTGGTGGATGTAAATCGCATTTGCAATCTTTCCACCAAGAATGCCTTTGTTGCTCATGAAACCTGTCGGAGGTCTTGGAAGAGTTTGACCATGCTGAGTGCTGAAGCGGATCTTCAAGACGATGGCTTCACAGAGAGATTCAAGTTTGACAACACTCCTCCAAGGAATGCTGTTATGCGTCGAACTCCGTCTCTTGAAGATTCTGAATACTCCTCCTCCGCTGCAACAATTGACGCCAGGGTGATAGATGATCAAGATGATGCTACCTCACCTCCTCCTACATCAGCGCGCATCGACACTGCACCAACTACTTCTGCACCGCCAAACACCAACGTCGACCCTGCATCCTCTCCTGCTCCAACTGGGAACGAGTAGAGGCTCTATGTCTTCAAACCTTTTTGGTCCTTACTGACAAAAGGGGGAGAAGCATATGAGTTGATAGTCTTCAAGTGGGTCCATATGGGCGGGTGCTTTATATTTTGCCTAGTGATTACAACTCTCGTTTTTGCTACATTTGGTTCTTTGAGTTGTAACACTTAAACTAATGGTCGTCTACTACGTTTTTATGCTACTCTGTAATGCGATGATAATTTCCGCATCTGCTACCTTATATTCCGCACTTAGTCATTATTGCAGACGACCATTTTTCATTATGCATGTCATTATATTCGGCATATCGATTGTGCATGATGGATTGTCTTCATAAGTTGAAGAGGATCTCCACAAGTACAACCTGCCATGTGCATTTGCATTCAAAGGCAAATCAACTATATGCACATCTTCAGGGGGAGCCTTTTCCTACTTACGAAGACAATACCTTTATTCTTTACAATTTCACATACCTTTATCCCCGTTGAAAACTTCAACCAGTTTGTCATCAATCACCAAAAAGGGGGAGACTGTAAGTGCATCTAGTGCCACCCCTAGTTGGTTTTGGAGTATAGACGACAAACCTGGTTGAGGGACTAATGTGTTTGTGGGAATTGCAGGATAACACAGGTAGTAGTCCCTCATTGATTCGGTTTACCTACCGGAGATGACCCCTAACAATGTATGAAGACATTGACATCAGTGGTGGTATATGAAGATAACCATATTGAAGACTATGACAAGAGAAGACATTGTGTGAAGACTATGGAGAACGAAGACTTAGATGTTTCGTTGTTTCCTTTTCTTCTTTGTTGAGTCATAGGAACCACCATACTGTTAAGTGGGGTCCAAGTGATCTAAGTCAGAGTGACTGAAGTGATGCTCAACCAAATCCTATGTCTTTGAGCGAAGACTATGAGAGCAAATATTATCCAGAGTTGGATGAGTCAGCCTTACTTGTAGCCCAAGTAAAGTTGTCGTGTGAGTGTTTGAAATCTGACCGTTGGAACACGTGTCTGTTCCTTAGTGACCCAGGGTCACTTCGGACAAATCAGGTCGGGTTGCCCAGTGGCTATACATAGCCCACCCCCTACACCATAAATTGGTGGCTGCTCAGAGTTATTACACGGCTTTTGTCATTTGAGAGGAACCCACCTCCGAAGTATTTGAGAGAGAAATCCTTGCGAGGACAAAGCCAAAACACCCAGAGCCAAAGAGCGTTAGGCACCACTGAAGTCTTTCTGTCTGTGTGACCTGAAGACTTATTACACTTGAGGACTGTGTTTCCTCTAGCCGGTTAGGCGTCGCGTTCTGAGCATCCAAGAGTCATTGTGGATCGCCGGTGAACGAAGTCTGTGAAGGTTTGGAAGTCTACCTTGAAGACTTACCAGAATGATTGGGCGAGGACTAGGTGTCCTTAGCTCAAGGGGAATAAGGTGAAGACGCGGTCTTCTGAGTTGAATCTCAGCCTCTCTAACCAGACGTACAGTTGTCACAGCAACTGGAACTGGTCTAACAAATCACTGTCCTCCCCGAGCTATTGGTTCTATCCTTTCCTTCCCTTTACTTACAGTTCTATGTTGTGAAGTCATTGCATGCTTGCCTTATCTGATTGACTTCACTCAGTATCTACTTGTTGTGATTGGCTTCATTCCTTCTTCCATATTGATCCCTACTGCCTAGCTGCTATTAGTCTTCGTGCTTTCACTTCATTGAATACTTGACTATGGCTTATCTAGTGTAGTCTACTTTCCGCTGCATACTAATAGGATTGAGTTTATCTTTTGTCTTCAAAACTACCATGTTTTGAAGCATTTCATAAAAATCGCCTATTCACCCCCCCCCCCTCTAGTCGATATACTGCACTTTCAAAAACAATAAAACACGAGATCCACAAGTGGCATGGAAGGAAATGGGAGTTGACACAAACTTGGCAAGAGATAAGACAAATAAAACCAAAAGACAATGTAAAGATGATCAATAATTTCCACCACATAAATGATTACCAATTGTCAAAGACAAGAGGTATTTGGAAATAATTCCCGGTGATAGATAGCAATGATATCCAACATCATCTTCACACCAAACACAAGCAAAATGCAACTTGTAGAGCTAACATGCCACCTAGGAACAACATAATTTATACTATCAACTCTAGGTGACAATATCTCAAATTTACACATTTTCTAGGCTTGTAATATGCACATAGAATATTACTCCCCCATAATGTGATACCAATGAAAAACTTACCAAGATGCAAAAGAGAATCAACAAGAGATAATTACTGGAACATTTAGAATTTGACTTTCTCATGAGAAGACATACCACATAGAGACTAGATAATCTTGTAATCTCAATACTAGATGGTATTCCTCATGTACACACATTTATAGGATTGTGAGGTGCACAAAGCACATCACTCCCCCAAAATGGGATGTTCAATTAATCTCTCACAAGAGCCAACTAAGATAAAAGCAAGAAGAACAAAGGCTCAACGCACGACACACACATACATGATGTGCAAACCAATATACACGTACTTGATTTCTCAAGATACACAAATTGGACACACATCATATACAAACACATGCAAGGAACAAAACCAAAACATGCAAAGGGGCAAGTAACTTTCAATGTAAACAATTTAAGCACGAGTTACCGCAAGGAGGAACATTGGATATAATATAGAAACTTGATAATCCGAATGACTTGGCTTGAGACAATATGAATGATGAAGACCCCTTAATTCTTCATAATGTAGCCAAGTCTCCAATGCCCTCCAAAACACCTATTGATCAAGTTTGAGCTAGTTGGTCCCCAACCAAGTTGGGTCCTAAGAGGTTAGTCACAATAGGCTTGGCTACCCAAATAGTTCTTTTCTTGACACCACTTTGAGTCCCAAGAAACTTGGCAAACACATTGCCACCCTTATCCTTCCCAAGAGAATAGACATCATCAATAATAATTGGGTTGGATAAGTTACCACTAGTGCATGAAGAAGCAAGGTGACCCTTCTCACGGCATAAGTAGCAACATCTACTCTTCACTTTATTCTCATTTGATTCCTCAAAATGAGAAGCATTACCATGAGTCTTCTTGGGAAGCGACCTTTCTCCAACTCGTGGTTGAGCACGAGATTGAACTTGTGGCCTCTTCCCTTGTTGCTTGTCACTAATGGCCTTCTTCTTCAATGGGCAAGATCTAACATGATGCCCTTCAATTTTTCACTTGATGCAAATAATCTTGCCTAATTCTTGAGTTGTTCTTGGTCCTTATTCTTGTTAATGATCTTGGGCCTTTTCTTCTTGTTGGAGTTGAATCCAAGTCCACCTTTGTCATTGGGGGATTTTTGCACACTCAAGATATTGTTGAGTGTGGACTTCCCTTCATGACACTTTTCCAAGTATTTCTTCAAAGAAGTGACTTGGGCCTTGAGCTCTTTGATTTCCTCTACATGGTTAGTATCAACAAAAGTACTAGAGGAAGTATAAGCTTCATTGTTAGAGCAACAAGGCAAGGAGAGAAATTCATCACAAGATGTACTAACATTGTGAGTAGATGAATTATGAGGACTAGCACATGTCAAGATTGCATTTTGACTTGAAGTAGTGCTAGTATCCACATGAGGCTCACTAGATGTTACCTTGATACTCATAGCCTCATGAGCTATCTTTAGCACATTATGGGATACTAGAAGATCATCATGAGAGCTTGTGAGCTTTACATGACTTTCTTCCAATTTCCCATAATTGCCAGATAGCAACTCAAGTTGAGCCCTTAGCTCAACATTCTCCTTCAAAATGGATGCTTCACTAGAAATAGAGTTAGTAGCACAAGCATCATCAATAATAGCAAGAGGAGAAGGAAACTTGGCAAGCTCTTTAGAATATGAAGCTTTAAGATGAGCATGAGACACGGTGAGTTTGATGAGCTCACTCTTAATGACCCTTGAGCCATTTTAGAGGTGCTCAAAATCCTCAAGGAGTTTAGCATGTGCAACTTCAAGCTTCTCATTTTTAGTTTCAAAATCATTAGCCACCTCGAGAGCTCTATCACAGGATTCCTTTATTCTAGATAGTTCTAGAGCAAAAGTCTCCTCAAGAGATTCCTTGGTGGTTTGTTCAAGTTCAAGAGCTTGCGAGAGGTTTGCGATCTCATTAGCGTAATCACGCTCATGACTTTCCATTTTCTCAATGGTGACCTCATGCTCCTCTAGATGAGATTCCACCTCCTCTATATATTTCTTGCCCTCAATGGCAATAGACATGATTTCCATGAAGTTGGAACGAGCCATTTTATTCTTATGAAGAGCTTTAAAAATCATTTCCCCCTTAATTTTGAAGGATGCAACATTATCATTCTCTTCATCATTATCAACATCATCATCATTGTCATCATCACTATCATCACAATATATATTGGGATTCAAAGTGGGAGATACCTTTGAAGCCTTAGCCATAAGGCAAAACATAGTAGATGATGATGTAGGATCCCTTGAAGCACCATTCAAGACTACATATTGTTCCGTGGGGTGTTGGGTTTCCTCTACATTGTTAGCATAACAATTCGAGGAAATGGATGCATTTTTATCATGGCAACAAGATATAGCAAGCATATCATCATGAGTTTTAGTCAAGCAATTTCTACATGATATGCAAGGACTATCAACACAAGCATGTGAAACATGTAGGGTGCTCGAATTGTTAAAGTCCAAAGAATATGCATTGCAATAAGATAGTGATGAAGGATCATCCACAATAAACATACTATCATCATTGCAATGACCAACACTACTCACCATATCATTACCTTGTGGCAAACCACATGTAGGTGAAGTAGAAGAAGTTGAGAAGATAACACAGTCGGAGGTGGAGGGAGAACAATCATTCCCACAATTCTCGGACACACCATATTTATCTTGAAGCTTTGTCCACAACTCATGAGCATCCTGGAACGGCATGAGTTGAAATATAACTACATTGCTCAAAGCATCAAAAAGCACATTAGAAGCTTGAGCATTGAGATAAGAGTTTTTCTCATCCTCTAAAGATAATCTTTGTGGATCCTTTGGAGGAGAAAAACCCATATCTACAATTCGCTCTAAATTTGGGTCCATGACCCTAAAGAGATTAAGCATGCGGATTACCCAAACATCAAAATTTGTGCCATCAAAACTAAGAGTGTCAGAGAAACCTAAACCCCTAGTCGACATCCTTACTCTCTAGGCGGTTAAGCCCTATAAAGAGAGACGAGGCTCTGATACCAATTGAAAGATCATGGATGTCGCCTAGAGGGGGGTGAATAGGCGCTTTAAAATAATTATGGTTTAGGCTTGAACAAATGCGGAATAAACCTAGCGGTTAATTTGTCAAGCACAAAACCTACAACAACTAGGCTCACCTATGTGCACCAACAACTTATGCTAAGCAAGATAAACAACTAGGTGATAGCAAGATATATGACAAGAAACAATATGGCTATCACAAAGTATAGTGCATAAGTAAAAGGCTCGGGTAAGAGATAACCGAGGCACGCAGAGACGACGATGTATCCGGAAGTTCACACCCTTGCGGATGCTAATCTCCGTTTGGAGCGGTGTGGAGGCACAATGCTCCCCAAGAAGCCACTAGGGCCACCGTAATCTCCTCACGCCCTCGCACAATGCAAGATGCCGTGATTCCACTAAGGGACCCTTGAGGGCGGTTACCGAACCCGTACAAATGGCAACCCTTGGGGGCAGTCACCGAACCCGTACACTTTTTCAACCTTTGGGGGCGGTCACCGGTACCCGTCGAATTGCTTGGGGCAATCTCCACAACCTAATTGGAGACCCCGACGCTTGTCAGGAGCTTTACACCACAATGATTGAGCTTCGAACAATACCAGCCGTCTAGGGCGCCGAGGCACCCAAGAGGAACAAGCTCTAGGGTGCCCAAACACCCAATAGTAATAAGCTTCTCAAACTTCACTTCCACATATCACCGTGGAGAGCTCAAACCGATTCACCAAATGCAATGGCAAGGGCACACGGAGTGCCCAAGTCCTTCTCTCTCAAATCCCACCAAAGAAACTAATGCTAGGGAGGGAAAAGAGAGGAAGAACAAGAAGGAGAACACCAAGAAATCCAAGAACTAGATCCAAAGGGTTCCCCTCACAAAAAGGAGAAAGTGATTGGTGGAAGTGTGGATCTAGATCTCCTCTCTCTTTTCCCCCAAAAACTAGCAATAATCCATGGAGGTATTGAGAGATAGAAAGCTCGAAGAAGGTCAACAATGGGGGAAGAACACGAGCTCAAGAGATGAGGTTCATTGGGGAAGAAGACCCCCTTTTATAGGTGGGGAAAAATCCAACCGTTATGCTCACAGCCCGCACAGAGCGGTACTACCGCTCCAAGGAGCGGTACTACCGCTAGGGCAATAGTACCCCTTTGAAAAACAACAGCGAGGAGGCAAAAAGGCCAGAAGAACCGTCGGAGCGGTAGTACCGCTTGACCTCACGGTACTACCGCTAGAGGTAGCGGTACTACTGCTAAGGGTAGCGGTACTACTGCTTGCGAGCGGTACTAAAAAAATTACATCCGGGCCTACCACCGCAGGACTTGGGACGAGTTTTTGGTCCGGAGCGGTACTACCGCTGTAGGAGCCATGGTAGTACCGCTCTGGAGCGGCAGTAAAAAATTACATCCGCTCCAATTCGCGGTAGTACCGCTGCAGCCTTTTCAGAACACCAAAACTGCAACAACTTTTGCAAACGGACTCCGAATTCGATGAAACCAAGTTTGTTGGAAAGCTAGTGACAAGGGCTAACACAATATTGAAAGAAATATCAATAAGAAGCAAATTAGAAAAGGCCCATAAGAAAATGGTGAGAACCCTTCCTCGAATAAGACCGGTAAAACCCCCAACACCAAAAACATCATAGAAGACGCATGTGAACTCCGTTTTCGATAAACTCAAGTTTGTCATCAAGATGACCATAAGCTCTAAGACTCACAAAGAGAACCAAACAAGAACCAAGAAACATGATGCAAGGATGCAATGGTTTGAGCTCTCTACTAATGATATGATCAAGCTACCAACTTGAGATCCCCCTTGGTAGTACAGCAAACGATCCTATAACCCGGTCTCCCAACTACCACCACGAGACCGGTAAAATAGAAAACCTATCAAGGGCAAACCTTTGCTTTGCACAAAGTCCACTTGAGCTAGATGTAGACGATCTTGACTTCCTCAAGTTGGACCACCTTTCTTGATTGCGTTGTCTCGGTGAAGACTAGTATATTACTCCACTATGGGTGAGCCACTCTTCGGCATATCTTCACAAGTCCATTGTCGCCACAATGAACGGCAAGCTTCAAGCACTTGATCTCTTCGTGATGCTCCACTTGAACTTGCACACCACAACCTAACACCACAACGAACTCTCACGAAGACCATGGATTAGTACACAAAGCGTGATTGACAATGCTTACCATACCATGGGATTGCTTGATCCCTCTCGGTACATCTTCTACACTTTGTGTGTTGATCAACTTGATTCATTCTTTGACTTAGTTTTGATCAACCTTGAATCTTTCCAACTCTCTTCATTTGGATGATGTATTGAAGGTAAACATGAATGATCACAAACTCTTCTTCTTCAAGACATGCTTGCAATAAGCTCAACACCCACAAGACCAATCTTTGGATAATTCCTTAATAGCACCTTGGTCATCACAAACTCTCCTTGAAACCAACAAATAAACTCCAAGAAAAGCCTATGGACAAAGCCTTCAAATATAACTCAAGGCAACCATTAGTCCATAGAGATTGTCATCAATTACCAAAACCAAACATGGGGGCACAACATGTTCTTTCAATCTCCCCCATTTTGGTAATTGATGACAATCACTTTCAAGAGAGTTTATATAAGGAATTATGCATCACCATACCATGCAACAATAATGTATGCGCATGAGATCCAAAAGCTTAGGAACAAAACCAAAGCAAGAAGAGAGAAGAGACAACTCTCTAAACTTCCTCACAAAACTAAACTCTCTGAAACTTCTCCCCAATTGACATCGATTGCCAAAATGGGCGAATAGCTTAGAAGGCCAATATAAATTGTGTTCCTCCATAAATTGTGTATTCCTCAAAATAGAGAGTGGAATGCAATACATATATCCAACTGTAAATACTTGGAGGAAGACAAACTATATTGAGGCCCAAAGATTACAAAAGAATGATATGCCACAAAGGCATAACAAAGGGAGAAAAACACGCAATCAAGCAATCAAAGGATACCAATTGAATCAAGCTATTAAAAGATACCAATTGACCCAACTAGACCAATGATCCTACATGCCAAATGAATAAAATATATTATGATAAGAGCAAAGGAGTGTTCTAGAGAAACTAGAGAAGCTCACCATGATTTGTGCACAATTCAGTTTTGTATTTGGATACAACGAGCACAAAATAGGATCGTCGCTCCCCCAAGATCAATAGAACCTCACGACATAGCAACGGAGTGTTCTAAAGACACTAGTGAAGCTCCCCATAATTTATGCACTCCTTAGAATATTTTCATTAGGATACCAAGTGCACAAAATAGGATCATCACTCCCCCAAGATCAATAGACACTCACACCAAGTGCAAGTGAGCATGAAGGAAACAAAGCCTAGCACTTGCAACAAACGACTGGTTGAGCATTATATAAAAGAGTCAACTTAAGAGTAGGCTCAACCAAAATGATGTGTGTGAGCCATGGCAAAGCACTTGAGAAGATTATGCATGGATGAACATTAAGCATCAATATACTCTTGAATGAATGAGATACACAGTGCAAGGCCTATCATTTCCACACAGAACAGCAAATGGGTTCACAAGCTCACTACTAATCATATAAATAACCTATGTGTGTGACAACATGTGGTGAAGATATAAAAAGGATAGCTTTGTCATGAGGAGGGATACCAATAGAAATGGCAAAAGCCTCGTCAAGACAAGCAAGAGAAAAAAATGATCTTCACCACAAAAGAGTGCATCAAGATGCAATGATATAAGATCCGCACTCGAGACACACACCTTCACGGAGTCACCAAAGAAATAAAACAAGAACGAAAAGGTGGACGTGAAAGAAGGGGATATCAAATAGATATGAAACTTCTCTCAAGTGTATAAGATTCTAGGTAGATGAAGATCATGATGATATCAATCCACAAAGAAGGATGTACACACGAAATTTTTGCAAAAAGGAATGAATAAGATATCCCCAAGGAATTTATAAATATACCAATAAGATATTTGCTTGAAGGCATAGCACATGGCTAGATATGTTCTTATTGTATATAAATGAGTTCCAACCAGACGAGCATCAAAGACATCAGCGAATATTTATTTTATGAGTGGCCGGAAAATGTTCTTGGAATGGGATGAAACTTGGTGTGTGATCTTATTATAGTATAGACAGGCCGCCTGTCGAATTTCATCCCATTCGGAGTTCGTTTGATAGACCAACGGATATATATAGTGGCACTAGTCGCCGGATAAAACGTCGGACGTTTTCGGTCTCCGAAAACCCCCGCGAACCTCTTCTCTTCTCTCCCCACAACCCATCCTACACAGCCCAATACCTAAACCTAGGCCCAACCTACCCCTTCCTCCGACCGGAGCCGTCCAATCGAGATCGGAGGCTCTGAAACGCTCCAAAACCCCTCCAAACCCTATCCCTAGACCCCCCCTGCCTATTTAAGCACCTCCCCATGCCAAAAATGGCCTCCACCAACCTCCCTCCTCAAATTCAGCGCCCAAACCCCTCCCCCGCCGCCACTTGGTAGCCAGCCATGGGCCGCGCCGTCACACCAGCCCGCCTTCAGCCAAGCGGCCTTGGCCACGTGTCCCTGGCGTCCAGTCCCCGCCGCAAGCCCGCTCCAGGCCTGCCCGGGCCCCGATTGGGCCCGAGGCCCGCTCCGCGCCGCCGCCCACCAGTGCTTGCCTCCCGCGCTCACCCCGAGCCCTGCTCCTCTGCATCGCCGCTCTGCCCGCCCCGCCGCCGGTGGCAAGCCCGCCGCCTCTGCTCCTCTCTCCACGGCCAACGCATCGCCGCCATCGTGCGTGGCCCGAGCGCGCCGCCGTCGCCGCTTTCGCCCTGTCCCCGCAGGCCGCCGTGTCCTCCTCGCCGCAGATCCGGGTGGGCCGGACCGGATCCGGCCGTCCCCGACTACCCCGGTGTCGTCCTACGCCCTCACCGGCCTCCTCCTCGCCGGCGCACCTTGCCGGAGGTCCCCGCCGTCGTCCTCGTCGCCGGGAGCCACCGGGCCTCCTCTACAGCGCGCCGCCGGGCTGGTCATGTCCATCGGGTGCCGGACATGTCCAGCATCCCCGCCCTCTGTGATGCTGCCATGTGGGTCCAGCAGCCCGGACACGTCCGCCCGCCCGGACATGTCCACCCCTCCGGAGGTCTATTTTCTTCTAAGTCCCTGAGTTTGTAATTTTGATGCATATTTTGGATGGCTGTAACTTTTTGTGTTTATGTCCAAATTGAGTGAATAGTATGTCAAAATGATCGTGGTGATGTGCTCCTCATTTTGTTCCATTGTGGCATGCTTGTTTGAGTTCATCTTGATGCCCTAATCATCATTGCAAGAGTGCTATAAGTTTCAAACTGCCGTTATCTGTAATTTTGTTGCATGCTTGTGGTGGTGATAACTTTGTGCATGTTTATCCAAATGGAGCATATGATATGTCAAAATGTTCATTGTGAAGTGCTCTACATGTTGATTTCTGTAGCATTCATGTTAGGTGCCATCTTGCCAGGTTAATCTCTGTCGCAAAAGTGCATGTGGCTGTTAAGTGCTGAAACTTGTTATGAGATGCTAATTTCACTTGCTCATTACTATTGGTGTGTTTGTCTTCAAGCCACATGTCTATATGTTTTAGAAGCACAATCATATGGTCTTTGCTGTGGTGCAATCCACTTTCCATGATATGTCTTGAGGCGACTTAAACAAGCTTGTAAACATGACATGCCAATGTTGTTGTTTTATACTTAGTGAAAAAACTGCTAAGTCTGGAATTTGTTAAACCTGATGCCATGTTTGCTTGATGCCCCACTCAAATCCATGCATGTTTTGGAGTGGCCAATGATCATGTCTTGTTGTCCATGTTATTGTCTATCATTCCATGCCCTTACTTGCACATATGGCATGTTGTAGCTTATTTATTTCTTGCTCTCAAGTTGCTATAAATTTTACCTGTCAGCCTGTTATCAGCATGATCAATTTGGTGAAGCTTGTTGTTATTGATCCATGCCTCCTATGGAGTTGCTCCAATGGAGTTGTTTGATGTATGCTATGTCTACTACATGTCCATGCTCTTTATATACTTAGTAGAGTTGATATGCTTGTTATTTTATGCCTCCGAAGGCAGCATCGTGATGATGTTTTTGCCTTCCCAGATTTTCACCAAGTCTGGATAAATTTATTGCAAATTGCCATGCTTGGTTAATTATGTTCCAGCAAGTTTTTGGGTGTGTTCTAAGTTCATGCTTGTTAAGTATCATGTCTATTTCACATCCATCCTTCTTGTTATCATGTTTGGGTGTTGTAGCATATATTTACCTTGCTCCAAAGTTGTTATGTTGCCTATTTTGGACAGCTTGTTGTTATATCTTGTTTCATGTGTATGTGTTGAACCGTTGCTCCGTTTTGAGTGTGTCCTATATTAAACTTGTGTGATTTTGCTTGTATAAACATAATATCATGTTGTTTACATGCTTGGAGTGTGTTTGCTTGTTGTTTGGGTGCATCTTGCACCAATGACATGATTGTCTTGTTTTGCTCATATCTTCTAGGTCGTAGCTCCGAATTAAACAAAATTTATATGAAGCTTGACTAGAATTTTGTGTAGATCATCATGGTGCATGTTAACTTGCTGTTTAACAACTTTAACTTAAGGTTTGTTCAGATCTGGACCATTTTCCAAATATGCATATGAGGACTTACCGGAATTGCTATATGTTGTTTCCGGCCTCATTTAAACTTGTTGGCTTGTTTTTTTCTTGTGTGCTTCATCCCTTGCCATGTTTTGCATCATATAGAATTGTCTTGCATCATACTTGTTTGAGCATATTGTCATGTTCTTGAGTGGTGTGTTTACCATGTTGTGTGTTTCTTCTCGCTAGTTCTTTTTCCGTTGTGATCGTGAGCATTCGTTCGTCTACATGTGGTTCGTCTCCAAGGCTTCTTCCTTGTATTTTTCATGGACTCATTCTTCTTCCTTGCAGGATCTCAGGCAAGATGACCATCACCTTGGATACCTTTACTATCATTGCTATGCTAGATGTCTCGATGCTATCGCTATATGTCGCGCTACCTATCTTTTGATGTCAGCCTCTCCTTGTTGCCATAAACATCTAACCTTTGACACCATCCCAGCAAAACTGTTGTTTGTCTATGTTACCCGCTTGCTCAGCCCCTCTTATAGCGTTGTTAGTTGCAGGTGAAGATAAAGTTTGATCCATGACGGATCTTGCTATTGGAATATCACAATATCTATTATTATTATTAACACACCTATATACTTGGCAATGGGTGGAAGGCTTGGCCTTTTGCTTGGTGTTTTGTTCCACTCATGCCACCTTAGGAGCCAATAAATCGGTGTTATGTTCCTTGATTTTGCGTTCCTTACACGGTTGGGTATATGGGGACCCCTTGACAGTTCGTCTTTGAATAAAACTCCTCCAGCAAGGCCCAACATTGTTTTATTGCAACATAATAAAAACTTTAATTAATTAATTGCATAGGGAGTTTGCGCTACCCGATGATTTTTTTCTACATAGCAGGGGGGCAGTGCCGATGGTGTTGGTCCCAAACGGGGGTTCTGCGGGGCCACCTGGGGGAAACCCGAGGTTTGGTTTTACTCGTAGAATCGCCCATTGATGTCTACACACGCTTCTATTCTTGTAGACTATGTTGGGCCTCCAAGCGCAGAGGTTTGTAGGACAGCAGCAATTTCCCTCAAGTGGATGACCTAAGGTTTATCGAACTCAGGGAAGTAGAGGTTGAAGATGGTCTCTCTCAAGCAACCCTGCAACTAAGCTACAAGAAGTCTCCTGTGTCCCCAACACACCTAATACAACTAGGAGTTGTATAGGTGCACTAGTTCGGCGAAGAGATGGTAAAATATGGATGATAGGAGTGGCAAAGCAAAGTAATATAAATCTGTAATAAAAAGTGCAGCAAGCAAACAAGTGGTAAACGTGAGCACAAATGGTATTGCAATGGTGGAAACAAGGCCTAGGCTTCATACTTTCACTAGTGGCAACTCCCAACAACATTAACATAGTCTATCACATGATATTTCCCATAAAACATGCAATGGAGACGCACTCGGAGGTCATTCCTTTGTGGTCAAGAGAGGACGAGAATTATGTAGGGCTACAAGAGCACACCTCAAAGTTCGTAGTTCTCAATCTATGGATTTCCCAATGTCACCGCGGCCATCCAAAGAGAGTACCACAATCACCACAACATATCTCCAGGATAGTCAAAGACAAGCACCAAGAGACTCTCAATCTTCAATCAACACACAAAAGAGGAAATCACTCATGAAAATATTCTTCTAATCCATGTCCAATAGACCGCTGTCACCTTGGTCTCGGGGATTATACTAGATAAAGACAAGTGAGTACATCAATTCAATACATAGAGGAAGGGGAAATATCATGGGATCACCCTAGATTAACATAGCCTATGATCACAATGAAGATCACATCAGGGGAGAGAGAATTGACCACATAGCTACTGGTAGAAACCTCAGCCCCGAGGAGGAACTACTCCCGCATCATGGAGGGAGGAAGCAACGTCGATGGAGATGAATCCGGGGGCACTTCCCCGTCCCAGCAGGATGCCGGCACAGGAATTCTGGTCCCCCGAAACTTGGTGGCGATGGCGGCGGAGATCGGAATTGCTTCTGGAGAAAAGGGTTCTGGAATCAGGGTTTTTGGGACGCGAGGAATATATATGCGAAGGGGGGTCACCAGAGGCGGAGCCGGGGCCCCAGGCGCCCCCTGGCGCGGCCAGGGGTGGGGCCGCGCCAGGTGGCCGCCTGGGCCACCCCTGGCTCCCCTCTGGCCCCGCTTTGGTTTTTCTCGAAGCTTCCTGTACGCTGATTTTTCCTGTATTTTTCCCGGAATTTTTGGAGCACTTTTAATATGGGGGAAACCTGAAATAGAAAAACAGCAGAAAACAGGAACTAGCACTGTGGTGCACTGAGTTAATAGGTTAGTCCAAATATGATCAAAAGTGTATGGAAGTGCATAAATATCATAGCAATATCACACAAAAGAGGCATGGAGCAAGCAGAAATTATAGATACGTTTTGGACGTATCAACATCCCCAAGCTTAATTCCTGCTCGTCCTCGAGTAGGTAAATGATAACAAGCATAATTTCTGTGGTGACATGCTATCAACCATATAAGAACCTTTTTAAGTAAAGCAATCAAGGCATGTAATTCAATTCAAGTCATAACAAGCAAGAGTCTATATTAGCATTGTAACAAGCAACATAAGAACATAAAGGTGCAAGAGCTCTCGCTGTCCGTGACTCGAATGTCTCCAAATGGTGTTTGCGTGCAAGAAAGGGGATAGGGATATATGAGAGAGTAAAACATAGTTTTTGTATTATGGAGAACTTAATCTACTAAAGTTTCACACTTGGTCTTCTTTGGAATCTTATCTTGACTCATCCCCAGACCACCGGCCATGTACAAGTCAAAATGATCCACTCCCTTTCGATATTTTGAGCACTCATGCAATGGATGAGCGTAAGCAAGGAAGTTGACACTTAGGATGGCAAAGAGAGAAAATGATGAAAGGGGAAGACAAAAAAGGGTGTGAAAGGCTCACATCAATGAGGACAATCATAGGCGAGAGAAAGCCAAATGATAGATATGATGTGAGGAGTAGGGATTGCCATGCAACGGATGCACATATGAGCTAAGGTAAGCTCTCCAATGGAACTAGTGGGGGTGCATCCAACTTGCTTGCTCAAGAAGACCTATAGCTCTTTTGAGGAGGCTCATCATTGGAATATACAAGCCAAGTTCTATAGTGTGAAGGTCCCCACATAGCTATATGCATGAATGATAATCTCTATGGAGTACAAGGTATAAGATGGAGTACGAGTGTGGATCTCTCAACAGGAATAGTAGTGTGCCCCCTTCTCTCTTTTTATTTCTTTTTCTCTTTTTTCTATTTTTTTTATTTTTTTGTGGCCTCAATGGCTCTTTCTATTTAACTCTCATTTGTCCTCTTTGGGATCTTTTGATTTTGTCCTCTTTGGGATCTTTTCCTCACTTTAGGGGCAACACTCTATATATTACAAGAAGTATAGAAAATCTTTCACACTTTACAAAAGTACTCAACATAAAGAAAATGAAACTATCATGATGTATGCAAATGTATGCCTCTGCCAGTGTAGCAGGTTATGCAATGATACTAGCGCGTCATGTAGCAATGATTAGGGCAAGGCCCAACTAGCATGCGGCTCATCGATCAAGCAAAAAGCATGTATGACATGAAGATCAAGTCATGAGAAGATGGATGTTGCATGGCAATGTATCTCGGAAAGGCTATGGAAATGCCTTGATAGGTAGGTATGGTGGCTGTTTTGAGGAAGGATATAATGAGGCTTATGATGACAGAGCGTATCGTGCCAAGGATTTGGATGCACCAGCGAAGTATGCGCCATCTCTCGAGGTGAGAAAGGGCAATGCACGGTACCGAAGAGGCTAGAAAAATATGGCTAGGTGGAAGTGTCAACTTTCGAATACTCACATTAGTCTGAAGAACTCATGCACTTATTATCGATAACTCTCAATCTAATTAGGAGGTTCACAAAGAGACAAGTACCCCGAGGAGGAGCGTATGGGGGTTTGGTTATCCTTGCGCATCCTCGGCTCATGGTACGTGAGTGTACTCTAATATTCGATCCCTCCAAAGATTAGTGATCCATCTAGTAGCTAAAGTTCTCAACTATTTTGTAGGTTTTCGAAAATAAACACGGATTGCCCAAAATACGACATCTATCACTAATAGGATAAGACTCTTGACACCAAAAGTTCAGACATTACTCATGGCAATACTTCAAAACTATTGCAAGTTACTACTAAAATTAAATAGCAACCTCAATTACCTACTTTAAGTTAAGACACACAACTCAGTGCAACAGGCAAACTCTCTTAACAAGATAAACATGAAAACTCAAGAGAGTTCAGCAACCAACTAAACAAAAGCTCTTTAAAAAGAAAAGCATGAAAACTAAGAGCTAAACATGACAGCAGCTATGGAAAGACAAAGAACACACACAGCAAATATAAGCATGAAAATCATATGTTGTGTTCTAGGTTGAAGTGTAGCGTGTTTCTCTCCCACACAAAGAAAGTTGGGTTCTAACTTGTTATGAACAGCAAGCAAAGCTAAAGAAAACTAAAAAGGAAACTAAGAGCAAGACGCTCCAAGCATAGCACATAACACATGAAGTGATAAGAATATAGTGGAACGAAAGACGAACTGATAATTGTTGATGGAGAAGGGGATGCATGGGGGCATCCCCAAGCTTAGACACTTGAGTCCTCTTGAATATTTCTTGAGGGTGCACGGGGGCATCCCCAAGCTTGAGCGTTTGACCCTCCTGAATCTTCTATTATCATCTTCCCTCGCACACTTGAAAACTCCCTTCATACATAACTCATCATAATCTGATTAGCGAGGTTAGTACCCACAATAAAATAATTTCTCCCTACTGGAAATAAAGATAATCTTGAAGAGCTAATGTTTCTCAAGATTGCCAAAAGGTTTTTGCAAAGAAAAAGCAAGCTCAAGGTTTGCAAAACGAGGAAAAGGCAAAACAGGACAGAATCTATGAAAAACAGACCAGCAGGTAGTAAATAATTTTTTCGGGGCACTTCTGCAACTCAAATCAAAAAAATCAGAACAGACACCCAAAAGCCAATTGTATAGGGCACGCTGTCAAAAAAATTCAGATCAAAAAGATGACCTGGTGATTTTATTCGAATTTTTCTGTCCAAGGACAGAATCTGATTTCTGGACTGCACGTCACAACTTTTGAACTTTCTTGCAATCAGAGGCTAAAATTGGCACAAAGCTGAAAAATAAAGATACAATGATGTTGCTACAGTAGTATCAAACATCAGGACCACTAAAAACTGAAAGAACAAACTAAAAGCAAAGATAACAAGGGTTGTCTCCCTAGAGCTCTTTCTTTATAGCCATAAAGATAGGCTTAAGACTTTAATGATGCTCTCATAGGAATAAGAGTTGAAGAACAAAAGAGAGCATCAAGAAGAAAATACCAAACACATTTAAGCCTAACATGCTTCCTATGCATAGGAATATTGCAATAGAATAATTCATTGAAGCACAAAGCAATAAGCATAGGAAGACAAAACAAGTGCAGCTTCAAAACCTTCAACATAAAGAGAGGGAACTTGATATTATTGAAATATCTATAAGCATATGTTCCCTTCTCATAATAATTTTCAGTGGGATCACGAATAAACTCAACAATATAAGCATCACATAAAGCATTGTTACCATGATCCACATGCAAAAAGGTACTCTTACTCTCCACATAAGCATAATCTTTCTCATTGGTAATAATGGGAGTAGGACTATCATAAACAACTTGAACACTATAGATGAATTGTGTATTAGGAAGATGGTGTGAAACAAGGGAGTAATTCCCTCCATGATTATGACAAGTTTCATAAGGATAATTTCTCCTTATGTCATAGGTACCTTTATAATCACTATAGATTGGAGTTATAACATCATCATAGTAGAGAAGAGCATTATCATTGCTAGCAACTATATTTGTAAACATGTTGTCTTTATTCTTACTAGCAAAAGAATTATCAATTGTCACATCACTAGTGGGTAAAGGATTTGCAATCCTATCATCCTCAAGCTTAGAGCTTTCCATTTCATCACTTTCAGAGTTGGTACCAAAAAGATTTCCAAGATCATAAGTAGCATTATCATCATTTTCCCAATCACAATAAGTAACATGCATATCATAATCAAAATCATCTTCAATAGTACCTACGGACGTATCATCAAGATGATAATTAAGGCAATAAACTTCACCTTCTTCTTTAAACTTACAACCGTTAGGATAAAAGTTGATGGGAGGAATATGCTCAGGCCAGGTTGATACCCATTCTTCTTCCTTCTTGCTCCTATTCCTCCTCCTCTTCTTTTTCTTCTTCTTCACCTTAGGAGGGAGTGGTTGGAGATGAAGCTTCTCCACATATCCTGGTTTATCATTAGAAACAATAGGGGAAACTTGGGAGAAACTCTCCTTTTTATTAGCAGAAATATAAGAGACATTTTTATACTTTGGTAAAGTTCCCTCCTTTCTAATCTTACTTATGTAATCATTTTTATGGCAATTAACAACACAATAGAGATGGCAATTTTGCAAAGTGTTTTTTATTCCTATGGCATTAACATCTAGCCAAGAAGTCTTTTCTGATAACTCTTCACACATCAAAAATAACATAAGTTCATCATAAAGATCAGGGACGATCATGTTATCACACAACTGGTTAACAGTTATGTTTTGAAAGTGCGTGGATTGAAAATTAAAGTGACCCTCTATACAGCAAAGTTCACAAGTAAAAGGATAAAGGTCACACAATTCTCTAGCAATTTCATTTAAATCTTTGACCCAAGTGATTGTTCTTTCATGCTTATGTTGCTTACAATACTTCTCTTCTTCAATCATAGGCCTTTCACAAGGTCTATCCACTCCACAAAAATTAACATGCTTATATAAAACTTCATTTTTAGGAATTGGATCATGCATGTTGCAATCATCATGAACAATTTCATTTTCTTTGCAAATCTCTTTAAAAGGTTCATGATGCTTGATCCAATCCTCCTTAGGCATATTAAGATGTGAAGCAAAATATTTGAGGAAATCAACGAGTTGAGAATCAAGCCCAAACTTAGCACTAAACTTATTAAAACTTGTAGTTTCAACAAAGGACTTAATGCAATCATACTCATAAATTATACATGACTCTTTACCTTTGTCGATCTCCCAATCTTCAGTGTTGCGTTGAATTCTTTCAAGGAGTTCCCATTTAGCATCAATCTTTTCGTTTATGAAAGAACCCATAGAGGAAGCATCGAGCAAATCTTTATCCTGTCGAGAGAGCCTCGCATATAAATTAGTAATAATCATATCTTTGGGGAGCCCATGGTTAGGACACTTTAGCATTAACATTTTCAGTCTCCCCCAAGCTTGAGCTATGCTCTCTCCGTCATGAGGATAGAAATTATAAACATAATTCCTATTCTCATGGACTTCATGAAGAGGATAAAACTTGGAGTAAAAGAGAGACTGGATCTCTTCCCAATCCAGCAGGTGAGAGTCATCTAGTAGCCTATACCATTCCAATGCTTTTCCTTTCAGTGACAAGGCAAATAATTTCCTCATGACTCCATCTCTTGTCAAACCTGAAATCTTAAACAACTCACGAAGTTCTGTAAGTTTCAACTAATGAATACTAGGATTGACTGTCCCATCATAACAATCATTCCTAATTATTTCAATTATCCCAAGTGGTATTTGGAACGGGATACATTCAGTAGGTGGAGGAGACTTCTCTACCACGGGTGTGGTAAAGCGGCCTTCCCCAAGCAGCGAACTAAGAGTGTGGTTTTCCATAAACATAACTAGTGAAACTAAAAACAAGAAACGAAAAGATTTAATTGCAAGATCTAAAGATATACCTTCAAACACTTACTTCCCCGGCAACGGCGCCAGAAATAGCTTGATGTCTACACACACTTCTATTCTTGTAGACTATGTTGGGCCTCCAAGCGCAGAGGTTTGTAGGACAGCAGCAATTTCCCTCAAGTGGATCACCTAAGGTTTATAGAACTCAGGGAAGTAGAGGTTGAAGATGGTCTCTCTCAAGCAACCCTGCAACTAAGATACAAGAAGTCTCTTGTGTCCCCAACACACCTAATACAACTAGGAGTTGTATAGGTGCACTAGTTCGGCGAAGAGATGGTAAAATATGGATGATAGGAGTGGCAAAGCAAAGTAATATAAATCTGTAATAAAAAGTGCAGCAAGCAAACAAGTGGTAAACGTGAGCACAAATGGTATTGCAATGGTGGAAACAAGGCCTAGGCTTCATACTTTCACTAGTGGCAACTCCCAACAACATTAACATAGTCTATCACATGATATTTCCCATAAAACATGCAATGGAGACGCACTCGGAGGTCATTCCTTTGTGGTCAAGAGAGGACGAGAATTATGTAGGGCTACAAAAGCACACCTCAAAGTTCGTATTTCTCAATCTATGGATTTCCCAATGTCACCGCGGCCATCCAAAGAGAGTACCACAATCACCACAACATATCTCCAGGATAGTCAAAGACAAGCACCAAGAGACTCTCAATCTTCAATCAACACACAAAAGAGGAAATCACTCATGAAAATATTCTTCTAATCCATGTCCAATAGACCACTGTCACCCTGGTCTCGGGGATTATACTAGATAAAGACAAGTGAGTACATCAATTCAATACATAGAGGAAGGGGAAATATCATGGGATCACCCTAGATTAACATAGCCTATGATCACAACGAAGATCACATCAGGGGAGAGAGAATTGACCACATAGCTACTGGTAGAAACCTCAGCCCCGAGGAGGAACTACTCCCGCATCATGGAGGGAGGAAGCAATGTCGATCGAGATGAATCCGGGGGCACTTCCCCATCCCGGCAGGATGCCGGCACAGGAATTCTGGTCCCCCGAAACTTGGTGGCAATGGCGGCGGAGATCGGAATTGCTTCTGGAGAAAAGGGTTCTGGAATCAGGGTTTTCGGGACGCGAGGAATATATATGCGAAGGGGGATCACCAGAGGCGGAGCCGGGGCCCCAGGCGCCCCCCTGGCGCGGCCAGGGGTGGGGCCGCGCCAGGTGGCCGCCTAGGCCACCCCTGGCTCCCCTCTGGCCCCGCTTTGGTTTTTCTCAAAGCTTCATGTACGCTGATTTTTCCTGTATTTTTCCCGGAATTTTTGGAGCACTTTTAATATGGGGGAAACCTGAAATAGAAAAACAGCAGAAAACAGGAACTGGCACTGTGGTGCACTGAGTTAATAGGTTAGTCCAAATATGATCAAAAGTGTATGGAAGTGCATAAATATCATAGCAATATCACACAAAAGAGGCATGGAGCAAGCAGAAATTATAGATACGTTTTGGACGTATCACCCATCCGGTCGTGGCCTGAGACGAGATACGCGCGGCTACTATCAGGGTGTCGACACACTGGGAGGTCTTGCTGGACTTGTTTTACCATTGTCGAAATGTCTTGTGCACCAGGAATTCCGAGTCTGATCGGGCCTTCCCTAAGATAAGGGGTAATATTATTATTATCTCTGCTGATCGTGAGAGCTTGTGATGGGCTAAGTTGGGACACCCCTGCAGGGTTATGATCTTTCGAAAGCCGTGCCCGCGGTTATGTGGCAGATTGGAATTTGTTAATGTCCGGTTGTAGAAAACTTGACAGAGGATCCGAAGTAAAACACACAACTGTGTGAGTAACTGTGACTGTCTCTTTTCACTTTGAGAAGAGAACACGATGGGGTTATGTTTGACTCGTAGGTAGTTCAGGATCTTTAGAGATCATTACTAGTATGCGACCGTTTGCGTAGATGCTCATCTTATTCTTGTACTCGTAAGTTAGCCACCACATGATGCTTAGCCGCTGCTGCAACCTCACCACTATCCTTTCCATACCCATTAAGCTTTGCTAGTCTTGTTACCCATGGTTATGGGATTGCTGAGTCCTCATGTTTCACAGATACTACAACAACAGTTGCAGGTGCAGGTTTCCGATGTCTTGACGCGAGAGAGATGTACTTTGTGTTGGAGTTCTTTCTTCTTCTTCTTCTTCTTCGGTCCTGGGTTAGGTTCCTGGTCGGCAGCCTGGGTAGCAGATGCATGTCATTGTGTTTTTCAGGTTTGCATCCGTAGTCGGATGCCTTGTATTGATGTTGTTGTATTCATGTGACTTGTATGTATTGTTGTATCCCCCATGTATGTATGTAATGGTACGATGTAATGATATCCATCTTGCTAAGCGCACGAAATGCGGTTGTGCCCCAATCACGTAAGTGTCTCGTGATTGGGATATAGTCGCATCTTGGGCCTGACACTAATACTTATGAGTATTCTTTGGCTCCCCTTGTGTCAAATCAACAAACTTGGGTTGAATACTTTACCCTTGAAAACTGTTGCGATCCCCTACACTTGTGGGTTATCAAGACTATTTTCTGGTGTCGTTGCCGGGGAGCATAGCTCTATTCTTTAAGTCACTTGGGATTTATATCTGTTGATCACTATGAAGAATTTGAAGGACTCAAAAACGAAGATCTTACCCTCAACTACGAGGGGAGGTAAGGAACTGTCATCTAGCTCCGCACTTGATTCTCCTTCTGTTATGAGTAAACTTGCGATACCTACTCCTGCTATTGAATCTGATATGTCATATGTTCTTGATGATTCCACTTCTGCTATGTATGATGAAACTACTTCTATGCCTGATATTGTGCCACTAGGTGAATTTCTAGATGAACAAATTGCCAAGGTTAGGGAGAATGCAAATATTGAAACTGATGACATTTATGAAAGTGATAATGAGGCTACTCCCAATAGATATGAATTGCCTGTTGTGCCTGAGGGTTATGTTATGCATGAAGAAACTGCTAGATACTTTCTTTCTTGCAATGATAGATATGATCTTAAGAAATTATTAGCTAAGCTAAAAGAGAAGTCCTTGAATGCTAGAATGAAACATGGCCCTGCTTTTGCTACTTCACCTATCTGTGTTACTGATAAGGATTATGAATTATCTGTTGATCCTGAGTTAATTACTTTGGTTGAGTCTGATCCTTTCCATGGCTATGAGTCTGAAACTGTTGTGGCACATCTTACCAAGTTGAATGATATAGCCACCCTGTTTACCAACGATGAAAAGATTCGTTACTACTATATCCTTAAGTTGTTTCCGTTCTCGTTAAAGGGTGATGCTAAGACTTGGTTTAATTCTCTTGATACTGGTTGTGTGCGTAGTCCCCAGGATATGATGTATTACTTCTCTGCTAAATATTTTCCCGCTCATAAGAAACAAGCTGCCTTATGGGAAATATATAACTTTGTGCAACTTGAAGAAGAGAGTCTCCCACAAGCTTGGGGGAGGCTTCTCCAATTACTTAATGCTTTGCCTGATCATGCTCTTGAGATGCATGATATACTTGATGTCTTTTATAATGGACTAACCAATGCTTCCAGAGACCACCTGGATAGTTGTGTTGGTTGTGTTTTCAGGGAAAGAATAGTTGAACAAGCTGAATTACTATTGAATATATGCTGGCCAATGAAAATAATTGGACACTTCCTGAACCAGCCCCTAAGCCAACTCCGAAGAAAAGAGGTGTTATATTTCTTAGTCCTGAAGATATGCAAGAGGCAAAGAAATCTATGAAAGAAAAAGATATTAAAGCTGAAGATGTTAAGAATTTACTTCCTATTGAAGAAATACATGGTCTTGATAACCCGACATAGGTAGTAAAGGTAAATTTTCTTTATAGATTTGATGAAGGTGATATTCCTCGTTATAAGTCTGCTAGCCAATGCTTAGATGAGTTTGACAATTTCATTGTGAAACAAGAAAACTTCAATGCTTATGTTGGTAGACAATTACAACACAATGCTTATATGATTGAACGCTTGAGTGATTATCTGTCTAGAGCTAAAGGTGAACTGCAACTTATTAGTAAACATGCTTCCATGGTCACCACTCAAGTAGAATAAGTACTTAAGGCTCAGAATGATTTGCTCAATGAATTAAATAGTAAGAATAATGACTATGCTATTAGAGTTGCTACTAGAGGTGGTAAAATGACTCAGGAACCTCTGTATCCTGAAGGCCACCCTAAGAGAATTGAGCAAGATTCTCAAAGAGCTAATTTAGATGCACCTAGTTCTTCTAAGAAGAAGAAAAAGAAAAATGATAGGACCTTGCATGCTTCTAGTGAACCTGTAGCTGACACACCTGAGAATCCCAATGATATATATGTTTCTGATGCTGAGACACAATCTGGTAATGAACATGAACCTAGTGATAATATTAATGACGATGTTCATGATGATTCTCAGCCTAGCAATGATAATGATGTAGAGATTGAACCTGATGTTGATCTTGATAACCCATAATCAAAGAATCAACGTTATGATAAGATAGACTTTGTTGCTAGGAAGCACGGTAGGGAAAGAGAACCATGGGTTCAGAAACCCATGCCTTTTCCTCCTAAACCATCCAAGAAAAAGGATGATGAGGATTTTGAGCGCTTCGTTGAAATGATTAGACCTATCTTTTTGCGTATGCGTTTGACTGATGTGCTTAAAACAAATCCTTATGCCAAGTATATGAAAGATATTATTACCAACAAAAGAAAGATACCTAAAGTAGAAATTTCCACCATGCTTGCCAATTACAATTTTAAGGGTGGAATGCCTAAGAAATTAGGAGATCCAGGAGTACCTACTATACCTTGCTCCATTAAGAAAAACTATGTTAAAACTGCTTTGTGTGATCTTGGAGCTGGTGTTAGTGTTATGCCTCTCTCTTTATATTGTAGACTTGACTTGAGTAAGTTGACACCTACTGAAATATCTTTGCAAATGGCTGATAAATCAACTGATATACCTGTCGGTATTTGTGAGGATGTGCCTGTTGTAGTTGCAAATGTTACTATTCTAACGGACTTTGTTATACTTGATATTCCCAAGGATGATAGTATGTCTATTATTCTTGGAAGACCCTTTTTGAATACTGCAGGGGCTGTTATTGATTGCAACAAAGGCAATGTCACTTTTCATGTCAATGGCAATGAGCATACGGTACACTTTCCGAGGAAACAACCTTAGGTCCCAAGTATCAATTATATTGGAAAAACTTCAACTATCACTATTGGAGGTTTTGAGTTTCCTATTCCTACTATCAAGAAGACATATGACATCCTTATTGTTGGGGACATACATATCCCCATTGAGGTAACCTAGTGTTATTCGAAAATTCTCTGGTTTCATGTTACTCGGGAAGAGTTTATTAGCAAGACCTGATCAACCTTGTTAATGGATTCCTTTTGATGAGCATGGGATATGTGAATCTAGATAGCACAACCTTCTGTACCCTCCTTTTACTTTCTGTTAATTAGGATAAATAAAGCAAAAATAGCATTTTCTGTCTGTTTCCAGACTTATCCGTGCAATAAAAAATATACCCCGAAAATAAAAGTTCTCCAAATGCCATGAAAATGAAATATGATTTTTTTTCTAGAATATTTTAGGAAATATGGCACTGAACACACAGCGAGGGGAGCCAGCACCTGGCCACGAGGGTCCAGGGCGCGCCCCCCTTCCCAGGGCGTGCCCCCTGCCTCGTGGGCCCCACGTGACCCCCCCTCCACTTATTCCTGCACCCATGCTCTTCTTCTTCCTCCCAAAAAAATCACCAACCAGCTCAAACCCGAGTTCTAGCTCATCATGCTACCATTTTCGATCTCCTTGCTCAAAGCACCATTCACCAAGCGGTTTGGGGAGATTGTTCCTTGGTATGTGACTCCTCCATTGGTCCAATTAGTTTTTGTTCTAGTGGTTTATTTGATATAGTCTCTAGGCACTTATAGGAGTTGTTGCTATCAATCTTCCTCGTATGGCGGAAGTTCGACCGTGCGAATGGCCGTGTAATGACTTCATGATGTCCGCCGGTATTTATGAAGACTTTTATTGGTTGGCAAATAATGCAGGCCTCACCGACTTCCTCTACGACCAGAAAGAACAGTATCTCTTACTCACCAATATTTTCACGCAAAGTTTTCATTTTCATGCTAAGAAAACACCACCTACGGTGGAGTTTTGTTTATATGATGTGATTAAGGAGATATCACTCTTAGATTTTTGTGAAATATGCAAAGTACCCTTTGGAGGTAGACTTGATGAACCATGTCGTGAAGACGTTCAAGGGTTTATTGATATGATAGCTGTAGGGGAAACTAGACAAGTTTAGGGGCAAGACTCACTAGTATACACTTCCCAGTTTTGCTTTATTTGCTTGTAGATGTTTAATTGGTCGTGGGAACAGTGGGAATCTTAGTGCCCCTGATATTATCATTTTACGCCATGCTTTGTTTCAAGACACAACTTTTAGTTTGGGTGTCGTCGTTGCTAAACGACCGAGTTTGAACCGCTCAAAGGGGCCCGTCTTTGGAGGCAGCTTTGCTTCTCGCCTTGCTGAACATTTTAGAATACCTATTAGGCATCATGAGAAGGAAGAAAAATTTTGTGCCCCTATTTATCTAGACTACAAGAGCATGGTAGCTCATGATTTTATTGTTAAGGAAAAAAATAGACAGCTTAATTATAAATTAAGGTTTGATGAAATATATTGTGAAATTCTTACCTTTCCTGCACCACCTTTGTTTGATCTGTCTATAGGCGTATACCTCATCACATCAGATGCCTTCTACAAGTACCAAGGCCAGGCACAAGCTTCAGAGCCAGAGCCAGAGCCACAACTTGATCCTTACTATGATGACCCACAAGTGTAGGGGATCTATTGTAGTCCTTTCGATAAGTAAGAGTGTCGAACCCAACGAGGAGAAGAAGGAAATGATAGGCAGTTTTCAGTAAGGTATTTTCTGCAAGCACTGAAATTATAGGTAACAGATAGTTTTGTGATAAGGTAATTGGTAGCAAGTGACAAAAGGTAAAAGTAAATATGGTGCAGCAAGGTGGCCCAATCCTTTTTGTAGCAAAGGACAAGCCTGGACAAACTCTTATATAAAGGAAAGCGCTCCCAAGGACACATGGGAATTATCATCAAGCTAGTTTTCATCACGATCATCTCATTCGCGTTCGATACTTTGATAATTTGGTATGTGGGCGAACCGGTGCTTGGGTGCTGCCCTTACTTGGACAAGCCTCCCACTTATGATTAACCTCTAATGCAAGCATCCGCAACTACAAAAGAAGTATTAAGGTAAACCTAACCATAGCCTGAAACATATGGATCCAAATCAGCCCCTTACGAAGCAACGCATAAACTAGGGTTTAAGCTTCTGTCACTCTAGCAACCCATCATCTACTTATTACTTCCCAATGCCTTCCTCTAGGCCCAAATAATGGTGAAGTGTCATGTAGTCGACGTTCACATGACACTACTAGAGGAGAGACAACATACATCTCATCAAAATATCGAACGAAGACAAAATTCACATGACTACTAATAGCAAGACTTCTCCCATGTCCTCAGGAACAAAAGTAACTACTCACAAGACATAATATTGTTCATGATCAGAGGGGTATTAATATGCATAATGGATCTGAACATATGATCTTCCACCAAATAAACCAACTAGCATCAACTACAAGGAGTAATCAACACTAGTAGCTACCCACAGGTACCAATCTGAGGTTTGGGTACACAGATTGGATACAAGATATGAACTAGGGTTTGAGAGGAGATGGTGCTGGTGAAGATGTTGATGAAGATAGCCCTCCCCAAGATGGGAGAGTTGTTAGTGATGACGGCGGTGACAATTTCCCCCTCCCGGTGGGAAGTATCCCCGGCAGAACAGCTCTGCCGGAGCCTTAGATTGGTTTCCGCCTCGGTTCCGCCTCGAGACGGCGGCGTCTGGTCCCGAAAGCGTCCTTGTGATTTTTCCAGGTCAAAACACCTCATATAGGAGAAGATGGGCATCGGGGGTCTTCCAGCTGGCCCACGAGGCAGGGGGGCGCGCCCTGGGAAGGGGGGGCGCCCCCACCCTCGTGGGCAGCCGGTGGCCCCCCTCGTGGACTTCTTTTGCCACATATTTTTTATATTTACTGAAACGATGTTCTGTTGAGTTTCATGGCTTTTGGAGTTGTGCAGAATAGGTTTCCAAAGTTTGCTCCTTTTCCAGCCCAGAATTCCAGCTGCCAGCATTCTCCCTCTTCATGTAAACCTTGTAAAATAAGAGAGAAAAGGCATAAGTATTGTGACAAAACTTGTAAGAACAGACCATAATGCGATAAATATCAACATATAAGCATGATGCAAAATGGACGTATCAACTCCCCCAAGCTTATACCTCGCTTGTCCTCAAGCGAAAGCCGATATCGAAAAATATGTCCACATGTTTAGAGATAGAGGTGTTGATAAAAACAAAATACGGACATGAGGGCATCATGATCATTCTCATAACAGCAACTTATATAAATATAGTCATATGATTCGTATGCTAAAGTAACAATTCATCCACACTATCAAGTATGAATCATAAACTTCATTGGAAACTAACAAACTTTGATCTCGGTCATTGAAGCAATTGCAATTTATCGTAATATCGGAAAGAGTCAATATAAGAGCTTTTCAGCAAGCCTACATACTCAACTATCATATAGTCTTTCACAATTGCTCACACTCACGCAATACTTATGTTTATGGAGTTTTAATCGGACACAGAGAAAGATAGGGGCTTATGGTGTTGCCTCCCAACCTTTTACCTCAAGGGTAATGTCAATAGTAATAGATCATGAAAACTTACATCTAAGTGGGTATATATGTCAGGATCTTTCCAACACAATGTGCTTGCCAAAGGATAAAATGTAAAAAGGAAAGGTGGATTTCACCTTGACACTTATAAGACAGGAATAATAGATAGGCCCATCGCAGAGGGAAGCAGAGGTTGTCATGTGTTTTTATGGTTGGATGCACAAAGTCTTAGTATAGAAGAACTTCGCTTTATATTACCACTTGTGATAAGGACCTTTATTATGCAGTCCGTCCCTTTTATTACTTCCATATCACAAGATCGTATAAAGCTAATTTCTCCCACACTAATAAATCATACATATTTTAGCGAGTTTGCAACATGACAACTTACTTGGAAGGATCTTTCTCAATCCATAGGTAGGTATGGTGGACTCTCATGGCAAAATTGGGTTTAAGGATGTATGGAAGCACAAGTAGTATCTCTACTTAGTGCAAGGAGTTTTGGCTAGCATGAGGGGGAAAGGCAAGCTCATCATGTTGGATGATCCGTGACAATATACTTTATTTCGGATATAAGAAGACATAACCCATTATGTTGTCTTCCTTGTCCAACATCAACTCTTTAGCATGTCATACTTTAATGATTGCTCACAATCATAAAAGATGTCCAAGATAGTATATATGTATGTGAAGCCTCTCTTCTTTTATTACTTCCTATTAATTGCAACGATGACCAAAACTATGTTTGTCAACTCCCAAAAACTTTTATTTATCATACTCTTGTATGTGAACTTATTACTTCCCACAAGATCGATATGATCTCTTTGATACTCTTTATGTTTTTTTCTTTTTACCAGGACCCAAGGTGAGGAAATCAAGCCCTTGACTCAATAGTAATCTTTATTATATAGCTCACGGACTCGATTACAAAGGATAAAGCTGTAACATTCCAAATTTTCAATTTGGAATGTTATACATAGATCATAATTGCATTGCATGTTTTTTGCATTTTTGTTCGTGGCGTTCCTCGAAATTCTAAGCAACTCAAGGACCTACGGAGAGAGTTGGGG
The DNA here is from genome assembly GCA_902687465.1 of Secale cereale. NCBI lineage: Eukaryota > Viridiplantae > Streptophyta > Magnoliopsida > Poales > Poaceae > Secale > Secale cereale. Next base: position 100,320,155 of record LR738711.1, on the reverse strand, counting down.
ATTTTATCGTTTTCGTATTTGAGTTCGCTCGAATACCGGTACGAGGACAGTGTGATTCTAATAATTTTTCTCTCCTAAAAATATTTCTAAATACAAAAAATAAGCGGAGATAATATGACTTCTCCAAAATAATAGAAATATTGGAGGAAAAAAATATTAAAATCACTTTTGGTATTTTTCTGGATTTATTTTCGGATTTATTTGCATAGGAAAAATACGCGTTTTTGAAAATTGCATTTAGGTCCGGGAAAAATGATCACTTTATCCTAAATATTATTAGAGGACGGTGAAAATTTATTTCGGGAATTTTAGAGTCCGTTTGGTATTTTTTTTTGTTAGTTTTTCTGCGCCGGGACTCTTTTAGAAAAAAAAGAGGGAACCGACCTAGTCTCGTATCGGACCAGGAGACTGGGCTTTATAAGCCGCAGCCGCCGGCCCAAGTCGCCCCACAGCCCGTCGCGCCACGCCCCAAACCCTAGCCCGAGCCTCCCGTCGCCGCCGCCGGTTTTCGCCGCCGCCGCCGGTTTTCGCCGCCGCCCTGCCTCGCCGCGCCGCCACCAGCTCGCCGCCCCGCCGCCTCGCCCGTGCCGCGCCGCCCCCGCCCCTCGCCGGAGACCGCCGGAGTTCGCCGGAGTTCGAGGTAGTTAGTTTTTTTTCTTTCTTCGGTTAACCGATCAGTTTTATTTAGGAAAACCTCGATCTGTTTTTTTAATAGATCGGTTCGGTTTTTTTCGGTTTAGCTAATTAGCGGATCACAAGAGTTCGAAGTATATACGGATCACAAGAGTTTGAAGTATACATTCACTCAGAAGGAGTTGAATCTTAGGCAAAGGAGATGGCTGTAACTCATTAAGGATTATGACATGATATTGCATTATCATCCCGGAAAGGCTAACGTAGTAGCTGATGCGTCAAGCCGTAAGAGTCATGTCAACACCCTAATGATGGAGGAGTTTCCAAAGGAGTTAGCCAGGGACCTACGAGAACTACGTTTGGAGATAGTTCCGAGAGGCTATGTAGCAACACTAGAAATCCAGTCTACCCTGATGGATAAAATTAGAGAAGCTTAGAAAGCTGACAAGGAGATTGCCTCTATAAAGGAGAGGATGAGCGAAGGAAAAGCTAAAGGATTTCGTGAGGATGAACACGACTCCCTATGGTTTGAGGATCGAATCTATGTGCCCAATGACCCGGAGATCAGGAAGTTGATTTTACAGGAGGCCCATGATTCACCGTACTCGATTCACCCAGGAAATACTAAGATGTATTTGGATTTGAAGGATATTTTCTGGTGGACCGGTATGAAGAAGGATATCGCGGAGTATGTAGCAGTTTGTGATGTATGCCAGAGAGTGAAGGCAGAACATCAGAAGCCAGCAGGATTGTTACAACCTATGCCAATACCTGAATGGAAGTGGGAGAAGCTTGGCATGGATTTTATCACCGGATTGCCCAGGACCAAAGCAGGATATGATTCAATCTGGGTAGTAGTAGACCGATTGACGAAGGTAGCACACTTTATCCCCGTGAAAACCACGTATACCGGTGCCAAGTTGGCTAAGATATACATGACCAGAATTGTATGTCTGCATGGAGTTCCGAGGAGCATCGTATCAGATAAAGGAACCCAATTTACCTCAAAGTTCTGGAATCAGTTACATGAAACTTTGGGTACCAGGCTAGAGTTTAGCACCGCGTTTCATCCGCAGACAGATGGACAGACGGAGAGAGTCAACCAGATTCTGGAAGATATGCTAAGAGTCTGTGCATTAGATTATGGATCTAGTTGGGATGACAGCTTGCCTTACGCAGAGTTCTCATACAACAACAGTTACCAAGTCAATTTGAAGATGGCCCCTTTCGAAGCATTATACGGAAGGAGATGCCGAACACCATTGTCGTGGGACGAAGTTGGAGACCGACAGCTGTTTTGACCAGACTTAATCAAAGAGTCCGAGGAGAAGGTGAAGTTGATTCGAGATAGACTGAAGGTAGCTCAGTCCAGGCAGAAGAGTTATGCCGACTCGAAGCGCAAGGAGATAACCCATGAGATCGGAGACAGAGCATACTTGAGAGTATCGCCTCTGCGAGGAGTTAAACGTTTCGGAGTTAAAGGGAAGTTAGCCCCGAGATTTGTGGGACCTTACCATGTTTTGGAACGCATGGGAGAGGTTGCATATAAGTTGGAATTGCCCGAAGGATTGTCAGGAGTGCACGACGTGTTTCACGTTTCGCAGCTTAAGAAGTGCCACGCGGAGATGGCCGATATACCGCTTAGAGACACAGTACCCCTGGAAGCAATTCAGTTGGACAGTGATCTGACCTACGAGGAGAAGCCTGTTAAGATTCTCGAATTTTCGAGCAGAGTTACACGCAGCAAGGTTATCAAGTTTTGCAAAGTTCAGTGGAGTCACCACACCGATGAAGAAGCCACCTGGGAGCGAGAAGATGATCTACGCAAGGACCACCCACACCTGTTCTCTAGCCAAGTCGAATCTCGAGGGCGAGATTCATTCTAAGGGGGGGTAGGTTTGTAACATCCCAAATTTTCAATTTGGAATGTTATACATAGATCATAATTGCATTGCATGTTTTTGCATTTTTGTTCGTGGCGTTCCTCGAAATTCTAAGCAACTCAAGGACCTACGGAGAGAGTTGGGGATTTTACCGTTTTCGTATTTGAGTTCGCTCGAATACCGGTACGAGGACAGTGTGATTCTAATAATTTTTCTCTCCTAAAAATATTTCTAAATACAAAAAAATGAGCGGAGGTAATATGACTTCTCCAAAATAACAGAAATGTTGGAGGAAAAATATTAAAATCACTTTTGGTATTTTTCTGGATTTATTTTCGGATTTATTTGCATAGGAAAAATACGCATTTTTCAAAATTGCATTTAGGTCCAGGAAAAATGTTCACTTTGTCCTAAATATTTTTCGAGGACGGTGAAAATTTATTTCGGGAATTTTGGAGTCTGTTTGGTATTTCTTTCGTTAGTTTTTCTGCGCCGGGACTCTTTTAGAAAAAAGAAAAAGAGGGAACCGACCTAGTCTCGTATCGGACCAGGAGACTGGGCTTTATAAGCCGCAGCCGCCGGCCCAAGTCGCCCCACAGCCCGTCGCGCCGCGCCCCAAACCCTATCCTGAGCCTCCCGCCGCCGCCGCTGGTTTTCGCCGCTGCCCTGCCTCGCCACGCCGCCGCCAGCTCGCCGCCTCGCCCGTGCCGCGCCGCCGCCGTCCCTCGCCGGAGTTCGAGGTAGTTAGTTTTTTTTCTTTCTTCGGTTAACCGATCGGTTTTATTTAGGAAAACCTAGATCTGTTTTTTTTAATAGACCGGTTCGGTTTTTTTCGGTTAAGCTAATTAGCGGACGTTTGTCCGTACGTTCGTTATCGTTTTAACGAACGGTTTTCGTTAGTTAACCGCAGACAGCGAACGTTCGTTCGTTAGCCTGTTCGTCGTTTTTCTTTTTCGGGGTATTTATCTGCGATTATTCCGATCGCGATTTCTGCCCTGATCTTGTTTTTCGTTTTTCTTTTCGCTCGAGAGTCGGAATCAGGTGATTCAAAATCCCAGATCTTCGTCTCGAAGCCCTCTTTACGTTTAATCAACTTGAACAAAGTTTTGGCTACTGTAAAATTTGACTTTAGGCAACCTAGTAATTCGGAGCTCGTTTCTTTCGCAGTTTGAGTTTCGTTGCTTCTTTCGAGTTGATTCTTTTTGCAAACCGGAGTTCTTAAGTTGAACTTTATGGTTAGATCTCTTATTTCAGTTTTACCCGTGCATTAGTTAAGTACTTATTGTATGCTTGTTTGTTTGATTGCGATAGAGTACCCGGAGTGGGCCGCTTGCTACTTTGAGTCTCTAGGTTTTGCGGATCATCAGCAAGGCAAGTAACACTTTGATCATGCTTTCCAATTACCCAGTTTTCATTGGATTAGTCAAACCCTCACACATTGCATGAGTAGGATTAATTAACTTGTGGGACTGGGAAGTAGATTGAGGTAGTACCTATTACCTGCATTACATTCAAACCTTTGGGAGTTACTTCTACGTTTGTTGTTAGGACATGCTATGCTCGTAGACGTGGATTGGGTGAGTGAAGTCCATGACAGATGTGAGATTGTTTAATTAATGGTTCAACTTAAGGTGGCAACATTAATACACATCTGGGTGGATTGAGGCATCTGGGTATTCCAGTGATTGCCTGTTTTTCTTTTGGACCGCCACCCAGGCTCAAAGGGATTATGAGATTATTCATACTAGAAACTTTCATGTGCAACCACAATGCTATTATGGGCTCTAGCATAGTATGTGTAAGTCGTGCGAACTCTTACAGTGGTGGACTAGCAGATGTAGGGGATGTAGGTTGGTACGGTCCGCCCGATCGTAAGGTGTTAGCGCTTCTGAAAGACTATGTCTCGGTCATCCGTTTCTCAAACAATATGTAGTGCGAGAAACCAAACGGAGGCGATCGAGTCTTGTGGGAAAAGTGCACAAACCTCTGCAGAGTGTACAAACTGATCATGATTAGCCGTGTCCCCGGTTATGGACGTCTTGAGTATCTAGTACTTGGATTTTCATGTGCATCTCATCATGTTACTTTAATCTAATTTTGTTGGGTTTAATGATTACTTTTAATTGGGGTTGAGAGGATGTCTATCTTCTCAACGATGTTTCAACTACCATGATAGTTAATTAAAATGCATTCCTTTGAAGTAGGGAAAAATTGGCTTTACGCAAAAACTTAACCACAGAGCTTTCCACCAGCCATATTGCATATAGTATAGCTTTACTTTCATTGCATTCTCTTATGTTACCTTGCCAGCATATTCCATGTGCTGACCCATTTTTCGGGCTGCAACGTTTCATGTTGCAGACTTTTCAGTCGACGAGTAACATGCCCTTTTAGGTCGTGGTTCTATACTCAGTGATGCCGCTGGAGTTGATGGACTCACTTATCTTCCAAGCCTTCCGCTGTTATCGTATTAGATGGCCTTCAGCCATATTATTTGTAATAATTTCATCGTTGGACTATCGATGTAATAAGTGTGTGATTGCTACTCTATTATAAATCCTTCAAGTACCATGCGTGTCAGCATTACTGATCCAGGGATGACACTGATGCACGGAGATCAGACTGTTTGAGGTCTGGTCGCTACAAAAGCTCACAAAGCAAAAGCTCACAACTAGATCATGCTAACTTTATTCTACTAGATCAAGATACTACCAAAAGGATCGAACTAAGTAAAACGGTAAAGATAGGAGTGATGGTGATACGATACCGGGGTCACTCCCCCAAGCTTGGCAGTTGCCAAGGGGAGTGCCCATACCCATATGATTATGTCTCCTTCTTCGGGGGTGGTAATGATGGAGTTGCAAGTAGTGACGACGGATCTTCATATATCGAGCGTAGGAGATCCTCCAGCTTGCGGATAATACCTTTGAGTGCAGCTATGTAATCCTTCAACAAAATATGTTCACTTGTGAGTTGCTTGTTTCAAATCTGAGCTAACTCAATCATCCTTAAAGCTTCTATCTCAGTTGAGGTAAAGAGATTAGGAAGGGATTTAGAGGTGTCTTATTCTCCCGCTGCCGGAGCCGGATCTTCCGCCTCCATCTCGATCTTCTTCTCCTTATGGATCTCCTCGGGTCCTTCCCTCTTCAGATCTATCTTCATTATCCAAGCATCGTTGCCTTCATTGTTGGAGGAGGGAGACGACATGATGCCTGACTTCGCAAACCCTAGCAGAAAACAGCTCTAAACAAGAATAGAGGAATTTTGCGTATACATAGGTCAAAACCTTCGGGAGTATATATAATGAATTTTTACCGACCAAAAGGAGTAACCCACAAGAAAACGGAGTCCGGGGGACACACGGGGTGCCCACGAGGCAGGGGGCGCGCCCTGGGAAGGGGGCGCGCCCTCCACCCACGTGGATGCCTCATGTCCCCTCCGGACTGCTTCTTATTTTTCTATTTTTCTAAATATTCCAAAACGGAGAAAAATTGCCTTTAGAACTGTTTTGGAGTCGGTTTACTTACCGTGTCACATACCTCTTCCTTTTCGGAGGCTAAATCGTTCTGGAAAGTGTCCCTTATGTATTCCTCCGGGGTTACGGTTTCAATAACATTGGTTTCAACATTTATAGGATTACGTGAGATATAATGTTTGATTCTTTGACTGTTCACCACCTTCGGATTTGTGCCTTCGAAGTTGTTGATTTTTATGGCACCGGAACAATAGACCTCCTCGATAACGTATGGTCCTTCCCACTTGGAGAGAAGTTTTCCTGCAAAAAATCTTAAACGGGAGTTTTATAGCAAGACATAATTACCTACGTTAAACTCACGCTTTTGTATCCTTTTGTCATGCCATCTCTTAACTTTTTCTTAAACAATTTGGCATTCTCATAGGCTTGGGTTCTCCACTCACCAAGGCAGCTAATGTCAAATAGCCTCTTTTCACCGGCAAGTTTGAAATCATAATTGAGCTCTTTAATAGCCCAATATGCCTTATGTTCTAGCTCAAGAGGTAAGTGACAAGCTTTTCCATATACCATCTTATATGGAGACATACCCATATGATTTTTGTATGCAGTTCTATAGGCCCATAATGCATCATCCAGTTCTTGGACCAATTCTTCCTAGACCTATTAACTGTCTTTTGCAAAATTAATTTCAACTCCCTATTACTTAGTTCTACTTGACCACTAGTCTGTGGGTGATAAGGGGATGCAATTCTATGGTTGACATCATACTTTGCAAGCATCTTACGAAAAGCACCATGAATAAAGTGTGAACCACAATCAGTCATTAGATATCTAGGGACTCCAAACCTTAGAAATATAACTTCTTTAAGCATCTTAATAGAGGTGTTATGATCAGCACTACTAGTTGGAATAGCTTCTACCCACTTAGTAACGTAATCAACAGCAACTAAAATATGTGTGTACCCATTAGAGGCAGGAAACGGTCCCATATAATCAAAGCCCCAAAAAACAAATGGTTCAATAACAAGTGAATAATTCATAGGCATTTCTTGAGGTCTACTAATATTACCTATTCTTTGACATTCATCACAAGATAAGACAAACTTACGGGCATCCTTGAAGAGAGTAGGCCAATAAAAACCTGATTGCAATGCCTTATGTGCAGTTCTATCTCCCGCATGGTGTCCTCCATAAGCTTCGGAGTGGCACTTGCGTAGTATCTGTTCCTGTTCATGCTCAGGTACACAACGTCTAATGATACCATCTACTCCTTCTTTATAAAGATGTGGGTCTTCCCAGAAGTAATGTCTCAAATCATGAAAAAAAAACTTTTTCTTTTGCTTGTATGTGAAGCTAGGAGGTATAAACTTAGCAACATTATAATTAGCATAATCAACATACCATGGAGCAGTACGAGAAGTATTTATGACAGCTAGTTATTCATCAGGAAAGCTATCATCAATAAGTTGTGGGTCATCAAGTATATTCTCTAACCTAGACAAGTTATCTACTACGGGGTTCTTAGCTCCCTTTCTATCAATAATATGCAAATCAAATTCTTGCAGCAAGAGAACCCATCTAATAAGTCTAGGCTTAGCATCTTTATTTTCCATGAGGTATTTGATAGCAGCAAGATCAGTGTGAATAGTTACTTTAGAATCAACGATATAGGGTCTAAACTTATCACAAGCAAATACAACTGCTAAAAATTCTTTCTCAGTGGTAGCATAATTTCTTTGGGCACTATCTAGAGTTTTACTAGCATATTGGATAACATTCAATTTCTTATCAACTCTTTGCCCTAAAATAGCTCCTACAGCATAATCACTAGCATCGCACATAATCTCAAAAGGTAAATTCCAGTCAGGAGGTTGGACAATAGGTGCAGAGATCAATGCTTTCTTAAGTATTTCAAATGCTTCTAGACAATCATCATCAAAGACAAAAGGAATATCTTTTTGTAAGAGATTAGTCAGAGGCCTGGAGGTTTTGGAGAAGTCCTTTATGAACCTCCTATAAAACCCGGCATGACCAAGGAAACTTCGTATACCTTTGATGTCCTTAGGGCATGGCATCTTTTCAATAGCATCAACTTTAGCTTTGTCAACTTCAATACCTCTTTCAGAATATTTATGTCCCAAGACGAAGCCTTCATTAACCATAAAGTGGCACTTCTCCCAATTCAAGACAAGAGTAGTGTCTTCACATCTCTGCAAAACTCGATCAAGGTTGCTTAAGCAATCATCAAAATAAGTTCCGTAAACGGAAAAATCATCCATGAAAACCTCAACAATCTTTTCACAAAAATCAGAGAATATAGCCATCATGCATCTATGAAAGGTAGCAGGTGCATTACATAAACCAAAAGGCATACGTGTATAAGCAAAGGTACCGAAAGGACAAGTAAAAGTGGTCTTTTCTTGATCCCCTTTTGACACAGGTATTTGAGAGAACCCAGAATAACCATCTAGAAAGTAGAAATGAGTATGTTTGGATAACCTTTCTAGCATTTGATCAATGAATGGCAATGGGTAATGATCTTTCTTAGTAGCTTTATTTAACTTACGGAAATCAATTACCATCCTATAACATGTAACTATTATTTGTGGGATCAATTCATCTTTATCATTTGGAACGACAGTCATACCTCCTTTCTTTGGGACACAATGGACAGGACTTACCCACTGACTATCTGCATCTGGATAGATAATACCTGCCTCTAGAAGCTTCAGTATTTCCTTCCTTACCACTTCTTTCATCTTAGGATTTAACCACCGCTGATGATCAATAACTGGTTTAGCATTTTCTTCCAATTTTATCTTGTGTTGGCATATAGTGCGACTAATGCCCTTAAGATCATCCAGAGTATATCCAATAGCAGCACGATGCTTCTTCAGAGTTTTCAATAGTTTTTCTTCTTCCTGTTCAGAAAGGTTAGCACTAATAATAACAGGATATATCTTCTTTTATCAAGATAAACATACTTAAGATTATCAGGTAAAGGTTTAAGTTCAAACACGGGATCACCCTTGGGTGGAGGAGGATCCCCTAGGATTTCAACCTGGCAAGTTGTTTTTCAATACGGGTCCCTATGTAAGGAATATTTCATCTATCTCCCTTCTCTCATTCATATGCATATCATTTTCGTGGACTAGCAAGTATTGTTCTAAATGATCATTAGGTGGCGTGCACGACAATAGAAGCAAGACCAATAATTTCATCTTACTGGGTGGTGCCTTTTCAAGGGGTTGTCTACGGAATTTAGCAAAGTTAAAATCATGAGACATATCCCCTAACCCAACAGTAACAACATCTTTCACGTGGTCTATCTTGGCATTAACAGTATTCAAGAAGGGTCTACCAAATATAATGGGGCAGAATTCATCTAGTGGGGAACTAAGAATAAGGAAATCAGCAGGGTATATTACCTTCCCACACAAGACTTCAACATCTCTAACAATCCCAACTGGTGAAATAGTATCTCTATTAGCAAGCTTAATAGTAACATGAATCCCTTCTAACTCAACAGGTGCAATATCATGCATAAATTCGTTATACAAATCAAAAGGGATAATACTCACACTAGCACCTACGTCACATAAATCATGATAGCAATGATCTCCTATCTTAACGGAGATTACAGGCAAGCCAACAACAGGTTTATGTTTATTCCTAGCATTGGGTTTGGCTATTCTAGCAGAGTCTTCTTGGAGGTAAATAACATGTCCATCTAAGTCTTCTACCAAGAGATCCTTAACCATAGAAACACTAGGTTCAACTTTAATTTGCTCAGAGGGTGTAGGTGTTCTAGTATTACTCTTACAAACTACAGTTGAAGCTTGAGCATGATCCTTTATCCTAACAGGGAAAGGTGGTTTCTCAATATAAGCGGTAGGTATAACATGATCAACTTATAAGTGATAGTCTTTTCTTCAACTTTAATAGGTTCAACTACTTTTAATTCAATATGGGGATGGTATTTAAAGCACTTCTCCTTGGGGAGATCAACATGAGTAGGAAAAGATTCACAGAAAGAAGCTACTATCTCAGAGTCAAGTCCATATTTAGTGCTAAACTCACGGAAAACATCGGTATCCATAAAAGATTTTACACAATCGAACTTAGGGGTCATACCTGACTCCTTACCTTCGTCAAGATCCCAATCTTCAGAGTTGCGTTTAATTCTTTCCAATAAATCCCATTTGAATTCAATAGTCTTCATCATATAAGAGCCAGAACAAGAAGTATCGAGCATGGAGCGATTATTAAGAGAAAGCCGAGCATAAATTATTTGAATGATCATTTCTCTTGAGAGCTCATGATTGGGGCATGAATATAACATTGACTTAAGCCTCCCCCAAGCTTGAGCGATGCTTTTTCCTTCGCGAGGCCAAAAATTATAAATATAATGAACCTGGTGCATAGAGTAGAACTTCTGATGAAATTCCAACTTCAGACAATTATAGTTCCATGATCCCATATCATCTCATAGCCTAAACCTTGTCAATGCATCTCCCTTCAAAGATAAAGGGAAGACCTTCTTCTTGATAACATCCTCGGGCATACCTGCAAGCTTAAATAATCCACAAACTTCATCCACATAGATTAGATGTAAATCGGGATGCAGTGTTCCGTCTCCTATAAAGGGATTTTCAAGCAGTTTCTCTATCATACCCGAAGGAATCTAAAAGCAAACATTTTCAATAGGTGCAGTAGGTTGAGGAGCAACTCTTTGCTCTTCTGGTCAGGGTGAAGATACCCCGAACAAGCCCCACAAAGGATTTTGAGCCATAGTAACAAGTGACAATAAATTTCAGCACACTATATAAATTTTTCCTTACCAAAGGTGTTTCACTCCCCGGCAACGGCGCCAGAAAAGAGTCTTGATGACCCACAAGTGTAGGGGATCTATCGTAGTCCTTTCGATAAGTAAGAGTGTCAAACCCAACGAGGAGCAGAAGGAAATGATAGGCAGTTTTCAGTAAGGTATTTTCTGCAAGCACTGAATTATAGGTAACAGATAGTTTTGTTAAGGTAATTGGTAGCAAGTGACAAAAGGTAAAATTAAATATGGTGCAGCAAGGTGGCCCAATCCTTTTTGTAGCAAAGGACAAGCCTGGACAAACTCTTATATAAAGGAAAGCGCTCCCGATGACACATGGGAATTATCGTCAAGCTAGTTTTCATCACGATCATGTGATTCGCGTTCGGTACTTTGATAATTTGGTATGTGGGTGGACCGGTGCTTGGGTGCTGCCCTTACTTGGACAAGCCTCCCACTTATGATTAACCTCTAATGCAAGCATCCGCATGTAACATCCCAAAATTCTAAATTTTGGAATGTTATAATAAATAGATAGATTTGATTGCTTGTTTGATGTGCTGTGTGAATTTGAGTGAAACTTGAAACTTTTGAAAGTTAAATGAGAGGGAATAAAATGACTTTCCCAAAACTTTCACTTTGCATTTTGATCTCATGGGAATTCAAATTCTTTTCAACACATAACCCTGGAGTGAAGATAATATGACTTCTTCACTTTATTAAATGAAAAACAGTTTGAAAGGATTTTTGAATTTCATTCTCGAAATATTTCAAATTCAGAAACTTTATGCAACTCAATGATTTTCCTGAGAGAAGATAGAATGACTTCTTCAAATTATAGGAAATATAAGTTGGAAGTTTTTCTGAAATTTTCTGCAACTCATTTTCAAAATTTGAGTTATTAGGTTTTTATTCAAATTATTTTTCTCCAAAAATAAAATATATGGAAGGTAGGGTAACATGATTCCCCACAGTAGAAAATTGGAGAGAAATAAATTTGAAATCATTTTGGTATTTTTAAAATGATTTTTATTGGATTTTATCGCAACAGTAGCACTTTTTGATTTATTAAAATGTGTGAGTATGTTATTTGACTGTAGAAAAATGTCCATTTTTTGGGGTTTGTTTTTCTGAAATTTTTTATATATAATATGCCTATATTATATATTGATTTTTTTTATTTTTTTCTTTTTGTTTTGTCTGTTTGTTTAAAAAAACAAAAACAAAAACGCTCACCGCGCCACGCGAGCTAGCGCCCGAGTCAGGCCGGCCGAGCAGCGCCTCGCGCGCGCGCCCGAGCCAGGCCGCGGCCCGGCCCACCTCCCGGTCGTCCCCGACCTCGAGTCAGAGAGCAGCTCCGCCACGACTCGTCGCCGTTCGCCATGACCACCACGGACTCCTCCACCGCCTCGCCCCGACCCTTTCCGCAAGCCAAGCCCTCCCCCCCTTTATATACGGAGCACCCCGGCCCCGTTTTCCCCTCAACCCGAAGCCACCGAGCCCCGAGCAGCTCCGCACGCCTCGCCGGAGTTGTCGCCGCCATCAAGCTTCCTCGCCGTCGCCCCGCAACTCCCCGACCACCGCAGCCACCACCCACCTCACCGCCGCGTCGCGCCGCTCCTCCCCAACTACTCCGCCGCCGCCATGCCCCGGAGCCACCGCCCGTCGGACCCGAGCAGCCGCTGCCACCGTCTTCCTCGTCGCCGGCGACCCCCACCACCGGGGTACGCCCTGGCCAAGCACGCACGTCCGATCGTCAATCGACGATCCACATTAGATCTAGGTTTTGTTTTTTTATTTTAAACAGTTTCTGTTACTATAAGAACGTTCGTTCGTTTAGCACTGGCTGTGAACAATTTGTTTATGTAAGCCTCGGCGGTGAACATTCGTATTTTAGGTATGTTTTCGTAGGCAGGGACTTGTTTGTAGTTTTTTTCTTATAGATTAGTCCCTGATCTTCTTTCGGCCATAACTTTTTGCTCATTGGTCCAAATCCAACGAAACCAACGCCCATGTCTTCGTTAAGAAGCCCTCTTTCCAGTAAAACAACTTAAACATGTTTTTGAAAGTTTTAAAATTTGAATTCAACTAGATTTGTTTCAAAATTCCTTTTTGTCATAACTTGAGTTTTATAACTCCGTTTGAGTTGATTCTTTTTGCAAATCGAAGCTCTTGACCTAAACTTTCTGATAAGGCCAAATTCACCTAATTTTGGTACTGTTAGAAGTTGGTTTATGTTTCAAGAGTCATTCGTTTGTTTTCGAAGTTTTCCGAAGTGCTATCTTCATTCTTTCTCATTTGCTGAGTGATTGCTTATGTGTGGTTACTATTGTTTGCTTACGATAGATTGAACAGAGTGTGACGAGTAGACCTATCATGAGTTCTGAGTGCGAATCTTCTACATCGTCGGTACAAGGCAAGTTCACAGTTTGATCATACGTTCCAATACCCAGTTTTCATTGCATTAGTTATATCCTCAAACACTTGCATGAGTAGGACGGGTTACATAATATGATGCTTTGTAGTTCAAGAGGTAGGAACCCAATGACTTGAGATCAACCAAGGGGGTTAAACGCTTTGTTACTTATTGCTTAGCCATGCTCGTAACATGGATTGGTATGAGAGTTTCATGAAAGATGTGAGTGATATTTATTTAAGGGAAACTCTAAGGTAGAAATTTAATACACATCTGGGTGGATTGGTTGTGGCACCCTGGAGTACCCAGTGGTTGTCGGGCACCTGGAGAAACCAGTGCTTGCCCTAGGGGATCCCGGAGGAACCGTGTGATCACCCTATTGGAATGCCACCCAGGCTCAAAGGGATCATATGATATTTTCATGCCTAGGAACTTCCATGTGCAGCCACAAGCCATTATGGGCTCTGGCATAGTATGAGTAAGTTGTGTGAGCTCTTTCAGTGGTGGACTAGCAGATGTAGCGGAAGTAGGTGTACGGGTCCACCGGGGTAAAGAGTAAATGCTTCTGAAAGACTGTGTCTCGGTCATCCATTTTTCAAACACCATGCAGTGCGAGAAATCCAATGGAGGCGATCGAGTCTTGTGGGGAAAAGTGCACAAATCTCTGCGGAATGTACAAACTATTCATGAGTAGCCGTGTCCCTAGTTATGGACATCTTTGAGTATCTAGAAGTGGATTATTTGTTGATCTCAACACTCTTTTTAATTAATTTGTTCGGTTAATAATCACTTTGGTTTGGGATTGAGATGGAGGAACCATTCTCAAATGTTCATGATTTAAATTTTAAAAAGTAGTTAAATAAATGCATTCCTTTGTGGTATTGAAAAATCAGCTTTATGCAAAATCAGCCTTACAGCCTCCACCAGCCAAATATGCATGTAGTTGTAGGCATTGTTCATCATTACTTCTACAGTGTGAAATTGCCAGTACATTCAATGTACTGACCTACATGGCTGCAACGTCTCATGTTGCAGGAATTATCCGACGAGTAAGTGTTACGTTAGGGTTGCGTTATCTACACTCAACTTTGCCGTTGGTGTTGATGGAACTCCACAACCTTTGTTGCTTCCGCTATGATTGATTGAGGTAATAGTATTTTCATTACTTTATACATGTGATTTACCTCTGTTATAAATCCTCGAGTATTGTGTGTGTCAGCATACCGATCCAGGGATGACACTTAAGCACAGAGACTGGATCCATTCGGGTCGGGTCGCTACAAGATGGTATCAGAGCACATATTGATTGTAGGACGTGACCCTAGAAACTAGCAAGCCCGTAGGAAAGGATTTCTCTAAAACTGTCTTTTCAAAAAGATTATTTACCTCTCTTCTTTTCTGAGCTTTGTCAAATCTTCCCGCTTACCTTAAATAGTTAGACAATACCCTTTTCCATTGGATCACTTCGGAGTAAAGAGGAATTGACCATGCATTAGAAGTGTTGAAGCTACAACACTGGATACTCCGAAGGTTTGAAGAGTTGACGACTTTGAGGAGATGTTGACCTTAGAAGACCTAACCCCTGTTATGTGCTTACGTTAGATGCGACGTTTGTGAGACGTCATTTGTTTGATGTTTTCCGATGTCCACAAAACAAAACCCGTCTTTTCAAAACTATTGTTTGTATTGAGTGTATCTCTCTCCATCTCCCGAATCTCATCCCAAAACCCTTGGACCCAATAGAGGATGAAAGAAGATAGACTTGTATTCTCTTGACCGATGACCCAGCCGGAGGCAGAGCTATGGATACAAAACATGGAGGATCATTTCAGGAAAATTTTGGTTGCAAGGAAGTATGAGGCTCAATACGCTCTTCAGTACTTCAGAAAAAGTGCCGCAACATGGTGGAAAATTCACCAAGACATACATGGATGCAATGGCACAGAAAGTTGGGAGGAATTCAAGAAGACTCTGTTGAGATCCCGTCTCAGAAAGCATGGTGACAAACCGAAGAAGAAACCTTGTGCCTGCAGGATTTGCGGAGAAATAGGACACACCCAGGAGGAGCACCAGGACGAATGCCCTAATTGTGAAGGAAGTCACCCAGCTGAAGAATGCCAAACTAGGCAGATTACTTGTTTCTTGTGTGAAGGTACTACCCACTACCCTACTCAGTGTCACATTTACCCCATGGTGCAACAAACTATCCAGCAGAAGAAAGGAGAAGTGAAAGAAGTCCTCGACGAAACCTTAAAGGAATCCCGATGGAGGAAGATATTGACGACCCTCATGGAGAAGGACTAGACAGATAGTACTCACATGCTTGCTATTAATGTGGAGAAAAAGGACATCTTTCACAGTATTGCACGAAGGAAAGCCATGAGTATCTGGGAGACTTCCCGACAGAAGAAGTGGAGTTTGATCCACAAAAGGTATAAGAATTGATTGGGACAAGGAAGTCGAGGAAGAGAAAGAGCATGTATCCCCAGAACAACCCAGTTTCAGTGAAAAAGGACCTGAGTCACATCACATGTTACCGGTGCAAGGATTTAGGTCATTATGCTAGCAACTGCCCAACCAGGAAGCGAAGAACCCAGTGAACCAGGATACTCACCAAGAAGTCCCTAGATTCGTCTAATGACATTAGTTTACGCTGCAAGAAAGTAGGGCATTTTGCCAAGAGAAGGTTCAGACCGGAGGAAAGATTGATCAGAGAAGTTGAGATCTAGATAGTGGAATGAAGCATGTAGCTAAATGTGGAATACACCTTTATTACAATGTTGAGTTGAGTTATGGAAATAACATTGTAATAGTTTGTGAAGCAATAGAAGTTGATATTTCTTTGGAATCTAAGAAGGAGATGTTATGAGTTGTTGGATGGTGGTGAGTGCCTCTCTTGCTATCTCACCCAAACCAAGACCTAGAACCCATGGACCAGTTAACCCCAAACCTTTCTCGGACAAACGACCCCGTTTTACCCAAGGATATTTGTATGATGTCCTAAGAACCCCTTCTATCTTATACACACAGATGACAACCCTTTACGAGTATTTTCTCAAAGGCCCGGAAACAACCATGACCCTGACTAGTGATCAGGATTGCCCAAATAATCCTGAAGGACATGATGAAGCACATTCACCTGGAAGGAGATGCAGTTTACAAGGGTTATCCCTTCATGGAGAATGGAGTTGAACTTTGGTACGTGGAGGTACACCTCCACCGTGTGAAAGGAGTTTGCCCAAAACTATGGGACAATACTTTTTCATCTCCCGAGTACCGCGAACATCATTCTTCGATTCTGTTCGTGAAGCTACTATGGAGGCCATACGTCAGATCGGAGAAATACTTGAAGTAAGACTTCATCACATTCAGTAATGCCTCAGTAGGGTGCATGCGGAGATGATGGAGAAGAAGCACACGACCATTAGGATAATGTAAAAGATTGATGATTTCAAGGATCACATTGCATAATTCCAGTGGGACTGAAACGTCCTTAGCTAGGACCAAAGGAATAAAGATAGAGGGAATGCTTAACCATACCAAACTATGTGGATGGTAGTATCTGTAGTAAAGCGTCGTTGAAATTTCAGTGTTGAATAGTGGTTCGGGATGTAATAAAGGATTTGATATGAGGAGAATATGGATTACGGAGGAACCTATGCTTTTTTTAGTGATACCTTACTGTGTGAACCCTGGACCCATAGGAAGGAAAGTGTTGCTCCAAGCAGTAGAGTTTGCACAAATAAGTTGCAGTTTATTTATGAAGCTTACCCCAAGGTATGAAGGAAGTAAGTACAAATTGGATTTAAAGAGGGGGGTAATGCTGGATATGGAGCAGTAGTGACTCCAATGGATGAATTAAGGATATACAAGTTCTGAAGTGGACCCCTAAGCCGAGGACCTAAGGAGGCTACGTAATCATGAGGGAACCACGAGACTTGTCAGGAGTAATACATTTTGTTGTAGTGAAGCAGAGCACTATGTTAGAGTTTGTCCCAAGGAAAAGGAGAGTTGTGCTAAGTATTGGAGTTGAAGCCTGCTATGGAAGTGCGGTAGATCGTAGTAAGTTGAGAATCAATACAGTTGGCATCAGGGTATTGAATTTGGATTTTATGAGTTGTTACTACATAAGTGATGAGTGAAGACATGATACATGGATCAAGATTTTGAAGAAACTAGTGTTATTCATTTTAAGTGTGGTAGAATCCAACACCATCACCCGAATACACTAGCTAGTGGTTAGTTACGTCAGACTTGGAATGGACTGCCCAAGGATGAGTGTGAGTAATTACACTCAGTTTTGTACCCAAAGAAGAAAGGGATACCAAACAAATTGGATGGATTTAAGAAAGCCAAGGAAGTTGGATGTTGGAAGTATGATCAGTTGTAACCCGATGATGAGACCAAGTGTTACTAGTGGGAGATGAGCAATAACCCACAGGCCCTAGGACCTGTCA
The DNA here is from genome assembly GCA_902687465.1 of Secale cereale. Taxonomy (NCBI): domain Eukaryota; kingdom Viridiplantae; phylum Streptophyta; class Magnoliopsida; order Poales; family Poaceae; genus Secale; species Secale cereale. The sequence continues at coordinate 100,302,469 of LR738711.1, read as the reverse complement.
AGAAAGCAAGCTCACTCTTGCTGAAGGAAAAATCCCTGGAAGGAGCTACGATTTTGATCAGCAAACGTTTCCTAGGAGCTTACGCAAAACCCGAGGGTTGTGAAGAACGATAGATGTTTTGTTCAGCTTGCAAAATTAATGGATTGTATCTGAACTTAGTTCGTTGACAAGAGAAATTCTGCAATGCTTGTGAGGATTACCGAGTGTTAGAATTCGAGATTCACTAAACCATATACAAGGTAATGATTTGGGTGTGGGATGGATTGATCACCATACCAACTTACTCTTATTATTCGCCTCTGCTATATGGGATGGTAAAACTGAGTGACTTACCTATAGTAGAGAGACGACGATGTCAAAACCTTGTTCAAACCTTAGAATGGTATAGAATTTTTTCCCTTGTACACAACATGTTGTTGCGAACCGTAGGATATACGGTGAGGATGAAGCCTAGAACCGTTTTCTGCAGGGACCCAATAAATTGTTTGAAGACCACCATGAGATATCGATATTTGTTTAGTATTGGCGCTAGAACTATCAGCTGAGAAGAACCAAGGTTTCCAGAGAACCTTACCAATATGAAAGGACACAAGAATTGAGGGCAAAGGTTATGCCACAACTGAAAAAGCCCAGAGAAGGAATTACCCTGAAGATATGAAGAAGACCGACACCGTCAACCCAAAGAATGGAGTACCTGATTTTGATGGAACCGTATCCATGCTTCTAAGTCTGGTAGCACACTAGACCATACCAATCAGCGATTTGTTAGGAGACCCCAAACCCTAACCTATTTCTTGCTAGCCTCTTCGAATCTCGAGGACGAGATTCATTTTAAGTGTGGTAGGTTTGTAACATCTCAAAATTCAAAATTTTGGAATGTTATAATAATAGATAGATTTGATTGCTTGTTTGATGTGCTGTGTGAATTTGAGTGAAACTTGAAACTTTTGAAAGTTAAATGAGAGGGAATAAAATGACTTTCCCAAAACTTTCACTTTGCATTTTGATCTCATGAAAATTCAAATTCTTTTCAACACAAAACCCTGGAGTGAAGATAATATGACTTCTTCCATTTATTAAATGAAAAAGGGTTTTGAAAGGATTTTTGAATTTCATTCTCGAAATATTTCAAATTCAGAAACTTTATGCAACTCAAATTTTCCCGAGAGAAGATAAAATGACTTCTTCAAATTATAGGAAATATGAGTTGGAAGTTTTTCTGAAATTTTCTGCAACTCATTTTCAAAATTTGAGTTATTGGGTTTTTATTCAAATTATTTTTCTCCAAAAAAAATATATGGAAAGTATGGTAACATGATTCCCTATAGTAGAAAATTGGAGAGAAATAAATTTTAAATCATTTTGGTATTTTTAAAATGGTTTTAATGGATTTTATCGCAACAGTAGCACTTTTGATTTATTAAAATTTGTGAGTATTTTATTTGACTGTAGAAAAATTTCCATGTTGTAGGGTTTGTTTTTCTGAAATTTTTTATATATAATATGCATATATTATATATTGATTGTTTTTTTTTCTTTTTTCTTTTTCTTTTGTCAGTTTGTTTAAAAAAACGCTCACCGCGCCAGGCCAGCTAGCGCCTGAGTCAGGCCGGCCCAGTAGCGCCTCGCGCACGCGCGCCCGGGCCAGGCCGCGGCCCGGCCCACCTCCCGGTCGTCCCCGACCTTGAGTCGGAGACCAGCTCTGCCACGACTCGCCGCCGTTCGCCGTGACCACCAGGGACTCCTCCACCGCCTCGCCCCGACCCTTTCCGCAAGCCAAGCCATTCCCCCCTTTATATACGGAGCACCCCGGCCCCGTTTTCCCCTCAACCCGAAGCCGCCGAGCCCCGAGCAGCGCCGCACGCCTCGCCGGAGTTGCCGTCGCCGTCAAGCTTCCTCGCCGTCGCCCTGCAACTCCCCGACCACCGCAGCCACCACCCACCTTACCGCCGCGCTGCGCCGCTCCTCCCCAACTACTGCGCCGCCGCCACCGTGCCCCGGAGCCACCGCCCGTCGGACCCGAGCAGCCGCTGCCGCCGTCTTCCCCGTCAACGGCGACCCCCACCACTACGGTACGCCCTGGCCAACCACGCCCGTCCGATCGTCAATGGACGATCCAGATTAGATCTAGGTTTCTTTTTTTATTTTAAACGGTTTCTGTTACTATACGAACGTTCGTTCGTTTAGCCCTGGTTGTGAACGATTTGTTTATATAAGCCTCGGCTGTGAACGTTCGTATTTTAGGTCTGTTTTCGTAGGAAGGGACGTGTTTGTAGTTTTTTTTCTTACAGATTAGTCCCTGATCTTCTTTCGGCCATAACTTTTTGCTCGTTGGTCCAAATCCAATGAAACCAATGCCCACGTCTTCGTTACGAAGCCCTCTTTCCAGTAAAACAACTTAAACATGTTTTTGAAAGTTTTAAAATTTGAATTCAGCTAGATTTGTTTCAAACTTCCTTTTTGTCATAACTTGAGTTTTATAACTCCGTTTGAGTTGATTCTTTTTGCAAATTGAAGCTCTTGACCTAAACTTTCTGATAAGGCCAAATTCATCTAATTTTGGTACTGTTAGAAATTGGTTTATGTTTCAAGAGTCATTTGTTTCATTTTGAAGTTTTCCGAAGTGCTATCTTCGTTCTTTCTGATTTGCTGAGTGATTACTTATGTGTGGTTACTATTGTTTCCTTACTATAGATTGAACAGAGTGTGACGAGTAGAACTATCACGAGTTCTGAGTGTGAATCTTCTACATCGTCAGTACAAGGCAAGTTCACACTTTGATCATACTTTCCAATACCCAGTTTTCATTGCATTAGTTATATCCTCAAACACATGCATGAGTAGGGCGGGTTACATAATATGATGCTTTGTAGTTCAAGAGGTAGGAACCCAATGACTTGAGATCAACCAAGGGGGGTATATGCTTTGTTACTTATTGCTTAGCCATGCTCGTAGACGTGGATTGGTATGAGAGTTTCATGAAAGATGTGAGTGATATTTATTTAAGGGAAACTCTAAGGTGGAAATTTAATACACATCTGGGTGGATTGGTTGTGGCACCCTGGAGTACCCAGTGGTTGTCGGGCACCTGGAGAAACCAGTGCTTGCCCTAGGGGATCCCGGAGGAACCGTGTGATCACCCTATTGGAATGCCACCCAGGCTCAAAGGGATCATATGATATTTTCATGCCTAGGAACTTCCATGTGCAGCCACAAGCCATTATGGGCTCTAGCATAGTATGAGTAAGTTGTGTGAGCTCTTTCAGTGGTGGACTAGCAGATGTAGCGGAAGTAGGTGTACGGGTCCACCCAGGGTAAAAAGTAAATGCTTCTGAAAGACTGTGTCTCGGTCATCCGTTTCTCAAACACCATGCAGTGCGAGAAATCCTTTGTGGTAATAGTACGGGTCCACCCTATTGGATTATTTGTTGATCTCAACACTCTGTTTAATTAATTTGTTGGGTTAATAATGACTTTGGTTTGGGATTGAGATGGAGGAACCATTCTCAAATGTTCATGATTTAAATTTAACAAAGTAGTTAAAAAAATGCATTCCTTTGTGGTAGGGGAAAATCAGCTTTATGCAAAATCAGCCTTACAGCCTCCACCAGCCAAATATGCATGTAGTTGTAGGCATTGTTCATCATTACATCTACAGTGTGAAATTGCCAGTACATTCAATGTAGTGACCTACATGGCTGCAGCGTCTCATGTTGCAGGAATTATCCGACAAGTAAGTGTTACGTTAGGGTTGCGCTATCTACACTCAACATTGTCGTTCGTGTTGATGGAACTCCACAACCTTTGTTGCTTCCGCTATGATTGATTGAGGTAATAGTATTTACATTACTTTATACATGTGATTTACATCTGTTATAAATCCTCGAGTATTGTGTGTGTCAGCATACCGATCCAGGGATGACACTTAAGCATAGAGATTGGATCCATTCGGGTCGGGTCGCTACACCGCAACTACAAAAGAAGTATTAAGGTAAACCTAACCATAGCCTGAAACATATGGATCCAAATCATCCCCTTACGAAGCAACACATAAACTAGGGTTTAAGCTTCTATCACCCTAGCAACCCATATCTACTTATTACTTCCCAATGCCTTCCTCTAGGCTGAAATAATGGTGAAGTGTCATGTAGTCGACGTTCACATGACACCACTAGAGGAGAGACAACATACATCTCATCAAAATATTGAACGAAGACCAAATTCACATGACTACTAATAGCAAGACTTCTCACATGTCCTCAGGAACAAAAGTAACTACTCAAAAGACATAATATTTTTCATGATCAGAGGGGTATTAATATGCATAATGGATCTGAACATATGATCTTCCACCAAATAAACTAACTAGCATCAACTACAAGGAGTAATCAACACTACTAGCAACCCACAAGTACCAATCTGAGGTTTGGGTACAAAGATTGGATACAAGAGATGAACTAGGATTTGAGAGGAGATGGTGTTGGTGAAGATGTTGATGAAGATAGCCCTCCCCAAGATGGGAGAGTTGTTGGTGATGACGGCGGTGATGATTTCCCCCTCCCGGAGGGAAGTATCCCCGGCAGAATAGCTCTGCCGGAGCCCTAGATTGGTTTCCGCCTCTAGACGGCGGCGTCTGGTCCCGAAAGCCTCCTTGTGATTTTTTCCAGGTCAAAACACCTCATATAGAAGAAGATGGGCATTGGGGGCCTTCCAGCTGGCCCACGAGGCAGGGGGGCGCGCCCTGGGAAGGGGGGCACGCCCCCCACCCTCGTGGGCAGCCGGTGGCCCCCCTCGTGGACTTCTTTCGCCAGATATTTTTTATATTTTCTGAAATGACGTTTTGTTGAGTTTCAGGGCTTTTGGAGTTGTGCAGAATAGGTTTCCAGAGTTTGCTCCTTTTCCAGCCTAGAATTCCAGCTGCCAGCATTCTCCCTCTTCGTGTAAACCTCGTAAAATAAGAGAGAAAAGGCATAAGTATTGTGACAAAACATGTAAGAACAACCCATAATGCGATAAATATCAACATATAAGCATGATGCAAAATGGACGTATCATACTGTCAGTCCGATTATGGGTGGGATCTGGATGAGCTCGCCAACCAGTGGAACCCAGAGGACACATCTCAGTACACTGGAGGGAGTAGCTTCGATCCGTGGCCATAGATCAACTTAGGCCAAAAGCCTAAGCTTGGGGGAGTACGTTTTTCTCACCAACTTTACATTCATGTTCACACTTATTCTAGTTGTCGGTGCTCACACTCTTTCACTGTACCATCCATGCTTAGTTTCATTTTCTTTTTCTTAGTCTTTTTCTTGTGTGCCAGAAAACCCCAGAAAAACAAAAAAAATATAAGTTGTAGCTTCTAGCTAGTTTACTTTCTTTGCTTGTAGCAGTAGTTAAAATGAAAAACCCAACAAGATTTCCCGTTCTTCTTTTGCTTGTTGGGAGCTTTCCCGTGTAAATAGTTTCTTTTCTTTTCTTTAGGGGTTAAGAGTAGAAGACCATGATTAAAATGCTTAGTGGCTCTCATATGCTTTGTGGTTGATTTAACCTTGAGCCATATTACCTTGTCTTCTCTCTGGTATTAAATGTATGTAGATTCCAGCTTAGTCCAATGCACGTGCACTATTATTATTATCCACACCGTTCGGTCGTGCGAGTGAAAGGCAATAAGGATGATATATGATGAACTAATTGAGATGAGAAAAGCTGGTATGAACTCGACATCTCTTGTTTTTGTAAATATGATGGCTCATCGTTCCTGATTCAGCTTGTTAGGAATGAAACATGCTTGCAATGACAATTAGAGATCATAGCTGCTTATGCCATGCTTAATTAGCTGAGAGTTTATAATAGTCTATCTTGCGTGCCAACATGATATTAAAATGGTTGTGATGTGGTATGGTTGGTGGTATCCTCCTTTGAACGATTTAAGTGATCTGACTTGGCACATGTTCACGCATGTAGTTCAAACAAATCAACATAGCCTCCACGATATTTATGTTCATGGTGATTTATATCCTCCTCATGCTTGCATTCATTGTTGATTAATTTTAATGCATGTCCATGACCGTTGTTGCTCTCTAGCTAGTCGCTTCCCAGTCTCTTTTTAGCCTTCACCTGTACTAAGCAGGAATACTGCTTGTGCATCCACTTCCATAAACCCCAAAGTTATTCCATATGAGTCCACCATACCTTCCTATATGCGGTATTTACCTGCTATTCCAAGTAAATTTGTATGTGCCAAACTCTAAACCTTCAAATGAAATTATGTTTTGTATGCTCGAACAACTCATGTATCAACTAGGGTTGTCTATATCTTCCATGCTAGGTGGGTTATTCTCACGATGAGTGGACTCCGCTCATCATTCATGAGAAAATAGCTGGTAACCGGGATGCCCAGTCCCATGCTTAAAACCATAATAATTAAACAAAACTCCCCCAGGGTTGTTGCTTGTTTGGACGGTACCCCGTGGATTCGGATGGCCGTGGAGTGTGCTTGTTGGTGGTTGGGGGAGTATAAACTTTACCATTCTGTTTGGGAACCGCCTGTAATGTGCACCAGTAGGAGAGCACCTCTGTCGTTGCATGTATTACTATTAATTTGCATTGAGTATGATCATGACTGGATCTCTTTTACCATGAATTACAATGTCTAGTCAGTCCTTGATCTTTAAAGGTGCTTTGCATTTATGTTTTGCGGTCTCAGAAAGGGCTAGCAAGATACCATCTTGTTATATCATATCATGATTGTTTTGAGAAAGTGTTGTTATCCGAGGTTTATTATTATTGCTCGCTAGTTGATTATGCCATTGTGGTGAGTAGTCTTGAGACCTGAAAGTTATTGTGAATGTGGTTAGTTCATGATCTTGTTGAAAACCTGAATGCTAGCTTACATATTTACAACAACAAGAGCAAACATAGTTTGTCAAAGTTTTTCTTTATCACTTTTAGTTTATCAACTAAATTGCTTGAGGACAAGCAAAGGTTTAAGCTTGGGGGAGTTGATACGTCTCCAACGTATCTACTTTTCCAAACCCCTTTGCCCTTGTTTTCGACTCTAACTTGCATGATTTGAATGGAACTAACCCGGACTGACGTTTTTTCAGCAGAACTGCCATGGTGTTGTTTTTGTGGAGAATAAAAAGTTCTCGGAATGACCTGAAACTCCACGGAGATTTATTTGGGAAAATATAAAAAATATCTGCAAGAAGATCCACACCAGGGGGCCCACACCCTGTCCATGAGGGTGGGGGTGCGCCCCCTGCCTCGTGGGCCCCCTGGTGCTCCACCGACGTACCCCCAGATCCTATATCTTCACTTTCGGGGAGAAAAAAATAAAGGAGAAAGAATTATCACGTTTCACGAGACGAAGCCGCCGCCAAGCCCTAATCTCTCTCGGGAGGGCTGATCTAGAGTCCGTTCGGTGCTCCGGAGAGTGGAGACCGTCGCCATCGTCATCATCAACCTTCCTCCATCACCAATTCCATGATGCTCACCGCCGTGCGTGAGTAATTCCATCGTAGGCTTGCTGGACGGTGATGGGTTGGATGGGATCTATCATGTAAGCGAGTTAGTTTTGTTAGGGTTTGATCCCTAGTATCCACTATGTTCTGAGATTGATGTTGCTATGACCTTGCTATGCTTAATGCTTGTCACTAGGGCCCGAGTGCCATGATTTCAGATCTGAACCTATTATGTTTTCATGAATATATGTGTGTTCTTGATCCTATCTTGCTAGTCTATATTCACCTACTATGTGTTATGATCCGGCAACCCCGAAGTGACAATAATCGGGACCACTCCCGGTGATGACCATAGTTTGAGGAGTTCATGTATCCACTATGTGTTAATGCTTTGGTCCGGCACTCTATTAAAAGGAGGCCTTAATATCCCTTAGTTTCCAATAGGACCCCGCTGCCACGGGAGGGTAGGACAAAAGATGTCATGCAAGTTCTTTTCCATAAGCACGTATGACTATATTCGGAATACATGCCTACATTGCATTGATGAACTGGAGCTAGTTCTGTGTCACCCTAGGTTATAACTTCTACGTGATGAATTGCATCCGACATAATTTCCCATCACCGATCCAATGCCTACGAACTTTTCCTATATTGCTTGTTGCTTATTTACTTTTTCTTTGCTACTATCACAAAAACTACAAAAACACTGTCGTTACTTTTATTGCTGCTACCGCCACTATCATATTACTTTGCTACTAAACTATCTTGCTGCAGATACTAAATTTCCAGGTGTGGTTGAATTGACAACTCAGCTGCTAATACTTAAGAATATTCTTTGGCTCCCCTTGTGTCGAATCAACAAATTTGGGTTGAATACTTTACCCTCGAAAACTGTTACGATCCCCTACACTTGTGGGTTATCACATGCCTAAGGTGAGTTCTCTAAAATGAGATCCACAAGTTGGCAAGCCTAAAGATATCTTGCCACACTTTTTGAGTGTATGTGATGTGGGACCCTAGTGTGGCTTACCTAAGATGTGGCTTGAATCAAACACACATCTAAGTTGATCAAAATTGTCTAATCTTAGGTGTGGCGACCTTTGACAACCTTAGTCTCAAACCAAACAACCCTTAATTAGTTTGCTTATGATAAATCGGGCATGCTCCTAAACAAATCATTTGTTTGAATGTTTTGTTTGAGCGTTAACTTACAGGTGGGGCCCACATGTCAGCGCCAACTCTCCTGTTTGGACCCATATTCTCTCTGCCTCATATTGTCGAGCAGCTTGTGTGTACGGGGAGGAGGGCTTGGTGGCTCGTCAAGGAGGTGATGGACTTGTTGGATCCGGAGGTGCACGAGCACGCGAGCATCTGTCTGGCCGCAGTTAGCGCCCGTCGTCACGAATCCCTCCGGTCCCCTTCTCTGGGCAACCAAGACCCGTCATAGATGTCATTTGTGCTTCGTTGCTTCCAATGGCCTCTACAAAAAGGGTAGTTTTGTGTGAATAATATGAGGCGCATAATAGATCAACTGAGGACCAAGCAATCATTTGAGGCACGACACTTAGATTTGTCAACGAGGTTCATGAACATGGCTACATTCGCGGGGTCTGACTATGGGAGCTACTACCTATGACATGACTACAATACCGCACACAGGCCATCAAAGAGCCGCACATGTCGCTCGCCTTGTGATAGCCTGGCTTATTAAGGATGGTAGACTACTCATATCAATAAGGAATTCCTTCTTTTCCAGAAGCCTATTCGGATAGAACTCCAAAGTTAAGCGTGCTCAGCTTGGAGTAATTTCAGGATGGGTGACCGACCAGGAAGTTGCTCCCGAGTGCACACGAGTGAGGACAAAGTGCGCAGAAAAGACTAGTATTGATCTGTGGGCCAGTCTAGATCCCGCCAGGAGTAACGACCACCGACGGGTGTGTCCGGGGCGTTACAAGTTGGTATCAGAGCCGACCGTCGCAGTTACACGGATGTTTGCGGACAGGTGTGCGGTCATGTTGTTCATGACGTTTGTGACCCGTGGTGACACACGACATGGCACATGTAGCTTCTTTTCCAGATGCCCATTCGGATGGAACTCCAAAGTTAAGCGTGCTCAGCTTGGAGTAATTTCAGTATGGATGACCGACCGAGAAGTTGCTCCCGGGTGCACACGAGTGAGAATAAAGTGCGCAAAAAAGACTAGTATTGATTTGTGGGGCCAGTCTAGATCTCGTTCAGGAGTAACGACCACCAGGAAGTTGCTCTCTGGGGCGTTACACGCCTCCCATGCGTGTATGTGCTATTATATTGGCATATGTTACATCGTGTGTCTATCACATACTATATAGGAGGCCTAGAATATAAATGTCCTATTAGGACAGGACTTCTATCTTGTCCACGCACCATAAGACTCAGAGTCTAGGAGTCCAACCGTAACTTATCTTGTACGCACAATATTTGACACGACTTCAACAAAACTCTAATTTAGCGAATGTTCTCCACTAACTTAGATTCAACCATGCGTCGAATCTCCATACACAGTGGATTTGAGATTATACAACTATTACTCTCAGAATCCACGTGACTCCACCTGCAACTGTAATCCCTTCTTGTCTTCTTCACAAGCAATACTCGAACAAAATTAAGTCACTCTTTACTCTAGTTTGTGCTTAAACTTTTGGAGTATTCGTTCAGCGTCATCACACGCTGTTAATAGATTTGCGTGAAAGTAAACAATCTACATATTGGCCGCCGCATATCAAAGTTACTTGGACTCAACAACCTCGCTCTTTCTTGACTAATGTATGAAACTTGAAGGAATTTCACTGTCCCTTTGCATCACCCCGAGTGAAATTCACAATTATCTCACCCTTTTTCTATATAGTCCCTCACATGTCCCACAACTATAGCACTCTGTCTTCTTATGTATTTGTCATCCACACTTTGCCATGTGCATTAAACGCCACAGAACATACGACCTTATACTCATCAAGCTTTTGATATTTTAGACTTTCCACCACTTTATCAGATTCTCCATATTGATTCCTAATAGGAATCACCTGCGGGCGAGAGATTAGCGGGTTGTCCCATTTAGCACGGTGGTACCTACCGCTCATAATGGTTGATGTACATTTGATCGGTCAGGTTTTCTTCGTTTTTCGTTTTCTTGTTGTAATTTTGTTGGTTATATATTTGTCTTTCATGGTTTTCTTTGGATTTTCTTTTTTTTATTCTATTTTGTTTGCTCTTTGTTTTCTTTCTTTCTTCATTATATTTTGTTTACTTTGTTGTCTTCATTTCTATGCTTTTCTTTTTAGTTTATTTCTTGCTTTTATCGGGTTTTTTTCAACTCATGTCTACTTTTTTCTAAGAATACAATGCACATTTTTTGGGCACACATGAAGACATGATGCACATTTTTCTAAAATACTTGTTTTGAACACTTTTTTGAATATAGAGTAACATTTCCCAAATACACATGATACATTTTTAATGGCACTATTTTTTTAATACTACACGAACAGATTTTTACATTGTACAAACATTTAAATTTTTCACGGGCATTTTTGGAAACACCCGAATATTTCTTTAAAATGTGACATACAATTTTCTAATAAAAAATTTTGTTTAACCTACGGGAAGATATTTTTTACATTCTATAAACATTTTATAAATGTCATGAACACTTTTTTGTATCGTCGGAATTTTTCTTTGAAATTTCACGTATATAGTTTAGTGGTATGAAACATTTTTCACATTAGCTATATTTATTTTTACATTCTATACTTTTTTTAATGTAATTTTTTTAATTTACGCGGACATTTTTTGTACGTTGTACGTCTTTTTTAAATGGCGCCGCATTTTTATTAAACACATGACATTTTTTGAATGTCACAAACATTTTTCATACGCATGATTTGATTATTAACATTTTCTATAAACATTTAACATTTGTTTAAATTTATTTGAAAGTCGTTTTGTAATGTAAAAATAAATAGTAGAATTATAAGCATAATCAAAAAACCAAGAACAAACATGTGAAAAAATGGGAAAATCATGGATGATATCAGTGTGACGTCAACCGAAGCGGTCATTGCGACGATGCGACAGAAACCGCTGCGGATTCGTTCGACGTGTGATCGCCCCAAATCTGACGTTCGATCAGTATTGGCGTGCAATGGTTGGTATCCAAATCCGAATCAAATCGAGGCGTGAAGATGAAATCAGAATGGACGCTGAAATCATTGTGGTTTATGCTTCGTTTCTCTAACACACTAGACGTAGTGATTATTACATGGTGATCATGATCAGTCAGCTAGCTACTACAAAGAGACAGAGGAGTAGGAGCTCGCGCAGTCGGCAGCGGCGAAGGTGATGGCGCCATTGTCCAGGTCGAAGCCGACGTGAAAGCCCTGCTGCGCGATGCTCCCGATTGTCGCCACCACCGGCCGCTCATCCGTCACCGCCGACATCGCCAAGCACACAGTCCCCTTCCGCGCCTCCACGAACGCGTTCCGCGCCGGCAGGGTGATCGCGGCGCCGCCGCCGAACCCCAGCGTCACTTCCGGGAAATGCTTCGCCCAAGCCTCGGTCTCACCGGCCACGTCGTAGCACAGATCCACCAGCTTCTCCGGCGACTGCTTCCGCGGGAGCTTGACGCTCCGGGCGACCTCCGCCACGACCTGGTCCAGCAGCCCCTTGTCGAGGTACGTCAGTACCGTGCCGGAGTCGACGATGACGGGGGACCACTTCGGCGGCACCATGGTCGAGTTCCCGATCTTGACGGACGCGAGCAGGATCGTGTAGTAGGCGTCCACCGCGGACGGGATCAGCGGCGCGGTCACCGCGCCCGGCTCCGTCACGGCGGCGCGGGCGCCAAAGCTGAGGATGGACGAGGCGTCGACGAAGAAGGGCGCGAGGCAGTACGAGAACCTCCGGCCGAGCGACGTCGCGGCGGCGATCTGGTTCACGAGGGAACCGCTCCCGGCGCCAAGGCCGACGTTGCCGGTCAAGCGGAACGCCTTGCCGGTCACTTCCGTGGCGCAGCCGAAGCTGACTCTCGGCACTAGCAGCTGCGGGCGATCACGGGGAGCGTCTTCAAAGGTGAAGGTCTCGGTGGAGAGGATGCCGGCCGTCGTGGAGCCGTCGGCGTAGGTGGAGCGGTACTGGCACGAGGAGTTGGCGCCGCAGGACGTGCCGTAGATCGCGCGGCACGAGTCGGACTGGCAGCCCACGAGGCCGTAGGATGACGAGGAGGACGGGTCGAACGCGGCGCTCAGCGGCGCGCCCGGCGGAGGGCCGGCGGTCCCGTTGCTGCTGCATTTGAACCAGACGACGTCGCTGCCGGTGTCGACCAGGGCGAGCATCCGGGTGCGCGGCGTGCCCACGTTGACGTACATCAGGTACTCGAACGGAGTGGACACTACCTCCGACACGGCGCCGCCTGCGTACGAGCGCGCTGTGGAACGCCGCAGGGCGGCGAGCATGCGGTCGTACGATGTCAGCGACGGGTCGTGGAACGGCGACTTGGGAGAGTCCCGGTGGATGAACTCCACGCTAAACCCGCCGTCATCGCCGACGTACGCCGTGCACCCGCACAGCTGCGCTGTCAGGACGAGGACAACGACCAAAAGAGGGCGACCCGCCATCGTGCCCAGCTCTTCTTGTCACTACAACTACAAGCTTAGCGATCTCTGCTGATCGCTTGCTAATGGCCTCCTCTACCGGTGCGTATTAGTAGGGGGAGTAGGGAGGCGAATGTGGTATGTAAGGATTTGGCATGAATTGCTGATTTCCCGCAATAAGCGTACGAAATGGTTAATTGGAGAGAGATTGTTGATTTCGAAGGCGGTAATTAAGTTCGTGCTAAGAGATGATTAGTGGTTATTTAGCACGCGGATATTCCAGCGGCAAGACAGGCAGCTGATTGATTCATTTCATTCGCTAAAAAAGTGTCATGACATTAGAATCTTTCAGAACGGTATGGAAAAAAAAACATGTTTTGTCCGCCCCCTTTCTCTTCCCCCCCGGTCGAGCCATGACGCTCGAAGCATGCCAAAGAGCACGACACCCTCTCCCGCAGCAGCGGTCGGAAGGCGTGGAGCAAATTCGATGACATCGGGGAGGCGCTTTGTCCCACCACCAAGGGTCTTCATGAGGCGGAGATCAAGGTACACGAGGCCAGCGAATCAACCTGTGGTTCAGATGGTTAGGTGGACAGTGATATCCCCAACCCACCAGGGTTCAAATCCTGGTGCTCGCATTATTCCTGGATTTATTTCAGGATTTCCGGCGATGCGCTTTCAGTGGGAGGAGACGTTTCCGTCGACGACGAGGCGCCTACGGTGACTTCGTAAATCTCAAGATGATATGCCGGCTCAGTCTCTCGGAGGTGCTCATAGGGGTAGGGTGTGCGTGTGTGCGTTCATAGGGGTGAGTGTGTGCGCGTGTATATGATCGCTTGCGTCTGTACTGATTCTAAAAAAAAAAAAGGTACACGAGGCCAAGTGTTGGCGCAGAAAATTGCACCACGCAACACAAGATAATCCTCGCACTTTCGTGTCGAGGGACGGATGCTTTTCGAGCAAAGCAACAAAGGTGTTCCTCAATTTCGGAGAGGAGAACGACTGCTTTACGGCGCAAAGCAGCAAAGATGAACCGCGTTCTAGGGGTCCTAGAGCTCGGCAAGAAAGACAGTAAACGAAAAGCAAAGATACGTGAAAACAGTAGATTGAATTGGATGTAGATCGATTGATGTTTTTCTCAATCGGCCATGGCCTATTTATTAAGGCACGCGGGACTTGACGTATACAGAATTACTTGTCGTACAAGTATAGAACTCCAAAACTCCAAAACTAAACCGATCAGGATCTGATTCGGTTAATACTCTTTGCCTTATATGAATATATAAAATATTCCGGCCACGTCGCAATCACATCCCAAGTTGTCCACATACGTATAAATACCCTTGAGCCTACAAGGAAAATAATAAAATACTCCGGCAAGGTCGCTAATCACACCGGCTAATAATGATTGATCATTATCATGTATTGTTGCATCTTCTCATACGTGACTCCATAGCTCATGCAAGAATCCTTCATCTTAGCAACCACAGTTTAGCCCAGCGTACGAGAATTTGTCCAAGTAGCCGCTAATGCATGCGAAATTCCATACATTTGTCCTAGGTAAATAACTTCAGTTGGCCTGACCTCCTGATGTGCCATCTGCACTGGACTATGACCACGCCTGCATTTTAAATTAAACAACAAGGGAGAATATAATATGGACCAATAATATGGCCACAATCATTTAAATTAATTTGGCCGATCAAACAAACTATTAGCCAAATTACACCATGAACACATGCCCCTCTGTTTTTGGTACAATTATATTGACCAAAAATACTAGAGCAATTACCGTAGGATGAAACCGATCACTGATCATATCATTACTCAGGACGATGTCCAGAGATACATCGGCCAAATTTGCTTAGGGCGATACTTGGAATAACATATCGGCCACTTTCTGCTTAGGGCGATACCTCAAATTATGCATCGGCCATGGTATCATCAACTCTCTTGCCACATGCTAGGATAATACTTCTTCAAATATTTTCCGTTGAGAGCTTTAGACAACTTCACCCCCTGCAAAGATTGTACAAAATATGAATTACCAGGAACAATCTCTACAACTCTATATGGGCCTTCCCAACTCGGCGACCATTTGCCGAATTTCCTATCTTTAGTTCCAATAGGTAAAATCGTTTTCCACACTAAATCACCTATCTGAAACGATTTTCCCTTCACCTTTTTGTTATAAGCCTTAGCCACTCTTAATTTTTCTTCTCAATTTCTCGCAAGGCCTTCAACCTCTCCTCAGGTACATCATCTATTCTGTCCACCATCAAATTATTATAATCTACAGCCGACAAATCATTTTGTCTGGCCACTCTAAGAGCCTGTAAGTTAATCTCCACAGGTAACACCGCCTCTTGACCATACACTAGCTCAAACGGTGTCACTTGAGTAGCCCCATGCTTAGATATCCGATGAGCCCATAAAGCTTCCGAAAGCACCTCATGCCATCTTTTCGGATGCTCCTCAATTTTCTTCTTTATAAGCTTAATTAAAGTTTTATTGCTAGATTCGGCCTGTCCATTAGCTTGAGCATAATAAGGCGACGAATTTAACAACTTAATTCCAAAAGATTCGGCAAATTCATGAAATTGATGAGACATAAAAGAAGAACCTTGATCTGTAGTTAAAGTTTGAGGAATGCCGAATCTATGAATAATATGTTCTAAAACAAAACTGATTACCTCTTTATGCGTCATGTTTCTCAAAGGAACCGCTTCAGTCCATTTAGTAAAATAATCCGTAGCTACTAGGACGAAGCGATGTCTTTTAAAAGATCCAGGATGTATTTGGCCAATAAAATCCAAACCCCATCCTCTAAACGGCCATGGCTTAATAATGGGATTCAACATAGCCGCGGGCGCTAACTGTACATTCCCAAATTTCTGACACGCCTCGCAGCCTCTATAATACCGAAAGCAATCTTCTAACAAAGTCGGCCAATAAAAACCCGCTCTTTTTAATAACCATCGCATTTTATGAGCCGACTGATGCGTGCCACATATTCTTTCATGCACCTCACCCATGGCTAATCTAGACTGATCAGAATCCAAGCATTTTAAAAGTAAACCATCTATAGTTCGGCGATATAATTCATCATTCAGCAAAGTATATTTTAATGCTTGCCGCCGAATTTTCCTATCTCTTGTTTGACTTGGATCCTTTAAATGATTAACTAGAGGAACTCTCCAATCTGCAGGTTCTAAATTATTTTCTAATTCGGTCGTTTGGGACTCATACACCGAATCTTCATGGCTACAGATTGCTCGTTGCTGAACTGAACTAGGACCAGCTGCACCCTGTGGCAAACTATTCAGCAAAACAGACTCGTTTATTACAGCAGCAAGCATCGGCTTTTCTATCACGAAATTTTTTCCTTTACTAATGTGATAACCAGAAGCCTGCTGTGCTAAGCAATTAGCTCTAGAATTTTCTTCCCTAGGTATATGATTAATAGTGAAAGTATCTAACGATTTGATTATATCTAAACATCGGTCCAAATAACTATTCAGTAACCCATCAAAGCACTGAAATTCGCCTTTAATTTGTTGCACTACCAGAAGCGAATCTCCAAAAACATCTATATCCTTTACACCCATCTCTACTAGATTTTGCAAACCAAACAGTAAAGCTTCATACTCAGCTTGGTTATTAGTACACAAATATTCTAACCGGACCGATATTTCATAAACAACATTGTTAGGTGAAATTAAAACGTTGCCGACGCCTTGTCCCTCTCTACAGACCGATCCATCAAAATAAAGTTTCCATGGGCATATACTAACATAATTAATATCTTCTTCATCACTAATTCTATGATCAACAATAAAATCGGCGATAACTTGACCTTTCATAGCACGCAGCGATTCATATGCCAAATCATACTCTATTAGCGCATAAGCCCACTTTCCAATCCTACCACTAAGAATCGGCTGTTGCAACATATATTTAATCACGTCGGCTTGACAAGCTACTACACATGTGCTAGAAAGTAAATACGGCCTAAATCTGGTACATGCATAATATAAAGATAAGCATAATTTTTCAATAAACACGTACCGAGTCTCAGCATCCAGCAAACGGCGACTTAAATATGCAATAATGTACTCCTTTCCGCCGTCTTCTTGCGTCAACACCGCGCCAATCACTGTATTTTGTGCAGCAATGTACAACCTGAACGGCACACTAGATTTGGGTGCTCGCAATACCGGAGGACTCGACAAATATCTCTTTATGTTATTAAAAGCCTCCCGTTGTTCTGCCCCCATGTAAATTCGGCTTCATTCTTTAGCCGAAGTAACGGAATAAACGATTCAATTTTCCCTGCAAGGTTAGATATGAATCGTCTCAAGTAATTAACTTTTCCAAGCAATTTTTGCACATCCTTCTTACAGGTAGGTTCCTTCAACTTTCTGATTGACTCTACTTTTGTAGGATCAATCTCTACGCCATGTTCATGAATTATGAAACCTAAGAACTTTCCAGCCGACACATCAAAAGCACATTTGAGTGGATTCATTTTTAACCCATACCGACGCATCCTTTCAAAAGCTAACCGTAAATCGGCTAAATGATGATCAAACCCGTCCGATTTAACAACCACGTCATCAATATATATTTCCAGTATGATGCCTAAAAGATCTTGGAAAATTAAATTCATAGCACGCTGGTATGTAGCGCCGGCATTTTTCAAACCAAAAGTCATGACAACCCACTCAAATAAACCCACAAAACCCGGACAGCGAAAAGCAGTTTTGGATGTGTCCTTTTCGGCCATAAATATTTGATTGTAACCAGCATTACCATCTAAAAAGCTAATTATCTTATGCCCCGAAGCATTATTAATAAGTGTGTCGGCAATAGGCATAGGATATTCATCTTTTGGAGTAGCCTTATTCAAATCTCTAAAATCAACACATATTCTAAGCTTATCCGTGTTCTTCTTTTCAACAGGAACAATGTTAGAAACCCATTCTGCATATCTACACGACTGAATAAACCCAGCTTTTAATAACCGATCAATTTCTTCTTTGATGCGGTCAAACAGATTAGGATTAAAATTTCTACGGGGCTGTTTATGCGGCCTAAAACCAGATTTAATAGGTAATGTATGTTCCACTAAATCTCTACTCAAACCTGGCATCTCCGTATAATTCCAAGCAAAGCAATCAACAAATTCTTTAAGTAACAAACATACCTTGCTTTTCTGATCGGCTTTCAAATGTTGATTGATAAATGTAGGCCTTGGAATACTTCCATCACCAATATCTATTTCTTCTAGTGGATCAGCCGATGAGAATCCCTGTCCAAGCTTCTCCATATCATCAAAATCTTCAATTGCTTCGTGCATATCGCTCTTTCCAGAACGATATTCCTCCGTGCGTTTTTGCAGCCACTTAATACTATCTTCTTTACTCATCATTTATATGGACAGATTATTAAGCCGAGCTATGCTAGCCGGCTGTGCATTTATAGGTACAAAACCATCTCTACCAATACTTATATAATCATAATCCGATAAATCTCTACCGGTCAAACAACGCATCTCACCGTGCTGCCAATCAACCGGAGCATCTGTCAAAGCAATGCAGGCTGAATTATCTGCCTCTATCACCTCCACATCGTCATGAACCCACTGAATTAAGCACTGATGTAAAGTGGAAGGGATGCAGCAATTTGCATGAATCCAATCTCGGCCCAAAAGAATATTATACCGACCTTTAACTTCAACAACAAAAAATGCAGTCGGCAATGTTTTGCTACCTACTGTGAGCTCCATAGAAATAATGCCTTTAGCTTCAGACAAGTCACCAGAGAATCCGCTAAGTCCCATGTTGGTTTTCATTAACTCACTCTCTTTTCGGCCCAATTTAGAGAAGACCGAAAAAGGCATAATATTAACTCCAGCACCTCCGTCAACAAGCATGCGACCAATAGGCTTACCGTCAATGTGACCCCTGATGAATAATGGTTTTAAGTGCTGCTCGGGCTTCTCCGGCTTCTCAAATGTAGCAGTTTTCGGACCAAGAACAAGCTCTGCAACTTCAGCCTCGGGTGCACGAAATTCAGCGGGCAATGCAAACACCATATTAACATCCATATCACTAGGAATACCTTCGCTATTTTCTGAAATCTCATCGTCAATTGCGTCACTCATGGTGTCATCATTCACGTCATCGGTGGGGTCATTAAGTGTGTCATTTGCAGCTATACTCTCCTCCCTCGCAATGCGCTTCTCCCTCCATGTCATTTGCGGCACCATTGGTTTCTCTCGGTTGAACAATTCATCACGTTTTTTCTCAGCTATTTCTTCCCTGATCTCCAGTGCTCACAGCCGCTGGACTCGTCGTTTTTGAGTATGTGTTAATCCCGTCGGACACCAGCGAGGTCCCGGCTTTGTCCCTGGAGCGACCGACTGAAATCTGCTGCCCCCCGAGCCTCTAGGCTTGTAGTGACGTACTGTATTTCCTGGGACATATATCCTCTCTTTAGCCGAAATATTTCTCTGCTGACCCGATACAACTCCAGCTGCAATTTTCTGGCTTCCGTTACTGCTTGGACTCCCATGTTGGATAACCGTGCCAGAACCATTTGAAGACCTACCCGTGGATGCTCCTAGGCTCTTCACGAGTGAATTCGTACGCATGCTAGCTGAACCAAATTTCATACTGGTACTAGAAGAAGCAACGAGTTCATTAATCAAATTTCTGTCCTCTGTACTGGCATCTTTTTCCTGCACCGATACACACTTTGCCGGATCAGCGTTTTTTGTCTCTGTAGCGTTCCCAACACCTTTAGCTGATTGATCTTCTCCAGATTTCAGAGCAAGAGAAGCAACAGAACCCTTCATGTTTTCTACAGGCTGAGCTTCAGCACGCTTCTTTGGCACCCAAGTAAGCTGACGGCCGCGCTTATAGTCCCTGCCATCCACACTGTGTACCGGTGATCGGTTACCTCGAATAACAATTGCATCACGTGGCCGAGTTTCTTCATTAAATCGAGCCCTTTTCTCATGTGAGTATGATCTGAACATCGGCCTCGACGGAACCCACTCCGGCTGAAAATAACCTGCTGGTCCTGTAGGATATTGCGCCCAAGGATTGAAACCCCACGGAGGAAACTGTGGATACATGGGAGCTGCACCGCCCCAATATGCAGGCTGCATTGCAAAATATGGTGGCTGGTCATATGAATTTCTTTGCCATCGCTCATGACTTCCAGGTCCAGAAGGAGACCTAGGACGTTTAGCGCCTCCAAGCCGATTAAACACGTTGTTGGCCCTGCGTGAAGTATATTTTTCCAACAACATGTTTACTGTCGGCTTTATCCTTGGAACATGTTTTCTTCCTCCATTGACTTTCCATACTCCTACTTCTGGATTTTTTGGTTTGATCATCCTCGGCGGAGCACTATTATCAATCACAACATTTTTCCCATTGGCTGATTCGGTCTGATGTGGCCGAATAAGCATTTTCTTGTTCTCAAACTCGATCACATTAATAGGAAAAGGATCACTATCGAGTTTCATCTTAGTACTCTCTGTGAACGTCAATCGTCCTTCATTAATGGCCGATTGTACCTGTCGTCGAAACACATTGCAATCATTAGTAGAATGAGAAAAGGAATTATGATACTTACAATAAGCTCGTTTACCCAATTCTCCTGGAGATGGAATAACATGACCCTCTCTCAATCTAATTAATTTTCCTTGCAGCAACATATCAAAAATCTTATCACACTTGCTAACATCAAATGTATATTTAATTTCCTCTCTTTTAGCAGGTGTAGGTTTCAAAGCAGGACATGCAAAAGGTTTTGACTTCGGCGTATGAACCCATTCGGCTACACATACGTCTACATCATCCTCACTAGCCGAATCGCTATCATATTCTAAAGCATTAAACGCATGGTTATCCTTATCTTTGCTCCTATTATCCTTAAACCGGCTATATTGTTTAATTTCCTTAGCCCGATTTTCTTGCACCAAAGCCTTTTGCAATACTTGATTAACATCTGAAAATTCTTGCCCATCTAATTTATCTTTAATATGAGCAGGCAAACCCGAAAAGGCAAGATCAGCTAAATCCTTTTCGGCTATGGTCAAGCTAAAACATCGGTTTTTTACATCTCTAAACCTTTTAATATAATCATAGACATGCTCATTATATTTCTGCCTAACCATACTCAAGTCTGATAGTCTAAGTTCAGTTCACCGCCATAAAAATACTCATGAAATTTCTGCTCCAATTGTGCCCATGTCGAAATAGAATTAGGAGCTAGCGATGTAAACCATGTAAAAGCAGTACCGGACAAAGATAATGGAAATAATTTTACTCTACAAACATCCGATGTACCGATCTCGCTACATTGCGCTAAAAATTGTCCTATATGCTCAAAAGTTGACCTACCATCTTCTCCCGTGAATTTAACAAAATCCGGAATTCTAAAGCCACGAGGATATGGTGTCGAGTCAAAATAATCAGGATATGGTTTTTGATATGCACGTGCTCTACCTTTGGGCTCCAAACCAAATTCTCTAAGTATGCTAGCAAGTTGATCCTTAAAACTATCATTAGGCTGTGGAGAATTTGTTTGCGGAACAGATGGAATACTAGCACGAGATGGAAACTCCGGCAATGAAGTTCGGGTGTGCGATGTTTGCAACGGAGTGCCACCAAAATATGAATCGGGTACCGGCCCGTACGGAACGCCGGTACCGAGAGGCGGCAGCGGTGGTGTACTGTATGCTACAGTTTGATAAAAAGGTTGCTGCAGATTATAATTAAATCCCGCACTTCGGTTATTGTTGTTATAATTTTGTGGAACCGAAGTTGATATAATCGGAGCAACTGCGCTAGGCATAAAATTATTAGCCGAACTGTTAGCATAGTTACGACCACATTGATCATTACCTAAGGTTACGTGACGCTCATGTGAAGCACCACCCGATGCACCTGCTGTGTGGATAGGACTAGGAACAGCACCTAATCTGCTATTTTCTAGTGGCATCGGCCTTTTCTCAGAATTTTCATGGTGTGGTAACCAACGAGCATGGCTAAATAATTTTATTTCCAGATCCCTATTGAGCTGCACTTTAAATTCTTCAAGTCTAGTAGCTACTGCTTCAGTAATTGTACGTGCCGTATTTGACATATCCGAACCGTACTTACTAGCTACGGACGCATCAATTAAATGCGCAATTTCTTCGGTTGAATTTTTTACCTCAACGCCGAGCGGCCCGGAAGAACTCGGCGTAATTACCTTCTTGATGACGCCGTTCCTTGTCTTCTGGAATCCGGCCAACCTCAGCTTCATCTTCTCAGCCTTTTCTTCCTCGAGCTCACACTCGAGCTCACGCCGATCATCTTCAGATAGATCATCAAGTGTGACGGCGATGATGTTTTCCGGGTCGAAGTCGCTCCCGTTCTTGGGATCGGTGCTCATCGTGTCTCTCTTCTTCTTCTTCCCCAGCGGAGTCGCCAATTTGTGTTGGCGCAGAAAATTGCACCATGCAACACAAGATAATCCTCGCACTTTCGTGTCGAGGGACGGATGCTTTTCGAGCAAAGCAACAAAGGTGTTCCTCAATTTCGGAGACAAAGCAGCAAAGATGAACCGCGCTCTAGGGGTCCTAGAGCTCGGCAAGAAAGACAGTAAACGAAAAGCAAAGATACGTGAAAACAGTAGATTGAATTGGATGTAGATCGATTGATGTTTTTCTCAATCGGCCATGGCCTATTTATTAAGGCACGCGGACTTGACGTATACAGAATTACTTGTCGTACAAGTATAGAACTCCAAAACTAAACCGATCAGGATCTGATTCGGTTAATACTCTTTGCCTTATATGAATATATAAAATATTCCGGCCACGTCGCAATCACATCCCAAGTTGTCCACATACGTATAAATACCCTTGAGCCTACAAGGAAAATAATAAAATACTCCGGCAAGGTCGCTAATCACACCGGCTAATAATGATTGATCATTCATCATGTATTGTTGCATCTTCTCATACGTGACTCCATAGCTCATGCAAGAATCCTTCATCTTAGCAACCACAGTTTAGCCCAGCGTACGAGAATTTGTCCAAGTAGCCGCTAATGCATGCGAAATTCCATACATTTGTCCTAGGTAAATAACTTCAGTTGGCCTGACCTCTTGATGTGCCATCTGCACTGGACTATGACCACGCCTGCATTTTAAATTAAACAACAAGGGAGAATATAATATGGACCAATAATATGGCCACAATCATTTAAATTAATTTGGCCGATCAAACAAACTATTAGCCAAATTACACCATGAACACCAAGGAGGTCTGCAGGCCCAGACCCCTACCCTGGGCAGAGAGACAAGATTAACTAGTGCCTCAACCAACAAATGACAAACAATATTTCGTGCCAAAGCAACGCAACATTTTGGAGCGGCAAAAATAACAATACACATTGCATTTTATAGCAGGGAAGATCACATCAGCCTAAAAGCCTACATATGCACATCGTTGGTTGATAGCCATACCACCAAAAGATTATGAACAGCTACAACACTAGTTACTAAATTCAGAACATTGCAAAGGAGAAGTGTTTAACTAAAGCTTGGTCCTTATCCCTTCCCCGCTACAGTGAAGGCGAATTTCTGAACCCCTCCTCCCGAGCCAGCTCGCCGGCGGCGATCCGGTCGTTTCCTCACCGTCCGGCGGCCGCTCCGGCGGCGGGACGATGGGGAAATACCGGATCCCGTCGTGTACATAGTCTAGGGTCGCGGAGGTCATCGGTTGGCGGCGTGGTGGAGGTGGCCGCGCGGTCGGCATGGTGTTTTGCGGCGGTCGTTCCCCTCTCTGGCGGTGGGGCTCTGTGGAGCTCGGCCGTCGAGCGACCTCCTTGTCGGTGTTCGAGGCTCCTCGGAGCGGTCGGGCGCCGGGCGTCTCTTCCTCCTCTGGATCGCGAGGCGGCGCATCCAGTTGTGACTTTTGAAGCTACTGTTGGTGAGCTCGGAGGTGTTGCTGATGGAGTAGGGTGGAGGCTCTCCGGAGTTCGAGGCCCGACGACTTCCCGTCCGCAGGAGGACATCTTCCAATCCAAGGCGTGTGTGGAGATGCAGCGGCGGCGCGCCATCGGCACGTCCTGCTCCGTCGCCGGCGACTTCGAGTTGCAGAAGGACCGTTCTGTATTTTTTATCTTTGTGTTGTCCCTCTCTGTAATTTCTGAGCTTTAATCCAGTCAGTGGTTTCCTCGCAAAAAAAAAAAAAAAAAAATCAGAACATTGCTGTTCAGGTGAATACGACGAGGCTGGTTGCGGTGACGCGAGTGGTGGAAGCGAAGAGGGTTCATCTGTGCAGGTAGAGGCCTTTTTGTATTGATCGCCACTCTGATTAGATAGTGCACAAGCTCAAGACGGGGAAACCACAACCGGACACGACGTCATCGGCGAGGGCTTGCCAGAATCTCGCCGGAGGCAGGGACAATGCGGTTTGCCATGGGTAGTAGTCAGATGAGATAGGCGGCAAGGCTAGGGCGTTGCGAGTGGCCTTGAGGAATGTGTGGGATATCCCGGGAGAAAATGTTTTCACTTTCACTGGGCCAGATTGGCTGCTAGTTTTGTTGGATCAACTCACTTCCCCTCTGCGAGAGCAAACATTGTTCTTGTTCTAAGAGCTTGTCATTTGAGGACTGATGTAATTTTTGGGAATGGGAAGGAATTCGTCTCTGGATCTGCTAACTTTATGGTTAACTTGCGGACATCATTCTCATGTCGCGTCACGAATGAGGTGATTTCTATAAAGGAAAAAGGGGCTGTTGAAGAGTTGTGGGTGATGCTCAAGGCCTCTATTGCAAATGTGGCATGGCGTCCCCACGAGGTGGTTCAATTAAAATTAATGTCGATGCTATTTAGGGTTAAGAGTTTGAAGGTTGCCAGCGTGAAGTTGTGGCTACGAACTCTGCAGGGAACGTTTTTCGAAACGGAGGCAAAAGATTTGCCTCATCGATTAATTAAGAAGAAGAGAGTTGCCCAGTTAATTAATGGAAAACCGGGCGAAAACCAATACAATCAAATCACATGCGGACTACTCCCAAAGCCTAAAACCCCAAGATTGCACCATCAACCCAACAGACATTTCCAACATGCAACAGACCCAAGCCCGCACGCATCTACATCGCAAAGGAATCCCCAAAAAGAACACCTCAGATGTAGACAAATGACCGCCCAAAAACCACGATGATAAGCTAAACCATGAGGACGACCCAAAAGACCAAGGAGCAACCATTAAGCAGCCGCAGACGCCTTCCCTAAGGCATCACTCTTCTTGTTTTTGATTTTGAGAGACTTCTCCACCTTCTTGATCTTGTCTTCATTAAACTTTCCAGTCAGGATGCATGCAACCGCCTTACCAGACCCAGGGCTAGCCGCCTCCAAGCTAGAGAGCAAGTTGCAAAGCTCTTTTGCAAAGAGATCATCGGAACAAGGTGCCAACATATCTGTCCCAACAACATCTCCACCTGGGCGCATCACCTGCCCAAAGGTCACATGCGAGTGAGTGACCGCATCATCCAAACCTGCACACACCACAAAGTTGGTCTGGCTAGACTCCAAGGGCGGTGGTGAGGGTGTCATGGGGACCGCCAAAGCCCCTAGCAAGCAGATCTCCTTCGGAATCACCACCGAGAGAGGTGGAGTGGACTCCTCACATAACACGGTTAACTCCGGCATAATTTGTAGAACTGGTGCCACAGCCTCTACAATCACTTCACCCCCAACGTCAGTCGACACCATAGAGCAGGGCCTAGCACGAGGAGAGAAACCTCCATAGAGGTCGACTTCCTCTCCATCTGCAGAACCAACCTGAAGCTCGGGGAGCACAGACCCAATCGGCACA
Source organism: Secale cereale (assembly GCA_902687465.1). Lineage (NCBI taxonomy): Eukaryota > Viridiplantae > Streptophyta > Magnoliopsida > Poales > Poaceae > Secale > Secale cereale. The sequence goes on along the minus strand of LR738711.1, from coordinate 100,276,493 downwards.
ACCTGAAGTTTACCAAGAGCAACCTCTGCCCGTGCGAAGACACTCTCCACACGCACAAGACATTCGCGAAGCTCAACGCAAAGTAGCTCAGCCTGCTGCTCAAGGACGGGCTGTAATGGCACATTAGCTTGGATGACGGATGCAAGCTGCGGAGCAGCACATGGTTGGTGCGTAGCCTGGTCGACGTGTTGCTTCGCACGGCAAAAAACGAGCAATGTGGCCGAAACGGAGGCAATTTCTGCAACGGATTGGATCCCTGCAGGAGTGTGCTCGATGACCCCGACACAGACACCGGAAACATCTATCTCTGCAGGGAACGTCATTTTATTGTCATGGGATTATACTGGATGTTAAACCGGCATCGATGAAGCGGAGCTTCGGGCATGCCTTACCGTTCTCTATATCGGTATGATCCTTCATTCACCTATTATCCTGGAGACGGACTGTGCGTTTGCGGTGTCTTTCCATGCAAATGAAAATCTTGACAGGTCTAAAAGTGAAGTCCTCGACATCTCCAAAATACTGGAGAGTGTCAAGCAAGCCAATGTGAAGCCTCATGAGATTGCTAAGTTTAGTTTCATAATTAAACAAAATATATTTTGCTTAACAGTTTTTTGTCTTGTGTGGCGTCTGCTGTAATGAATGATCGTAAAAATACTTTAATTAATTAATATATATTTGGATGTTTCACACACACAAAAATGACCGCTTACAAAAAAACTTGGTGAAAAAACATTTACATCTAGAACGTGAAACTTATATCATTAGAACTTTCATACTTTTTTGGAACCTATTAGAACTCTCATACTTTACATGCTTGATATTGTAGTTATAAATAGTTATCTTTAAAAACTTGATCAAAGTTTTCAAAATTCGACTTTTCAAAAACAAAAACATTATGGAGTAGTGCCTATCGAACTCGGCTGCCGTGCGCGCAGTCATCCCAACGGTCAATCGCTCGGTGTTTTGTCACGGCGGTCACACTCACCACTGCCAACACAAATAGTTTTGCACTCCCCACACGCCATGCCCGTTTATGTTTTTCCTGGCGAATTTTCGTGCTTTGACCCTTTTTTAAAACCTATTCGAGATTTGACCCTAGTCTGATTTTTTTCGGGATCTGACCTTTTTGCTACCGCCAGGGTCCATGACGATAGGGGATAACACCGTACCCCAGGGTCCCCGGCGGTAGGATTGCATGCCCTACAGCAAATTTCTTCTAAGTATTGAACACAATACATTTTCATGCCTACCGCCTAACACATGGCGATAGGGATGTACAGCCTACCGCCAGGCTGTTTGGCGGTAGGTATATTTTCTACCGTCAAGGTCCCTGACGATAGACTGTTACACCCTATCGACGTGGACCCTGGCGGTAACAAAAGGGTCAGATCTCGAAAAAGTTTTAAACTACCGTTAGATCTGGAATAGGTTGCATAAAAGGGTCAAAACACGAAATTTTGCCTGTTTCTCCCTCTCCTGTCCCGTCCCGTCACCTCAATCCAATCTGCGGGCCGGCTCTTGCTGTTCTTCCCCTTTTAAAATACTCCATAGCACGCAGCTTGGTGCGGTGTCAAGCACTCGAGCATATTCATTTCTCCTCTGTCCTCGCCACCACACAAGTGACAAGTAAGGGAAGAGCGAGACACCGCCGCCGCCCGCCCAGCTACGGAATGGCGACCACCACGACCACCGCGCTGTGCATGAAGCTCCTGGTGGACACCCAAGCCCGGCGCGTGCTGTTCGCGGAGGCGAGCAAGGACGTGGTGGACTTCCTCTTCTCCCTCCTCGCGCTGCCCGTCGGCACCGCCGTCAAGCTGCTCGGGAAGGAGGCCATGGTCGGCTGCGTCGGCAACCTCTATGACAGCGTGGAGAAGCTCGACGGCACCTACGTCCAGCCCGGCGCCGCCAAGGACGCGCTGCTCCACCCCTCCGTCCTCTCGCCGGCGGTAAGTAGCAAAAGCTCCCTCCTAGGCTTGCCGGCGCCGCCGTCCCCGCAGGCGAAGACGTTCTACAGATGCAACGCGCGGTGCACCTGTTACAGTGGCGGTAGCGGATTTGGTGGCGGCGGCGGATTTGGTGGCAGCATCCAGCAGGCTACATGCAGCAACTGCCGGACTTACATGACGGACAGTTACGGCACCTACTGTCCATCATGTGACAGCCAGATGACCACGCCCTTCACGGTCGTGCCGTCGGCCGCGTCCGAAGGTCCGGTGGCGCAGGCGGCGGCCGGCGGCAGTGGGAAGGGGTTCGTGCAGGGCATCGTGACGTACACGGTGATGGACGACCTCACCGTGACGCCCATGTCCTCCATCTCCAGCATCACCCTGCTCAACACATTCGCCGTCAGGGACCTCAGCGCGCTCCAGGAGAAGACCGTGCAGCTCGGCTATGACCAGGTGATTTTGAGTTATGTTTGTTTCTCTCTCTTCCATTCGATGCCTTTGTTAACCGTGTGCTGATGTGCATCAATCAATCAATCGCCGCGTTGCATTTCCTCTAAATTTTGCAGGGCCTGGAGATCCTCAAGGCGTCGCTGCAGTCCAAGACCGTGCTCACCGACGTTTTCCTGAAGTCCGCTCGCAACGCTTGAAGGCTCGGTACTGCGTGTCTGCGTCTGACATGCACATCGACAAGGCAAAAACAGCTCCATCCATGTAGTAGGATTAAGTATCGAGTAGGTTGGTTGGTACTTTTGTATGAACTCGGCTATGAGCATCTAGCTCCATCCGTCTAGCTTAATTAGGTTCATCTTTTGCGTGAACATCACAACTATCTAAAACGGTCACGGTCACGGTCACGGTCACGGTCACGCAAGCGTTGCCATGGCAAGTGCTTGTTCTTTCAACTTGGTTCACCATACAAACATGTCATGCCACCTTCTCGACACAATCAAAGCTGCAATGAGCAACCCCTAGTGCAAGGGGTATGGCCGCTATGATTCCGGCATTGCCAGTGCCTAGTGCCTACCAACTAGGGGTGTATGTGTTTTTACTGGGCGTCGTGTACTCGTGTTGTAATATGTGAGCGTGGTCCTTACGGCTTATGCGAAACTCATCTTCCTATCAATGCATGGAAACACAAGCCTTTTAAGAGAGAGACATTACGAGTGTGGTGATATTTGTATAAAAGCATCTCCAATAGATGATGTAGATGAAAAAATAACTAACTTTTGCATCTTCGAGGCCTCAAAACCCCTCACACACATGATGTAGTTAAAAAATACATCTTCATCTTTCGGAGATGTAAAATACAACACATTGCGGTGCAAATTTGTATCTTCACCTACATGATAAGTAAAATGGCGATCGCGCACCAACCACATAACTGCCTTCATTTGGCTTCCACGCGACCGCCGCCCGTACACCCGACGGCTGGCCGTCGCCGATGACCTTGCTGCGCCGCCCGCCCGCCGCTAGTCTGATCCACCTCTCTACGGCGATACGGCGATAAGAACGGATGGTCATTACTGGTGTAGTCGACGAGTGAAGTTTGGCCGCCAATAGGAGAGATCCATCTCGTAGGGGAAGAAGACGAGCACGTCCCTGGGCGGGATCTTGCAAACGGACAGGGATCAGGTGACATGCACGTTTGCATGTCACCGTGTGCCTTGCGGCCCAAATTCAAATTTAAACATTGCGAAAAATCTGGAAAAAAAATAATGCATGTACATAGCACATATTAAGATAACCCCTCAATAGTACGCGAATGATTCTATGTAGACTATTCACGTTTAAATTTAAATTTCGGCCGCAAGGCACACGGTGACATGCAAAATGTGCATGTCATCTGATCTCTGTCCTCTAATTTCATCTCCACGCCTCGATTTGATTCGGATTTGGATACCAAATACTGATCGAACGAATCGGTCCGCTTGAAGATCGGAACGAACGAAATATTTAGGTCGATGTGATGAATGTGTCGCCCGCAGCGGTTCCTGTCGCAATGACCGCTTCGGTTGACGTGACACTGATATCATCCATGCTTTTCCCTTTTTTCAATTTTTTTTTCATTTTTTATTATTATTCTACTATTGATTTTTATATTACAAAAGGACTTTCAAATAAATTTTTTAAAAATGTTAAATAGGCATTTGAAAAAAATGTCTATAGAAAATGTTAATCATCAATCATGCGTATGAAAAAGGGAAACGGTTCGTTTCAGTCGACGGATCACGTCCTTCCATCCGTCACGCAATGCGTCGTTGGATCGTTTTTGATCGGACGACCACGTAAAGGGCAGGTTGCATGGAGCGTGAACCTTCTCGAGACCTTATCTTCTTATCTCATTTCTCATGTCCACCCGTCTCTATCCACCAGCTCTTTCTTCCTCTCTTTTTTCTCCTCCTACTCCGACGGTTAACACGCCATACAGCTACAGGATGCCGTCGAGGCACCGCAAAAGCTGCGATGACGAGGCAACTTCTCCCGTGGATCCTTTTTTTCTCCCTAGGCGACATTCCCTTCCTACCCGACTTGCGATGCAGCCCCACGGCGGCGAGTGCTGCAGAGGTCGACGGGGCTGCCGCAGAGGCTCGCCGGTGTTGTGCTGCGACCGGTCCTGCGGGGATGCGTCACCGTGAGCACTAGAGGTGATATGGGGGATGTGTCACTGTTCGCAACAAGGGTCTTGTTGCAGGAATACAAAGAATAGGGCAAAGATGCTATGCAACATCACCTCTGTTGTAACTTTATTTTGGAACAAGGATTTTGTTGCAGGAATATAGAGAAGAGGTGCAAATTTTGCAACAAGGGTCTTGTTGCAAGAATATAAGTAAGAGACCGGAGATGCTACACAACATTACCTATTTTTTATTTTTTTAAATAAAGGTCTTGTTGCCGGAATACAAAGAAGAAGTGCAAATTTTGCAACAAGGATATTGTTGCATGGATACAAAGAAGAGGCAAGAAGAAGCCGACGATGCTTTTGCAATAAGATTATATTGCAAAGGAGTTTTGCAACAAGATTGTTGTTGCGGAAAAATGTAGAGGAGCGATCAGACAGCTCGCAAGTACGCGAGCGGCCGGGGATGTTGTTGCAAACTTTTGCAACATGGGTCATGTTGCAGAAAATTAGATGCGGCGGAGATGTAGTTTTAATTTTGCAACAAGGGTCTTGTCGCAGAAAATTAGACGGAATGGAGGATGTTGTTGCAATTTTTACAACAAGGATCATGTTGCAGAAAATTATAAGTGTGAAAGATGTTGTAGAAAATTAGACGCATGAAAAATGTTGTTGCATAAAATTAGACGCAGCATGAGATGTTGTTGCAATTTTTCTAAGGGTCTTGTTGCAGAAAACTAAAGAAGAAGAGGTTTTGTGTCAGGACCGATTTTTCAGTAAAATAATTACCGAAAAACTGACCTTTTTATTAAACCAGCGAGGAAGAATACTTCTTGCTGGTAGACAATTCCTTGATACAGAATTCCAGAATAATTATACAAGGTTGAGCTGAGGTGGCTCAACAATTTTATTACAAGTACGCCAATATAGCACATAAAGGCGGATATGACACAATGGCAGGGTGGCTTACTACTAACTCGTAATAAAAAGGTGGTGGATATGTCACAGTGAGGTGGGTGACGTGACTCCAATATAATACAGTTCATCGAGTGTCGGAGTGAGACCCGATGAATTTATTTGGTGGTTGGCGGAAGCGGTTATATCACAGTGATCAACTTCAGGATCGCAAGAGACTGACTGGGACTCCATTAGACGTCGGACTCGCTATCGAACTCTTCATCCATGAGATCGCCTTCGTCCACATCTGACCAAATCAACAAGCCAGGTGAGTACTTTGAATGTACTCGCAAGACAGTTCGGACTTAAGATATAAACAAAATGCCAACATGATGCATGAGAGTATTCTAGCAAAATGCAACCGGATACATATATTCCTGTGCCGTATGTAAATAATTAGAAGTCGGGCGGTAATCCTCCCGAAATCCACAAGATAAATAAAAGGAAATCAAACGAGTGTCTGAGTGGTGCCTCGTGAGGAAATAGTAAAATGAAAACATGCCACAGTCGGGCGTCTAAGCGACACCACATAAAGGGCTTATAGCGAAAATAAATGACAAGAATGCCTCAGTCGGACGTCTGAGCGACATCACATAAAGGGCTTATAAATAACAAGAATGCCACAGTCGGACGTTTGAGCGACATCACATAAAAAGCTTATAAATAACAAGAATGCCACAGTCGGACGTCTGAGCGACATCACATAAAGGGCTTATAAATAACAAGAATGCCACAGTCGGACGTGTGAGCGACATCACATAAAGGGCTTATAAATAACAATAGTATAACGATGAAATACTTCAGGAAGTAAATCATTGCAGAGACAATTGGTTAGTTCATCTACCAAATGAACCTGAAAGAAAAAGAAAGGTCACTACTCTTGTTACTATCAAGAATATACCAAAGACGGTCACCGGGTTGACACAAAGATTGACCCTAGGCCATAAACATGGCTACTTGAAGAATTTAACTCTGCAGAGCTTGTACTATTAAATCATAGCCAACGGATTCTACTAGCCACATGGACTAGTTCCGTCTACGGTGTTTTAGCAGAAACCCAACTGACCAGTACACACCCATTTCACATCCTGCTGTCCGGAATCACCCGTGACAACGTTCACGAAAAACTTTAAGACGGGGAGGCTACAACCTCGAATAGCATGGAATCAAATTTATATATGCGCGCTCTAAGGGGTGCCCCCCTCTCGGTCCCAACAGGAAACACCCATGCCCCCTGACCGGATGACGGGCTTTAATCCAGGGCCATGGAACCCTCATCCCGGCCCCTCTACTTGGTGTGTACTCGGAAAGTGGTTTACAACTGACTAGACCGCAATCACAACAGATGGCATATGACAGTACCAAAAGGGGGTGAGCGGGATCATGACTCGATCCACGCGGATACTAGGTTAACCAACTACTGGCATGCTTCAACAATACCAGTACTCCACCCATCATGTCACCACATGATCGGGGTGGTTCAATCATTATCATACGGGGCTCACCCGAAGCTTACTTGCATGAAATATAACCATACACAAATGGTTATATAACCATGCTTATGAAAAGAACTACTCGAGCAATCATGCAACACATCCATCATATCAAAGGTTCAAACATGCTTGCCTGGTTCGGAGTAGTCGGAGTCTAATTCGGTGAGGTTCGCGGCTCCGTCACGTCCTTCGGTATCTACGTATTCAAACAAAATGGATACTAACATAAATACCGAGCGTGCAACGAAAGTTTCTCCAAAACAATTCACATAAATATGACAAAAAACTAGACAGAAAACTAAAGAGGACAGAAAAAGAATCAACTCAAAATCATCTTTAGTTAAAAAGATATTAGAGTTTCTGTCCAGGGACTCATCTGTAATGAAACAGAAAATTTCCAGGGGCTAGAATAGAAAACAGAAAAGTGAACCGGTACGCAGTACGCCAACTGAAGACGAAGACGTACTTTGCCCGAAGGCGCTTTCCAGAAAAACGATTCGGGGAAAAACAAGAGGCTGGCGAGGGGGTCCTACTCGTCGGGTTTAAACTCTGAAACAGAGTCGCACCGGCGTGAGGAGCTGTGGTGGTCGCCGACGCCGATCCACGGCGAGTTAGGGGAGGGGAGTGGTACGTACAGCTTCCTGGTGTTCTTCCGCGTCGATTGGTGGTGGAGTTGAGCGTCGGCGAGCCCCACGTCGACGGCGACCCTGTCTCCGGCGGACGGCGGCTCGGGTGGTCGTGGGCCTCGTCGAAGAGAGCTCCTAGGGTCAAATTGGAGTGGGGTTAGGTTTAGGTAGGTGCCAGGGTGCTACGCTCGAGTCCAGGGCGGCGGAGGAGTTCTCACCGGAGAGAACGCTGCTGGAGCCCGAGGCGGCCGGAGTTGGGGAAGAAGGGCCCCTCGAGGCTCTTCCAGAGGCTGGGCGCGGTCTAGGGAGATGGTGGAGGTGTGCGAGCTCGAGAACGAGCTCGGGGGCGCTTTATATAGCTGGCCCGAGGCGGTTGCCGTGAACGGGATAAGTCCGACGAGCGATTACGGCGATGCAGTGGCTGGACGGCGGGTTTAGGGGCTTGAGCATCGACTAGGAGGTGCACTGGTTCCATTCCCTTGCCTAACTCAGCAGGGGAGGGGTGATTACGGGCTGCCCTCGACAGAACTGCCGTGCGGCACGTCGGCGGCAGAGAACGCGCTCTGTGCGCGCCAGGCCACGACGACGGTGTTGCAGTTGTGCGCTTGCAGTGGAGAAGGCCACGCGGAGCGCTGGGGTGACTTGGGCGGCGCCAAACGGCGTCGAGCTGCAGGATCCTCCCTGTTGGCCACCACGGGAGGTTCTGTTGCCGTGGAAGTCGCCGGCGTGGTCGGGCCAGGGCGCCACCGACGCCCGGAAGCCGCCAAGCAAGCGTGTGGCGTGCTGGATAAGCAGGAGGTGCAGTGAGCATCGATCCAAGGCGGGCACTGGTGAGATTGACGCTGCGGCTCTGACGAACTGACGAACTGCACTGTCGATAGTGAATCTTCAGTTAGCAGTTTCTGAAACTGACAGCAAAGTGTAAGCCAGTTGTTCGATGAAATGATTCTGGCATGCTGGAAATGTTTCTGGGGCTGATATTTGGTGGAGTGGCCTCTTGCATCTGAATTTTCACAGAATTTTTTGAAGAAGATAAATTTGAATTTCACCAAATTTTGCAAATCTGGTCCAAACTTGCAGCAAGTAAAATTTGAAAATTTTGAACTATGGACCAGTGAAACAAGATGGATTTAGGTTGTGGGTACTAAGGACTATCTAGGGAAGTTAGTTTGGAGTCAAATAACAAGATGGATATGGTGGTTCCTTTGTAAATCACCAAGGTCCACTATAAATGACAGAAATAGAATTTGGAGCAAAATAAATAGAGAAAAAAATTCGAATAGGTTGAAACACCCTGGAATTGATGAGAGACTTGTCTTAAGGTGTAGAGGGGGTCTTGGAGAGCAATATCTCTGTTGGGGTCATGGCAAGATGAAGGTTGGAGAGGAAGATAAGCCCAAGGTTAAACCTGAGGGGTCTAAATCATGAAGGAAAAGAATCAAACAAATTTCTAAGAAAATAACTTGTGTTGAGCTAACACCAGAAGAATCTTTCAAGACCAAAAACCAAGCTTGAGAAAAACACACAAACTTTGGCCAGAAGAGATTTTAGAAGGGTCTTAAGAGAAGATCAAACAACCCCCTTCCAAAAGACCAAAAGTTTTGGAAGAAAAACCAAACCCAAAAATTTGGAGTGTTACATTTTGCAACATGGGTCTTGTTACAGAAAATTGTAGAAGGTGAGGTTTCGCAACAAAGGTCTCATTGCAGGAAATCAAAGAAGACCAGATCTTGCAACAAGAGCATCGTTGCGGGAAATTAGAGAGGGGGATTGAATGGTTCGCGTCACACATCGAATGGCTCGCGAGACGCTTGTTTCTGCAACTATTGATTCAGGAATTAATGGGTCGGGAAGGAGACCAAGCCGCGCGCCAAAAGTAGATCGGACGGCTACGCGCGTTCATCGTACGGCCGTCGAGGTGACGGATGTATTATACGGATCACCCGACGGACGCGTAGCGTCTCCCATGACCTTTTACCTTTTTTGTTGAACCTATTTGAACTTGGGCGCTGCTACGCGTCCGCCGGCCGATGATTCTAAAAAACCCGCCGCATCGATGGCCGTTGGACCCCCGCACTGTTAGCCATCCGATGTAGTGCCCGCACCCCGTATGGCCCCTCATTAATTCCCGCAACAAGCGCGTTGTTGCAGAAACAAACAATCTTGCCCCTGGCCTCGACAGAGCTGCGCCCAGCGCGGCGCCGCCCCCAACACGCCCATGTTCCTGCAACCAGACACATGTTGCAAAATCTGCATTTCAAGATAGCCTTTGTTGCAAGACTATCTCCGACCTCTTCTCTGTATTCCGGCAACAAGACCCTTGTTGCAAAAAATTCAACAACATCTCTGGCCTCTTCTCTGTATTCCTGCAACAAGACCCTTGTTGCAAAAATTTCAACAACCTCTCCGGCCTCTTCTCTGTATTCCTGCAACAAGACCTTTGTTCCAAAAAAAATTGTAACCAAGGTTATGTTGTGGTAGAAGCTTTTGTTGGGAAACGTAGTATTTTCAAAATTTTCCTACGATCACGCAAGATCTATCTACTAGATGCATAGCAACGAGGGGGAGAGTGTGTCTACGTACCCTCGTAGACCGGGAGCGGAAGCGTCAAGTGCCGCGGTTGATGTAGTCGAACTTCTTCGCGATCCAACCGATCAAGCACCGAACGTACGGCACCTCCGCGTTCAGCACACGTTCAGCTTGATGACATCCCACGAGCTCTTGATCCAGTTGAGCTTCACGGGAGAGTTTCGTCAGCATGACGGTGTGGTGACGAATATGATGTATCTACTGGCGCAGGGCTTCGCCTAAGCACTGCAACGGTATGACCGAGGTGTGTTTCTGTTGAGGGGGGCATCGCACACGGCTAAAACAATTCAACTTGTGTGTCCTAGGGTGCCCCCCTGCCCCCGTATATAAAGGAGCAAGGGAGAGGCCGGCCCTAGAGGGGGCGCGCCAAGTGTGGGGAGTCCTACTAGGACTCCCAAGTCCTAGTAGGATTCCCCTTTCCTTCCCGGAGTAGGAGAGAAGGAAAGAGGTGGAGAGGGAGAAGGAAAAGGGGGCTGCACCCCTTGTCCAATTCGGACCAGAGGGGGGGGGGCGCCTCCTTCCTTTTGGCCTTTCTCCTCTATTCCCGTATGGCCCAATAAGGCCCATATACTTCGAAAAAATACCCGAATCACTCGGAACCTTTCCGATGTCCGAATATAGTCGTACAATATATCGATCTTTACGTCTCGATCATTTCGAGATTCCTCGTCATGTCCCCGGTCTCATCCGGGACTCCGTACTCCTTCGGTACATCAAAACTCATAAACTCATAATACCGATCATCATCAAACGTTAAGCGTGCGGACCCTACGGGTTCGAGAACTATGTAGCCATGACCGAGACTCATCTCCGGTCAATAACCAATAGCGGAACCTGGATGCTCATATTGGCTCCTACATATTCTATGAAGATCTTTATCTGTCAAACCGCATAACAACATATGTTGTTCCTTTTGTCATTGGTATGTTACTTGCCCGAGATTCGATCGTCGGTATCTCTATACCTAGTTCAATCTCGTTACCGGCAAGTCTCTTTACTCGTTCCATAATACATCATCTCGTGACTAACTCATTAGTTTTTTGCTTGCAAGGCTTATTATGATGTGCATTACCGAGAGGGCCTAGAGATACCTCTCCGACACTCGGAGTGACAAATCCTAGTCTTGATCTATGCCAACACCACGAACACTTTCGGAGACCCCTGTAGAGCATCTTTATGATCACCAAGTTACGTTGTGACGTTTTATAGCACACAAGGTGTTCCTACGGTATTCGGGAGTTGCATAATCTCATAGTCATAGGAACATGTATAAGTCATGAAGAAAGCAATAGCAGTAAAACTAAATGATCATAGTGCTAAGCTAACGGATGGGTCTTGTCCATCACATCATTCTCCTAATGATGTGATCCCATTGATCAAATGACAATTCATGTCTATGGTTAGGAAACATAACCATCTTTGATCAATGAGCTAGTCTAGTAGAGGCATACTAGGGACACTCTGTTTTGTCTATGTATTCACACATGTACTAAGTTTCCGGTTAATACAATTCTAGCATGAATAATAAACATTTATCATGATATAAGGAAATATAAATAACAAATTTATTATTGCCTCTAGGGCATATTTCCTTCAGTCTCCCACTTGCACTAGAGTCAATAATCTAGCTCACATCGCCATGTGATTTAATACCGATAGTTCACATCGTTATGTGAATAACACCCATAGTTCACATTGACATGTGACCAACACCCAAAGGGTTTACTAGAGTCAATAATCTAGTTCACATCGCTATGTGATTAATACCCAAGAGTAATAAGGTGTGATCATGTTTTGCTTGTGAGAGAAGTTTAGTCAACGGGTCTGTCACATTCAGATCCGTATGTATTTCGCAAATTTCTATGTCTACAATGCTCTGCATAGAGCTACTCTAGCTAATTGCTCCAAGTTTCAATACGCATCCAGATTGATACTTAGAGTCATCTGGATTTAGTGTCAAAGCTTGCATCGGCGTAACCCTTTACGACGAACTCTTTATCACCTCCATAATCGAGAAACATTTCCTTAGTCATCCAGTTACTAAGGATAATTTTGACCGTTGTACAGTGATCTACTCCTGGATCACTATTGTACCCCCTTGACAAACTCATGGCAAGGTACACAACATGTTTGGTACACAGCATGGCATACTTTATAGAACCTATGGCTGAGGCATAGGGAATGACTTTCATTCTCTTTATATTTTTCCGCCGTGGTCTGGCTTTGAGTCTTACTCAACTTCACACCTTACAAGTCAGGCAAGAACTCCTTCTTTGACTGATCCATTTTGAACTACTTCAAAATCTTATCAAGGTATGTACTCATTGAAAGTCTTATCAAGCGTCTTGATCTATCTCTATAGATCTTGATGCCCAATATGTAAGAAGCTTCATCAAGGTCTTTCTTTGAAAAACTCCTTTCAAACACTCCTTTATGCTTTCCAGAAAATTCTACATCATTTCCGATCGACAATATGTCATTCACATATACTTATCAGAAAGGTTGTAGTGCTCCCACTCACTTCTTGTAAATACAGGCTTCACCGCAAGTCTGTATAAATCTATATGCTTTGATCAACTTATCAAAGCGTATATTCCAACTCCGAGATGCTTGCACCAGTCCATAGATGGATCGCTGGAGCTTGCACATTTTGTTAGCACCTTTAGGATTGACAAAACCTTCTGGTTGCATCATATACAAGTCTTCTTTAATAAATCCATTAAAGAATGCAGTTTTGTTATCCATTTGCCAGATTTCATAAAATGCGGCAATTGCTAACATGATTCGGACAGACTTAAGCATCGCTACAGGTGAGAAAGTCTCATCGTAGTCCTTGAACTTGTTGAAAAACTTTCGCAACAAGTCGAGCTTTGTAAACAGTAACATTACCGTCAGCGTCAGTCTTCCTCTTGAAGATCCATTTATTTTCGATGGCTTGCCGATCATCGGGCAAGTCAACCAAAGTCCACACTTTGTTCTCATACATGGATCCCATCTCAGATTTCATGGCCTCAACCCATTTTGCGGAATCTGGGCTCATCATCGCTTCCTCATAGTTCGTAGGTTCATCATGGTCCAGTAACATGACTTCTAGAACCGGGTTGCCGTACCACTCTGATGCGGAACGAACTCTGGTTGATCTACGAAGTTCAGCAGAAACTTGATCTGAAGTTTCATGATCATCATCATTAGCTTCCTCACTAATTGGTGTAGGAATCACTGGAACTAGTTTCTGTGATGTTCCACTTTCCAATTGATGGCTTCTCGCCCCTCGTTGGTTACCCCAAGTGCAAGGATTGAGATGTAGCGTAGCGGCAAATTTCCCTTGGCAAAGATACCAAGGATCGAATCCCGTGAGACTCCGAGGGTCGACAAGAAGGTGTCAATGGTGCCAGAAACTTTTGCTTGACAGGACCTGCACACAGATACAAATAACTTTGCTCCCAACGAGTACAGAGAGGTTGTCAATCCCTCCGGCCTTGTAGTTTATAAAGGATCAAACACAAGAGATAATAGTGATAGGTATGACTGCAACTAGGAAATAAGAACAGGAAGTAAATAGCGGGTGTGATCAGTGATGGTAATATGGACCGGGGTCCCATGATGTTCACTAGTGATGTCTCTCTCCCAAAAGACAATAAAACAGCTAAGCGAGGTAAACAAATTACAGCTGGGCAATTGACAGGATTATGTGCGCAAACCAATGCTAACTATGCTGTAAAGAAAGGTAGAGGCTCAAAAGCATGGGCGGTACGCCAAGGCAAGTAGACCGAAATCCATCTGCATCTACTACTAATCATCCACCTTGAGATATCTATCCAGAACATCTCGCTGGTATTAAGTTGCGAATACCACCCAAAGTGTAAACTCAAAGCAACAGACAACTGCATTAAAAGAACTTTGCGTAAAGTAAACAATCCTTGCACCCGCAAGTACAAGCACCGTTGTTTTCCCCCTTGTGGCAACAGCACATCCCCTAGACTCATGTTTCTGTCACTCAAGCTAGTCATCGAGGGGCATGAACCCACAATCAAGCATAACGTTCCCTCTTGGAGTTACTACCTACTACTCGGCCAAAGCAATAAATAGCAACGGAGAACATGCAAGAATTACTCAAGAACATAAATATAAAAGAGGTGAATCAAATATATTACTCACACACAATGTGAACATAATCTCATAATCCATCGGATCCCAGCAAACTCAGCAGAGCAACAGCATAAAGATTACATATGTGCCTCGATCATGTAGGGCAGCTCACGAGGTCTAATCCATGAAGAACAAAGAGGGGAGGAGAACATCACATAGCTACTGGTCATGGACCCATGGTCCAAGGGGGACTACTCACAACTCATCCGGGAAGCGTCCATGGTGGTGGAGAAACTCCCGGTGGTGGTTCTCCCCTCCGGCAGGGAGCCGGGAAGAGTTCTCCTGGTGCTCCCGATCTTGGAAGCGCGGCGGCGGCGGAACAGAGATGAGATCGCGAAAAAGGGTTCCGTCCTCGAGGGTTTCGGGACGCGAGCAATATATATGTAAAAGGGGGTCACCAGAGGCGGAGGTGGGGCCCCAGGCGCCCCCCTGGCGCGGCCAGGGGTGGGGCCGCACCGGGTGGCCGCCTGGGCCACCCCAGGCTCCCCTCTGGCCCTGCCTTGGTTTTTCTGGAAGCTCCCGATATGCTGACTTTTCCTGTATTTTTCCCGGAATTTTTAGGGCACTTTTAATATGGGGAAACCTGAAATAGAAAAACAGCAGAAAACAGGAACTGGCACTGTGGTGCACTGAGTTAATAGGTTAGTCCAAATATGATCAAAAGTGTATGGAAGTGCATAAATATCATAGCAATATCACACAAAAGAGGCATGGAGCAAGCAGAAATTATAGATACGTTTTGGACGTATCAACATCCCCAAGCTTAATTCCTGCTCGTCCTCGAGTAGGTAAATGATAACAAGCATAATTTCTGTGGTGACATGCTATCAACCATATAAGAACTTTTAAGTAGAGCAATCAAGGCATGTAATTCAATTCAAGTCATAACAAACAAGAGTCTATATTAGCATTGTAACAAGTAACATAAGAACATAAAGGTGCAAGAGCTCTCGCTGTCCGTGACTCGAATGTCTCCAAATGGTGTTTGCGTGCAATAAAGGGGATAGGGATATATGAGAGAGTAAAACATAGTTTTTGTATTGTTGAGAACTTAATCTACTAAAGTTTCACACTTGGTCTTCTTTGGAATCTTATCTTGACTCATCCCCAGACCGTCAGCCAGGTACAAGTCAAAATGATCCACTCCCTTTCGATATTTTGAGCACTCATGCAATGGATGAACGTAAGCAAGAAAGTCGACACTTAGGATGGCAAAGAGAGAAAAATGATAGAGGGGGAAGACAAAAAAGGTGTGCAAGGCTCACATCAATGAGGACAATCATCGGCGAGGGAAAGCCAAATGATAGATATGATGTGAGGAGTAGGGATTGCCATGCAACGGATGCACATATGAGCTAAGGTAAGCTCTCCAATGGAACTAGTGGGGGTGCATCCAACTTGCTTGCTCAAGAAGACCTAGAGCACTTTTGAGGAGGCTCATCATTGGAATATACAAGCCAAGTTCTATAGTGTAAAGGTCCCCACATAGCTATATGCATAAATGATAATCTCTATGGAGTACAAGGTATAAGATGGAGTACGAGTGTGGATCTCTCAAAAGGAAATAGTAGTGTGTCCCCTTCTCTCTTTTTATTTCTTTTTCTCTTTTTTCTATTTTTTTTAATTTTTTTTGTGGCCTCAATGGCTCTTTCTACTTATCTCTCATTTGTCCTCTTTGGGATCTTTCGATTTTGTCCTCTTTGGGATCTTTTGATTTGTCCCCTTTGGGATCTTTTCCTCACTTTAGGGGCAACACTCTATGTATTACAAGAGGTATAGAAGATCTTTCACACTTTACAAAAGTACTCAACATAAAGAAAATGAAACTATCATGATGTATGCAAATGTATGCCTCTGCCAGTGTAGCAGGATATGCAATGATACTAGCGCGTCATGTAGCAATGATTAGGTCAAGGCCCAACTAGCATGCGGCTCATCGATCAAGCAAAAAAGCATGTATGACATGAAGATCAAGTCATGAGAAGATGGATGTTGCATGGCAATGTATCTCGGAAAGGCTATGGAAATGCCTTAATAGGTAGGTATGGTGGCTGTTTTGAGGAAGGATATATTGAGGCTTATGATAACAGAGCGTATCGTGCCAAGGATTTGGATGCACCGGCGAAGTATGCGCCAACTCTCGAGGTGAGAAAGGGCAATGCACAGTACCGAAGAGGCTAGAAAAATATGGTTAGGTGGAAGTGTCAACTTTGAATACTCACATTAGTCTGAAAAACTCATGCACTTATTATCGGTAACTCTCAATCTAATTAGGAGGTTCACAAAGAGACAAGTACCCCGAGGAGGTGTGTATGGGGGTTTGGTTACCCTTGCGCATCCTCGACCCATGGTACGTGAGTGTACTCTAATATTCGATCCCTCCAAAGATTAGTGATCCATTTAGTAGCTAAAGTTCTCAACTATTTTGTAGGTTTTCGAAAATAAACACGGATTGCCCAAAATACGACATCTATCACTAATAGGCTAAAGCTCTTGACACCAAAAGTTCAGACATTACTCATGGCAATACCTCAAAACTATTGCAAGTTACTACTAAAATTAAATAGCAACCTCAGTTACCTACTTTAAGTTAAGACACACAACTCAGTGTAACAGACAAACTCTCTTAACAAGATAAACATGAAAACTCAAGAGAGTTCAACAACCAACTAAACAAAAGCTCTTTAAAAAGAAAAGCATGAAAACTATGAGCTAAACATGACAGTAGCTATGGAAAGACAAAGAACATACACAGCAAAGATAAGCATTAAATCCTATGTTGTGTTCTAGGTTGAAGTGGAGCGTGTTTCTCTCCCACACAAAGAAAGCTGGGTTCTAAATCGTTATGAATAGCAAGCAAAGCTAAAGAAAACTAAAAAGGAAACTAAGAGTGAGACGCTCCAAGCATAGCACATAACGCATGAAGTGATTAAAATATAGTGGAACGAAAGACGAACTGATAATTGTTGATGGAGAAGGGGATGCACGGGGGCATCCCCAAGCTTAGACGCTTGAGTCTTCTTGAATATTTCTTGGGGGTGCACGGGGGCATCCCCAAGCTTGAGCGTTTGACCCTCCTGAATCTTTTTATCATCTTCCCTCGCACACTTGAAAACTCCCTTCATACATAACTCATCATAATCTGATTAGCGAGGTTAGTACCCATAATAAAATAAATTTTCCCTGCTGGAAATAAGGATAATCTTGAAGAGCTACTGTTTCTCAAGATTGCCAAAAGGTTTTTGCAAAGAAAAAACAAGCTCAAGGTTTGCAAAACGAAGAAAAGGCAAAACATGACAGAATCTGTGAAAAACAGACCAGCAGGTAGTAAATAATTTTTTCGGGGCAATTCTGCAACTCAAATAAAAAAACTCAGAACATACGCCCGAAAGCCAATTGTATAGAGCACGCTGTCAAAAAAATTCAGATCAAAAAGATGATCTGGTGATTTTATACGAATTTTTCTGTCCAAGGACAGAATCTGTTTTCTGGACTGCACGTCACTACTTTTGAACTTTCTTGCAATCGGAGGCTAAACTTGGCACAAAGCTGAAAAGAAAAGATACAATGATGATGCTACTGTAGTAACAAACATCAAGACACAACAAAAGCAAAATAAAATTTTATTCGTTGTGGGCTGCCTCCCAAAAGCGCTTTCTTTTATGCCTTTAAGCTAGGCATGATGCAAAAAGAGAGGATCAAGTTTTATCAAGAGTAAAAGAATAGCTAGCCCGTATAACGGACTCAAAAGGTAACTTAATCTTCTTTCTAGGGAAGTGTTCCATCCCTTTCTTGAGAGGAAATTGGAATTTTATATTCCCCTCTTTCATGTCAATGATAGCACCAACGGTGCGAAGAAAAGGACGTCCCAAAATAATTGGACATGAAGGTTCACATTCAATATCCATAATAGTAAAATCAACGGGAACATAATTGTCATTGACAATGATAAGAACATCGTCGATCTTCCCCAAAGGTTTCTTTACGGAAGAATCAACAAGACGAACACCAAAAGAACAAGGATCAAAAGATTTCAATTTAAGCATATCATACATTCTTTTGGGCATAACGGAGGTACTAGCTCCAACATCACATAAAGCATAGCAAGAGAAGTTATTCAACTTAATTTTAATCATAGGATCCCAACCATCTTCTAGCTTTCTAGGTATGGAGGCTTCTACCCTAAGCTTCTCCTCCCTAGCTTTGATGAGAGCATTAGTGATATGCTCCGTGAAGGTAAGATTAAGCGTGCTAGTGTGGGGATCTCTAGACATCTTGTGAAGAAAACTAATAACTTCAGAAAGGGTGCAATTATCAAAATCAAGGTCACTACTATCAAGTAAAGTGGTAGTGGTGTCCTTTAGGCTCACTTGTTTGGTAGCTTCTATGGTCATAGGAGTTTCTACGGTTGAGGTCATAGCATCACCATTAATAGGTCCAATGGGACCAGGAGTGCATTGGGTGCTAAGAGTTTGGATATCCTCAACAACTTGGATAGTAGCAACAGTGTGGTGGGTAGGAAGGCTCTTAATTCTATCTTCTTCCTCCTTTTCTCTAGCCCATCTCTCTTTAAGTTTAGCCATCATCCTAATGTTTTCATTAATTTGCACTTGAATAGCATTCATAGGAGTGGTCTTCCTCTCCTCAAGAGGGGAAGTTCTAATTTTAAGCAATTCTACCTCATGGGCTAAATTGTCTACCTTCGAAGAGAGATTATCTAGTTTGTTTAGTTTTTCTTCTACACTTTTATTGAAGGCTTTTTGGGTAGTGATGAAGTCTTTAAGCATAATCTCTAGTTCAGAAGTGGAGTTCTTGGTGCTAGGATAAGCATTGTTGTTCCCATAGGAATTAGAGGGGAACGGTCTAGGGTTGCTACCAAAATTACTCCTATAAGCATTGTTATTGAAATTGTTTCTAGAGATAAAGTTCACATCTACTTGATCTTGAGCAATCAAAGAATTTAAAGGAACATCATGAGGATCAATAGAAGATTGCTTGGAAAGTAGAGACATGATCAAGTCAACTTTTTCATTTAGGGAGGAAATCTCCTCGACAGAGTTTACCTTCCTACCTGTTGGAGCGCGTTCGGTGTGCCATTGGGAATAATTGGTCATCATCTCATCGAGAAGCCTCGTGGCAGCACCAAATGTAGTTGACATAAAGGTTCCTCCCGCGGCCGAATCTAACAAGTTCCGCGAGGTAAAGTTCAAGCCTGCATAAAAAGTTTGGATAACCATCCAAGTAGTCAAACCATGAGTAGGGCAGTTCTTGACAAGAGATTTCATGCGTTCCCAA
This sequence comes from Secale cereale, assembly GCA_902687465.1. Taxonomy (NCBI): domain Eukaryota; kingdom Viridiplantae; phylum Streptophyta; class Magnoliopsida; order Poales; family Poaceae; genus Secale; species Secale cereale. The sequence goes on along the minus strand of LR738711.1, from coordinate 100,256,818 downwards.
GCTTGGGCAACGTGTTCATTATCGAATTGTTTAAAATTCATTATATTACTCCTTAGTTGGATAATTTTAGCAGGGGGATAGTACTTCCCAATAAAGGCATCCTTGCACTTGTCCCAAGAATCTATGCTATTTCTAGGTAAGGATTGAAACCAGATTTTAGCTCCTCCTCTCAAGGAGAAAGGAAAAAGCTTATGCTTAACAATATCACCATCTATTTCTTGGTACTTTTGCATATCACAGAGTTCAACAAAATTATTTAAATGCAAAGCAGCATCATCTCCAGCATTGGAGAATTGATCTTTCATAACTAGGTTCAGTAAAGCAGGTTTAATTTCATAAGAAGGTGCTGAAGTGGCAGGTGTAGTAATGGGCGTGCAGATAAAGTCATCGTTGTTATGACTAGTGAAGTCACACAACTTGGTGTTCTCGGTGGAACCCATAGCAACAGCAAGCAAGATAACTATTTTTGTGATTTTTGGTAAGGGACACTAAAGCAAAAACTGAAAGGTAAACTAACAAGACTAAAAAGCAAAGATAAAAGATAGCGTGCAACTCCCCTATCTTGAAGAGTGGAGTCCCCGGCAACGGCGCCAGAAACTTGCTTGATGGATTCTCGCCCCTTGTTGGTTACCCCAAGTGGAAGGTTTGAGATGTAGCGTAGCGGCAAATTTCCCTTGGCAAAGATACCAAGGATCGAATCCCGTGAGACTCCGAGGGTCGACAAGAAGGTGTCAATGGCGCCAGAAACTTTTGCTTGACAGGACCTGCACACAGATTCAAATAACTTTGCTCCCAACAAGTACAGAGAGGTTGTCAATCCCTCCGGCCTTGTCGTTTACAAAGGATCAAACACAAGAGATAATAGTGATAGGTATGACTGCAACTAGGAAATAAGAACAGGAAGTAAATAGTGGGTGTGATCAGTGATGGCAATATGGACCGGGGTCCCATGATGGTCACTAGTGATGTCTCTCTCCCAAAAGACGATAAAACAGCTAAGCGAGGTAAACAAATTACAGTTGGGCAATTGATAGGATTATGTGCGCAAACCAATGCTAACTATGCTGTAAAGAAAGGTAGAGGCTCAAAAGCATGGGCGGTACGCCAAGGCAAGTAGACCAAAATCCATTTGCATCTACTACTAATCATCCACCTTGAGATATCTATCCATAACATCTCGCTGGTATTAAGTTGCGAATCCCACCCAAAGTGTAAACTCAAAGCAACAGACAACTGCATTAAAAGAACTTTGCGTAAAGTAAACAATCCTTGCACCCGCAAGTACAAGAACCGTTGTTTTCCCCCTTGTGGCAACAGCACATCCCCTAGACTCATGTTTCTGTCACTCAAGCTAGTCATCAAGGGGCATGAACCCACAATCAAGCATAACGTTCCCTCTTGGAGTTACTACCTACTACTCGGCCAAAGCAATAAATAGCAACGGAGAACATGCAAGAATTACTCAAGAACATAAATATAAAAGAGGTGAATCAAATATATTACTCACAGACAATCTGAACATAATCTCATAATCCATCGGATCCCAGCAAACTCAGCAGAGCAACAGCATAAAGATTACATATGTGCCTCGATCATGTAGGGCAGCTCACGAGGTCTAATCCATGAAGAACAAAGAGTGGAGGAGAACATCACATAGCTACTGGTCATGGACCCATGGTCCAAGGGGGACTACTCACAACTCATCCGGGAAGCGTCCATGGTGGTGGAGAAGCTCCCGGTGGTGGTTCTCCCCTCCGGCAGGGTGCCGGGAAGAGTTCTCCTGGTGCTCCCGATCTTGGAAGCGCGGCGGCGGCGGAACAGAGATGAGATCGTGAAAAAGGGTTCCGTCCTCGAGGGTTTCGGGACGCGAGCAATATATATGCAAAAGGGAGTCACCAGAGGCAGAGGTGGGGCCCCAGGCGCCCCCCTGGCGCGGCCAGGGGTGGGGCCGCGCCGGGTGGCCGCCTGGGCCACCCCAGGCTCCCCTCTGGCCCTGCCTTGGTTTTTCTGGAAGCTCCCGATACGCTGATTTTTCCTGTATTTTTCCGGAATTTTTAGGGCACTTTTAATATGGGGGAAACCTGAAATAGAAAAACAGCAGAAAACAGGAATTGGCACTGTGGTGCACTGAGTTAATAGGTTAGTCCAAATATGATCAAAAGTGTATGGAAGTGCATAAATATCATAGCAATATCACACAAAAGAGGCATGGAGCAATCAGAAATTATAGATACGTTTTGGACGTATCACCAATTCGGGAGAAGGTACAATTACCTCATCAAGTTCTACTTTCCTCCCACTCACTTCTTTCGAGAGAAACTCCTTCTCTAGAAAGGATCCACTCTTAGCAACAAAGACCTTGCCTTCGGATCTGTGATGGAAGGTGTACCCAACAGTTTCTTTTGGGTATCCTATGAAGATTTACTTCTCCGATTTGGGTCCGAGCTTATCATGTTGAAACTTTTTCACATAAGCATCGCAGTCCCAAACTTAAAGAAATGACAGCTTAGGTTTCTCGTCAAACCACAGTTCATACGGTGTCATCTCCACGGATTTAGATGGTGCCCTATTTAACGTGAATGTAGTTGTCTCTAATGCATAACCCCAAAAGCGATAGTGGTAGATCGGTAAGAGACATCATCGATCGCACCATATCTAATAAAGTACGGTTATGACGTTCGGACACACCATTACACTGTGGTGTTCCAGGTGGCGTGAGTAGTGAAACTATTTCACATTGTTTTTACTGATGGCCAAACTCGCTAACTCAAATATTTTACCTCTACGATCATATCGTAGAAACTCTTATTTTCTTGTTACGATGATTCTCCACTTCACTCTGAAATTCTTTGAACTTTTCAAATGTTTCAGACTTGTGCTTCATTAAGTAGATATACCCATATCTGCTCAAATCATTAGTGAAGGTCAGAAAATAACGATACCTGCCGCGAGCTTCAACACTCATTGGTCCACATACATCTGTATGTATGATCTCCAACAAATCTGTTGCTCGCTCCATTGTTCCGGAGGACGGAGTTTTAGTCATCTTGCCCATGAGGCATGGTTCGCAAGCACCAAGTGATTAATAATCAAGTGATTCCAAAAGTCCATCACTATGGAGTTTCTTCATGCGCTTTACACCATTATGACCTAAACGGCAGTGCCACAAATAAGTTGCACTATCATAATTAACCTTGCATCTTTTGGCTTCAATATTATGAATATGTGTATCACCATGATCGAGATCCAACAAACTATTTTCATTGGGTGTATGACCATCGAAGGTTTTATTCATGTAAACAGAATAACAATTATTCTATGACTTTAAATGAATAATCGTATTGCAACAAATATGATCAAATCATATTCATGCTCAACGCAAATGCCAAATAACATTTATTTAGGTTTTACACTAATCCCGGAAGTATAGGGAGTGTGCGATGATGATCATATCAATCTTGGAACCACTTCCAACACACATCGTCACTTCACCTTTAACTAGTCTCTGTTCATTCTGCAATTCTCGTTTCGAGTTACTAATTTTAGCAACTGAACCGGTATCAAATACCCAGGGGTTGCTATGAACACTAGCAAAGTACACATCAATAATCTGTATATCAAAATATACCTTTGTTCACTTTGCCATCCTTCTTATCCGCCAAGTATCTAGGGCAGTTCCACTTCTAGTGACCATTTCCTTTGCAGTAGAAGCACTTAGTTTCAGGCTTGAGTTTTAGCTTTGGGTTTCTTCACGGGAGTGACAACTTGCTTGTCATTCTTCTTGAAGTTCCCCTTCTATCCCTTTGCCCTTTACTTGAAACAAGTGGTCTTGTTAACCATCAACACTTGATGCTTTTTCATGATTTCTACCTTCGCCGACTTCAGCATCGCGAAGAGCTCGGGAATTCCTTTCGTCATCCCTTGCATATTATAGTTCATCACAAAGTTCTACTAACTTGGTGATAGTGACTAGAGAACTTTGTCAATCACTATCTTATCTGGAAGATTAACTCCCACTTGATTCAAGTAATTGTAGTACCCAGACAATCTGAGCACATGCTCACTGGTTGAGCTATTCTCCTCCATCTTGTAGGCAAAGTACTATCAGAAGTCTTATACCTCTCGACACGGGCATGAGTATGAAATACTAATTTCAACTCTTGGAACATCTTATATGCTCCGTGGCGTTCAAAACGTTTTTGAAGTCCCGGTTCTAAGCCGTAAAGCATGGTGCACTTAAACTATCAAGTAGTCATCATACCGAGCTTTTGTCAAAACGTTCATAACGTCTACATCTGCTCCTGCAATAGATCTGTCACCTAGCGGTGCATCAAGGACATAATTCTCTGTGCAGCAATGAGGATAATCCTCAGATCACGGAACAATTCCGCATCATTGCTACTAACATCTTTCAACTTAGTTTTCTCTAGGAACATATAAAAAATAAACGGGGAGCAACATCATGAGCTATTGATCTACACCATAGATATGCTAATACTACGAGGACTAAGTTCATGATAAATTAAAGTTCAATTTAATCATATTACTTAAGAACTACCACTTAGATAGACATCCCTCTAGTCATCTAAATGATCATGTGATCCAAATCAACTAAACCATGTCCGATCATCACGTGAGATGGAGTAGTTTCAATGGTGAACATCTTATGTTGATCATATCTACTATATGATTCACGCTCGACCTTTCGGTCTCCAGTGTTCCGAGGCCATATCTGCATATGCTAGGCTCGTCAAGTTTAACCCGAGTATTCTGTGTGTGCAAAACTGGCTTACACCCGTTGTATTTGAACGTAGAGCTTATCACACCCGATCATCACGTGGTGTCTCGGCACGACGAACTTTCGCAACGGTGCATACTCAGGGAGAACACTTATACCTTGAAATTTAGTAAGGGGTCATCTTATAATGCTACCCCCGTACTAAGCAAAATAAGAAGCATAATAAGATAAACATCACATGCAATCAAATATGTGACATGATATGGCCATCATCATCTTGTGCTTTTGATCTCCATCTCCAAAGCACCGTCATGATCACCTTCGTCACCGGCGCGACACCTTGATCTACATCGTAGCATCGTTGTCGTCTCGCCAACTATTGCTTCTACGACTATCACTACCGCTTAGTGATAAAGTAAAGCAATTACATGGCGATTGCATTTCATACAATAAAGCGACAACCATATGGCTCCTGCTAGTTGTCGATAATTTTACAAAACATGATCATCTCATACAAAACCGTATATCTCATCATGTCTTGACCATATCACATCACAACATGCCCTGCAAAAACAAGTTAGACGTCCTCTACTTTGTTGTTGCAAGTTTTACGTGGCTGCTACGGGCTTAGCAAGAACCATTCTTACCTACGCATACAAAAACCACAACGATGTTTCGTCAAGTATGTGCTGTTTTAACCTTCACAAGGACCGGGCGTAGCCACAGTTGATTCAGCTAAAGTGAGAGAGACAGACACCCGCCAGTCACCTTTAAGCAACGAGTGCTCATAACGGTGAAACCAGTCTCGCGTAAGCGTACGCGTAATGTCGGTCCGGGCCGCTTCATCTCACAATACCGCCGAAGCAAAGTATGACATGCTGGTAAGCAGTATGACTAGTATCGCTCACAACTCATTGTGTTCTACTCGTGCATATCATCTACGCATAGACCTGGCTCATGATGCCACTGTTGGGAACGTAGTATTTTCAAAATTTTCCTACGATCACGCAAGATCTATCTACTAGATGCATAGCAACGACGGGGAGAGTGTGTCTACGTACCCTCGTAGACCGGGAGCGGAAGCATCAAGTGACGCGGTTGATGTAGTCGAACTTCTTCGCGGTCCAACCGATCAAGCACCGAACGTACGGCACCTCCGCGTTCAGCACACGTTCAGCTTGATGACGTCCCACGAGCTCTTGATCCAGTTGAGCTTCACGGGAGAGTTTCGTCAGCACGACGGTGTGGTGACGGATATGATGTATCTACCTGTGGGGACCCCGACTTGGAAGTCGAGATCACCGAATGCACGTGTACAGTGATCCCAGAGATCAATGCTCACTGAACACACAGAAGTTGAATAACAAGAGTCTGACATCCATACATACCATCTTACACAAATTAAGGCCATTATGGCCAAGTCTTACATAGATAAAGCCTCAAGGGCTGCATAGCAAATAACTCAAATAGCGGAAGTCTTCGATGATAGGTAGAACCCACGCCGTCTGCCTTAACCCTACAGGCATTCTGACTGTGATAGCATCCTAGTTCGCATGTTCGTCTCCATAGAACTCTTCTTCATATTCATGTTCCTCCATGCCTGGCCAATTAAATAACAAGTGGCAAGCCAATGAGTACTTTGAATGTACTCGCAAGCAACCCATGATTTGGTTCAAAGTAACAATGCAATTGTACAACAATGAGCAATCTAGCTACGAGCTAGAATAAATATTCTACCATCAAGTATATGCATCTATAAACTCACGTAACCTCGAAGACAGGTTACCGATATCAACATGAATATGATTCAGCTCAACGAGTCAAGTCACCACCTTGACTCATCACACACACATACTTTCACCGAAGTAGTAAACCTCTGGACATAGTTTAAGTAGCACCACCCAACTGTCCATGACCGTCGACACGGCTATTCGAATATTTTTACACTCTGCAGAGGTTGCACACTTTACCCACAAGATCCGGGAAGCTTTCGTGTCACCCACGATCCCGCAGTACCTCAAGTACTCGGGGGAAGCACCCGGTCATTATCTTTCCTTAGACGACACTAACATAGGGTCCACTCGTTGGTACACGGCCCTCGAGTACAAACAATAGATCATGGGACTTGCCCTAATTTCAATGTCACGCGTACCCGAAGGGACCAACGGTGTGTCCGGTGCCCTGTAAAAACAGTCATGGTCGTCTATCCAAGCACGACCCCGTCCCGGGAAAGACCTCAAGTCTTCCCGTCACTAGTAATGCGGGCACCATGCTAGTATCGGTCTAAGTAATCAATAACGCCCCGTCCCATAAGGGGTAGAGTGATTGCACATGTTTGGTTGGGACGGTAGTCACACATAAATCTAATCCATTATTTCACCCATGCACAAGATCTTTACCGGCACATCACTTCTTCCTCAAGTGATGACCTAACTCAATATCACCCTCGGGCATTAGGGGCACCCGATGGTTTTTTTTGAAAAGAAAGCAACCACGAAGGTTTTATGACACACATGCATCACTAAGCATCTCTACTAACCATTTGCATTGCATCTAGCACATAGCAAGATCAAGAGTAAAGCATGCATCATGTGGTGGTTTTAAACTAGGTCACCACCATAACTCTTATCATCATGCATCCGGAAACAAACGGGTTCCGAAGAACACAAGTGTATCATGGTCAAAGGGCTGCTTGCCTGGACTGTCTTGGTCTTCAAATCCTTCCCCACCTTCTTCTTCAGCAACCTCGTCAAATACGGTATCTAATCGTCGCAAAATAACAACGGGAAAATAAGACCACAACAAAAACAAAAAAATCAAAGTGCTCAGAAAAATGTCAACCTATTTTTGTTAAATACTAGAGGGAAAACTAAGATGGCAAAAAATCTTAGTTGGAGTTTTGGAGTTGCAGAATGGGATCTAAGGATTTTTGAACAGAAGTTTTAATGTTCAAATTTGAATTTAAATTTGAACAGAACAGAAAAGGTTCATGGATATGTGTGAAAGTGACACAATTAAATAGGTTGGATTTTTACAAGATTTTAGGAGTTGGAATTAATTCATTTGGACATATATTTAATTCTGTGAAATTATTTGAAATAACCACAGAAAAGAAAAGGAGAAATGGCCCTGTGCCACTCGGCCAGAATGGCCACATTGCACGGCCCAGGGCGAATAGCCCACCGCACAGGCGCCAGCGCGCGCGCGTTAGGGTTTTCAAACCTGACGGGCAGGGCCCGGCGGTCAGTGGCAGAGAGGGGAGCGAGAGGGAGGTGAGGATGACAGGCGGGGCCCGCCTGTCATCTTCAACCTTGCAGCCAGAGCGACGGCGAGCTCACTGGCGGCGATTCCGGGCACGGCGGGGCAAGCTGAGGGTAGGAATGGGCTCAGCAGTGAGTCGTCGTTCCAGTGGTGGTGGTGTGGCTCGCCGGAGGGGCCTGGTTCGCCGGCGGCGAGGACTCGCGGCGGAGGAGCGTCGGGAGGTTCCTGGCTGGCTCGCTCCGGGCTGCAATAGGAGTGGAAGAAGGAGGGGAACGAGTCAGTGAGGTCTGGTGGCTCCAGATCGAGCGAGAGTTGGGGCGGAGGGAGGCTTTACTGCGAGATCTCCGGTCGCCCGACGCGGCGGAGCTTCGATCGATCCCGAGCACTGAGGCTCTCTGAGGGCGAGTGGGTGGTGCTGGTGTGCTACTGGGAGTACGGGGAGGAGATGGGTGCTGCTGGAGAGGCCCGGGGCGTGCTTATATAGCCGAGCCCCGGTCCATCGTGGACTCGTGCGCCGGCGAGGTTACGGGCGAGGCCAGAGGCCGTGCAGGGGCTTGTGTTCGAGTCGGGGACGTCCGTGGATGAGGTCTACGCCTAGTAGAGGGAAGAGGAGGAGCGGGGAATGCTCCAGAGGGCGAGGCCAGAGGTTGGAGCTCGCGGGCGGCCAGAGGTTGGAGCTCGCGGGCGGCCAGCGCGCATGCGAGGGCGGCCACTAGAGGGATAAGGAGGAGGGGGACAGCGCCGGGGGGAGGCACGGACGTCGAGGTGCATCGACTGGCGCGAGGGGGGAGCACGAGGTGGTCGGGGGCGAGGGATTGGGCGAAGCTACAATGCGGGTGCGCACTGTAGCGCGCTCTGGAGCGTGCTTATCGCATGCCACGGCATGCCATTGGTTCACTGGGCGTGTCCGCCGTGTCTGGGGGGTCCAGCACGAAGTAAACGACTCAGATGTGGCCTTGGATGCTCTGGATGATCAATGAGAGAGGAGTGAAGCTGGTAAATGAGTAGAATTTGGCTGTCCAGCAAGTTAACTTAGGGTTTTCACCCCTCAATCATGGAGCTGTGGACATGGGGAAGTTACTGAAGATGGAATGTAACTAGATGAAGCTGTGGTAGAAAGCTGAGGCAAAAGTAAATAGTAAAAGAGGTCAAGATGATGGTTTTGGTAAAATGGCAGAAGGTGTTTGGTCAAGTTTTGGGCAAGCAAATGATCTTCCCTAGCCATGGCACTTAACAGGATTGAATGTCATATGGAAATAGGGTGTTTCACCAAATTTGGGCTCATTTGAAGAAACTAGCCAATGTAACTTTGGTGAACCCTAGAAATAAACAGAAATGGCTTCATCATGTTTAAGTCAAGCTAATCATCTCCCCTTGATGCACCACTTGGTGTTGTTTCATAATTTGGGGTATTGATCATGCCCACAAAGTTTGAAGCTCCAGATAAAAAGTTGATAATGTAAAGTTGTTCAAGTTTGAATTTGAACAGAAAGAGTTTTGGGGTATTCTAATCAAGTTGCCCTTCTCCAAATCTTGTGCCATTTGGTCTAGATGCCTTATTAGGCCTTTCTAGCATGTGCACCAAGTTTGAGGGCATTTGGATAAGTTTGGCAATGTAAAGTTGCTCAAACTTCAGACATGGACATAATGGTTTTAGAGGGTTTTGATGATGTTTTCTTGCTTCCCAAGGCTTCAGGCTTGGCAAGATCATCAAATATGTCATATATGACATGATAGAATTTCCCTGGAATTTTTGGAGAATATTTCCTTTGTAAATATTTCAAAAGCTTGAAATATCCAGAAAAGGTTTCTGAGGGATTAGCCCATTATTTTGAACATGACCAAGTGTTGAAACTCTTATATATGGACAATATATGTCCTATGAGTCTCCCTGAATTTTGGCAAATATTTTTGAAATACTTAAATAATTTTTCCCTATTAAAGTCCATTTCTGGCCTTAAGAAAAAGCTTTTAAATAAAATAGGAAAATAACTTTTAAAATTATACTTTTGTGGTTTCTGGGAGTCCTATGACTACTAGGTCTCAAATATACTTTTTGAAATAATTTTCTCACCCTAAATCAAGCACTTGCAGTGCAAACCTCAATTTAGGGGTTTTTGGAATACTAATTTTTGAAAATATATTTTGGCCAAATTATTTTTATAAAAAAAATACTATACTGCTATATTCACTTGGTATGATCATTGGGCAGAAGTTTTAGGTATGGAGATGAATTCCTCAAGAGGTAATAGTTGACTTTAATGAGCACATGAAAAACATAGGAAGAAAAACTTAATTCCAAATAAAAGCCAAATGATGCCAAAAAATTTTGCTGGTCCAAATTTTCATGCTTCACTGATGCAAATAACATGTTACAAAATGCAAGGTGTGACACTACCGGCGCAGGGTTTCGCCTAAGCACTGCAACGGTATGACCGAGGTGTGTTTCTGTGGAGGGGGGCACCGCACACGGCTAAAACAATTCAACTTGTGTGTCCTAGGGTGCCCCCTGCCCCCGTATATAAAGGAGCAAGGGAGAGGCCGGCCCTAGAGGGGGCGCGCCAAGTGTGGGGAGTCCTACTAGGACTCCCAAGTCCTAGTAGGATTCCCCTTTCCTTTTCGGAGTAGGAGAGAAGGAAAGAGGTGGAGAGGGAGAAGGAAAAGGGGGCTGCACCCCTTGTCCAATTCGGACCAGAGGGGGGGCGCACGCCTCCTTCCTTTTGGCCTTTCTCCTCTATTCCCGTATGGCCCAATAAGGCCCATATACTCCGAAAAATACCCGAATCACTCGGAACCTTTCCGATGTCCGAATATAGTCGTCCAATATATCGATCTTTACGTCTCGATCATTTCGAGACTCCTCGTCATGTCCCCGGTCTCATCCGGGACTCCGAACTCCTTCGGTACATCAAAACTCATAAACTCATAATACCGATCGTCATCAAACGTTAAGCGTGCGGACCCTACGGGTTCGAGAACTATGTAGACATGACCGAGACTCATCTCCGATCAATAACCAATAGCGGAACCTGGATGATCATATTGGCTCCTACATATTCTACGAAGATCTTTATTGGTCAAACCGCATAACAACATACGTTGTTCCTTTTGTCATTGGTATGTTACTTACCCGAGATTCGATCGTCGGTATCTATATACCTAGTTCAATCTCGTTACCGGCAAGTCTCTTTACTCGTTCCGTAATACATCATCTCGTGACTAACTCATTAGTTTTTTGCTTGCAAGGCTTATTATGATGTGCATTACCGAGAGGGCCCTGAGATACCTCTCCGACACTCGGAGTGACAAATCCTAGTCTTGATCTATGCCAACACCACGAACACTTTCGGAGACACCTGTAGAGCATCTTTATGATCACCCAGTTATGTTGTGACGTTTGATAGCACACAAGGTGTTCCTACGGTATTCGGGAGTTGCATAATCTCATAGTCGTAGGAACATGTATAAGTCATGAAGAAAGCAATAGCAGTAAAACTAAACGATCATAGTGCTAAGCTAACGGATGGGTCTTGTCCATCACATTATTCTCCTAATGATGTGATCCCTTTGATCAAATGACAACTCATGTCTATGGTTAGGAAACATAACCATCTTTGATCAATGAGCTAGTCTAGTAGAGGCATACTAGGGACACTCTGTTTTGTCTATGTATTCACACATGTACTAAGTTTCCGGTTAATACAATTCTAGCATGAATAATAAACATTTATCATGATATAAGGAAATATAAATAACAACTTTATTATTGACTCTAGGGCACATTTCCTTCAGCTTTGTGTCAGCAGATCGAGCCGAAAAGCTTCAGCATGGTTTGGCCTTGGACGAGCAGTCCAGTATGCTCCCAAACATCCTGGCAACGACCTCGGCGAGCTCGCCGCCGGCTAGCTGGATCGTCGGAAGCAAGACAACGAGCAACCGTGTCACCAGGGACTACTCCTTGGCCATCTTCCTCAACGCCGCCGCCGAATAGTCGTCGTCGCAGACAAGCCTGGACGAGTTGTTGCTTTTCTTGATGTGCTCCTCTAGCGGCAACGGCGACACAGGGGTAAGACGGATGTGGAGGGACGCCGAGCAGCGACAAGGGGTGCAGCTCGTTGGCGAAGCGCGCGCGGACGGACGGCGCTGGCTAAGCTGTTAACTCACAGTGAATTTTGGCTACGGGCAAGAAAAGTGTGGAGGTGTTTCGCTCGTGACAAGGATATCGGTGGAGTGGGGGCCCACGTGACGCCTGTCAATCGCTGAAGGAGGCGGACGCAGCGTGATTATCAGCCGGTTGAAGCTAATCTTTTCCCTTTGAACTTTCATACTTTACATGCTTGATATTGTAGATATAAATAGTTAGGGGGCTGCTACGCGTCGGCCGGCGGATCTTTTAATAAGATCTGCCGCCTCGCCAGTCGTGAGATCTGACACAATCAAGCGAACCGAACGTCTTGCAACAGAGTGCTTGTTGCAGAAACATTTACAAACAAATGTTATGTTGCAAAAAAAAACTGCAACAAAGGTTGTGTTGCGGATTTTTTTTTGCAACATAGGTCGTGTTGCAAAAAAAAATTCCGTCTTCACTTTATATTTTGCAACAGAGGTATTGTTGCGGATTTTTGTTGCAACTGAGGTGATGTTGCAGATTTTTTTTTGCAACAAAGGTCTTGTTACAGAAATGTGTATAGAACTTTTTAGCAGTAGAGATCATGTTGCAGAAATATTTGTATAATTTTTTTTCTGAAACAAAAATCATGCTGCAAAAAAAATTATGCAACGAAGATGATGTTGCGGGAACTATTACTCCACGGACGGCAGTCATACGAGGCTCTAGCGATGGCGTGCCTTGTAGAGGCGGGGGACGACGGAAGTTGTGCAGTTCGTCGGTTGATGCTGCTTGATCTAGATGCGGCGGCCGACTGAACCCGTGCGAGACGAGAA
>LR738711.1:100197495-100236239 GCA_902687465.1 Secale cereale | reverse complement strand
ATAGCAGATGAACAGATCACATCTAGGGCACATACTAGAAACATGAATTCTACCACGATCTCGAACAGGAGGGATAGAATCACATACGGTGCAACGGGAGCAGCACCGCCGGCGTTGACGTTGTCGCCCATGTCGTCGAGGATGAGGTTGCTGAGGTCGGGGAAGAAGTCGTCGTTCGCGAAGTCGTCGCTGCCAGCAGTCGCGCGAGTGCGCTCCCCAAAAACCTGATCGCCCCTCTCCCGTACAGGATCACGAGAGGCGGGGTTCCGGAGGCCTGCTGTCCCTTCTCGCGGTGCACGCCGAAAGGAGGGATGGAGAAGACTTGCTTGGCGGCGCAATGATCTGGAACGGTGGTGAGAAACCATACGAAGAGGCGGCGGCTAGGGTAGACGTCTGCCGAACTATATAGTGCGGGCCGGGTAGGTCGTGGGAATAAACCCCACGTCCGAGTCGTCACGATCCAAAAGAATCGGAAACAATTCAGTAATTAACGCGTCCGTTAATTATTAATTAATGACTCATTAATTTCCCCGAGCAGCAAAAATGTAGACAACGTGCGTAGCTCTGTCCTCGGCTCGGCTCAATCCCGCAACCCGCGGCGCGTCGTGACGAGGCGTGGCGTGGCGAGGCGAGCGAGGAGGAGGAGCGCGCGTGTAGGTCTCCTCTTCTCATGCTCATACAAGTGGTAGAAGAGCTCACCTTATAAAGAGGTGCAACTCTCCCTCAACTTATGAGGTGGGACTAAACTTTAGCCTCACTCACTCCACTCACATGTGTGCATGAATGGGCCAAGAGAATTTCAGAATTTTCAGTTGGGCTTTGGGCCAAAGGCCTAGGAGCAAAATTCCAACACATGCAACAGCTGCCGGACTTACATGACAGACAGTTACGGCACCTACTGTCCATCATGTGACAACCAGATGACCACGCCCTTCACGGTCGTGCCGTCAGTAGGGTCCAGAGGTCTGGTGGCGCAGGCGGCGGCGGGCGGCAGTGGGAAGGGGTTCGTGCAGGGCATCGTGACGTACACGGTGATGGACGACCTCACCGTGACGCCCATGTCCTCCATCTCCAGCATCACCCTGCTCAACACATTCGCCGTCAGGGACCTCAGCGCGCTCCAGGAGAAGACCGTGCAGCTCGGCTATGACCAGGTGATTTTGAGTCATGTTTGTTTCTCTCTCTTCCATTCGATGCCTTTTTTAACCGTGTGCTGATGTGCATCAATCAATCAATCGTCGCGTTGCATTTCCTCTAAATTTTGCAGGGTCTGGAGATCCTCAAGGCGTCGCTGCAGTCCAAGACCGTGCTCACCGACGTTTTCCTGAAGTCCGCCAGCAACGCTTGAAGGCTCGGTACTGCGTGTCTGCGTCTGACATGCACATCGACAAGGCAAAAACAGCTCCATCCATGTAGTAGGATTAAGTATCGAGTAGGTTGGTTGGTACTTTTGTATGAACTCGGCTATGAGCATCTAGCTCCATCCGTCTAGCTTAATTAGGTTCATCTTTTGCGTGAACACCAGAACTATCTAAAACGGTGGCATAATGTCAAGTGTCAGATGGAGTTAGATGCTCGTAATCCAGCTGAATTTATGAATTACTCCAGATTGTAGTACTACTCCGCTTTGTGTTGATGCTTGATGTATGGGTTTGCTTCACAGTTAGTATCATCTTCCGTTGGTTCTCAAAATGCTTCCTTCTTCATGTGTATGTCTATGTGCCAATCTGTGAAGCAGCATAGCTTGTTTCCTCTTGTGCGCCTGCTGGAAGATGCGTGGGATTGCGAAGCTCACGGTCACGCAAGCGTTGCCATGGCAAGTGCTTGTTCTTTCAACTTGGTTCACCATACAAACATGTCATGCCACCTTCTCAACACAATCAAAGCTGCAATGAGCAACCCCTAGTGCAAGGGGTATGGCCGCTATGATTCCGGCATTGCCAGTGCCTAGTGCCTACCAACTAGGGGTGTATGTGTTTTTACTGGGCGTCGTGTACTCGTGTTGTAATATGTGAGCGTGGCCCTTACGGCTTATGCGAAACTCATCTTCCTATCAATGCATGAAAACACAAGCCTTTTAAGAGAGAGACATTACGAGTGTGGTGATATTTGTATAAAAGCATCTCCAATAGATGATGTAGATGAAAAAATAACTAACTTTTGCATCTTCGAGGCCTCAAAACCCCTCACACACATGATGTAGTTAAAAAATACATCTTCATCTTTCGGAGATGTAAAATACAACACCTTGCGGTGCAAATTTGCATCTTCACCTACATGATAAGTAAAATGGCGATCGCGCACCAACCACATAACTGCCTTCATTTGGCTTCCACGCGACCGCCGCCCGTTCGCCCGACGGCTGGCCGCCGCCGATGACCTTGCTGCGCCGCCCTCCCGCCGCTAGTCTGATCCACCTCGCTACGGCGATACGGCGATAAGAACGGATGGTCATTACTGGTGTAGTCGACGAGTGAAGTTTGGCCGCCAATAGGAGAGATCCATCTCGTAGGGGAAGAAGACGAGCACGTCCCTGGGCGGGATCTTGCAAACGGACAGGATCAGGTGACATGCACGTTTGCATGCCACCGTGTGCCTTGCGGCCCAAATTCAAATTTAAACATTGCGAAAAATCTGGAAAAAAAAATCATGCATGTTCATAGCACATATTAAGATAACCCCTCAAAAATTCAGATCAAAATTCGAAACATACATCGAGAAACAAAAAAGAGAAATCTGTCATGAATAGTACGCGAATGATTCTATGTAGACTATTCACATCCGAGTTTCTCTTTTTTGTCTCTCGATGTATGTTTCGAATTTTGATCTGAATTTTTGAGGGGTTATCTTAATATGTGTTGTGAACATGCATGATTATTTTCAAAAAAATTCGAAATGTTTAAATTTGAATTTCGGCCGCAAGGCACATGGTGACATGCAAAATGTGCATGTCATCTGATCTCTGTCCTCTAATTTCATCTCCACGCCTTGATTTGATTCGGATTTGGATACCAAATACTGATCGAACGAATCGTTCCGCTTGAAGGTCGGAACGAACGGAATATTTAGGTCGATGTGATGAATGTGTCGCCCGCAGCGGTTCCTGTCGCAATGACCGCTTCGGTTGACGTGACACTGATATCATCCATGCTTTTCCCTTTTTTCAAATTTTTTTTCGTTTTTTTATTATTATTCTACTATTGATTTTTATATTACAAAAGGACTTTCAAATAATTTTTTTAAAAATGTTAAATAGGCATTTGAAAAAAATGTCTATAGAAAATGTTAATCATTAATCATGCGTATGAAAAAGGGAAACGGTTCGTTTCAGTCGGCGGATCACATCCTTCCATCCGTCACGCAATGCGTCGTTGGATCGTTTTTGATCGGACGGCCACGTAAAGGGCAGGTTGCATGGAGCGTGAACCTTCTCGAGACCTTATCTTCTTATCTCATTTTCTCATGTCCACCCATCTCTATCCACCAGCTCTTTCTTCCTCCCTTTTTTCTCCTCCTACTCCGACGGTTAGCACGCCATACAGCTACAGGATGCCGTCGAGGCACCGCAAAAGCTGCGATGACGAGGCAACTTCTCCCGTGGATCCTTTTTTTCTCCCTAGGCGACATTCCCTTCCTACCCGACTTGCGATGCAGCCCCATGGCGGCGAGTGCTGCAGAGGTCGACGGGGCTGCCGCAGAGGCTCGCCGGTGTTGTGCTGCGACCGGTCCTGCGGGGATGCGTCACCGTGAGCACCAGAGGTGATATGGGGGATGTGTCGCTGTTCGCAACAAGGGTCTTGTTGCAGGAATACAAAGAATAGGGCAAATATGCTATGCAACATCACCTCTGTTGTAACTTTATTTTGGAACAAGGATTTTGTTGCAGGAATATAGAGAAGAGGTGCAAATTTTGCAACAAGGGTCTTGTTGCAAGAATATAAGTAAGAGACCGGAGATGCTACACAACATTACCTATTTTTTTTTTAAATAAAGGTCTTGTTGCCGGAATACAAAGAAGAAGTGCAAATTTTGCAACAAGGATATTGTTGCATGGATACAAAGAAGAGGCAAGAAGAAGCCGACGATGCTTTTGCAATAAGATTATATTGCAAAGGAGTTTTGCAACAAGATTGTTGTTGCGGAAAAATGTAGAGGAGCGATCAGACAGCTCGCAAGTACGCGAGCGGCCGGGGATGCTGTTGCAAACTTTTGCAACATGGGTCATGTTGCACAAAATTAGATGCGGCGGAGATGTAGTTTTAATTTTGCAACAAGGGTCTTGTCGCAGAAAATTAGACGCAATGGAAGATGTTGTTGCAATTTTTACAACAAGGATCATGTTGCAGAAAATTATAAGTGTGAAAGATGTTGTAGAAAATTAGACGCATGAAAAATGTTGTTGCATAAAATTAGACGCGGCATGAGATGTTGTTGCAATTTTTCTAAGGGTCTTGTTGCAGAAAACTAAAGAAGAAGAGGTTTTGAGTCAGGACCGATTTTTCAGTAAAATAATTACCGAAAGACCGACCTTTTTATTAAACCAGCGAGGAAGAATACTTCTTGCTGGTAGACAATTCCTTGATACAGAATTCCAGAATAATTATACAAGGTTGAGCTGAGGTGGCTCAACAATTTTATTACAAGTACGCCAATATAGCACATAAAGGCGGATATGACACAATGGCAGGGTGGCTTACTACTAACTCGTAATAAAAAGGTGGTGGATATGTCACAGTGAGGTGGGTGACGTGACTCCAATATAATACAGTTCATCGAGTGTCGGAGTGAGACCCGATGAATTTATTTGGTGGTTGGCGGAAGCGGTTATATCACAGTGATCAACTTCAGGATCGCAAAAGACTGACTGGGACTCCATTAGACGTCGGACTCGCTATCGAACTCTTCATCCATGAGATCGCCTTCGTCCACATCTGACCAAATCAACAAGCCAGGTGAGTACTTTGAATGTACTCGCAAGACAGTTCGGACTTAAGATATAAACAAAATGCCAACATGATGCATGAGAGTATTCTAGCAAAATGCAACCGGATGCATATATTCCTGTGCCGTATGTAAATAATTGGAAGTCGGGCGGTAATCCTCCCGAAATCCACAAGATAAATAAAAGGAAATCAAACGAGTGTCTGAGTGACGCCTCGTGAGGAAATAGTAAAATGAAAACATGCCACAGTCGGGCGTTGATGGGCCTCGAACCCCTCGTTGGTTACCCCAAGTGGAAGGTGTAAGATGCAGTACGTAGAAGTGTTTTCCCCTAACAAGGATGCCAAGGATCGAATCCCCAGAGACTCCTAGGTTCAACAAGTAGGTGTCAATTGCTACGGCGCCAGATTAGTAGCAACCAACGTGGACCTGCACACAGATACTAATAACTTTGCTCCCAACGAGTACAGAGAGGTTGTCAATCCCTCCGGCCTTGTAGTTCACAAAGGATTAAAAGCAATGATAGTAGTGATAGATAGTTTTTTCAATAGTAAATAATAACGGAAAGTAAATAGTGGATGTGATCAATGATGGTAATATGGACCGGAGTCTCATGATGTTCACTAGTGATGTCTCTCTCCCAAAAGACGATAAAACAGCTATGTGAGGTAAACAAATTACAGCTGGGCAATTGACAGGACCACAAACGCAAAACAATGCTGACTATATTGCAAGAAAGGTTGAGGTTCAAAGCATGGGCGGTACGCCAAAGTAAGTAGACCGAAATCCATCAATATCTACTACTAATCATCCACCTTGAGATATCTATCCAGAACATCTCGCTGGTATTAAGTTGCGAGTCCCACCCATAGTGTAAACTCAATGCAACAGACAACTGCATTAAAAGAACTTTGCGTAAAGTAAACAATCCTTGCACCCGCGGGCACAAGCACCGTTGTTTTCCCCCTTGTGGCAACAGCACATCCCCTAGACTCATGTTTCTGTCACTCAAGCTAGTCATCGAGGGGCATGAACCCACAATCGAGCATAACGTTCCCTCTTGGAGTCACTACCTACTACTCGGCCAAAGCAATAAGTAACAACGGAGAACATGCAAGAATTACTTATGAACTAAAATATAAAAGAGGTGAATCAAATATATTACTCAAGATCAATCTGAACATAATCTCATAATCCATCGGATCCTAGCAAACTCAACATAGCAACAGCATAAGGATTACATAGGTGCCTTGATCATGTAGGGCAGCTCACGAGGACTAATTAGTGAAGCACAAGAACGGGAGGAGAACATCACATAGCTACTGGTCATGGACTCATGGTCCAAGGGAGACTACTCACGAGTCATCCGGGAGGCGTCCATGGTGGTGGAGAAGCTCCCGGTGGTGATCCTCCCCTCCGGCAGGGTGCCGGGAAGAGTTCTCCTGGTGCTCCCGATCTTGGAAGCGGCGGCGGCGGCGGAATAGAGATGGGATAGCGAAAAGAGTTCCTGTTCTGAGGGTTACGGAGGACCCTTTAAATATATGCCAAAGTAGGGCACCGGGGGAGCCTCGGGGGGCCCAGGCGCCCCCCCGGCGCGGCCTAGGGGGGGCGCGCCCACAGGGCGCCTGGAGCCCCTGTGCCCCCCCCAGGCTGCCCTTCGGATGCAGTGTTGTTTCCGGATCGCTGATTTTTTATATAATTTTTCTGGATTTTTCTGGGCAGTTCTCGAAACGTGAAAACCTGAAATACAAAAACAGACGAAAACAGAAACTGGCACTGGGGTGCACTGTATTAGTAAGTTAGTCCAAATATGATCAAAAGTGTATGAATATCATAGCAATATCACCCAAAAGTGGCATGGAGCAAGCAGAAATTATAGATACGTTTTGGACGTATCAACATCCCCAAGCTTAATTCCTGCTCGTCCTCGAGTAGGTAAATGATAACAAGAATAATTTCTGTGGTGACATGCTATTAACCATATAGGACTTTCTCATAGTCATATGACAAAAACTTACTGAGACAATGATTCTAAAGTAATTAAGTTGCCTCAAGAGAAAATCACAAATGACTGAAAGTTTTACAACATGAAACTGAAACATCAAAAAGATTTGCAATGAACATGATGTGCAAATATGGTAAAGTGATATCTAGCTTGCCCCCTTTAGTGATGCAAAACATAAATGCAGGGGCACCTTCAAGGTTTAAGTGATGACTAGATACAATCATTTCAGAATAAATGATATCACAATCATGCAAAAGACAATGCTACTTTGGGACAATGCACATTACACTCAGAATGACAATCATGCTCTCAGTAGTTGGTGCTTCAACATAAAGGTAAAAGAAAGGTTAAGTGCTAAAGCTTTTTATTTTGAAAACATGGAAGCAATTGTGTCAACGGTAGTAGTACTTCATATGTGTCATGTATAAAACATCCTATAAGTTGCAAGCCTCATGCATCGAATACTAATAGTGCTCGCTCCTTGTCCTAATTAGCTCGGATCCCCATGGGTTATCATTGCATTACATATGTTTTAACCAAGTGTCACAAAGGGGTACCTCTATGCCACCTGTACAAAGGTCCAAGGAGATAGATCGCATTTGATTTCTCGTTTTTGATAGATCTCAACTTGAGGACATCCATACCGGGACAACATAGAAAATAGATGATGGACTCCTCTTTAATGCATAAGCATATTCTCATAAGAGATTGAGGATTAAGGTCCAAGCTAAAACTTCCACCATGATGCATGGCTTTGGTTGGCGGCCCAATGTTCTTCTCTAACAATATGCATATTAATTCAACCCACGGTAGATCACCCTTACTTCAGACAAGACGAACATGCATAGCAACTCACATGATATTCAACAAAAGTGTGACAGTTGATGGCGTCCCCAGAAACATGGTTAGCGCTCAGCAAGCAACTTATAAGAAATAAGATACATAAGCAACATATTCTTTACCATAATAGTTTTTAGGCTACTTTCCCATGAGCTATGTATTGCATGGTTAGTTTGCTTAGTGCAGGTGGAGGTTAGCAAAAGACTGGGAGCGACCAACTAAGAGAGCAATGACGGTCATAATCATGCAGAGCGACAAAGCAATATTGAATCAGGCATGGCAGTTATATCACTACTTAGAAATAAAAGATCATCAAGGCTTGACAGACTTTCTTTACAGTCTTAAATATGCGTGAGCATACGCCAAGTCAATCAAAATAAATTCTCGAAGGAAGATATTACTAAAACATACCATATCATAGGCAAACAAACCAAGTTGGTACTCCAATAACACATTGGGAACCCCCCAGCTATTTGAGATTAACCAAAAGAAAACCAGAACTACTAAGCACCATCATGAAAGTAGCATCTTTATCATAGACACATTAACCAATGCAACGGAAGCAAACTCTCTTAATAAGGTGAGCATGGTAATTAAAGAGAGTTCAAGCAACCAACTAAATAAAAGCTCTTGAAAAGATAAGCATGAATACTAAGAGCAGAGTATGATAGTAGCTATTAAAAGACAAAGAACACACACAGCATAGATAGACATGAAAATTCTATGTAATGTTCTAGGTAGAGGTGGAGCGTGTTTCTCTCCCACATAAAGGAATGCTGGGATCCGACTCGTTATGAAAAACTAAAAAGAAAACTAAAAGCAAGACGCTCCAAGCATAGCACATAACACATGAAGTGATAAAAATATAGCGAAACGAAAGACGAACTGATAGTGTTGATGGAGAAGTGGATGCACGGGGGCATCCCCAAGCTTAGACGCTTGAGTCTCCTTGAATATTTCTTGGGGGTGCACGGGGGCATCCCCAAACTTGAGCGCTTGACACTCCTGAATCTTTTTATCATCTTCCCTCGCACACTTGAAAACTCCCTTCATACATAACTCATCATAATCTGATTAGCGAGGTTAGTACCCTTAATAAAATAATTATACCTTGCTGGAAATAAGGATATTCTTGAAGTTCTACTGTTTCTCAAGATTGCCAAAAGGTTTTTGCAAAGAAAAAGTAAGTTCTTAATTTGCAAAGTGAAGGTAAGGCAAAACAGGACAGAATCTGTGAAAAACAGAACAACAGGCAGTAATTGACCTGTTCGGGATACTTCTGCAACTCAAATAAAAAAACTCAGAACTGATGCACGAAAGACAATTATATAGAGAACGCTGTCGAAAAAATTCAGACCAAAAAGATGATCTGGTGATTTTATACGAATTTTTCTATCCAAGGACAGAATCTGTTTCCTGGACAGCACCTCACAACTTTTGAACTTTCTAGCAATCGGAGGCTATACTTGGCACAAATATGAAAAGCAAAGATACAATGATGATGCTACAGCAGTAAACAACATCAAGACACAACAAAAGCAAAATTTTTATTCATGTGGGCTGCCTCCCAAAAGCGCTTTCTTTTATGCCTTTAAGCTAGGCATAATGCATAGATCAAGTTGTATCAATTGAACCATCATCAAGATCATCAAAAAGCTCTTCAATAATACAACTAGTCTTAAGAGGACTCTCAAATAAAGGCCTCATAGAGATACTTCTAGGTAGAAGACCAAAAGGATAAAAGTCAAGGGAAGATTCATTTATAAATTCATCAACGATAGGTGTTTCTTCCAAAGTCTTTACAGTTTCAACCCCTTTGGCAATAGGTGGATTGCTTTTAGAACGGGGAGCCTTTGGAACGTGAACGAACTTAGGCTCCCTCTTTGCCGGAGTTTCTACCTTTTCGGTTTTGATCGAGGAGAATGTAGTTCCTAAGGTATCAAATATTTCCTCAATCTTTTCCATCCTAGAAAAGTCAGAATCATGGAATTTGACGATCTCCAAAATTTTGAAAATTTTATGCATGGAGCTATCAAGTCTATTCAAATTCCCTTGGATCTTACGATCCAACTCATTCATCTTATTAGTGCTTGGCATCTCTAGCTCTATTTTTTCAAGTTTTTTCATAATGTGAGCTAGGGTGATGTCCTCTTGAATGCTAACAACAGGGGGACTCCCAACGAGATTTTCAATAATACTAAGAGACTCCCAAACTGGGGCCTCCAGGAAATTCCCATTGATAGCAGTATATAGAATAAACCTATTCCAAGAAGTAATTCCAACATAAAAATTTCTAAGTAAGATAGTAGTAGGTTGCTTCTTGGTGGCTCTTTTTTGTGAATCATTAATTCTGTACCAAGCATCTTTCAAACTTTCCCCACCTCTTTGTTTAAAGGTGAGAACTTCTGCCTCGTCAAAGACAAAAGGACCCGACATAATGACAACTAAAGAACAAGATAACTATTTTTGTGTGATTTTAGATAAAAAGGTACTAAAGCAAAAATGAAAAGTAAACTAACAAGACTAAAAAGCAAAGGTAAAAGATAGCATGCAACTCCCCTATCCTGAAGAGTGGAGTCCCCGGCAACGGCGCCAGAAAATACTCCTTGATGGGCCTCGAACCCCTCATTGGTTACCCCAAGTGGAAGGTGTAAGATGCAGTAAGTAGAAGTGTTTTCCCCTAGCAAGGATGCCAAGGATCGAATCCCCAGAGACTCCTAGGTTCAAGTAGGTGTCAATTGCTACGGCGCCAGATTAGTAGCAACCAACGTGGACCTGCACACAGATACAAATAACTTTGCTCCCAACGAGTACAGAGAGTTTGTCAATCCCTCCGGCCTTGTAGTTCACAAAGGATTAAAAGCAATGATAGTAGTGATAGATAGTTTTTGCAATAGTAAATAATAACGGAAAGTAAATAGTGGATGTGATCAATGATGGTAATATGGACCGGAGTCTCATGATGTTCACTAGTGATGTCTCTCTCCCAAAAGACGATAAAACAGCTATGTGAGGTAAACAAATTACAGCTGGACAATTGACAGGACCACGAACGCAAACCAATGTTGACTACATTGCAAGAAAGGTTGAGGTTCAAAGCATGGGCGGCACGCCAAAGTAAGTAGACCGAAATCCATCAATATCTACTACTAATCATCCACCTTGAGATATATATCCAGAACATCTCGCTGGTATTAAGTTGCGAGTCCCACCCATAGTGTAAACTCAATGCAACAGACAACTGCATTAAAAGAACTTTGCGTAAAGTAAACAATCCTTGCACCCGCGGGCACAAGCACCGTTGTTTTCCCCCTTGTGGCAACAGCACATCCCCTAGACTCATGTTTCTGTCACTCAAGCTAGTCATCGAGGGGCATGAACCCACAATCGAGCATAACGTTCCCTCTTGGAGTCACTACCTACTACTCGGCCAAAGCAATAAGTAACAACGGAGAACATGCAAGAATTACTTATGAACTAAAATATAAAAGAGGTGAATCAAATATATTACTCAAGATCAATCTTAACATAATCTCATAATCCATCGCATCCCAGCAAACTCAACATAGCAACATCATAAGGATTACATAGGTGCCTCGATCATGTAGGGCAGCTCACGAGGACTAATTAGTGAAGCACAAGAACGGGAGGAGAACATCACATAGCTACTGGTCATGGACTCATGGTCCAAGGGAGACTACTCACGAGTCATCCGGGAGGCGTCCATGGTGGTGGAGAAGCTCCCGGTGGTGATCCTCCCCTCCGGCAGGGTGCCGGGAAGAGTTCTCCTGGTGCTCCCGATCTTGGAAGCGGCGGCGGTGGCGGAACAGAGATGGGATCGCGAAAAGAGTTCCTGTTCTGAGGGTTACGGAGGACCCTTTAAATATATGCCAAAGTAGGTCACCGGGGGAGCCTCGGGGGCCCAGGCGCCCCCTCGGCGCGGCCCGGGGGGGGGGGGGCGCCCACAGGGCGCCTGGAGCCCCTGTGCCCCCCCCAGGCTGCCCTTCGGACGCAGTGTTGTTTCCGGATCGCTGATTTTTCATATAATTTTTCTGGATTTTTCTGGGCAGTTCTCGAAACGTGAAAACCTGAAATACAAAAACAGCCGAAAACAGAAACTGGCACTGGGGTGCACTGGATTAGTAAGTTAGTACAAATATGATCAAAAGTGTATGGAAGTGTATGAATATCATAGCAATATCACCCAAAAGTGGCATGGAGCAAGCAGAAATTATAGATACGTTTTGGACGTATCAGGCGTCTGAGCGACACCACATAAAGGGCTTATAGCGAAAATAAATGACAAGAATGCCTCAGTCGGACGTCTGAGCGGCATCACATAAAGGGCTTATAAATAACAAGAATGCCACAGTCGAACGTTTGAGCGACATCACATAAAAGGCTTATAAATAACAAGAATGCCACAGTCGGACGTCTGAGCGACATCACATAAAGGGCTTATAAATAACAAGAATGCCACAGTCGGACGTATGTGCGACATCACATAAAGGGCTTCTAAATAACAAGAATGCCAAAGTCGGACGTCTGAGCGACATCACATTAAGGGCTTATAAATAACAAGAATGCCACAGTCGGACGTCTGAGCGACATCACATAAAGGGCTTATAAATAACAATAGTATAACGATGAAATACTTCAGGAAGTAAATCATTGCAGAGACAATTGGTTAGTTCATCTACCAAATGAACCTGAAAGAAAAAGAAAGGTCACTACTCTTGTTACTATCAAGAATATACCAAAGACGGTCACCGGGTTGACACAAAGATTGACCCTAGGCCATAAACATGGCTACTTGAAGAATTTAACTCTGCAGAGCTTGTACTATTAAATCATAGCCAACGGATTCTACTAGCCACATGGACTAGTTCCGTCTACGGTGTTTTAGCAGAAACCCAACTGACCAGTACACACCCATTTCACATCCTGCTGTCCGGAATCACCCGTGACAACGTTCACGAAAAACTTTAAGACGGGGAGGCTACAACCTCGAATAGCATGGAATCAAATTTATATATGCGCGCTCTAAGGGGTGCCCCCCTCTCGGTCCCAACAGGAAACACCCATGCCCCCTGACCGGATGACGGGCTTTAATCCAGGGCCATGGAACCCTCATCCCGGCCCCTCTACTTGGTGTGTACTCGGAAAGTGGTTTACAACTGACTAGACCGCAATCACAACAGATGGCATATGACAGTACCAAAAGGGGGTGAGCGGGATCATGACTCGATCCACGCGGATACTAGGTTAACCAACTACTGGCATGCTTCAACAATACCAGTACTCCACCCATCATGTCACCACATGATCGGGGTGGTTCAATCATTATCATACGGGGCTCACCCGAAGCTTACTTGCATGAAATATAACCATACACAAATGGTTATATAACCATGCTTATGAAAAGAACTACTCGAGCAATCATGCAACACATCCATCATATCAAAGGTTCAAACATGCTTGCCTGGTTCGGAGTAGTCGGAGTCTAATTCGGTGAGGTTCGCGGCTCCGTCACGTCCTTCGGTATCTACGTATTCAAACAAAACGGATACTAACATAAATACCGAGCGTGCAACGAAAGTTTCTCCAAAAAATTTCACATAAATATGACAAAAAACTAGACAGAAAACTAAAGAGGACAGAAAAAGAATCAACTCAAAATCATCTTTAGTTAAAAAGATATGAGAGTTTCTGTCCAGGGACTCATCTGTAATGAAACAGAAAATTTCCAGGGGCTAGAATAGAAAACAGAAAAGTGAACCGGTACGCAGTACGCCAACTGAAGACGAAGACGTACTTTGCCCGAAGGCGCTTTCCAGAAAAACGATTCGGGGAAAAACAAGAGGCTGACGAGGGGGTCCCACTTGTCGGGTTTAAACTCTGAAACAGAGTCGCATCGGCGCCAGGAGCTGTGGTGGTCGCCGGCGCCGATCCACGGCGAGTTAGGGGAGGGGAGTGGTACGTACAGCTTCCTGGTGTTCTTCCACGTCGATTGGTGGTGGAGTTGAGCGTCGGCGAGCCCCACGTCGACGGCGACCCTGTCTCCGACGGACGGCGGCTCGGGTGGTCGTGGGCCTCGTCGGAGAGAGCTCCTAGGGTCAAATTGGAGTGGGGTTAGGTTTAGGTAGGTGCCAGGGTGCTACGCTCGAGTCCAGGGCGGCGGAGGAGTTCTCACCGGAGAGAACGCTGCTGGAGCCCGAGGCGGACGGAGTTGGCCGGAGTTGGGGAAGAAGGGCCCCTCGAGGCTCTTCCAGAGGCTGGGCGCGGTCTAGGGAGATGGTGGAGTTGTGCGAGCTCGAGAACGAGCTCGGGGGCGCTTTATATAGCTGGCCCGAGGCGGTTGCCGTGAACGGGATAAGTCCGACGAGCGATTACGGCGATGCAGTGGCTGGACGGCGGGTTTAGGGGCTTTAGCATCGACTAGGAGGTGCACTGGTTCCATTCCCGTGCCTAACTCAGCACGGGAGGTGTGATTACGGGCTGCCCTCGACGGAACGGCCGTGCGGCACGTCGGCGGCAGAGAACGCGCTCTGTGCGTGCCAGGCCACGACGACGGTGCTGCAGGCGTGCGCTGGCAGTGGAGAAGGCCACGCGGAGCACTGGGGTGACTTGAGCGGCGCCAAACGGCGTCGAGCTGCAGGATCCTCCCTGTCGGCCACCACGGGAGGTTCTGTTGGCGTGGAATTCGCCGGCGTGGTCGGGCCAGGGCGCCACCGACGCCCGGAAGCCGCCAAGCAAGCGTGCGGCGTGCTGGATAAGCAGGAGGTGCAGTGAGCATCGATCCAAGGCGGGCACTGGTGAGATTGACGTTGCGGCTCTGACGAACTGACGAACTGCACTGTCGATAGTGAATCTTCAGTTAGCAGTTTCTGAAACTAACAGCAAAGTGTAAGCCAGGTGTTCGATGAAATGATTCTGGCATGCTGGAAATGTTTCTGGGGCTGATATTTGGTGGAGTGGCCTCTTGATGCATATAGAGGCTGCGTGAATTTTCACAGAATTTTTTGAAGAAGATAAATATGAATTTCACCAAATTTTGCAAATCTGGTCCAAACTTGCAGCAAGTAAAATTTGAAAATTTTGAACTATGGACCAGTGAAACAAGATGGATTTAGGTTGTGGGTACTAAGGACTATCTAGGGAAGTTAGTTTGGAGTCAAATAACAAGATGGATATGGTGGTTCCTTTGTAAATCACCAAGGTCCACTATAAATGACAGAAATAGAATTTGGAGCAAAATAAATAGAGAAAAAAATTCCAATAGGGTTGAAACACACTGGAATTGATGAGATACTTGTCTTAAGGTGTAGAGGGGGTCTTGGAGAGCAATATCTCTGTTGGGGTCATGGCAAGATGAAGGTTGGAGAGGAAGATAAGCCCAAGGTTAAACCTGAGGGGTCTAAATCATGAAGGAAAAGAATCAAACAAATTTCTAAGAAAATAACTTGTGTTGAGCTAACACCAGAAGAATCTTTCAAGACCAAAAAACAAGCTTGAGAAAAACACACAAACTTTGGCCAGAAGAGATTTTAGAAGGGTCTTAAGAGAAGATCAAACAACCCCCTTCCAAAAGACCAAAAGTTTTGGAAGAAAAACCAAACCCAAAAATTTGGAGTGTTACATTTTGCAACATGGGTCTTGTTACAGAAAATTGTAGAAGGTGAGGTTTCGCAACAAAGGTCTCATTGCAGGAAATCAAAGAAGACCAGATCTTGCAACAAGAGCATCGTTGCGGGAAATTAGAGAGGGGGATTGAATGGTTCGCGTCACACATCGAATGGCTCGCGAGACGCTTGTTTCTGCAACTATTGATTCAGGAATTAATGGGTCGGGAAGGAGACCAAGCCGCGCGCCAAAAGTAGATCGGACGGCTACGCGCGTTCATCGTACGGCCGTCGAGGTGACGGATGTATTATACGGATCACCCGACGGACGCGTAGCGTCTCCCATGACCTTTTACCTTTTTTGTTGAACCTATTTGAACTTGGGCGCTGCTACGCGTCCGCCGGCCGATGATTCTAAAAAACCCGCCACATCGATGGCCGTTGGACCCCCGCACTGTTAGCCATCCGATGTAGTGCCCGCACCCCGTATGCCCCCTCATTAATTCCCGCAACAAGCGCGTTGTTGCAGAAACAAAAAATCTTGCCCCTGGCCTCGACAGAGCTGCGCCCAGCGCGGCGCCGCCCCCAACACGCCCATGTTCCTGCAACCAGACACATGTTGCAAAATCTGCATTTCAAGATAGCCTTTGTTGCAAGACTATCTCCGACCTCTTCTCTGTATTCCGGCAACAAGACCCTTGTTGCAAAAAATTCAACAACATCTCCGGCCTCTTCTCTGTATTCCTGCAACAAGACCCTTGTTGCAAAAATTTCAACAACCTCTCCGGCCTCTTCTCTATATTCCTGCAACAAGACCTTTGTTCCAAAAAAAATTGTAACCAAGGTTATGTTGTGGTAGAAGCTTTTGTTGGGAAACGTAGTATTTTCAAAATTTTCCTACGATCACGCAAGATCTATCTACTAGATGCATAGCAACGAGGGGGAGAGTGTGTCTACGTACCCTCGTAGACCGGGAGCGGAAGCGTCAAGTGACGCGGTTGATGTAGTCGAACTTCTTTGCGATCCAACCGATCAAGCACCGAACGTACGGCACCTCCGCGTTCAGCACACGTTCAGCTTGATGACGTCCCACGAGCTCTTGATCCAGTTGAGCTTCACGGGAGAGTTTCGCCAGCATGACGGTGTGGTGACGGATATGATGTATCTACTGGCGCAGGGCTTCGCCTAAGCACTGCAACGGTATGACCGAGGTGTGCTTCTGTGGAGGGGGGCATCGCACACGGCTAAAACAATTCAACTTGTGTGTCCTAGGGTGCCCCCCTGCCCCCGTATATAAAGGAGCAAGGGAGAGGCCGGCCCTAGAGGGGGCGCGCCAAGTGTGGGGAGTCCTACTAGGACTCCCAAGTCCTAGTAGGATTCCCCTTTCCTTCCCGGAGTAGGAGAGAAGGAAAGAGGTGGAGAGGGAGAAGGAAAAGGGGGCTGCACCCCTTGTCCAATTCGGACCAGAGGGGGGGCGCGCGCCTCCTTCCTTTTGGCCTTTCTCCTCTATTCCCGTATGGCCCAATAAGGCACATATACTTCGAAAAATACCCGAATCACTCGGAACCTTTCCGATGTCCGAATATAGTCGTCCAATATATCGATCTTTACATCTCGACCATTTCGAGATTCCTCGTCATGTCCCCGGTCTCATCCGGGACTCCAAACTCCTTCGGTACATCAAAACTCATAAACTCGTAATACCGATCGTCATCAAACGTTAAGCGTGCGGACCCTACGGGTTCGAGAACTATGTAGACATGACCGAGACTCATCTCCGGTCAATAACCAATATTGGCTCCTACATATTCTACGAAGATCTTTATCGGTCAAACCGCATAACAACATACGTTGTTCCTTTTGTCATTGGTATGTTACTTGCCCGAGATTCGATCGTCGGTATCTCTATACCTAGTTCAATCTCGTTACCGGCAAGTCTCTTTACTCGTTCCGTAATACATCATCTCGTGACTAACTCATTAGTTTTTTGCTTGCAAGGCTTATTATGATGTGCATTACCGAGAGGGCCCAGAGATACCTCTCCGACACTCGGAGTGACAAATCCTAGTCTTGATCTATGCCAACACCACGAACACTTTCGGAGACACCTGTAGAGCATCTTTATGATCACCCAGTTATGTTGTGACGTTTTATAGCACACAAGGTGTTCCTACGGTATTCGGGAGTTGCATAATCTCATAGTCATAGGAACATGTATAAGTCATGAAGAAAGCAATAGCAGTAAAACTAAACGATCATAGTGCTAAGCTAACGGATGGGTCTTGTCCATCACATCATTCTCCTAATGATGTGATCCCGTTGATCAAATGACAACTCATGTCTATGGTTAGGAAACATAACCATCTTTGATCAATGAGCTAGTCTAGTAGAGGCATACTAGGGACACTCTATTTTGTCTATGTATTCACACATGTACTAAGTTTCCGGTTAATACAATTCTATCATGAATAATAAACATTTATCATGATATAAGGAAATATAAATAACAACTTTATTATTGCCTCTAGGGCATATTTCCTTCAGTCTCCCACTTGCACTAGAGTCAATAATCTAGCTCACATCGCCATGTGATTTAATACCGATAGTTCACATCGTTATGTGAATAACACCCATAGTTCACATTGCCATGTGACCAACACCCAAAGGGTTTACTAGAGTCAATAATCTAGTTCACATCGCTATGTGATTAATACCCAAGAGTAATAAGGTGTGATCATGTTTTGCTTGTGAGAGCAGTTTAGTCAACAGGTCTGTCACATTCAGATCCGTATGTATTTCGCAAATTTCTATGTCTACAATGCTCTGCATAGAGCTACTCTAGCTAATTGCTCCCACTTTCAATACGCATCCAGATTGATACTTAGAGTCATCTGGATTTTGTGTCAAAGCTTGCATCGGTGTAACCCTTTACGACGAACTCTTTATCACCTCCATAATCGAGAAACATATCCTTTGTCATCCAGTTACTAAGGATAATTTTGACCGTTGTACAGTGATCTACTCCTGGATCACTATTGTACCCCCTTGACAAACTCATGGCAAGGTACACAACATGTTTGGTACACATCATGGCATACTTTATAGAACCTACGACAGAGGCATAGGGAATGACTTTCATTCTCTTTATATTTTTCTGCCGTGGTCTGACTTTGAGTCTTACTCAACTTCACACCTTACCAGTCAGGCAAGAACTCCTTCTTTGACTGATCCATTTTGAACTACTTCAAAATCTTATCAAGGTATGTACTCATTGAAAGTCTTATCAAGCGTCTTGATCTATCTCTATAGATCTTGATGCCCAATATGTAAGCAGCTTCACCAAGGTCTTTCTTTGAAAAACTCCTTTCAAACACTCCTTTATGCTTTCCAGAAAATTCTACATCATTTCCGATCGACAATATGTCATTCACATATACTTATCAGAAAGGTTGTAGTGCTCCCACTCACTTCTTGTAAATACAGGCTTCACCGCAAGTCTGTATAAATCTATATGCTTTGATCAACTTATCAAAGTGTATATTCCAACTCCGAGATGCTTGCACCAGTCCATAGATGGATCGCTGGAGCTTGCACATTTTGTTAGCACCTTTAGGATTGACAAAACCTTCTGGTTGCATCATATACAAGTCTTCTTTAATAAATCCATTAAAGAATGCAGTTTTGTTATCCATTTGCCAGATTTCATAAAATGCGGCAATTGCTAACATGATTCGGACAGACTTAAGCATCGCTACAGGTGAGAAAGTCTCATCGTAGTCCTTGAACTTGTTGAAAAACTTTCGCAACAAGTCGAGCTTTGTAAACAGTAACATTACCGTCAGCGTCAGTCTTCCTCTTGAAGATCCATTTATTTTCGATGGCTTGCCGATCATCGGGCAAGTCAACCAAAGTCCACACTTTGTTCTCATACATGGATCCCATCTCAAATTTCATGGCCTCAAACCATTTTGCGGAATCTGGGCTCATCATCGCTTCCTAGTAGTTCGTAGGTTCATCATGGTCCAGTAACATGACTTCCAGAACCGGGTTGCCGTACCACTCTGATGCGGAACGAACTCTGGTTGATCTACGAAGTTCAGCAGAAACTTGATCTGAAGTTTCATGATCATCATCATTAGCTTCCTCACTAATTGGTGTAGGAATCTCTGGAACTAGTTTTTGTGATGTTCCAATTTCCAATTGATGGCTTCTCGCCCCTCGTTGGTTACCCCAAGTGGAAGGTTTGAGATGTAGCGTAGCGGCAAATTTCCCTTGGCAAACATACCAAGGATCGAATCCCGTGAGACTCCGAGGGTCGACAAGAAGGTGTCAATGGCGCCAGAAACTTTTGCTTGACAGGACCTGCACACAGATACAAATAACTTTGCTCCCAACGAGTACAGAGAGGTTGTCAATCCCTCCGGACTTGTCGTTTACAAAGGATCAAACACAAGAGATAATAGTGATAGGTATGACTGCAACTAGGAAATAAGAACAGGAAGTAAATAGCGGGTGTGATCAGTGATGGTAATATGGACCGGGGTCCCATGATGTTCACTAGTGATGTCTCTCTCCCAAAAGACGATAAAACAGCTAAGCGAGGTAAACAAATTACAGCTGGGCAATTGACAGGATTATGTGCGCAAACCAATGCTAACTATGTTGTAAAGAAAGGTAGAGGCTCAAAAGCATGGGCGATACGCCAAGGCAAGTAGACCGAAATCCATCTGCATCTACTACTAATCATCCACCTTGAGATATCTATCCAGAACATCTCGCTGGTATTAAGTTGCGAATCCCACCCAAAGTGTAAACTCAAAGCAACAGACAACTGCATTAAAAGAACTTTGCGTAAAGTAAACAATCCTTGCACCTGCAAGTACAAGCACCGTTGTTTTCCGCCTTGTGGCAACAACACACCCCCTAGACTCATGTTTCTGTCACTCAAGCTAGTCATCGAGGGGCATGAACCCACAATCAAGCATAACGTTCCCTCTTGGAGTTACTACCTACTACTCGGCCAAAGCAATAAATAGCAATGGAGAACATGCAAGAATTACTCAAGAACATAAATATAAAAGAGGTGAATCAAATATATTACTCACACACAATCTGAACATAATCTCATAATCCATCGGATCCCAGCAAACTCAGCAGAGCAACATCATAAAGATTACATATGTGCCTCGATCATGTAGGGCAGCTCACGAGGTCTAATCCATGAAGAACAAAGAGGGGAGGAGAACATCACATAGCTACTGGTCATGGACCCATGGTCCAAGGGGGACTACTCACAACTCATCCGGGAAGCGTCCATGGTGGTGGAGAAGCTCCCGGTGGTGGTTCTCCCCTCCGGCAGGGTGCCGGGAAGAGTTCTCCTGGTGCTCCCGATCTTGGAAGCGCGGCGGCGGCGGAACAGAGATGAGATCGCGAAAAAGGGTTCCGTCCTCGAGGGTTTCGGGACGTGAGCAATATATATGCAAAAGGGGGTCACCAGAGGCGGAGGTGGGGCCCCAGGCGCCCCCCTGGCGCGGCCAGGGGTGGGGCCACGTCGGGTGGCCGCCTGGGCCACCCCAGGCTCCCCTCTGGCCCTTCCTTGGTTTTTCTGGAAGCTCCCGATACGCTGATTTTTCCTGTATTTTTCCCGGAATTTTTAGGGCACTTTTAATATGGGGGAAACCTGAAATAGAAAAACAGCAGAAAACAGGAACTGGCACTGTGGTGCACTGAGTTAATAGGTTAGTCCAAATATGATCAAAAGTGTATGGAAGTGCATAAATATCATAGCAATATCACACAAAAGAGGCATGGAGCAAGCAGAAATTATAGATACGTTTTGGACGTATCAACATCCCCAAGCTTAATTCCTGCTCGTCCTCGAGTAGGTAAATGATAACAAGCATAATTTCTGTGGTGACATGCTATCAACCATATAAGAACTTTTAAGTAGAGTAATCAAGGCATGTAATTCAATTCAAGTCATAACAAACAAGAGTCCATATTAGCATTGTAACAAGTAACATAAGAACATAAAGGTGCAAGAGCTCTCGCTGTCCGTGACTCGAATGTCTCCAAATGGTGTTTGCGTGCAAGAAAGGGGATAGGGATATATGAGAGAGTAAAACATAGTTTTTGTATTGTTGAGAACTTAATCTACTAAAGTTTCACACTTGGTCTTCTTTGGAATCTTATCTTGACTCATCCCCAGACCGTAAGCCAGGTACAAGTCAAAATGATCCACTCCCTTTCGATATTTTGAGCACTCATGCAATGGATGAGCGTAAGCAAGAAAGTCGACACTTAGGATGGCAAAGAGAGAAAAATGATAGAGGGGGAAGACAAAAAAGGTGTGCAAGGCTCACATCAATGAGGACAATCATCGGCAAGAGAAAGCCAAATGATAGATATGATGTGAGGAGTAGGGATTGCCATGCAACGGATGCACATATGAGCTAAGGTAAGCTCTCCAATGGAACTAGTGGGGGTGCATCCAACTTGCTTGCTCAAGAAGACCTAGAGCTCTTTTGAGGAGGCTCATCATTGGAATATACAAGCCAAGTTCTATAGTGTAAAGGTCCCCACATAGCTATATGCATAAATGATAATCTCTATGGAGTACAAGGTATAAGATGGAGTACGAGTGTGGATCTCTCAAAAGGAAATAGTAGTGTGCCCCCTTCTCTCTTTTTATTTCTTTTTCTCTTTTTTTCTATTTTTTTATATTTTTTTGTGGCCTCAATGGCTCTTTCTATTTATCTCTCATTTGTCCTCTTTGGGATCTTTCGATTTTGTCCTCTTTGGGATCTTTTGATTTGTCCTCTTTGGGATCTTTTCCTCACTTTAGGGGCAACACTCTATGTACTACAAGAGGTATAGAAGATCTTTCACACTTTACAAAAGTACTCAACATAAAGAAAATGAAACTATCATGATGTATGCAAATGTATGCCTCTGCCAGTGTAGCAGGATATGCAATGATACTAGCGCGTCATGTAGCAATGATTAGGTCAAGGCCCAACTAGCATGCGGCTCATCGATCAAGCAAAAAAGCATGTATGACATGAAGATCAAGTCATGAGAAGATGGATGTTGCATGGCAATGTATCTCGGAAAGGCTATGGAAATGCCTTAATAGGTAGGTATGGTGGCTGTTTTGAGGAACGATATAATGAGGCTTATGATAACAGAGCGTATAGTGCCAAGGATTTGGATGCACCGGTGAAGTATGCGCCAACTCTCGAGGTGAGAAAGGGCAATGCACAGTACCGAAGAGGCTAGAAAAATATGGTTAGGTGGAAGTGTCAACTTTCAAATACTCACATTAGTCCGAAGAACTCATGCACTTATTATCGGTAACTCTCAATCTAATTAGGAGGTTCACAAAGAGACAAGTACCCCGAGGAGGTGTGTATGGGGGTTTGGTTACCCTTGCGCATCCTCGACCCATGGTACATGAGTGTACTCTAATATTCGATCCCTCCAAAGATTAGTGATCCATTTAGTAGCTAAAGTTCTCAACTATTTTGTAGGTTTTCGAAAATAAACATGGATTGCCCAAAATACGACATCTATCACTAATAGGCTAAAGCTCTTGACACCAAAAGTTCAGACATTACTCATGGCAATACCTCAAAACTATTGCAAGTTACTACTAAAATTAAATAGCAACCTCAATTACCTACTTTAAGTTAAGACACACAACTCAGTGTAACAGACAAACTCTCTTAACAAGATAAACATGAAAACTCAAGAGAGTTCAACAACCAACTAAACAAAAGCTCTTTAAAAAGAAAAGCATGAAAACTAAGAGCTAAACATGACAGTAGCTATGGAAAGACAAATAACATACACAACAAAGATAAGCATGAAAATCCTATGTTGTGTTCTAGGTTGAAGTGGAGCGTGTTTCTCTCCCACACAAAGAAAGCTGGGTTCTAAATCGTTATGACCAGCAAGCAAAGCTAAAGAAAACTAAAAAGGAAACTAAGAGTGAGACGCTCCAAGCATAGCACATAACGCATGAAGTGATTAAAATATAGTGGAACGAAAGACGAACTGATAATTGTTGATGGAGAAGGGGATGCACGGGGGCATCCCCAAGCTTAGACGCTTGAGTCTTCTTGAATATTTCTTGGGGGTGCACGGGGGCATCCCCAAGCTTGAGCGTTTGACCCTCCTGAATCTTTTTATCATCTTCCCTCGCACACTTGAAAACTCCCTTCATAGATAACTCATCATAATCTGATTAGCGAGGTTAGTACCCATAATAAAATAAATTTTCCCTACTGGAAATAAGGATAATCTTGAAGAGCTACTATTTCTCAAGATTGCCAAAAGGTTTTTGCAAAGAAAAAGCAAGCTCAAGGTTTGCAAAACGAAGAAAAGGCAAAACAGGACAGAATCTGTGAAAAACAGACCAGCAGGTAGTAAATAATTTTTTCGGGGCACTTCTGCAACTCAAATTAAAAAACTCAGAACAGACGCCCGAAAGCCAATTGTATAGAGCACGCTGTCAAAAAAATTCAGATCAAAAAGATGATCTTGTGATTTTATACGAAACTCTGTCCAAGGACAGAATCTGTTTTCTGGACTGCACGTCACAACTTTTGAACTTTCTTGCAATCGGAGGCTAAACTTGGCACAAAGCTGAAAAGAAAAGATACAATGATGATGCTACTGTAGTAACAAACATCAAGACACAACAAAAGCAAAATAAAATTTTATTCGTTGTGGGCTGCCTCCCAAAAGCGCTTTCTTTTATGCCTTTAAGCTAGGCATGATGCAAAAAGAGAGGATCAAGTTTATCAAGAGTAAAAGAATAGCTAGCCCGTATAACGGACTCAAAAGGTAACTTAATCTTCTTTCTAGGGAAGTGTTCCATCCCTTTCTTGAGAGGAAATTGGAATTTTATATTCCCCTTTTTCATGTCAATGATAGCACCAACGGTGCGAAGAAAAGGACGTCCCAAAATAATTGGACATGAAGGTTCACATTCAATATCCATAATAGTAAAATCAACGGGAACATAATTGTCATTGACAATGATAAGAACATCGTCGATCTTCCCCAAAGGTTTCTTTACGGAAGAATCAACAAGACGAACACCAAAAGAACAAGGATCAAAAGATTTCAATTTAAGCATATCATACATTCTTTTGGGCATAACGGAGGTACTAGCTCCAACATCACATAAAGCATAGCAAGAGAAGTTATTCAACTTAATTTTAATCATAGGAGCCCAACCATCTTCTAGCTTTCTAGGTATGGAGGCTTCTACCCTAAGCTTCTCCTCCCTAGCTTTGATGAGAGCATTAGTGATATGCTCCGTGAAGGCAAGATTAAGCGTGCTAGTGTGGGGATCTCTAGACATCTTGTGAAGAAAACTAATAACTTCAGAAAGGGTGCAATTATCAAAATCAAGGTCACTACTATCAAGTAAAGTGGTAGTGATGTCCTTTAGGCTCACTTGTTTGGTAGCTTCTATGGTCATAGGAGTTTCTACGGTTGAGGTCATAGCATCACCATTAATAGGTCCAATGGGACTAGGAGTGCATTGGGTGCTAAGAGTTTGGATATCCTCAACAACTTGGATAGTAGCAACAGTGTGGTGGGTAGGAAGGCTCTTAATTCTATCTTCTTCCTACTTTTCTCTAGCCCATCTCTATTTAAGTTTAGCCATCATCCTAATGTTTTCATTAATTTGCACTTGAATAGCATTCATAGGAGTGGTCTTCCTCTCCTCAAGAGGGGAAGTTCTAATTTTAAGCAATTCTACCTCATGGGCTAAATTGTCTACCTTCGAAGAGAGATTATCTAGTTTGTTTAGTTTTTCTTCTACACTTTTATTGAAGGCTTTTTGGGTAGTGATGAAGTCTTTAAGCATAATCTCTAGTTCAGAAGTGGAGTTCTTGGTGCTAGGATAAGCATTGTTGTTCCCATAGGAATTAGAGGGGAACGGTCTAGGGTTGCTACCAAAATTACTCCTATAAGCATTGTTATTGAAATTGTTTCTAGAGATAAAGTTCACATCTACTTGATCTTGAGCAATCAAAGAATTTAAAGGAACATCATGAGGATCAATAGAAGATTGCTTGGAAAGTAGAGACATGATCAAGTCAACTTTTTCATTTAGGGAGGAAATATCCTCGACAGAGTTTACCTTCCTACCTGTTGGAGCGCGTTCGGTGTGCCATTGGGAATAATTGGTCATCATCTCATCGAGAAGCCTCGTGGCAGCACCAAGTGTAGTTGACATAAAGGTTCCTCCCGCGGCCGAATCTAACAAGTTCCGCGAGGTAAAGTTCAAGCCTGCATAGAAAGTTTGGATAACCATCCAAGTAGTCAAACCATGAGTAGGGCAGTTCTTGACAAGAGATTTCATGCGTTCCCAAGCTTGGGCAACGTGTTCATTATCCAATTGTTTAAAATTCATTATATTACTCCTTAGTTGGATAATTTTAGCAGGGGGATAGTACTTCCCAATAAAGGCATCCTTGCACTTGTCCCAAGAATCTATGCTATTTCTAGGCAAGGATTGAAACCAGATTTTAGCTCCTCCTCTCAAGGAGAAAGGAAAAAGCTTAAGCTTAAGAATATCACCATCTATTTCTTGGTACTTTTGCATATCACAGAGTTCAACAAAATTATTTAAATGCAAAGCAGCATCATCTCCAGCACCGGAGAATTGATCTTTCATAACTAGGTTCAGTAAAGCAGGTTTAATTTCATAAGAAGGTGCTGAAGTGGCAGGTGTAGTAATGGGCGTGCAGATAAAGTCATCGTTGTTATGACTAGTGAAGTCACACAACTTGGTGTTCTCGGTGGAACCCATAGTAGCAGCAAGCAAGATAACTATTTTTGTGATTTTTGGTAAGGGACACTAAAGCAAAAACTGAAAGGTAAACTAACAAGACTAAAAAGCAAATATAAAAGATAGCGTGCAACTCCCCAATCTTGAAGAGTGGAGTCCCCGGCAACGGCGCCAGAAACTTGCTTGATGGCTTCTCGCCCCTCGTTGGTTACCCCAAGTGGAAGGTTTGAGATGTAGCGTAGCGGAAAATTTCCCTTGGCAAACATACCAAGGATCGAATCCCGTGAGACTCCGAGGGTCGACAAGAAGGTGTCAATGGCGCCAGAAACTTTTGCTTGACAGGACCTGCACACAGATACAAATAACTTTGCTCCCAATGAGTACAGAGAGGTTGTCAATCCCTCCGGCCTTGTCGTTTACAAAGGATCAAACACAAGAGATAATAGTGATAGGTATGACTGCAACTAGGAAATAAGAACAGGAAGTAAATAGTGGGTGTGATCAGTGATGGTAATATGGACCGGGGTCCCATGATGTTCACTAGTGATGTCTCTCTCCCAAAAGACGATAAAACAACTAAGCGAGGTAAACAAATTACAGCTGGGCAATTGACATGATTATGTGCGCAAACCAATGCTAACTATGCTGTAAAGAAAGGTAGAGGCTCAAAATCATGGGCGATACGCCAAGGCAAGTAGACCGAAATCCATCTGCATCTACTACTAATCATCCACCTTGAGATATCTATCCAGAACATCTCGCTGGTATTAAGTTGCGAATCCCACCCAAAGTGTAAACTCAAAGCAACAGACAACTGCATTAAAAGAACTTTGCGTAAAGTAAACAATCCTTGCACCCGCAAGTACAAGCACCGTTGTTTTCCCCCTTGTGGCAACATCACATCCCCTAGACTCATGTTTCTGTCACTCAAGCTAGTCATCGAGGGGCATGAACCCACAATCAAGCATAACGTTCCCTCTTGGAGTTACTACCTACTACTCGGCCAAAGCAATAAATAGCAACGGAGAACATGCAAGAATTACTCAAGAACATAAATATAAAAGGGGTGAATCAAATATATTACTCACACACAATCTGAACATAATCTCATAATCCATCGGATCCCAGCAAACTCAGCAGAGCAACAGCATAAAGATTACATATGTGCCTCAATCATGTAGGGCAGCTCACGGGGTCTAATCCATGAAGAACAAAGAGGGGAGGAGAACATCACATAGCTACTGGTCATGGACCCATGGTCCAAGGGGGACTACTCACAACTCATCCGGGAAGCGTCCATGGTGGTGGAGAAGCTCCCGGTGGTGGTTCTCCCCTCCGGCAGGGTGCCGGGAAGAGTTCTCCTGGTGCTCCCGATCTTGGAAGCGCGGCGGCGGCGGAACAGAGATGAGATCGCGAAAAAGGGTTCCATCCTCGAGGGTTTCGGGACGCGAGCAAACTATATGCAAAAGGGAGTCACCAGAGGCGGAGGTGGGGCCCCAGGCGCCCCCCTGGCGCGGCCAGGGGTGGGGCCGCGCCGGGTGGCCGCCTGGGCCACCCCAGGCTCCCCTCTAGCCCTGCCTTGGTTT
This sequence comes from Secale cereale, assembly GCA_902687465.1. Classification (NCBI taxonomy): domain Eukaryota; kingdom Viridiplantae; phylum Streptophyta; class Magnoliopsida; order Poales; family Poaceae; genus Secale; species Secale cereale. Next base: position 100,208,435 of record LR738711.1, on the reverse strand, counting down.
TTCTGGAAGCTCCCGATACGCTGATTTTTCCTGTATTTTTCCCGGAATTTTTAGGGCACTTTTAATATGGGGGAAACCTGAAATAGAAAAACAGCAGAAAACAGGAACTGGCACTGTGGTGCACTGAGTTAATAGGTTAGTCCAAATATGATCAAAAGTGTATGGAAGTGCATAAATATCATAGCAATATCACACAAAAGAGGCATGGAGCAAGCAGAAATTATAGATACGTTTTGGACGTATCACCAATTCGGGAGAAGGTACAATTACCTCATCAAGTTCTACTTTCCTCCCACTCACTTCTTTCGAGAGAAACTCCTTCTCTAGAAAGGATCCACTCTTAGCAACAAAGACCTTGCCTTCGGATCTGTGATGGAAGGTGTACCCAACAGTTTCTTTTGGGTATCCTATGAAGATTTACTTCTTCGATTTGGGTCCGAGCTTATCATGTTGAAACTTTTTCACATAAGCATCGCAGTCCCAAACTTAAAGAAATGACAGCTTAGGTTTCTCGTCAAACCACAGTTCATACGGTGTCATCTCCACGGATTTAGATGGTGCCCTATTTAACGTGAATGTAGTTGTCTCTAATGCATAACCCCAAAAGCGATAGTGGTAGATCGGTAAGAGACATCATCAATCGCACCATATCTAATAAAGTACGGTTATGACGTTCGGACACACCATTACACTGTGGTGTTCCAGGTGGCGTGAGTAGTGAAACTATTTCACATTGTTTTTACTGAAGGCCAAACTCGCTAACTCAAATATTTTACCTCTACGATCATATCGTAGAAACTCTTATTTTCTTGTTACGATGATTCTCCACTTCACTCTGAAATTCTTTGAACTTTTCAAATGTTTCAGACTTGTGATTCATTAAGTAGATATACCCATATCTTCTCAAATCATCAGTGAAGGTCAGAAAATAACGATACCTGCCGCGAGCTTCAACACTCATTGGTCCACATACATCTGTATGTATGATCTCCAACAAATCTGTTGCTCGCTCCATTGTTCCGGAGGACGGAGTTTTAGTCATCTTGCCCATGAGGCATGGTTCGCAAGCACCAAGTGATTCATAATCAAGTGATTCCAAAAGTCCATCACTATGGAGTTTCTTCATGCGCTTTACACCATTATGACCTAAACGGCAGTGCCACAAATAAGTTGCACTATCATTATTAACCTTGCATCTTTTGGCTTCAATATTATGAATATGTGTATCACCATGATCGAGATCCAACAAACTATTTTCATTGGGTGTATGACCATCGAAGGTTTTATTCATGTAAACAGAATAACAATTATTCTATGACTTTAAATGAATAATCGTATTGCAACAAATATGATCAAATCATATTCATGCTCAACGCAAATGCCAAATAACATTTATTTAGGTTTTACACTAATCCCGGAAGTATAGGGAGTGTGCGATGATGATCATATCAATCTTGGAACCACTTCCAACACACATCGTCACTTCACCTTTAACTAGTCTCTGTTCATTCTGCAATTCTCGTTTCGAGTTACTAATTTTAGCAACTGAACCGGTATCAAATACCCAGGGGTTGCTATGAACACTAGTAAAGTACACATCAATAGTCTGTATATCAAAATATACCTTTGTTCACTTTGCCATCCTTCTTATCCGCCAAGTATCTAGGGCAGTTCCACTTCTAGTGACCATTTCCTTTGCAGTAGAAGCACTTAGTTTCAGGCTTGAGTTTTAGCTTTGGGTTTCTTCACGGGAGTGACAACTTGCTTGTCATTCTTCTTGAAGTTCCCCTTCTATCCCTTTGCCCTTTACTTGAAACAAGTGGTCTTGTTAACCATCAACACTTGATGCTTTTTCATGATTTCTACCTTCGCCGACTTCAGCATCGCGAAGAGCTCGGGAATTCCTTTCGTCATCCCTTGCATATTATAGTTCATCACGAAGTTCTACTAACTTGGTGATAGTGACTAGAGAACTTTGTCAATCACTATCTTATCTGGAAGATTAACTCCCACTTGATTCAAGTAATTCTAGTACCCAGACAATCTGAGCACATGCTCACTGGTTGAGCTATTCTCCTCCATCTTGTAGGCAAAGTACTATCAGAAGTCTTATACCTCTCGACACGGGCATGAGTATGAGATACTAATTTCAACTATTGGAACATCTTATATGCTCCGTGGCGTTCAAAACGTTTTTGAAGTCCCGGTTCTAAGCCGTAAAGCATGGTGCACTTAAACTATCAAGTAGTCATCATACCGAGCTTTTGTCAAAACGTTCATAACGTCTACATCTGCTCCTGCAATAGGTCTGTCACCTAGCGGTGCATCAAGGACATAATTCTCTGTGCAACAATGAGGATAATCCTCAGATCACGGAACAATTCCGCATCATTGCTACTAACATCTTTCAACTTAGTTTTCTCTAGGAACATATAAAAAATAAACGGGGAGCAACATCGTGAGCTATTGATCTACACCATAGATATGCTAATACTACGAGGACTAAGTTCATGATAAATTAAAGTTCAATTTAATCATATTATTTAAGAACTACCACTTAGATAGACATCCCTCTAGTCATCTAAATGATCACGTGATCCAAATCAACTAAACCATGTCCGATCATCACGTGAGATGGAGTAGTTTCAATGGTGAACATCTTATGTTGATCATATCTACTATATGATTCACGCTCGACCTTTCGGTCTCCAGTGTTCCGAGGCCATATCTGCATATGCTAGGCTCGTCAAGTTTAACCCGAGTATTCTGCGTGCGCAAAACTGGCTTACACCCGTTGTATTTGAACGTAGAGCTTATCACACCTGATCATCACGTGGTGTCTCGGCACGACAAACTTTCGCAACGGTGCATACTCAGGGAGAACACTTATACCTTGAAATTTAGTAAGGGATCATCTTATAATGCTACCGTCGTACTAAGCAAAATAAGAAGCATAATAAGATAAACATCACATGCAATCAAATATGTGACATGATATGGCCATCATCATCTTGTGCTTTTGATCTCCATCTCCAAAGCACCGTCATGATCACCTTCGTCACCGGTGCGACACCTTGATCTACATCGTAGCATCGTTGTCGTCTCGCCAACTATTGCTTCTACGACTATCGCTACCGCTTAGTGATAAAGTAAAGCAATTACATGGCGATTGCATTTCATACAATAAAGCAACAACCATATGGCTCCTGCCAGTTGCCGATAACTTTACAAAACATGATCATCTCATACAAAACCGTATATCTCATCATGTCTTGACCATATCACATCACAACATGCCCTGCAAAAACAAGTTAGACGTCCTCTACTTTGTTGTTGCAAGTTTTACGTGGCTGCTACGGGCTTAGCAAGAACCATTCTTACCTACGCATACAAAAACCACAACGATGTTTCGTCAAGTATGTGCTGTTTTAACCTTCACAAGGACCGGGCGTAGCCACACTTGATTCAGCTAAAGTGAGAGAGACAGACACCCGCCAGTCACCTTTAAGCAACGAGTGCTCATATCGGTGAAACCAGTCTCGCGTAAGCGTACGCGTAATGTCGGTCCGGGCCGCTTCATCTCACAATACCGCCGAAGAAAAGTATGACATGCTGGTAAGCAGTATGACTAGTATCGCTCACAACTCATTGTGTTCTACTCGTGCATATCATCTACGCATAGACCTGGCTCATGATGCCACTGTTGGGAACGTAGTATTTTCAAAATTTTCCTACGATCACGCAAGATCTATCTACTAGGTGCATAGCAACGAGGGGGAGAGTGTGTCTACGTACCCTCGTAGACCGGGAGCGGAAGCATCAAGTGACGCGGTTGATGTAGTCGAACTTCTTCGCGGTCCAACCGATCAAGCACCGAACGTACGACACCTCCGCGTTCAGCACACGTTCAGCTTGATGACGTCCCACGAGCTCTTGATCCAGTTGAGCTTCACGGGAGAGTTTCGTCAGCACGACGGTGTGGTGACGGATATGATGTATCTACCTGTGGGGACCCCGACTTGGAAGTCGAGATCACCGAATGCACGTGTACAGTGATCCCAGAGATCAAAGCTCACTGAACACACAGAAGCTGAATAACAAGAGTCTTACATCCATACATACCGTCTTACACAAATTAAGGCCATTATGGCCAAGTCTTACATAGATAAAGCCTCAAGGGCTTCATAGCAAATAACTCAAATAGCGGAAGTCTTCGATGATAGGTAGAACCCATGCCATCTGCCTTAACCCTACAGGCATTCTGACTGGGATAGCATCCTAGTTCGCATGTTCGTCTCCATTGAACTCTTCTTCATATTCCTGTTCCTCCATGCCTGGACAATTAAATAACCAGTGGCAAGCCAATGAGTACTTTGAATGTACTCGCAAGCAACCCATGATTTGGTTCAAAGTAACAATGCAATTGTACAACAATGAGCAATCTAGCTACGAGCTAGAATAAATATTCTACCATCAAGTATATGCATCAATAAACTCACGTAACCTCGAAGACAGGTTACCGATATCAACATGAATATGATTCAGCTCAACGAGTCAAGTCACCACCTTGACTCATCACACACACATACTTTCACCGAAGTAGTAAAACTCTGGACATAGTTTAAGTAGCACCACCCAACTGTCCATGACCGTCGACACGGCTATTCGAATAGTTTTACACTCTGCAGAGGTTGCACACTTTACCCACAAGATCCGGGAAGCTTTCGTGTCACCCACGATCCCGCAGTACCTCAAGTACTCGGGGGAAGCACCCGGTCATTATCTTTCCTTAGACGACACTAACATAGGGTCCACTCGTTGGTACATGGCCCTCGAGTACAAACAATAGATCATGGGACTTGCCCTAATTTCAATGTCACGCGTACCCGAAGGGACCAACGGTGTGTCCGGTGCCCTGTAAAAACAGTCATGGTCGTCTATCCAAGCACGACCCCGTCCCGGGAAAGACCTCAAGTCTTCCCGTCACTAGTAATGCGGGCACCATGCTAGTATCGGTCTAAGTAATCAATAACGCCCCGTCCCATAAGGGGTAGAGTGATTGCACATGTTTGGTTGGGACGGTAGTCACACATAAATCTAATCCATTATTTCACCCATGCACAAGATCTTTACCGGCACATCACTTCTTCCTCAAGTGATGACCTAACTCAATATCACCCTCGGGCATTAGGGGCACCCGATGGTTTTTTTTTTTGAAAAGAAAGCAACCACGAAGGTTTTATGACACACATGCATCACTAAGCATCTCTACTAACCATTTGCATTGCATCTAGCACATAGCAAGATCAAGAGTAAAGCATGCATCATGTGGTGGTTTTAAACTAGGTCACCACCATAACTCTTATCATCATGCATCCGGAAACAAACGGGTTCCGAAGAACACAAGTGTATCATGGTCAAAGGACTGCTTGCCTGGATTGGCTTGGTCTTCAAAGTCTTCAAATCCTTCCCCACCTTCTTCTTCAGCAACCTCGTCAAATACGGTATCTAATCGTCGCAAAATAACAACGGGAAAATAAGACCACACCAAAAATAGAAAAATCAAAGTGCTCAGAAAAATGTCAACCTATTTTTGTTAAATACTAGAGGGAGAACTAAGATGACAAAAATTCTTAGTTGGAGTTTTGGAGTTGCAGAATGGGATCTAAGGATTTTTGAACAGAAGTTTTAATGTTCAAATTTGAATTTAAATTTGAACAGAACAGAAAAGGTTCATGGATATGTGTGAAAGTGACACCATTAAATAGGTTGGATTTTTACAAGATTTTAGGAGTTGGAATTAATTCATTTGGACATATATTTAATTCTGTGAAATTATTTGAAATAACCACAGAAAAGAAAAAGAGAAATGGCCCTGTGCCACTGGGCCAGAATGGCCACATTGCACGGCCCAGGGAGAATAGCCCACCGCACGGGCGCCAGCGCGCGCGTGTCAGGGTTTTCAAACCTGACGGGCGGGGCCCGGCGGTTAGTGGCAGAGAGGGGAACGAGAGGGAGGTGAGGATGACAGGCGGGGCCCGCCTGTCATCTTCTACCTTGCAGCCAGAGCGACGGCGAGCTCACTGGCGGCGATTCCGGGCACGGCGGGGCAAGCTGAGGGTAGGAATGGGCTCAGCAGTGAGTCGCCGTTCCAGTGGTGGTGGTGCGGCTCGCCGGAGGGGCCTGGTTCGCCGGCGGCGAGGACTCACGGCGGAGGAGCGTCGGGAGGTTCCTCATTGGCTCGCTCCGGGCTGCAATAGGAGTGGAAGAAGGAGGGGAACGAGTCAGTGAGGTCTGCTGGCTCCAGATCGAGCGAGAGTTGGGGCGGAGGGAGGCTGTACTGCGAGATCTCCGGTCGCCCGACGCGGCGGAGCTCCGATCGATCCCGAGCACTGAGGCTCTCTGAGGGCGAGTGGGTGGTGCTGGTGTGCTACTGGGAGTACGGGAAGGAGATGGGTGCTGCTGGAGAGGCTCGGGGCGTGCTTATATAGCCGAGCCCCAGTCCATCGTGGACTCGTGCGCCGGCGAGGTTACGGGCGAGGCCAGAGGCCGTGCAAGCGCTTGTGTTCGAGTCGGGGACGTCCGTGGATGAGGTCTATGCCTAGTAGAGGGAAGAGGAGGAGAGGGGAATGCTCCAGAGGGCGCGCGCGTGTGAGGCCAGAGGTTGGAGCTCGCGGGCGGCCAGCGCGCATGTGAGGGCGGCAACTGGAGGGAGAAGGAGGAGGGGGACAGCGCCGGGGGGAGTCGAGGTGCATCGACTGGCACGAGGGGGGAGCACGAGGTGGTCTGGGGCGAGGGATTGGGCGAAGCTACAGTGCGGGTGCGCACTGTAGCGCGCTCTGGAGCGTGCTTATCGCATGCCACGGCATGCCATTGGTTCACTGGGCGTGTCCGCCGTGTCTGGGGGGTCCAGCACGAAGTAAACGACTCAGATGTGGCCTTGGATGCTCTGGATGATCAGTGAGAGAGGAGTGAAGCTGGTAAATGAGTAGAATTTGGCTGTCCAGCAAGTTAACTTAGGGTTTTCACCCCTCAATCATGGAGCTGTGGACATGGGGAAGTTACTGAAGATGGAATGTAACTAGATGAAGCTGTGGTAGAAAGCTGAGGCAAAAGTAAATAGTAAAAGAGGTCAAGATGATGGTTTTGGTAAAATGGCAGAAGGTGTTTGGTCAAGTTTTGGGCAAGCAAATGATCTCCCCTAGCCATGGCACTTAACAGGATTGAATTTCATATGGAAATAGGGTGTTTCACCAAATTTGGGCTCATTTGAAGAAACTAGCCAATGTAACTTTGGTGAACCCTAGAAATCAACAGAAATGGCTTCATCATGTTTAAGTCAAGCTAATCATCTCCCCTTGATGCACCACTTGGTGTAGTTTCTTAATTTCGGGTATTGATCATGCCCACAAAGTTTGAAGCTCCAGATAAAAAGTTGATAATGTAAAGTTGTTCAAGTTTGAATTTGAACAGAAAGAGTTTTGGGGTATTTTGATCAAGTTGCCCTTCTCCAAATCTTGTGCCATTTGGTTTAGATGCCTTATTAGGCCTTTCTAGCATGTGCACCAAGTTTGAGGGCATTTGGATAAGTTTGGCAATGTAAAGTTGCTCAAACTTCAGATATGGACAGAATGGTTTTAGAGGGTTTTGATGATGTTTTCTTGCTTCCCAAGGCTTGAGGCTTGGCAAGATCATCAAATATGTCATATATGACATGATAGAATTTCCCTGGAATTTTTGGAGAATATTTCCTTTGTAAATATTTCAAAAGTTTGAAATATCCAGAAAAGGTTTCTGAGGGATTAGCCCATTATTTTGAATATGACCAAGTGTTGAAACTCTTATATATGGACAATATATGTCCTATGAGTCTCCCTGAATTTTGGCAAATATTTTTGAAATACTTAAATAATTTTTCCCTGTTAAAGTCCATTTCCGGCCTTAAGAAAAAGCTTTTAAATAAAATAGGAAAATAACTTTTAAAATTATACTTTTGTGGTTTCTGGGAGTCCTATGACTACTAGGTCTCAAATAAACTTTTTGAAATAATTTTCTCACCCTAAATCAAGCACTTGCAGTGCAAACCTCAATTTAGGGGTTTTTGGAATACTAATTTTTGAAAATATATTTTGGCCAAATTATTTAAAAAAAAATACTATACTGCTATATTCACTTGGTATGATCATTGGGCAGAAGTTTTAGGTATGGAGATGAATTCCTCAAGAGGTAATAGTTGACTTTCATGAGCACATGAAAAACATAGGAAGAAAAACTTAATTCCAAATAAAAGCCAAATGATGCCAAAAAAATTTGCTGGTCCAAATTTTCATGCTTCACTGATGCAAATAACATGTTACAAAATGCAGGGTGTGACACTACCGGCGCAGGGTTTCGCCTAAGCACTGCAACGGTATGACCGAGGTGTGTTTCTGCGAGGGGGGCACCGCACACGGCTAAAACAATTCAACTTGTGTGTCCTAGGGTGCCCCCTGCCCCCGTATATAAAGGAGCAAGGGAGAGGCCGGTCCTAGAGGGGGCGCGCCAAGTGTGGGGAGTCCTACTAGGACTCCCAAGTCCTAGTAGGATTCCCCTTTCCTTTTCGGAGTAGGAGAGAAGGAAAGAGGTGGACAGGGAGAAGGAAAAGGGGGCTGCACCCCTTGTCCAATTCGGACCAGAGAGGGGGCGCACGCCTCCTTCCTTTTGGCCTTTCTCCTCTATTCCCGTATGGCCCAATAAGGCCCATATACTCCGAAAAATACCCGAATCACTCGGAACCTTTCCGATGTCCGAATATAGTCGTCCAATATATCGATCTTTACGTCTCGATCATTTCGAGACTCCTCGTCATGTCCCCGGTCTCATCCGGGACTCCTAACTCCTTCGGTACATCAAAACTCATAAACTCATAATACCGATCGTCATCAAACGTTAAGCGTGCGGACCCTACGGGTTCGAGAACTATGTAGACATGACCGAGACTCATCTCCGGTCAATAACCAATAGCGGAACCTGGATGCTCATATTGGCTCCTACATATTCTACGAAGATCTTTATTGGTCAAACCGCATAACAACATACGTTGTTCCTTTTGTCATTGGTATGTTACTTGCCCGAGATTCGATCATCGGTATCTATATACCTAGTTCAATCTCGTTACCGGCAAGTCTCTTTACTCGTTCCGTAATACATCATCTCGTGACTAACTCATTAATTTTTTGCTTGCAAGGCTTATTATGATGTGCATTACCGAGAGGGCCCAGAGATACCTCTCCGACACTCGGAGTGACAAATCCTAGTCTTGATCTATGCCAACACCACGAACACTTTCGGAGACACCTGTAGAGCATCTTTATGATCACCCAGTTATGTTGTGACGTTTGATAGCACACAAGGTGTTCCTACGGTATTCGGGAGTTGCATAATCTCATAGTCGTAGGAACATGTATAAGTCATGAAGAAAGCAATAGCAGTAAAACTAAACGATCATAGTGCTAAGCTAACAGATGGGTTTTGTCCATCACATTATTCTCCTAATGATGTGATCCCTTTGATCAAATGACAACTCATGTCTATGGATAGGAAACATAACCATCTTTGATCAATGAGCTAGTCTAGTAGAGGCATACTAGGGACACTCTGTTTTGTCTATGTATTCACACATGTACTAAGTTTCCGGTTAATACAATTCTAGCATGAATAATAAACATTTATCATGATATAAGGAAATATAAATAACAACTTTATTATTGCCTCTAGGGCATATTTCCTTCAGCTTTGTGTCAGCAGATCGAGCCGAAAAGCTTCAGCATGGTTTGGCCTTGGACGAGCAGTCCAGTATGCTCCCAAACATCCTGGCAACGACCTCGGCGAGCTCGCCACCGGCTAGCTGGATCGTCGGAAGCAAGACAACGGGCAACCGTGTCACCAGGGACTACTCCTTGGCCATCTTCCTCAACGCCCTCGCCGAATAGTCGTCGTCGCAGACAAGCCTGGACGAGTTGTTGCTTTTCTTGATGTGCTCCTCTAGCGGCAACGGCGACACAGGGGTAAGACGGATGTGAGGGACGCCGAGCAGCGACAAGGGGTGCAGCTCGTTGGCGAAGCGCGCGCGGACGGACGGCGCTGGCCAAGCTGTTAACTCACAGTGAATTTTGGCTACGGGCGAGAAAAGTGTGGAGGTGTTTCGCTCGTGACAAGGATATCGGTGGAGTGGGGGCCCACGTGACGCCTGTCAATCGCTGAAGGAGGCGGACGCAGCGTGATTATCAGCCGGTTGAAGCTAATCTTTTCCCTTTGAACTTTCATACTTTACATGCTTGATATTGTAGATATAAATAGTTAGGGGGCTGCTACGCGTCGGCCGGCGGATCTTTTTATAAGATCTGCCGCCTCGCCAGCCGTGAGATCTGACACAATCAAGCGAACCGAACGTCTTGCAACAGAGTGCTTGTTGCAGAAACATTTACAAACAAATGTTATGTTGCAAAAAAAAAAACTGCAACAAAGGTTGTGTTGCGGATTTTTTTTTGCAACATAGGTCGTGTTGCAAAAAAAATTTCCGTCTTCACTTTATATTTTGCAACAGAGGTATTGTTGCGGATTTTTGTTGCAACTGAGGTGATGTTGCAGATTTTTTTTGCAACAAAGGTCATGTTACAGGAATGTGTATAGAACTTTTTAGCAGTAGAGATCATGTTGCAGAAATATTTGTATAATTTTTTTTTCTGAAACAAAAATCATGCTGCAAAAAAAATTATGTAACGAAGATGATGTTGCGGGAACTATTACTCCACGGACGGCAGGCATACGAGGCTCTAGCGATGGCGTGCCTTGTAGAGGCGGGGGACGACGAAAGTTGTGCAGTTCGTCGGTTGATGCTGCTCGATCTAGATGCGGCGGCCGACTGAACCCGTGCGAGACGAGAAAGAGAGAGAGGGGGG
>LR738711.1:100172517-100197446 GCA_902687465.1 Secale cereale | reverse complement strand
GGGGGGGATAGGAAGGACGCGGGCCGCAGAGTGCTTGCTCACCGGCGCCTCAGATAGCACATGCGTCTGTTGGCTGCGGTTGCGGAGACGCATGAGGGAATGGATTGCTCAAGAAACAAATACGTGCAGTAATTATCATTGCTCGGTGGGAGAAGGATAAGAGTGCCATCGCTGTTGTTAGCCCACGGACACGTGGTACACACACACGGCGATGGATGCGATCGTGAATATCAGCCGGCTGAACATAATAGTTTCCCAAATAGTTATCTTTAAAACTTGATCAAAGTTTCAAAATTTAACTTTTCAAAAAAATATCTAAACATGATGGAGTACTAGTAGTGCCTATCGAACTCGGCTGCCGTGTGCGCGTCGACGACGAGACGCCTACGGTGACTTGTAAATGTGTGTGCGTTCATAGAGATGAGTATATGCGCGTGTATATGAGCGCTTGTGTATGTACTGATGCTCGAAAAAGAACTCGGCTGCCGTGTGCGCGGTCATCCCAACGGTCAATCGCTCGGTGTTTTGTCACGGCGGTCACACTCACCTGCCAACGCAAATCGTTTTGCTCTCCGCACACGCCATGCCCATGCACGCTCTCCCTCTCCCGTCCCGTCACCTCAATCCAATCTGCGGGCCGGCTCTTGCTATTCTTCCCCTTTTAAAATACTCCACAGCACGCTCGGACGCTCGGTGCGGTGTCAAGTACTCGAGTCGAGCTTATTCATTTCTCCTGTCCTCGCCACCACACAAGTTAGCGAGGGAAGAGCGAGACACCGCCGCCGCCCGCCAGCTCCAGGATGGCGACCGCCACGACCACCGCGCTGAGCATGAAGCTCCTGGTGGACACCCAGGCCCGGCGCGTGCTGTTCGCGGAGGCGAGCAAGGACGTGGTGGACTTCCTCTTCTCCCTCCTCGCGCTGCCCGTCGGCACCGCCGTCAAGCTGCTCGGGAAGGAGGCCATGGTCGGCTGCGTCGGCAACCTCTACGGCAGCGTCGAGAAGCTCGACGGCACCTACGTCCAGCCCGGCGCCGCCAAGGACGCGCTGCTCCACCCCTCCGTCCTCTCGCCGGCGGTAAGTAGCAAAAGCTCCCTCCTAGGCTTGCCGGCGCCGCCGTCCCCGCAGGCGAAGACGTTCTACAGATGCAACGCGCGGTGCACCTGTTACAGTGGCGGTAGCGGATTTGGTGGCGGTGGCGGATTGGGTGGCGGCAGCGTATTTGGTAGCAGCAGCCAGCAGGCTACATGCAGCAACTGCCGGACTTACATGGCGGACAGTTACGGCACCTACTGTCCATCATGTGACAACCAGATGACCACGCCCTTCACGGTTGTGCCGTCGGCCGGGTCCGAAGGTCCGGTGGCGCAGGCGGCGGCCGGCGGCAGTGGGAAGGGGTTCGTGCAGGGCATCGTGACGTACACGGTGATGGACGACCTCACCGTGACGCCCATGTCCTCCATCTCCAGCATCACCCTGCTCAACACATTCGCCGTCAAGGATCTCAGCGCGCTCCAGGAGAAGACCGTGCAGCTCGGCTATGACCAGGTGATTATGAATCTCATCATCAGTTTCATTTATGTATTCGTTAAAGATTTGCAGCAATCAATCAATCGTCGCGTTGCATTTCCTCTAAATTTTGCAGGGCCTGGAGATCCTCAAGGCGTCGCTGCAGTCCAAGACCGTGCTCACCGACGTTTTCCTGAAGCCCAACCGCTACGCTTGAAGGGGAAATTAGCTCGAACCATGTTGTAGGATTAAGTAGGTTGGTTGGTACTTCTGTATGAACATGTGACAAGGATAGTAGCTCCATCCGTCTAGCTAAATTAGGTTCATCTTTTGTGTCAGCATCAGAACTATCTAAAACCGTGGCATCTTTTGCTAATGTCAAGTGCCAGACGGTACCAGTATTAGTTAGATGCTCGTAATCCAGCTGAATTTATGAATTACTCCAGATTGTAGTACTACTCCGCTTTGTGATGATGCTTCCAGATTGATGTATGGGTTTGCTTCATAGTTAGTATCATCTTCCGTTGGTTCTCAAAATGCTTCCTTCTTCATGTGTATGTCTATGTGCCAATCTGTGAAGCAGCATGGCTAATGGCTTGTTTCCTCTTGTGCGCCTGCTGGAAGATGCGTGGGATTGCGAAGGTCACGGTCACGCAAGCGTTGCCATGGCAAGTGCTTGTTCTTCCAACTTGGTTCACCATACAAACATGTCATGCCACCTTCTCAACACAATCAAAACTGCAATGGGCAACCCCTAGTGCAAGGGGTATGGCCGCTATGATTCCGGCATTGCCAGTGCCTACCAACTAGGGGTGTATGTGTTTTTACTGGGCGTCGTGTACTCGTGTTGTAATATGTGAGCGTGGCCCTTACGGTTTATGCGAAACTCATCTTCCTATCAATGCATGAAAACACAAGCCTTTTAAGAGAGAGACATTACAAGTGTGGTGATATTTGTATAAAAGCATCTTCAATAGATGATGTAGATGAAAAAATAACTAACTTTTGCATCTTCGAGGCCTCAAAACCCCTCACACACATGATGTAGTTAAAAAAAAATACATCTCCATCTTTCGGAGATGTAAAATACAACACCTTGCGGTGCAAATTTGCATCTTCACCCACAGGAGAAGTAAAATGGCAGTTGCGCACCAACCGTATAACTGCCTTCATTTGGCTTCCACGCGACCGCCGCCCGTTCACCCGACGGCTGGCCGCCGCCGATGACCTCGCTGCGCCGCCCGCCCGCCGCTCGTCTGATCCACCTCGCGACGGCGATACGGCGATAAGAACTGATGGTCATTATTGGTGTAGTCGACGAGTGAAGTTTGGCCGCCAATAGGAGAGATCCATCTCGTAGGGGAAGAAGACGAGCACGTCCTTGGGCGGGATCTTGCAAACCCCGCGGACCCTCCTGGCCGCCAGCTCGAGCATGAAGTACCACGACAGTTAGGGCCCCTCCGCTCCCGACATCCGCACGAAGACGTAGCCGCTTGTCTCGCCAAACCACCGCAGCTCCGGCCGCTCGCTCCACTGCCCAGGCCGCCGGATGCTCTCCGGCTGGACCAGGACCTGCTTGGACCAGGCTCCGCCCTCGCGGTCACGAGAGCCAGAAAACGTCCAGAGTGATATCTCTAGCCCGGTGGCGACGAGCAGTCCCGGCTGCCTCGCGTGGCCGTCGGATACCAGGAGGAGTTCCTCGGGTGCGCGCCCACGTAGTACCTCGTCGCAGTGACCGTCGATCTTAGTGACATACGCCCGGAGCTGCACGTGTGAGAGCTTCAGGACGAAGTGGTACTCGACCGACCTGCACAGCCAGTGGGTGTCGCCTTGGAGAACGATTGGAGGGTGCAGGAGCGCGGCGTCCTGAGGGCACGGAGCGACCGCAGTCTCGGCGATGGCTTGCCACAGCCTGGGGTGCTCGACTGGCGAGAAGGCCTGGGTCTTTAGGTGACCCGAAGACAACTCCGCGGCGAGCAGGCGGTAGCGGCCGTCCCCGCCGCCATCACCGGTGAGCAGGACGAACGACTGGGCTTTGATCCCAGGTGGACCAAAGAAGTGGATGTAGTCCGTCACAGGGTTGAACACACACGCGCCAGCCGGTCGACACTCGGGGGTGGTGTCGCATCGGAGGGCGACGAGGCCGTGCCGTGCTGCCAAGACGGGGTGGTAGAAGTAGAACTCGAAGAGGGTGGTGTACTTGGACAGAAAGGAGCGGAACGGCTCGGGGGACGGCTCCTTGGAGCGGCCGGGGACGACGAACCGCGGGTGCTCGCCCTCCGCCTCGCGCAGGTTCTGGATGAACAAGCACGGAACAGCGTGGGCACGAACCGGTCGGCGTTTCGAAGGCGGAGCTGAGAGAGGAAAGCCGGGTCGGCGATCTGGCGTCGAAGATCCTTGCATGTGGCGGCGCAGCGCACGAGGGTGACAGGGTCAGAGCGCGCCGAGATCTCGAGGAGGAGATCCGCCGGAAGGATCGAGGAAGCCATTGATGGTTCCATGTTGTTTTTCATTTTTTTGAGCGACGGTTTCATATTAGATTTCCGGAGATTGGTATATACCAGAGGACGATACATACTCTATATGCTCTCTCTCCCTTCTATATATAGACTGATACTAGGAGGGTGTTTGTTTCCAGGGATTTATTGGTCTAGGGATTTAAATAAGTCCTTATAAGTCCCATCTAAACCAAACAGGAGGGACTTATAGGGACTTAAAGTGGGCATTTGGGACTTATCAAATAAGACTCTTAAGGAGGGACTTATAGGGACTTATAGTTGTAATATGGTCTACTAGTACATGTTAAGTCCCATGAACCAAACAGGTAGGGACTTTTTAGGGACTTATGACTTATAAGTTGGGACTAAAATAAGTCATTGGACTTATGAAGCAAACAGACTCTCAAGGAGAGACTTATAAGGACTTATAGTTGTAATATGATCTACTAGTACATGTTAAGTCCCAATAACCAAACAGATAGGGACTTTTTAGGAACTTATAACTTATAAGTTAGGACTAAAATAAGTCATAGGACTTATGAACCAAACAGGACCTAGGTCGGTCACTCGGATACTTCCTTTTTCTTTTGGGAATTGGCCTCCGGGCCAGCAACGAAGTCGCTCCCAATACCGCGTGGCGATAGGTTCGTTACTCGGATCGATTTTTTTTTTTTTTCGGGTTACTCGGATCGATATGTTAATGGGTGCAAATCCTATTCGGCGCCCTTTGCAGGTGACGGAACGAACCGAACCACAGAGCTCAACATTCAGAGACACCGAGGTAACCACTAGGCCAACTAATCACTACTGCTTACGTACTTTTTTCTTTATATATTCTATCTTTAGTTAGCGGAAAGCCACCGGTTTTTGGGAAGCCTCTCAGCCGAGTTTTATCGTTCATTTTTTTTATATTTTTTCTGGACTGATTTTGTTTGACTATTCTTCTTTTTTCTTTTCCTTTTATTTCCTTTCTTCTCTTTCCTTTTTCCAAACGCACTAATTTTTTTCAATATTGATGACTTTTTTTAAAAAATGATGATTTTTGTAGGATTAATCATTTTTAAAAATTCAATGAACGGTATTCAAAATCAGTGATTTTTCAATATCGATGAACATTTTTTCAAAATTGATGAACTTTTTCTTCAAAATCAATGAACTTTTTTCAAATTCACAGTTTTTTTCAAATTCAGCGATCTTTTTTTTCAAATTCGATTATCTTTTTTCAAATTCTATGAACCTTTTCAATTTTTTGAACTTTTTCCCATGCTCGTGAACCTTTTTTATTGCAAATCTATGAATTTTTTTATTACGTTTTCTTTTCTCGAAATGATTTATCAGGCAGAATGTATGTTAATGTTGTACTGATATAACTATTAAATAGCTTTGTTTTCTGATTGTGGTCAACTAAGTGGTCTTGGTCAACTGGTTATTGTGAGTTATTCTTTGGCTGATGAGGGTGGAATATGTGTGTTCTAATCCAGTGGCGGAGCCAGAAAACTCGATGATGGGGGCCAAGTGTAGTTAAGTCTGGTTGGGGAGGGCCGGTGCATTTATATGAGTAGTTTATCTCGTGGAAGATATGGATGAACGAGGAAAGGTCTTATCTGCAAATATGGAGAGAAGTGCGGGTATCTTTTTGTAAAATTGTCATAGTTTCCTTCCTATCCATCAGATATAGATTGGACGGTCTATATTGCAGGATGGCCGGCACACCGTCATCACCAACTTTGTTTTTATAAGAGTAGAGCTTACGAAGGTGAAGCTTTAACTGCTACGAACGACTGTTCGCCTCCTTCCATCTAAATTTCTGCGAGGCAACCGAGTGGATCCATCGTTGCCGAGTGGATTTGTCGAAGCCGTGTGAACGAAACCTGTCCGGTGAATGAACCGCGACAGGTACCCGACTGGAATGATGACCCTGGGGTCTTGTCATTTTGGGGTTGTGGGCCCCCATCTCATGTACCTTCTATGACCCTACCCGTGGTAGGTAACCCCACCATTAGACTATGAAAGGGTTAAGGTTTTGTAGAGCGAGTTCATTAAGAACTTGATCTGTCCCGATCGCTGCGGGAGCAATCGGTGCTTGTTGTCAAGCTTAATGAACTATGACTTGAACAAAACTTCAACGGATTCTTGACTCAGCGCTTCCCGATTGATCGGGGGTTTCTAACTAAGAGGAGAAACTTGGTGGCACTCGATAATCTCCCGGAGGAGGCTGACTAGTGATTTGAGTATGGACGTGTCATTAAATTTGAGCAACAAGATTGATGCATGGCTTGCTCTCTCGGAGAGATGCCATTCTTATCCCGGAGGAATGTCAATACGGATCAGCTCTAGATCCAAACGTGTGAGTTTCACGCTTTGAGTCCTACAAGAAGGCTCAAGACAGGTCCTCGGAGGAGTGTTAAACACACCTTATAGCAATGGTTTTGAGTGATTTGGAGCTGGTCCTGCATTGAGTAACTTATCTACCCCGAGTGGTTGGCCAACCCAGTCCTCATCCTGAAGAAGAATGGCACATGGCACATGGCACATGTGCATCGACTACCATAGCTGAACCGGGGGTGCCCCAAAGACCCCTTCGCTCTGCGTGGATCAATCAGGTGATCGACTCCACGGCCAGCTGAGCTGTTGTCATTCCTCGATGCCTACTCCGACTATCACTAGATCAAGTTGGACCCGGCCGACTGTCTCAAGACCTCCATGATCATGCACTTCGGGACCTTCTGCTACATCACCATGTCGTTTGGCCCGAGGAACGCTGGTGCCACCTTACAGCGGCGCATGTAGAGGCGCCTCCTGCCGCAGATCGGCAGGAACATGCATGTTTATATGGATGACATCATGGTCAAGAACAAGAAGCGCCTCACCCGCCCAGACGACCCAAGAGAGACGTTCGCCAACCTGCGCGAGTACCAAATCAAGCTCGAGCCAGAGAAGTGCATGTTCGACGTCCCAGCTAGCCATGTCCTTGGTTTCCTCGTCTCAGCGTGGGATTGAGGCCAACCCCGAGAAGATGAAGGCCATCGAGCACATGCGCAAGCCTGTTGGTGTTATGGGACCGGGGGTACATAGGCCCGTCTACCTGCGGCCCAAGGCGTGGCCCACCAACGGCCCGGTGTGGCCCAGCGACAAGGCCCAACGGACAAGACCCTCACAAGGGCCCCTGCCTCGCGAGGCGAACGACATCAAGATCTCCTAGGGAGAGGCATCCCGAGGCTGTCTCCCGAGGAGCGGACATATCAAGGCAGCACCCAGCCTCACGAGGCCCGCGGTGATGTCAGCCATGACGACCAAAGCGAGTCAGGCGCCAGTGGTCGCAGGCAAGGAAAGTTTCCTCCTTGGTGCTAAGGAGGAACAGACGCATGTGGGCTCCCAAGGAATCCCCCAAAGGTTTCCATTCCAATGCAACAAGAACAAGACCACGAGCTCGGCAGGACGGAGGCCATCGTCGAGCCCACCTGCGCGTCATCGACTAGAAGCTTTGCAGGTGAAGACCACCATTAGTCAGGATAGGGTGTACTGTTGTCCCCCTTTGAATTTGGCCGTTGTGGCATCCCTTCCCGCCTTTGTCGTTGGGTAAGAGGACCATGCCAGTATAAGTATAGGCTAGACTCCACAAGTGGAGAGGGATGAGGTCGCATCGAGCTCATCATCTCATTGAGCCCGGATCAGATCTTGAGCCCTCCCGAGGCATCTCACCCTTGTATTAGTTCATCCTCATCCTCCTCGCGGGGCAATCCAACCACCAAAGCAGGAGTAGGGTATTGCACCGCAAGGTGGCCCGAACCTGGGTAAACCATCGTCCGTTTCCACCCCAATGTTCTAGCTCTAGCGTGGTGAACCATGGCCATGGTGTAGTGTTGATTGGCTGAGAGCGAGCAAGTCCTTCACGCACACCCCAATGTTCGAACCTTTCTTGGGATCATGGACCCCGATTCTGACATTGGCGCGCTAGGTAGGGGGCGTGCCGGAGTTCGTTCGCCTCGCTCCAAGACGTGCTCCTATGGTCGATGCCGCTCACTCCACGCCCCCCTATAGCGCCACGGGGTGCCCAGCCTTCGTGCCCGACTTGCGCCGGGTCAAGTGGCCAGTGAGGTTCAAGCCAATGTTACCCCGCGCTACTATAGCTCGACTGATCCGGAGGAGTTCCTTCGGCTGTACGCCCAGAGCATCCTAGCGGCAGGCGACGACTACAAGGCCATGGCTAACTGGTTCCCGATGTCCCTCGCGGGCACCTGCGGAAGAGCTCAGCGGGTAGTCCGTAGCGCGTTTTGCGGTTCCAGGGCCTCACGCAGGCGCATGCATCCTCGGCGGATCCCGGGCGCCTGTGTCTGGGCGTCACACGAAGCAGCTCTTTCGCCAGCGGAGCGCCACGCGGCCACAACCAGGGGCTTCAAGGACACGGGCACAACCTGAGGTCGCCATCACCTTTGACTCTGAGGATCACCCCAAGTTTGCGGTCGTTGCGGACGCGCTCCCCATGCTGTGCATGCCCACTATCAACAACGTTTCCATCACCAAGACCCTCATCGATGGCGGTGCTGGCCTCAATGTGCTTTCCGTGGAAACCTTCGAGACTCTTCTGGTGTCGTATGGCCAACTCATGCCCACCAAGTCGTTCTCTGGGGTGACCAACGGCTCCGTCACTCCCCTGAGGGAAATTTGCCTCTCCGTCACCTTTGGTACCCGCAAGAATTACTGCATCGAGCTAATCGACTTCGATGTGGTGCGCATCGGCCTCCCGTACAACGCCATCTTGGGGTACCCAGCTCTTGGCAAGTTCATGGTGGCAACCCATCCAGGCTACAATGCCATCAAGATGCCGGGAAGCGGCGGCATCATCACCGTGGCTGGAGACAAGGAAGGCACAGTTCGGACCCTCAGGCTCGCGTATAAGGCTGCAGCACCCACACGCCCTGACGCGGAGAAAACCTCGTGGGCTCCGGAGGCCACGCCGGCGAGAAAGAAGTTGTTGTTCTCTCAAGACCACGCCGAGACGAAGAAGGTGGAAGCCGGCTGCTTGGGTCCCACCTTCACCATCGGTGTCGGCCTTTCCCCAGAGCAAGAAAAGGAGCTAGTCGCCTTTCTCCGAGCGAATCAAGACGTGTTCGCATGGAAGGCAACGTATTTGGCTAGCGTCCTGAGGGAGGTGATCGAGCATCGCCTGGCGGTATGCCCCAACGCTCGCCCCATCAAGCAGAAGGCGCGACGCCAACCACCAGAGAAACAAGTGTTCGTCGTCCAAGAAGTGCGCAAACTGCACGAGGCGGGGGTCATAAGGGAGGTGCACCACCCGGATTGGCTCGCCAACCCAGTCTTCGTTCCAAAGAAAGGCGGGAAAGAGCGCATGTGCGTCGACTTCACGAGCCTTAAGAAGGCATGCCCTCAGGACACGTTCCCGCTTCCTCACATTGACCAGATTGTGGTCTCCACCGCGGAGTGCTACCTGTTGTGCTTCCAGGATGTGTTCTCGGGCTACCACCAGATCAAGATGGCGGCGGATGATGTCGAGAAGACAACATTCATCCCTTCATGCGGTGTGTACTACTATGTATGAATGCCCTTCGGGCTAAGGAGCTGATACATCTCCAACGTATCTATAATTTTTTTATTGTTCCATGCTATTATTTATGATGTTTAGGATGTTTAATGGGCTTTGTCATACACTTTTATATTATTTTTGGGACTAAACTACTAACCCAAAGGACAGTCCAGATTGCTGTTTTTTTGCATGTTTCAGGGTTTTACAGAAAAGGGATATCAAACGGAGTCCAAACGCAATGAAACCTTCGGGAGAGATATTTTTGGAGAAAATCACGCACGGGAGACTTGAGAACCACGGAGTAGGGCACACGTGGCACCCACGAGGGTGGGGGGCGCGCCCCCCTATAGGGCGCGCCCCCTGCCTCGTGGGCCCCACGTTTGGCCCCCGGTGCCCTCCTTCCTCCTATATATACATACGTACCCCGAAACCATCAGAACAATAGAGAAAATCATAGTTCCACCGCCATAACCTTCTGTTCCCGTGAGATCCCATCTTGGGGCCTGTTCTGGAGCTCCACCGGAGGGGGGATCTTCCACGGAGTGCTTCTACATCATCATCATCGCCTCACCATGAGTTGTGAGTGGTTTACCACAGACCTTCAGGTCCATAGCTAGTATCTAGATGGCTTCTTCTCTCTCTTTGGATCTAAATACAAAGTTCTCCTCGGTCTTCGAGGAGATCTATTCGATGTAATCTCTTTTTGCGGTGTGTTTGTCGATATCCGATGAATTGTAGGTTTATGATCAAGATTATCTATGAGAAATATTTGGTTCTTTTCTGAACTCTTTATGTATGATTCTAATATCCTTGCAATTATTGGTTTGGTTTGGCCTACTAGATCTATAGTTCTTGCAATGGGAGAAGTGCTTGGCTTTGGGTTCAATCTTGTGGTGTCCTTTCCCAGTGACAGTAGGGGCAGCAAGGCACGTATTGTATTGTTGCCATCGAGGATAAAAAGATGGGGTTTATATCATATTGCTTGAGTTTATCCCTCTACATCATGTCATCTTGCTTAAGGCATTACTCTGTTCTTATGAACTCAATACACTAGATGCATGCTGGATAGCGGTCGATGTGTGGAGTAATAGTAGTAGATGCAGAATCGTTTCGGTCTAGTTGTCTCAGACATGATGCCTATATATAATGATCATGCCTAGATAGTCTCATAATTATTCGCTTTTCTATCAATTGCTCGACAGTAATATGTTTACCTGCCGTAGAATATCTCTATCATGAGAGAAGACACTAGAGAACACTATGGCCGTCGGGTCTATTCTCAACATATCAATCTACATCTACTTCACTTTTTCTGCTTTGACTTTCTGTTCTTATAACCAAAAATACCAAAAATATCAAACTATCATCTCTATCAGATCTCACTTTCGTAAGTTACCGTAAAGGTATTGACAACCCCTTATCGCGTTGGCTGTGAAGTTCTTATTTGTTTGTGGAGGTGCGAGGGACTCACGCGTGGTCTCTAACTAGATTGATACCTTGGTTCTCAAAAAATGAGGGAAATACTTACGCTACTGTGCCGCATCTCCCTTTCCTCTTCGAGGGAATACAACGCAAGCTTGAGAAGTAGCAAGAAGAATTTCTGGCGCCGTTGCCGGGGAGGCTTACGCAAAAGTCATATACCAAGTACCTATCACAAACCCTTATCCTTCGCATTACATTTTTTGCCTCCCGTTTTCCCCTCCCCCACTTCACCCTTGCCGTTTTATTTGCCCTTCTTCTGTCGTGTGTTTATCGTTCGCTTTACCCTGTCGTCATGGCTAGCCCCTTATCCGCTCATTTGTCTCTCGAGTTTGAAGTTCTTCACTTCAAGCAAAAGCAAGGAGAAAATTTAAAAGATGCTTGGTTTGGGATGATGGAATCTTATCGTAAGTGCACCTTAGAGGTGAATTTTAGTATCTTGCTTCGCAATTTTTATGTTGGTTTGAATATGTCTCATAGACAGCTCTTGGATTGCGTTGCCAAAGGGAATTTTATCGAAGTTGATCCTAGTATTGTGCATGCAATTATAGAGGGAATAGTGGGAACACTACCTCCACAACAAGGGTCACACCCAACCCAGGAAGGGACACAAGTTTTTGAGAAAATTTGTGAAGTAACAAAAATATTACAAAAGTCTCTTGAACCTCTTAAGAGTGTTAGCGGAAATCTCCACCGCATGAATATGTTGATTACCCTTTGCAATAAGCGGTTGGATTCTTTAGATCTAAAGATTTCCGAATATGAAGGGAAACGTAAGGAACCTCCCGGATTCAAACTTGACACCACCAAAAGGGTAAAGATCAAAGATGGCAATACCTAGATCTATCCATGTATCGTGCCTAGCTAGGGGCGTAAAATGATAGCGCTTGTTGGGAGGCAACCCAATTTTATATTTTTTTGTTTTTGCTTCTGTTTAGGAATAAATATTGCATCTAGCTTCTGTTTAGATGTAGTTTTGTGTTTTGTTTAGTGTTTGTGCCAAGGAGAACCTTTGGGAAGACTTGTGTGAAGTTTATGTGATCTTGCTGTGAAAAACAGAATCATTAGCACTCGCTAGAATGGTCATCAGATTTTACTGGAGCATGCTATTTAGTTGATTATTTTTTCAGATGATTAATAGACAAATTCCTCACGTTTACCAATTTAGTTTGAATTTTTTGGAGTTACAGAAGTATGCGAAACCTGCAGATTACTACAGACTGTTCTGCTTTTGACAAATTCTACTTTTTGTGTGTTGTTTGCTTATTTCAATGCATCTATGAGTAATATTGGAAAGTATGAACCATAGAGAAGTTGGAATATAGTAGGTTTAACACCATTATAAACAAAGAATGAACTCATTGCAGTACCTTTGAGTAGTGGTTTGCTTTCTTGTACTAACGGAGCTCACGAGATTTTTGTCTAAGTTTTGTGTTGTGAAGTTTTCAAGTTTTGAGTATTGCTTTGATGGACTATGGAACAAAGAGTAGCAACGGCCTAAGCTTGGGGATGCCCAAGGCACCCCAAGTAAAATTCAAAGACAACCAAAAGCCTAAGCTTGGGGATGCCCCGGGAAGGCATCCCCTCTTTCGTCTTCATCCATCGATAACTATACTCGGAGCTATATTTTTATTCACCACATGATATGTGTTTTACTTGGAGCGTCTTGTATAATTTGAGTCTTTGCTTGTTAGTTTGCCACAATTATCCTTGCTGGACACACCTATTTGAGAGAGTTAAATATGGCCTAGGAATTGGTAGAACACTCTATGTGCTTCACTTATATCTTTTGAGTTGAATAGTTTTTGCTCTAGTGCTTCACTTATATCTTTTAGAGCACGGTGGTGATAATATTTTGAAGAAATTTTTGAACTCTCATGCTTTACTTATATCCATTTGAGAGTCTATTAAAAAAGCATGGTAATGTGCTTAGGCTATAAAACTAGTCTTCACATGATAGACATCCAATATCAATGTAGTAAAAACTTTCACACTAAGTGCATTGAATATGATGAGAAGTTGGATGCTTGATAATTGTTTTGAGATATGAGGATAGTGTTATTAGAGTCATGCTCGTAGAGTTATTATGAAATTGAGAAATGCTTGTGTTAAGGTTAGTAATTCCCGTAGCATGCACATATGATGAACCGCTATGTGACGAAGTTAGAGTATGAGGTATTTGTAAAGTGTCAACCTTTTTGTGGAGGTCGGGGGCACGCGATGGTTAGCTCCTACCAACCGCCCCCCTAGGAGCATGCGTTGATTGCTTTGTTTTGATGACTCGTAATTTTTTGCAATAAGTATATGAGTTCTTTTCACTAGTGTTGAGTCCATGGATTATACGCACTCTCACCCTTCCACCATTGCTAGCCTCTCTTGTATCGCGCAACTTTCGCCGGTACCTTGCACCCACTATATATCCTCCCTCAAAACAGCCACCATATATATTCCTCAAAATAGCCACCATACCTACCTATCATGGCATTTCCATAGCCGTTCCGAGATATATTGCCATGCAACTTTCCACCGTTCTGTTCATATGACACGCATCATATTGTCATATTGCCATGCATGATCATGTAGTTGACATCGTATTTGTGGCAAAGCCACCATGCATAATTTCGCATACATGTCACTCTTGATTCATTGCAGATCTCGGTACACCGCCGGAGGCATTCATATAGAGTCATACTTGTTCGAGTTGTAATATCGAGTTGTAATGAAAGTGTGATGATCATCATTTTTAGAGCATTGTCCCATGTGAGGAAAGGCTAAATCAATAAAGCCCCTCCAAAAAAAGAAGAAAAAAAGGGAAAGGCCAAAGAAAAAAAAGGCCCAAAAAAAAAGAAAAAGGGACAATTGCTACTATCTTTTTCCACACTTGTGCTTCAAAGTAGCACCATGTTCTTCATGATAGAGAGTCTCATGTTTAGTCAGTTTCATATACTAGTGGGAATTTTTGTTATAGAACTTGGCTTGTATATTCCAACGATGGGCCTCCTCAAATGCCCTAGGTCTTCATGAGCAAGCAAGTTGGATGCACACCCACTAGTTTCTTTTGTTGAGCTTTCATACACATTTAGCTCTAGTGCATCCGTTGCATGGCAATCCCTACTCACTCACATTGATATCTATTGATGGGCATCTCCATAGCCCGTTAATACGCCTAGTCGATGTGAGACTATCTCCCTCCTTTTGTCTTCTCCACAACCACCTCTCTATTCCACATAGTGCTATGTCCATGGCTCATGCTCATGTATTGCGTGAAAGTTGAAAGGTTTGAAAGAATAGAGTATGAAAACAAGTGCTTGGCTGAAATCGGGGTTGTGCATGATATGAATATTTTGTGTGATGAAGAGGGAGCATAGCCAGACTATATGATTTTGTAGGGATAACTTTCTTTAGCAATAGTATTTTGAGAAGACATGATTGCTTTGTTAGTATGCTTGAAGTATTATTATTTCTTATCTCAATATAGACTTTTGTCTTGCTTTTGTCTTGAATCTTTCAGATCTGAACATTCATGCCACAATTAAGAGAATTACATTGAAAAACTATGTTGGTTAGCATTCCACATCAAAAATTCTGTATTTATCATTTACCTACTCGAGGACGAGCAAGAATTAAGCTTGGGGATGCTTGATACGAATCCAACGTATTTATAATTTTTTATTATTCCATGCTATTATTTATGATGTTTTGGATGTTTAATGGGTTTTGTCATACACTTTTATATTATTTTTGGGACTAACCTACTAACCCAAAGGCCCAGTCCAGATTGTTGTATTTTGCTTGTTTCAGGGTTTTACAGAAAAGGGATATCAAACGGAGTCCAAATGGAATGAAACCTTCTGGAGAGATATTTTTGGAGAAAATCACGCACGGGAGACTTGAGAACCACGGAGTAGGGCACACGTGGCACCCACGAGGGTGGGGGGATCCCCCCCTATAGGGCGCGCCCCCTGCCTCGTGGGCCCCACGTTTGGCCCCCGGTGCCCTCCTTCCTCCTATATATACCTACGTACCCCAAAACCATCACAACAACATAGAAAACCCTAGTTCCACCACCGTCACCTTCTGTTCCCATGAGATCCCATCTTGGGGCCTGTTCCGGAGCTCCGCCGGAGGGGGGATCTTCCACGGAGTGCTTCTACATCATCATCATCGCCTCACAATGAGTTGTGAGTAGTTTACCACAGACCTTCGGGTCCATAGCTACTATCTAGATGGCTTCTTCTCTCTCTCTTTGGATCTCAATACAAAGTTCTCCTCGGTCTTCGAGGAGATCTATTCGATGTAATCTCTTTTTGCGGTGTGTTTGTCGAGATACGATGAATTGTGGGTTTATGATCAAGATTATCTATGAGAAATATTTGGTTCTTTTCAGAACTCTTTATGTATGATTATAATATCCTTGCAAGTCTCTTCGAATTATTGGTTTGGTTTGGCCTACTAGATCTATAGTTCTTGCAATGGGAGAAGTGCTTGGCTTTGGGTTCAATTTTGCGGTGTCCTTTCCCAGTGACAGTAGGGGCAGCAAGGCACGTATTGTATTGTTGCCATCGAGGATAAAAATATGGGGTTTATATCATATTGCTTGAGTTTATCCCTCTACATCATGTCATCTTGCTTAAGGCATTACTCTGTTCTTATGAAATCAATACACGAGATGCATGCTGGATAGCGGTCGATGTGTGGAGTAATAGTAGTAGATGCAGAATCGTTTCGGTCTACTTGTCTCGGACGTGATGCCTATATATAATGATCATGCCTAGATAGTCTTATAATTATTCGCTTTTCTATCAATTGCTCGACAGTAATTTGTTTACCCGCCGTAGAATATCGCTATCATGAGAGAAGCCACT
The DNA here is from genome assembly GCA_902687465.1 of Secale cereale. NCBI lineage: Eukaryota > Viridiplantae > Streptophyta > Magnoliopsida > Poales > Poaceae > Secale > Secale cereale. Next base: position 100,181,551 of record LR738711.1, on the reverse strand, counting down.
AGAGAACACTATGGCCCCCGGGTCTATTCTCAACATAACAATCTACATCTACTTTACTTTTTACGCTTTTACTTTCTGTTCTTATAACCAAAAATATCAAAAATATCAAACTATCATCTCTATCAGATCTCACTTTCATAAGTGACCGTAAAGGGATTGACAACCCCTTATCGCGTTGGCTGCGAAGTTCTTATTTGTTTGTGCAGGTGCGAGGGACTCGCGCATGGTCTCCTACTGTATTGATACCTTGGTTCTCAAAAACTGAGGGAAATACTTACGCTACTGTGCTGCATCTCCCTTTCCTCTTCGAGGGAATACAACGCAAGCTCGGGAAGTAGCAGGAGCGTCGCCGCCACTTTTCAGTGGTTGATGCACATCACACTAGGGCCGCAGCTAGGAATGAATGTGGAGGCCTACATCGACGACATCATTGTTAAGTCGCGCGAGGCTATGACGCTGATCGATGATTTGGAGGAAATATTTGCCAACCTGCGCAAGGTGATCTTGAGGCTCAACCCGGACAAATGCATTTCCGGAGTGCCTTCAGGCAAGCTGCTCGGCTTCCTCGTTTCTCACCGAGGAATCGAGGCCAATCCTGGGAAGATCAAGGCCACCGAGAAGATGCGTCCCCCTCAGAGCCTTAAGATGATGCCAAAATTGGCGGGATGTTGTGTGACTTCTCTAGGGCGCTTTATCTCCAAGCTAGGGGTGCACGCCTTGCCCTTCTTCAAGTTGATGAAGAGGAAAGGCCCCTTCGACTGGACCCCGGACGCTGATGCGGCCTTTGAAGACCTCAAGTGGTATCTCATTAGCCCGTTGGTCATGGTTGCACCTCGCCCCCGCGATCCCTTGGTGTTTTACCTGGTAGCTACTCCACATTCGGCCAGCACGGCGCTCGTCGCGGTTCGAGAAGAGTGCGCTGCAGCCCAGGGGAGGCCCAGCGCCCCTTGGGAGGCCATGGGGCCCCGCGAGTTTCAAACGCCGCTTGGCGGTGTTCCGGGGGCCCTCGCGCTTCCCGTGCCCTCACATAAGCAAACTCGAGCCGACACCCCGTGTCACGTTGAATGAAGTGATGTTTGATGGCAATATGCTTTGTGCGAGAGTGTTGCATTGGATTGTGTGCAATTTTCATCACACTCTCATTGTCAAGATATAGATGCCATAATTCTTCAGAGTCTGCTTCATCCACAATAACTAAGTGCAACAAGCGCCAGCAGCAATATATTCGGCATCGGCCGTAGAAAGTGATACACAATTCTGCTTGCGCGAAGACCAACATACCAAAGATCTACCGAGGAAGTGACATGTCCCCGAAGTAGATTTCATGTCAACCAAGTCACCTACGTAATCCAAGTCTGAATATCAAATGAGATCAAACTGTGCTCCCTTAGGATACCATAAACCCAAGGTGGGGGTGTTAGCCAAATATCTCAGAATACGCTTGAGCACTTGGTGATGCGATTCTTTCAGTGCAGCTTGATAACGGGCACAGATGCAAACACTCAACATGATATCAGGTCTGGATGAACATAGATAAAGAAGAGAACCAATCATCGAATGATATGCCTTCTTATCGTAATCCTTACTGTACACATCAACATCCAGCTTACCATTCGTAGGCATAGGTGTTTTGTAGCCCTTCATTATGGAATATTGCATTTTGAACTTCTTAAGGCATTCTTTGAGATATTTCTTATGATATATGAAAATTCCATTTGCTTGTTGATGAATTTGCAATCCGAGAAAGAACTTAAGTTCACCCATCATAGATATTTGATATTTCTCGGACATCATTTTCCCGAACTCTAAGCTACAAGCATTGTTAGTGCAGAAAAAGATAATATCATCCACATAGATTTGGCATACAAATAGATCATTATCAACAACATAGGTGAAAAGAGTGGGATTAGTGGATCCGGGCTTGAATCCTTTGTGGAGCTAAAATTTCTCAAGGTGGCATACCATGCTCGAGGGGCTTGCTTCAGCCCATATAGAGCCTTTTTCAACCTGAAAACCTTGTTAGGAAACTCAGGATTTTCAAAACCAGGTGGCTGCTTAACATAAACTTCCCCATCAATTTCACCATTGAGGAAAGCACTTTTCACATCCATTTGATAAAGTATGATATCATGGTAATTTGCATAGGCGAGAAGAATACGAATTTCCTCAAGGCGTGCAACATGAGCATATGTTTCATCGAAATCAATATCTTCTACCTGTGTGTAACCTTGAGCGACAAGACGAGCTTTGTTTCTCACCACTACGTCCTTTTCATCTTGCTTGTTGCGAAATATCCATTTAGAACCGATGATATTGTGCTTCTTAGGATTTGGTTTGTCAACCAATTCCCACACATCATTTAGTTTGAATTGCACCAACTCCTCTTGCAAAGTATTTAGCCAATCGGGATCATTCATGTCTTCTTCATACTTGGTAGGTTCTGCCAAAGAGACAAAGGAGAAACTTCCACGGTAGTTAGCTAAACGAGTGCATGAACGAGTTGTGGGTCGATAACCTGGTGTGATGCCCCCGATTTGACCGTACACTAATCATGCACGCAAATGTGTATGACCAAGATCAGGGACTCACTCAAAGATATCACAACACAACTCTAGACACAAAATAAAATAATTCAAGCTTTATATTATAAGCCAGGGGCCTCGAGGGCTCGAATACATAAGCTCGAATACACAAGAGTTAGCGGAAGCAATAATATCTGATTACAAACATAAGTTAAACAAGTTTGCCTTAAGAAGGCTAGCACAAATGTAACAACGATCGAAAAGGCAAGGCCTCCTGACTGGGATCTTCTAACTACTCCTCGAAGTCGAACTCCACGTAGAAACATCCTCAGGATCCTCTGGGTCCTGGACTCCACCATCTGGTTGCGTCATCCGAGAAGAAGGGACAATTGGGGAAAAGGGGGAGCAAAGCAACCATGAGTACTCATCCAAAGTACTCGCAAGCAAGGGGTAATATCTATGGACTGAACTGCAGAATGCCAGAATAAGAGGGGGATAGCTAATCCTATCGAAGACTACGCTTCTGGTAGCCTCCATCTTGCAGCAGTAGATGACAGTAGCTGGAAGTAACAAGTATCCCCGCTTCTGGCAGCCTCCATCTTGCAGCAGAAGAAGGGAGTAGATGGTAAGTTCACCAAGTAACATCGAATAGCATAAACCTACCCAGCGATCCTCCCCTCGTCGCCCTGTGGGAAAGCGATCACCGGGTTGTATCTGGAACTTGTCTGGGTGTGTTTTATTAAGTATCCAGTTCTAGTTGTCATGAGGTCGGAGTACAACTCCGAGTCGTCCTTTTACCGAGGGACATGGCTATTCGAATAGATTAACTTCCCTACAGGGGTGCACCACATACCGAGCACGCTCGATCCCATTTGGCCGGACACACTTTCTAGGGTCATGCCCGGCCTCGAAAGATCAACACGTCGCAGCCCTACCTAAGCACAATAGAGAGGTCAGCACGTCGGTCTAAGTCCTAAGCGAACATTGGTCTGGGCCCATCACCCAATGCACACCTGCACGTTGCGAGGGCGGTCGGTAAGCAGACCTAGCCGCTCCTAATACCAGAGCGGCGTTCCAGTCCAATCCAGCGCGCGCCGCTAAGTCGCTGACGTCAAGAAGGCTTCGGCTGATACCACAACGTCGAGTGCCCATAACTATTCCCGCGTAGCTGGTTAGTGCGTATAGGCCAATGGCCAGACTCAGATCAAATACCAAGATCTCGTTAAGCGTATTATTATGAAATAACCACGGACAATGACCAGGGCTAGGCACTACTAGGAAAAGGGCTATAGATGATATGTCCTCTAATGGCGCACCAGACACATGGTGTGCCACTACTATATAGTAATGGCGCACCATGTGTCGTTGCGCCATTAGAGTGGTAGACACTAATGGCGCACCAGACCTTTGGTGCGCCATTAGTAACAAATCTTTTATTTTTTTTATTTTTCCAGAAATACTAATGGCGCATCGTGGCACAGTGCGCCATTACTAGTTTAACTAGTAATGGCGCACCTCCAACTCAGTGCGCCAATACTATTTTTTTTTGCAAAACTACTAATGGCGCACCTTAAGCTGGTGCGCCATTAGTAACCCTGGTTACTAATGGCGCATTAGTGAGTGGTGCGCCATTAGTAAGCTGGGACCAGCTAGATATTTTGGACAGCCACACCTACACACTCACTTTCCCCACTTCATTCTCTCCACCTCCTCCTCCAAGCTTGTGTCGGCTGCCTCCTCCTCCTCACCTCATTTGCACCATAGATTCATCAAAATTAAGTGGTTAAATTACCTTTTTTGATAGGTAAGTAAGGGGGGAAAGCTATCTTTATGTTGTAGATCTACATTTTTTCTCCCTGGAGCTCCAACAACTGTGCACATGCACTTTTTATAGCCTAGCTAGATCTATGTATGTTTGTGGTGTTGCATATGTTTGCGGTGTTGCATATATGTTTGTGTTTGCAGGTACCTGTATTTGAAATGCGATAGTTGCCAATATTTGGCCCAAATGTTGATTCATTTCCGTTTCGGCGAGAATTTTGGCACTATGCATTCTTTTTGGTCCTATTTTTAGGGAAAGACATGCCAAATTTTTTCTTTGTTCTAAAATATCGTTTTGCTCTACCCCGCAGGCGACCATGGTCTGCACGATGACCGAAGGCATCATGAATAGGTTTTTGAGCTCCGCGAAGGCCGAGATGCTTCAAAAGAACGAGACGGAGATAAGATGTCCGTGTCGAAGATGCAAGCTGAAGAGCCTTATTGCGGACCCGGATTCCGGGCAGGTGCGGGACCACCTGCTCTTGTGTGGTTTCATGGATGGCTATCGGTGGCAAGGTGATGAAGATGACTATGAAGTCGTCCATGGCCGGGCAAGAAATGAGGAAGCGCAGCAAGACAACCACCGCGGCGAGGGCGGGCGAGAAGACGAAGAATCTCCAGGACATGACCACGGCGGTGATGTTGTACACAGTCATCATGTAGAAGATGCCGGACATGATGATGAGGAAGATCAAGACGAAGGGCATGATCATGATCTAGATGAAGATGCCGGAGCAGACGACGATGGAGGCTGGGTGCAGGACCCTCATATTCAAGAGCTGCTTCTCAAGCAGACGGATAACGCAAGAGCTGCCGCCCGAGAGAAAGCCAAGCTGTATCAACTGGAGATAGACGCGGTTACTCCATTGTATGAAGGATGCAGGCCCGAGGATACCCGCCTGAAAGTAATGCTCATGGCTCTGGAGATGAAGGTAAAACACAAAATGACCGACGCATGCTTCGACGAGAACATGTCATTCTGGCACGAACATCTTCCCAAGGGGAACAAGTGCCCGACCAGTTTCGAGGAGGCGAAGAAAATCGTGTGTCCTCTGGATTTACCGCACGTGAAATACCATGTGTGCATGAACAATTGCATCATTTATCGGGACGAGCACGCGGAGTCTACCATATGTCCGGTGTGCGGCGTCACTCGATACAAGAAGCGGAAGAAAGCTCCTCGAAAAGTGGTGTGGTACTTTCCGATCACTCCTTGTCTGCAGCGGTATTTCGCGGACCCTAAGGTAGCAAAGCTCCTGCGTTGGCACACGGATAGGGAGGAGAAGAAGCGAGAAGATGACGGAAATGATCCGGAGATAAATAAAAAAGACAAGATGCTGAGTCACCCTAAGGATGCAAGCCAGTGGCAAGCGTTGAACTTCGAAGACCTGGAATTTGGGAATGATCCAAGGAACATCATGCTGGGCGTGAGCACCGATGGAGTCAACCCGTTTGGCAGCCAGAGAAGCACACATAGCACTTGGCCTGTGTTTGTGTGGATGTACAACCTTCCCCCTGGTTGTGCATGAAGAGGAAGTACATTCACATGAGTATGCTAATTGAAGGGCCGAAACAACCAGGGAACGACATCAATTTGTATCTGGGGCTGCTGAAAGAGGAGCTAGACACGCTGTGGAAAACGCCAGCCAATACGTGGGACGCCGTAGAGAAAGAATATTTCCCTATGAGAGTCGCACTGCTCACGACGGTGCACGACTATCTCGGTTACGGATATGTCGTGGGGCAGGTGGTCCACGGATTTTCAAGATGCGTTAGGTGCATGGATGACACAACGTATCGCCAGCTAGATAGAGATCCCGGGTCTTCGAAAACCGTGTTCATGGGACATCGAAGGTGGCTACGCGAAGATGACCCGTGGAGGAAACGCAAGGATCTGTTCGATGGTGAAACCGAACCCCGAAGACGCCCGCGTACAAGGAGCAGCGAGGAAATAGATGAGCTGTTGAAAAATTGGAAAGATTGCCCACTGCCGGGAAACAAGCGAAAGGCGCCAGAGCCGCTGCTGAAGGTATGGAAAACGAGGTCTGTTTTCTGGGACTTGCCATACTGGAAGATCCACCGTGTGCCTCACAACCTTGATGTCATGCATATCACGAAGAACGTGTGCGAGAATCTGCTTGGTACCCTGCTCAACATGCCAGAGAGGACCAAAGATGGGCCAAAAGCAAGGGCAGACTTGAAATCAATGGGCATCAGGCAGGAGCTTCACGCAAATGATGATGATGATGATGATGAGGCGAAGCAGGACACGGAAAGTCGTCGCAAAGGCAAAAAGGCCAAGAAGACCGAAAATGACTACCCTCCCGCATGCTTCACGCTAAGTCTGGAGGAGATCGAGCAGTTTTTCACCTGCCTCGTAGGAGTAAAACTTCCTTACGGTTACGCGGGGAAGATAAGCAGATACCTAGACCCAGCGAAGCAGAAGTTCAGCGGGATGAAGTCTCACGACTGTCACGTGCTGATCACGCAGATACTTCCAGTTGCAATCCGTGGGATCATGGACGCGCACGTCCGTGAAACGCTATTTGGCCTATGCAACTTTTTCGACATCATCTCTCAGAAGTCGGTTGGCGTGAGGCAACTCAGAAGGCTACAGGAAGAGATCATGGTGATACTATGCAAGCTTGAGATGTACTTCCCGCCCGCATTCTTCGACGTTATGGTGCATCTGCTGGTCCATATCATGGAGGATATCATCCAACTCGGGCCGACGTTCCTGCACAGCATGATGCCGTTCAAAAGGATGAATGGTGTCATCAAAGGATACGTTCGCAACATGTCACGTCCAGAGGGAAGCATAGCCAAGGGCTTTCTGAACGAAGAGTGCATCTCCTACTACACGAATTATCTAGGCATCGAGAACCCCGTTGGTCTGCCCGTCAACACGCACCTCGGCAGGCTCGCTGGATGGGATCACCGCGAGGGTCTCCGCGAAATGCATGTCGACTTCAAGAGTTGACTCACCGACTTTGAAAGAGCAAACCTAGTCGCGCTACAACACATAGACGTGGTCGATCCTTGGGTGGTAGAGCACAAAACCTTTATTGAGAAGGCGTACAATGACCAGGCCAACAGAGGACGGACGGAGATATAATCAAAGAGCACAACTCATGTTTCACGCGTTGGTTCAAGCAGAAGCTTCTGTCGTACCCTTTACATGAGGATTCTTCCGCGGAAGAACAACTCATATTCGCCTTGTCACAGGGCGCCGAGCACAACCTGATGACCTATGAGGCGTACGATATCAACGACTACACATTCTACACCGAGGACAAGGACATGAAGAGCGATGGTTATCAGAACTCCGGGGTAACGATGGAATCCTACACCGGTAACGACAAGGACAGGTACTATGGAAGGATCGAGGAGATCTGGGAGCTGAGCTACGCTGGAGAGAAGGTCCCGATGTTCCGTGTCAGATGGGCCAAGAGCGTCCTAAAAGAGGACCGGTATTTCACCACCATGGTTATACCCGAAGCCAAATCCAAGACCGCGGGCGCAAACATCACCGCGAAAAATGAGCCATGGGTACTGGCTTCCCAAGTGGACCAATGCTTATTCATTACCGACCCGTCAAAGCCCAGTCGTGTTGTCGTGAGGAGAGGCAAAAGGAAGATCATCGGAATGGATGGAGTCGCCAATGAGCAAGACTTCGACATGTACGGCGACCCGAAGATGGAACATGACGATGACGATGAAGTAGCAGCATACACCACAAGAAGAAGCAGGACCACCCTACCTAAAGGACGTCCGTTCCACAGAAGAACTCCATTTGCGAAAAAGAAGGGCAAGAAGAAGCAGGTCCACCCTACCTAATGAATATTTTTTGAACTCATGAATATTTTTAAATTTCATGGGCACTTTTTGAATTCATGAATATTTTAAAATTTCATGGGCACTTTTTGAATTCATGAATATTTTTTCAAATTTGATGATATTTTTTCATATTCATAAATGTTTTACCAATTCACAAATGAATGCAACTAAAAATCCAAAAAAAAGACTAGTTGTGCTTGGTTATATGTTACTCCCAAAAGCATATAAAGTTTGTCAAATTTGGAGCTATGGATATTTAGTTATGATTTAAACAAGTTTGAACATATTTAAACACAAATAAATATCAAACAGCATTTTAAATGTTGTTAACATGGCAACAAACTACATATTATTTTTCTACATGAAATTCTGAGCATCTAGCATATGCGACATGTTATATTTGGATGCATGGATAAAAAGATATGAACAAAGAAAAAATGGTTAAAAACAAAAATTGGGGAGCCTGGGAATTGAACCCAGGACCTCCTAGTGTGTGCGTTGCGTGCTGACCAGTCGAGCTAGTGTATGTTCTCTGATCCAGATGGGGTTTGGTGGAAGATAACATGTGGGCTCGAACAGAAATAAAAAAAAATACTAATGGCGCACCACGAGGAGGTGTGCCATTGCTATCGATGTACTTATGGCGCATCAGGGGGAGGTGCGCCATTAGTAACCCTCCCCCACTCGACTTGATCCCCTCTCTCCCTCTCTGCGCCAGATCCCCTCGCCCCCACTGCGCCAGATCCCCTCTCCCCCCGCCTCTGCTCCGCCGCCTCCACTGCGCCGCCGCCCCGTCCACTCCTCGGCATCCACTGCGCCGCCGCCCCGGCCTCCACTGCCGCCCCCTCCACCTC
>LR738711.1:100143683-100172474 GCA_902687465.1 Secale cereale | reverse complement strand
TCCACCTCACACGCCGCCCCCTCCACTCTCTCCGCTCGCCGCCACGCACCGCCCCCTCCACTCTCTCCGCTCGCCGCCACGCGCCGCCCAGAAAGCCTAGCCGTTGTCGCTCCCCTGCCCTCCCCATGAACCCTAGCCGCCCCTCCTGAGCCCGTCGTCGCCATGCCATCGTCACCAGCAAGGCCACCGTCGTCGCCTTCACGCGGGAGGACGTCCAGGAGGTCCGCGCCGGCCGGCTTTGTCAAGTTCACCGTCAAGGCCCACGACGTCGTCATCTTCTCCAAGTCCTACTGCCCGTAAGCCCTCCTTTCCCTTCTCTCCTCACCCCTCCATCTTAGGATCCACGTGATGTCCTACTCGTCTAGCTAGATTATCTGCACTTTTTGGGCAAGTGAATAAGTAAGAAATTATAGTTTATCATGTGTCATCATCAGTTCATCACACGTAGAGGCAGGCAGGCATCTTGATCATCATATATGAAGTCCAAACTCCCTGAATATAAGTTCACTAAAAACTCATACATCATGTTGGTGTATGCAAATACCTGCTAGACGAATTCAAGATTCATCTTCTTCATTCATGATTGATGCTCCCTCCGTAAAGAAATATAAGAGCATTTAGATCACTATTTCTATATGTCCAGTCTGTATGACTGGTAGGTGTTACTAGTTAGGGCCACAAAGCATGCATGCTTCTTGAATATGAAAAACGGCTTAATGCAATGACCTGTTGAATTGCGACGGTGCCAGACTTGCGGCGTTGTCACTCGTTAAGTCTGTGCTTCGTCGTCACCATGTGTCTGTAATCAGTGTGCATAAGAGTAGGTTAGCGATTACCATGTGTCATCAGATCAAGGCACCTAGCACGGTTAGCAACTAGCAAGTGTCATCAATGTGCATAAGAGTAGGTGTTTTTAAATTCGGAATTAATAATGGAATGGCTATTCTTTTCTGATCAAGCCAAAGAATTATTATCCAGTATGTTCACAAATATTTTTTTCCTAAAAAAGCATGATCTAGTATTACAAAATTTTGGCTGAATCAGGATCAAAGCCTCCAATTTATCTAGTGGTACACACTCAACATCAGAAACACTGGCTGCATATATATTATCTCAAACTGCACATTTGAGGGGGCAGAAAAGATATACTGATACTCCCTCCGATCCAAATTAATCGACACAGTGTTTATAGAATATCTATACAATGTTGTATAGAGGCTACATAAGTTAACTGGGATCGGAGGGAGCAGCGGAATCTATTTCGAACCTTGCGGAGGCAGGTGAGGTAGCTTCGAGGCCTCCAACCCATCCGATAGCTACCAACTAGGCACGCATCCATAGTTGGAAAGCATCTAGACAGATAGACATCACCAAAAAGGACCCACGATATCTCTACTTCGCACCGCAGCTGATGCTCCACCTAAGATTGCTTCAGTTGGCTCTTGAAAAGATCTTTCAAAGCCACAATCTGATTACTCTGTTCCCATAGAAAAAAATATTGTAAGGCTTTATTGATCACTGGAGTATTAACGAATCCAGAAGACATGAAAGAGCTTCCACATTTCAATATGTTTGCTATGATCTAGCAAAGTCACTCCTTCCATCTTTTAGAGTACATATATCTCACCATTCGATGGAACTGTACCTTGCTACGCATAAGAGGCACAATTTCTAAAAAAAATAGCTTAATGTTACAAAGTCAAAAGTAGGCAATACATATTGCTTCCTCTTCAGATATGAATAGAGTCGACTGCTCAACATGCCAGCAGTTCACGATTCATGGTCCTATAATGTTGCACTTTAGTGTTCCATGTACTCTCACTGGACTTCTACCATGTCCTTCTCAATTGCTAGCATGTGAAAGAATCTGACTGCTAGCATTTATGTAATTTACGATTGTTTAGATGTTGCCAACCCTGTAGCTGCACATGTTAAAATCTTACTGCAGGCATGTTTGGACCTTATAAACCCTGCAAGAATTGGAAAGCAAAATTGCATTCCAAACATGTTCATTACAGATTTTCCAACCATTCTCTTGTATAATAATGTTTTTTGTTTGGTGAGGAATATACATATTTCTCCATGTTATTTTGTTGATGCAGTGGCGAAACTGATGGTTATTCATGCACATACAAGAATTTAGTGAGAACCAGGAGTGTGCACTAGTACTTTTGTCAGCTTTAATAGTAGGAAGCATGTGGTAATCTAGTACCGCTTTTATTTTCTCTTATACAATGTTGGTGCTTGTCTTTATGAAGCTTCAGTACCAGACAATATATGCTTTTGCGAGCTATACACAGTTATTTGAAATAATATGCTCAACCCTATGCAAACTGGAATTTGAATAGTGTAAAGTGGAGTTGAAAGCTCGATGCACTCCATCCAGATTTTTGTTGGGTTTTGTCTCCGATCATCGTGTCGTGATGATTTTGTAGGTACCCCGAGAGGCCCTTGAGTTTGCTGGAATGTCGATTAACTTCCGTTCCGACAAATTCGGGTACTCCATATGTCCTATTTTCAGCAAAGGTTGATACGTCCAAAACGTATCTATAATTTCTGCTTGCTCCATGCCACTTTTGGGTGATATTGCTATGATATTCATACACTTCCATACACTTTTGATCATATTTGTACTAACTTACTAATCCAGTGCACCCCGGTGCCAGTTTCTGTTTTCGGCTGTTTTTGTATTTCAGGTTTTCACGTTTCGAGAACTGCCCAGAAAAATCCAGAAAAATTATATAAAAAATCAGCGTTCCGGAAACAACACTGCGTCCGAAGCACAGCCTGGGGGGGCCACCAGGGCTCCAGGCGCCCTGGCGGCGCCCCCCCCCCTGGGCCGCGCCGGGGGGGCGCCTGGGCCCCCCGAAGCTCCCCCGATGCCCTACTTTGGCATATATTTAAAGGGTCCTCCGAAACCCTCAGAACAGGAACTCTTTTCGCGATCCCATCTCTGTTCCGCCGCCGCCGCCGCTTCCAAGATCGGGAGCACCAGGAGAACTCTTCCCGGCACCCTGCCGGAGGGGAGGATCACCACCGGGAGCTTCTCCACCACCATGGACGCCTCCCGGATGACTCGTGAGTAGTCTCCCTTGGACCATGAGTCCATGACCAGTAGCTATGTGATGTTCTCCTCCCGTTCTTGTGCTTCACTAATTAGTCCTCGTGAGCTGCCCTACATGATCGAGGCACCTATGTAATCCTTATGCTGTTGCTATGTTGAGTTTGCTGGGATCCGATGGATTATGAGATTATGTTCAGATTGATCTTGAGTAATATATTTGATTCACCTCTTTTATATTTTTGTTCATAAGTAATTCTTGCATGTTCTCCGCTGTTATTTATTGCTTTGGCCGAGTAATAGGTAGTGACTCCAAGAGGGAACGTTATGCTCGATTGTGGGTTCATGCCCCTCGATGACTAGCTTGAGTGACAGAAACATGAGTCTAGGGGATGTGCTGTTGCCACAAGGGGGAAAACAACGGTGCTTGTGCCCGCGGGTGCAAGGATTGTTTACTTTACACAAAGTTCTTTTAATGCAGTTGTCTGTTGCATTGAGTTTACACTATGGGTGGGACTCGCAACTTAATACCAGCGAGATGTTCTGGATAGATATCTCAAGGTGGATGATTAGTAGTAGATATTGATGGATTTCGGTCTACTTACTTTGGCGTACGACCCATGCTTTGAACCTCAACCTTTCTTGCAATGTAGTCAGCATTGGTTTGCGTTCGTGGTCCTGTCAATTGCCCAGCTGTAATTTGTTTACCTCACATAGCTGTTTTATCGCCTTTTGGGAGAGAGACATCACTAGTGAACATCATGAGACTCCGGTCCATATTACCATCATTGATCACATCCACTATTTACTTTCCGTTATTATTTACTATTGCAAAACACTATCTATCACTACTATCATTGCTTTTAATCCTTTGTGAACTACAAGGCCGGAGGGATTGACAACCTCTCTGTACTCGTTGGGAGCTAAGTTATTTGTATCTGTGTGCAGGTCCACGTTGATTGCTACTAATCTGGCGCCGTAGCAATCGACACCTACTTGTTGAACCTAGGAGTCTCTGGGGATTCGATCCTTGGTATCTTTGCTAAGGGAAAACACTTCTACTTACTGCATCTTACACCTTCCACTTGGGGTAACCAACGAGGGGTTCGAGGCCCATCAAGGAGTATTTTCTGGCGCCGTTGCCGGGGACTCCACTCTTCAAGATAGGGGAGTTGCATGCTATCTTTTACCTTTGCTTTTTAGTCTTGTTAGTTTACCTTTCGTTTTTTTTTCTTTAGTATCTTTTATCAAAAATCACAAAAAAATTATTTACCTTCCTGTTAGTAGTCCTATCTGTTAGTTAAACATGTTAGGATTTGGTGCTTTGAGGGAATCAGAAGTCCTAGATTTCCGTCAAAGGGATGGAGAAAATATGAAGAAGGCATGGGACAGAATTTCTGATGCACATAGAAGAATTATGCCTTGGATACCTATAAAAATTGTGCTTAGAAATTTTTACCATGGTCTTTTTAAATGGTGTAAACACTCCCTTGACATTATAGCTGAGGGAGATTTCCTAGAATGTGATGAAGCTAGAGCTCTTGAAATTATACATGGTCTATCTAGTTACTTTGTTTATGATCACAACTTTGATACTATCATAGATAGACTTGCTACTATTGAGAAAAGAATGGATGCTCTAGACTTGATGAAGGAAGAGAAACCTAAACCCAATAAGAAAGATATTTTGGAAATAGACAATGATTGGGAACCTTTTATTAGGATTAGCATCTCTAATCAAGACTTCCTTGCTTATTGTGATATTGGATCTATGGTTTCTACTATGCCAAAAATTGTTCATGATTCTTTAAAATTTAATATGGATAGATTACCATCTTATCATGAACATACTAATGGAGATATTTCTGAAATACAGGGAAAAATAAAAGACGTGCCAGTTAAATTCCTTAAAGGGATTGCAATGATTGATTTCTTCATCGTGGAGCCAAACCAAGGAAACATAGTGCTTGGAAGGGACTTCCTCCGAGCGGTTAAATGCTTCATTGATATAGGTAAGGGACAAATCCGCTTACGCGGGAAGGAAAAAGGTGTGTACCCCTTTCCTAGAAGGAACAAGAATGAACTTGTTGAGGAACCATTTGAAACAATTTATAACTCCGATTATTATGATGGTTATTGATTCCTCTATGCATTATGCCTAGCTTAAAGGCATAAAAGAAAGCGCTTTTGGGAGGCAGCCCACATGAATAAAGTTTTTGCTTTTGTTGTGTCTTGATGTTGTTTACTGCTGTAGCATCATCATTGTATCTTTGCTTTTCATATTTGTGCCAAGTATAGCCTCTGATTGCTAGAAAGTTCAAAAGTTGTGAGGTGCTGTCCAGGAAACAGATTCTGTCCTTGGATAGAAAAATTCGTATAAAATCACCGGATCATCTTTTTGGTCTGAATTTTTTCGACAGCGTTCCCTATATAATTGTCTTTCGTGCGTCTGTTCTGAGTTTTTTGAATTGAGTTGCAGAAGTATCCCGAACAGATCGATTACTGCCTGCTGTTCTGTTTTTCACAGATTCTGTCCTGTTTTGCCTTACCTTCACTTTGCAAATCAAGAGCTTGCTTTTTCTTTGCAAAAACCTTTTGGCAATCTTGAGAAACAGTAGAACTTCAAGAATATCCTTATTTCCAGCAAGGTATGATTATTTTATTAAGGGTACTAACCTCGCTAATCAGATTATGATGAGTTATGTATGAAGGGAGTTTTCAAGTGTGCGAGGGAAGATGATAAAAAGATTCAGGAGTGTCAAGCGCTCAAGCTTGGGGATGCCCCCGTGCACCCCCAAGAAATATTCAAGGAGACTCAAGCGTCTAAGCTTGGGGATGCCCCCGTGCATCCCCTTCTCCATCAACATTATTAGTTCGTCTTTCGTTTCGCTATATTTTTATCACTTCATGTGTTATGTGCTATACTTGGAGCGTCTTGCTTTTAGTTTTCTTTTTAGTTTTTCATAACGAGTCGGAACTCAGCATTCTTTTATGTGGGAGAGAAACACGCTCCACCTCTACCTAGAACATAACATAGAATTTTCATGTCTATCTTTGCTGTGTGTGTTCTTTGTCTTTTAATAGCTACTATCATGCTCTGCTCTTAGTATTCATGCTTATCTTTTCAAAGAGCTTTTGTTTAATTGGTTGCTTGAACTCTCTTTAATTACCATGCTCACCTTATTAAGAGAGTTTGCTTCCGTTGCATTGGTTAATGTGTCTATGATAAAGATGCTACTTGCATGATGGTGCTTAGTAATTCAGGTTTTCTTATGGTTAATCTCAAATAGCTGGGAGGTTCCCAATGTGTTATTGGAGTACCAACATGATTTGTTTGCCTATGATGTGGTATGGTTTAGTAATATCTTCCTTCGAGAATTTATTTTGATTGACTTGGCGTATGCTCACGCATATGCAGGACTGTAAAGAAAGTCTGTCAAGCCTTGATGATCTTTTATTTCTAAGTAGCGATATAACTACCATGCCTGATTTAATATTGCTTTGTCGCTCTGCATGATTATGACCGTCATTGCTCTCTTAGTTGGTCGCTCCCAGTCTTTTTGCTAACCTCCACCTGTACTAAGCAAACTAACTTTGCAATACATAGCTCATGGGAAAGTAGCCTAAAAACTATTATGGTAAAGAATATGTTGCTTATGTATCTTATTTCTTATAAGTTGCTTGCTGAGCGGTAACCATGTTTCTGGGGACGCCATCAACTGTCACACTTTTGTTGAATATCATGTGAGTTGCTATGCATGTTCGTGTTGTCTGAAGTAAGGGTGATTTGCCGTGGGTTGAATTAATATGCATATTGTTAGAGAAGAACATTGGGCCGCCAACCAGAGCCATGCATCATGGTGGAAGTTTTAGCTTGGACCTTAATCCTCAATCTCTCATGAGAATATGCTTATGCATTAAAGAGGAGTCCATCATCTATTTTCTATGTTGTCCTGGTATGGATGTCCTCAAGTTGAGATCTATCAAAAACGAGAAATCAAATGCGATTTATCTCCTTGGACCTTTGTACAGGTGGCATAGAGGTACCCCTTTGTGACACTTGGTTAAAACATATGCAATGCAATGATAACCCATGGAAATCCGAGCTAATTAGGACAAGGAGCGAGCACTATTGGTATACGATGCATGAGGCTTGCAACTTATAGGATGTCTTATGCATGACACATATGAAGTACTACTACCGTTGACACAATTGCTTCCATGTTTTCAAAATAAAAAGCTCTAGCACTTAACCTTTATTTTACTTTTATGTTGAAGCACCAACTACTGAGAGCATGATTGTCATTCTGAGTGTAATGTGCATTGTCCCAAAGTAGCATTGTCTTTTGCATGATTTTGATATCGTTTATTCTGAAATGATTGTATCTAGTCATCACTTAAACCTTGAAGGTGCTCCTGCATTTATGTTTTGCATCACTAAAGGGGGAAAGCTAGATATCACTTTATCATATTTGCACATCATGTTCATTGCAAATCTTTTTGATGTTTCAGTTTCATATTGTAAAACTTTCAGTCATTTGTGATTTTCTCATGAGGCAACTTAATTACTTTAGAATTATTGTCTCAGTAAGCTTTTGTCATATGACTATGAAAAAGTCCTATATAGTTAATAGCATGTCACCACAGAAATTATTCTTGTTATCATTTACCTACTCGAGGACGAGCGGGAATTAAGCTTGGGGATGTTGATACGTCCAAAACGTATCTATAATTTCTGCTTGCTCTATGCCACTTTTGGGTGATATTGCTATGATATTCATACGCTTCATACACTTTTGATCATATTTGGACTAACTTACTAATCCAGTGCACCCCAGTGCCAGTTTCTGTTTTCGGCTGTTTTTGTATTTCAGGTTTTCACGTTTCGAGAACTGCCCAGAAAAATCCAGAAAAATTATATAAAAAATCAGCGTTTCGGAAACAACACTGCGTCCGAAGGGCAGCCTGGGGGGGGGGCACTAGGGCTCCAGGCGCCCTGGCGGCGCGCCCCCCCTGGGCCGCGCCAGGGGGCGCCTGGGCCCCCCGAAGCTCCCCCGATGCCCTACTTTGGCATATATTTAAAGGGTCCTCCGAAACCCTCAGAACAGGAACTCTTTTCGCGATCCCATCTCTGTTCCGCCGCCGCCGCCGCTTCCAAGATCGGGAGCACCTGGAGAACTCTTCCCGGCACCCTGTCGGAGGGGAGGATCACCACCGGGAGCTTCTCCACCACCATGGACGCCTCCCGGATGACTCGTGAGTAGTCTCCCTTGGACCATGAGTCCATGACCAGTAGCTATGTGATGTTCTCCTCCCGTTCTTGTGCTTCACTAATTAGTCCTCGTGAGCTGCCCTACATGATCGAGGCACCTATGTAATCCTTATGCTGTTGCTATGTTGAGTTTGCTGGGATCCGATGGATTATGAGATTATGTTCAGATTGATCTTGAGTAATATATTTGATTCACCTCTTTTATATTTTTGTTCATAAGTAATTCTTGCATGTTCTCCGTTGTTATTTATTGCTTTGGCCGAGTAATAGGTAGTGACTCCAAGAGGGAACGTTATGCTCGATTGTGGGTTCATGCCCCTCGATGACTAGCTTGAGTGACAGAAACATGAGTCTAGGGGATGTGCTGTTGCCACAAGGGGGAAAACAACGGTGCTTGTGCCCGCGGGTGCAAGGATTGTTTACTTTACGCAAAGTTCTTTTAATGCAGTTGTCTGTTGCATTGAGTTTACACTATGGGTGGGACTCGCAACTTAATACCAGCGAGATGTTCTGGATAGATATCTCAAGGTGGATTATTAGTAGTAGATATTGATGGATTTCGGTCTACTTACTTTGGCGTACAGCCCATGCTTTGAACCTCAACCTTTCTTGCAATGTAGTCAGCATTGGTTTGCGTTCGTGGTCCTGTCAATTGCCCAGCTGTAATTTGTTTACCTCACATAGCTGTTTTATCGTCTTTTGGGAGAGAGACATCACTAGTGAACATCATGAGACTCCGGTCCATATTACCATCATTGATCACATCCACTATTTACTTTCCGTTATTATTTACTATTGCAAAACACTATCTATCACTACTATCATTGCTTTTAATCCTTTGTGAACTACAAGGCCGGAGGGATTGACAACCTCTCTGTACTCGTTGGGAGCAAAGTTATTTGTATCTATGTGCAGGTCCACGTTGATTGCTACTAATCTGGCGCCGTAGCAATTGACACCTACTTGTTGAACCTAGGAGTCTCTGGGGATTCGATCCTTGGTATCTTTGCTAAGGGAAAACACTTCTACTTACTGCATCTTACACCTTCCACTTGGGGTAACCAATGAGGGGTTCGAGGCCCATCAAAGGTCATGCTGAAATTTTCCGTGAATTATTAGCATGACTTTGCTAAAAATAGGACATATGGGGTACTTGTGACTAATGCATGGGCCGGGGTATCTTAGTACTTAATTAAGTAGGATCAACTGCCCCTTTATTCTTGCTGCATTAAAACATAGGCGGCAATAGAGCCAAGTGATTAGGCCCAACTTAGAATTCTCCTTCCCAGCTTAGCTTTTAGGATGCCTCGGTGTCGACAAACCATAAATTATAAAACCTTGGCTTTTAGGGTGCCTTCGTGTCGATAAAAATCTAAATAATGAAAGCTTAGGCTTTTAGGGTGCCTCGGCGTCGAAAAACCCTAAATGATAAAAGCTTAGCTTTTAGGATGCCTCGGTGTCGAAAAACCCTAAATGATGAGACCATGATCTTGTTCCTTGACAATAACCAACTTTTTGACCAATTTTTTTTCCTATTTAGAGAGAAACATGGCCCACAACGATGAGGCCGGCGGTTCGGGCGGCAAGGCATTCTGGGAGCTGTCCCATGAGATGGAGGAACAACCTCACTTCTATGAGGACGCCGCGAAAGACACCGATCCTGACACCACTGATGGTGCCGCCGAGGATGACACCACTGATGGTGCCGTCGGGGATGACACCACTGATGGTGCCGCCGAGGATGCCACCACTGATGATGGCGGCGCACGCACAGATGGCAGCCAACCGAAGAGGCAACGGAAGGACCGGCGCCCGACCGTGCTCCGCACCGTCAAGGAGGAATTTACTGAAGTGGACTCCGATGGGAATCCAACGGCGCCCAAACAAATAGTCAAGGGGTACTCGGTTCAGCTCGGGTGCATTCTCCGGAGCACCTTCTCGATCAACACCGAGAACCTAAGGCATAAGGACCGAGGGAATTTGCGCAACCTCCTCTTCACGAAGCTGCACGAATGATACAAGTTCCCCGCTGAATTTGAAAACACACGCCTCACAGGGAATAAAGTGAACAATGCCACCCTCACAAGGATGAGCACGGCCCTGTCTACTTGGAGAAGCTCGGTGAAGAGAATGATTGACAAAGGTTTTAGTTATGAGAAGATCAAGGAGAAAAATCCTTCGATCACCGAAGATGACTACAAGGAGTTCAAGATCAAGTGCGAGAGCAGCGCAACCTCCGAATCAAGTCAGTGGGGGAAAGAAATGCGGTAGTTGAACTTAGGGGAACACACACTCGGTCCCGGCGGTTACAGAGTGGCGGAGCCTATATGGGACAAGGAGGACGCGGAGCGTGCCGAGCAAGGCCTACCGCCCCTCTTCGATAAATACGGTGACAAGCAGACCAGGAACTTTGTCAGGGCCCGGTACAAGGAGGACCCGGTAACAAAGGAGCTCACCACGGATCCGAAGACCAGGGCCCTTGAGGTTGTTCTGGTAAGGAATACACCACCGCGTAATTAGCTCCATATGGTTGCATTCTAATTAATGAAGCCAAATTTCTAAATGGTTCACATTCCTTCCGTAGGCGACTGAAAGTAGTAGCGCGAGGTCGACTCAGAGCACCCCTTGGGACACCACTCTAAATAGGGCGTTGAATGTAATGAAAAAAAGGATAAGCTCAGTAAGCCGTCGTCAGCTGGTCGTGTGGCCGGCAAAGGCTTGTCCACAAAATGGTCGTCATACTATAACACTGGTGGGCGAAAGGAGAAAAAGACCAGCTCGGAAAGCCAGTCACGCAAAGTTCAAGAACTCAAGGCACAAGTGGCGCGGATTTCGGAGATTGTCCAAGAGCAAGTGCAACAACAACTGGGATTGACGCTCACCGGCATTATGCCTACCTTGATTCAGGGGCTGACGACGTGGATTGCGGGCGGCCAACAGGGGCCGCCCCCGATTCCCAGCTTCACGGCCAGCAACTCACAGAACGCGTAGGCGGGGCCATTGGTGTCTCTGGCGGAGGCGGCATTGGTGTCTCTGACCCCGGCACGGGCATTGGAGCTTAATGCACACGGGTGTACGCCGGCCGGCACCTCTGCAGTAAGCAGCCCCTCTGTCAATTGCACGCCCGCCATTGGCGGTGCCTCGACATTAGCCGAGCTTGATGCCATCATCACGGTAACTAATTAAGCCTCTCGGTCGAGGACTTCATCTCCTTGCCTTTGACTGGGCATCCCTGACGCCCTACATGTTTTCGCAGGGCGCCGCCGACGTTCCGTGCACTCTCCTGCACTTCATGAACGATGAGTTGGTCGATGTCGCCAAGGGCAGAATCGTTCAACCGGGCAACCCCATGTTCCACGGTAGTCCGATGCCACCCACCGTGTATAGGGCTCAACTAGTTCGGGTGCTGCCAGGCTGTGACGAGTTGTTACCTCCGTTTCGACCCGCCAGGGCCGACGAAGATGGTGTGATGACCCTCAGCGCCTGCCTAAGCCAGCCCCTGCTTTGGCCGAAGAGCTAGATTCGTTTGGGGGCGGGGGACACCACCCCAAAGACAACACCGCCAGTCGTGCCGACGCCAAGCCATGGCAAGACCACCGCAACGCTGCCGGACATCCCTATGGCACAGGATCCGAACATGCATATGGCACAGTATCCAGACAACGACGACGACAACGACGACGGTACATTTGCCAACGTCGATAAGTACTTTGCCGATCATGGGTACGATGGCGAATTCATGGGGCCTCCTTCTCAAGAACCCAAACCTACAAAAGACGATCGCGATCTAGCTGGTACCGCGGAGAAACCAAGTTGCAACAGGCGTCGTCTGGCGTTCAGTTCTCAGGAGACGCCTCCAGCTGCCGACTTCACGGAGCCTCAGATAGACGAGGTGCGAAATATTATCAGCCCCAACACACTCAAGAAGGCGGTCTGTGAGCAGAACTCGGTCCCATTACAGGAGAAGAAGAAGGGACGGAAAAGAAAGAGTAACAAGGGTGCAAGCCAGCCAGCACCGAGTACGATCCGTGCTCAGAACGGGCCACCTTCACCTAAGGATATAATGAGGAGGGTGCATGTGGCGGTTAGGCCGATGCTACCGACTAATATGCTCAATGCTGCAACCGGTGCTATGCGGAGTCTGCATGACGGTGTTCTTTCTTTGGAGAAGCGGCGTCTCAGAGAGAAGGATGTGGCATACCCGGTTTTCATGGCCAAGGTGCCAGAGGGCAAGGGCTTTGTGGATAACCCCATCGGGGGTACGATCATCCTGCGGTTTGATGACATCTTCGCTATGTTTAACCTTCATCCGCTGCACTACACCTTCATTCGGCTATTTTCGCTGAGTATGGAGATGCGGATCATTAGAGACAAGACCCCGGACATAATGATAGTCGACCCCTTCTACATGCGTGCCAAGATCTTGGGCAGCGCTGGGGACCGGCAAGTCACGAGTTCTTACCTCGAAGGCGTCATTCTGGCAAACCGAGATAAGGATAACTTCCTCGTGCCTTACTTTCCCGAGTAAGTCGTCCCCTCAACCGCCCCGTAACATATGATTTCTTATATTTCGATCGTTTTTGTAACATTACGTGTTTTGTGCAGTGACACACATTGCACACTCATCCTCCTAAGCCCGAAATATTTCGTGGCCACGTATTTCGACTCGGACCGTCAGTCGAAGATAGACTACACAAATGTCAAGAAATTTCTTGATGATGTTCTCCCCGGCTACGCCAAATCTGGAGGCACCTTCACCAGGCCAGTTCGTAAGTACGGCAAGCACGTGTTCGCCCACAATACGACGTTCTGCTGCGTCAAGCGGCCGCCTGGCGGTCAGAAGGGTGCCTACTACGCCATCCATCACATGCGGGCGATCGTACGAGACCATAATCACGTTCTGCTACCAGATAAACTAAAATATTGGTCCGTGAGCTTGTCGACAATCTAGGACGC
Organism: Secale cereale; assembly: GCA_902687465.1. NCBI lineage: Eukaryota > Viridiplantae > Streptophyta > Magnoliopsida > Poales > Poaceae > Secale > Secale cereale. The sequence goes on along the minus strand of LR738711.1, from coordinate 100,159,185 downwards.
GGACATCAGACAAGAATTCTTTCGCATCCAGTCGGAGTTTGCGGAAATCATCTATCAAGATGTCCTTCGTACCTCGGGGCAGTTCAACCTCAGAAATCAACCGTCCAACAGTGACATAGACACAACGCTACAAATGCAGGCTGACAACACCCGCGATTTCATGACTCCCACGATAGACGGCAGCTTCATCCACGCTCCGGTCCCTTGAGTCGAGTCGAAAGTAGTGATGCTATGTCTAGTTCTGAAACATCGATTGGCTCATGTTGTAATTAAACTTTAATGAACTTGTATGTCTCTTTGGTTTGGACAGTCGTTCAACTTAGATGTAATCGATGCTATTAATGTCTTGCTTTTCTCTTCCGATCCTTTTGTTGCATACTTATATATTGCTTATGTATTGTCTGTGAATTGGTACTAACGTTTCGTTTGGCTAGTGCATAGCGATGCCATCGTATGTCGTGTACAAGAGTAAGGTTCCCTGAGTCTACGACGACTGGGAGGAGTGTCGGAGACAGGTTCACCGTTTCAGTGGTAACAGTTACAAGGGGTACACCACTAGGGCAGAGGCAGAATCTAGATACGCGCGCTATCTAGTGGGAGAGAGGAGGGAGCGTTGGAGGAACCGGATGAAGACGAGTTTCATCGTGATGATGCTTATCGTGATGACCGTAGCTCTCTTCTATGTGATGGTAGTTTAGATGATCGATGTCAACTTGTAATGTGAAGACAAACTCGCTACTCGCGGTCTCAAGACTTGTAATATAATGTTCTATCTTTGTTCGATCTTTTGAATTTGGAGACTAATATGATGAATTGTATTCGGAGACTAATATGATGAATTATATTCGGAGACTAACCTTCTATTATATTCGATGAATCTGGTGTTGCAGTGTGGTGTTGTCTAAATTCTGTCTAATAATATATTTTGTATCCTGTGAAAATATCAGAAATGAAAAAAAATCCCTAATATTCATACTAGTGGCGCACCACTCAAGACACTAATGGCGCACTGTTCAAATGAAACTAATGGCGCATCACCCACTAGTGCGCCATTAGTATGCCAAAGCACATGGGTACATATGGCCCCCTGGGAGGCATACTAATGGCGCACGGTGGGCTATACTAATGGCGCACTGCCTGGTGCGCCATTAGAACACCAGATACTAATGGCGCACCAGGGGTGCGCCATTAGTATTTAATTCTAATGGCGTGGTGCTAATGGCGCACCACTAGTGCGCCATTAGTAGGCAAAAGTGGTGCGCCACTAGCATGCCTTTTCCTAGTAGTGAGGCCCACCTGTCTCCTAGGTGGTCGTCACCTGCCCTGTCGCTCCACCACAAAGTAACCATCAAGGGCCTACCGGGAAACCAGGCCCACCACTACATGTGTGGAACCACCTGCCCCTTCAGCCCCCATCTTCGAATCATCAACATGAGTATGTAATAGTATAGTATATACCCGTGATCACCTCCCGAAGTGAGCACGGCCCAATAGTATAGCATGGCAGACAGACAAGGATGTGGGGCCACTGATGGAATACTAGCATCCTATACTAAGCATTAGGATAGCAGGTAAAGGTATCAACAGTGCTAGGAACAATGACATGCTATGCAACAGAATTGGAGCTATCGAATCATCAACAGTAGCAATTCTAATGCAAGAGTAAGAGAGAATAGAATGGGCGATATCTGGTGATCAAGGGGGGTTGACTTGCCTGGTTGCTCTGGGAAGAAGGACGGGTCGTCGTTGATATAGTCGATCACGGGGGTATCGTCAGTAGTCTCGGGGTCTACCGGAAAGAAGTAGCGGAGGGGGAACACAATAAATAACAGAGCAATCAAAGCATCACAAAGCACAACATGGAAATACGCGGTGCTACGTGTGGTCTAGCGTATGTCTACACGATATAGGTGAAGGGGGGATTCAACCGGGAATGTTATCCTGGTTCTGAACCTGTGTCACACAAAGGACCGGAGGGGGAATGTTCCACGTTCAGATAGTTAGAGGCATGTGGCGGACAAACAGACCGCGTATTCGAATTCGTCTTGTCGTTCTGAGCAACTTTCATGTATAAAACTTTTTCATCCGACTTACGGTTTATTTTCTATTAATTTTCTAAGTTTTAAACAAATTCTGAAATTATTATTATTTCGAAAATAATGATTAAAAACTAAGTGCACCCAGCTCTGTGTACACACCAGTGTACGCAGAGGATGACATGCGGGTCCAGGGGGTCCCAGTTGACCAATCAACAGTGGGTGGGGCCCCCTGTCATACACACATTAGGTAATCAGTTGATTAATTAGCCTAATTAATTAATTAGTTTAATTAAACCAATTTAATTAAGTTATTGATTAATTAATTGTATATTTATTTTTATTATATATTTTCTTTTCTTTTTTTAATTTCCTTTCTTTGTATAACATGGCAGTGGGGCCCATAGGCCAGTGACTCAGGGGGGCTAGCGGGGCGAAGGCTAAACGGGGGCGGGCGTGGGCGTGCGGCGCCCGCACCAGGCCAGCCGTGGCTGGGCGATCGGCACCGGCCATGCGACTAGATATGGCGCAGGCTCGCGGGAGGGGAGCGGAGCGGCGGCCGCGCATGGCGGCGAGGTGACGGGCGCGTGGGGCGGTCGGAGACGGGGCCTAGCGGGGCGGTGGCGACGCTACTGCCGGGCTCGGGCACGTGGGAGGGAAGGCCAGGTCGCAACTTGGGCAGCAACGGGCGCGGCCGGCGCTGCCACGGCTCGGCCCGGGCGCAGCAGGGAGGTGATGGGCACGTGGGTGGCGATGAGGGGTGCAGTTGGGCACGAGCACAAGAGGTTAGGGGAGAAGGGAAGAGAGGGCGAGGAGCTCACAGGGAGGCCGTGTGCGAGCTCGAGGCGGCGAGGAAGCAGCTATGGCGGCGGATCGAAGCGGAGACGGGTGGTAGCCGGAGGTTGATGAAGGGGTCGATGCAGGCGGGGTAGCGGCACCGCGCTCCAAAGGGGCGGCCGTAGGTGAAGGAGAGGACGACGGTGGAGCCCTTGGTCAAGCTAACGAGGCTCGGGGGGTGATACGTCCAAAACGTATCTATAATTTCTGCTTGCTCCATGCCTCTTTTGTGTGATATTGCTATGATATTTATGCACTTCCATACACTTTTGATCATATTTGGACTAACCTATTAACTCAGTGCACCCCAGTGCCAGTTTCTGTTTTCTGCTGTTTTTGTATTTCAGGTTTTCCCATTACTTAAATTGCCAGAAAAATTCCGGGAAAAATATATAAAAAATCAGCGCTCCGGAAGCTTCCACGCGCCAGAAGTGGGGCCAGAGGGGAGCCAGGGGCAGCCCAGGCGGCCTGCCCACGCGGCCCCCCTCCTGGCCGCGCCGGGGGGGCGCCTGGGCCCCCCTTACCTCCTCTGGTGACCCCCTTTGGCATATATTTACATCGCGTCCCGAAACCCTCGATTCCAGAACCCTTTTCCCCAGAAGCTATTCCGATCTCCGCCGCCATCGCCACCAAGTTTCGGGGGACAAGAATTCCTGTGCCGGCATCCTGCCGGGACGGGGAAGTGCCCCCGGATTCATCTCCATCGACGTTGCTTCCTCCCTCCATGATGCGGGAGTAGTTCCTCCTCGGGGCTGAGGTTTTCTACCAGTAGCTATGTGGTCAATTCTCTCTCCCATGATGTGATCTTCGTTGTGATCATAGGCTATGTTAATCTAGGGTGATCCCATGGTATTTCCCCTTCCTCTATGTATTGGATTGATGTACTCACTTGTCTTTATCTAGTATAATCTCCGAGACCAAGGTGACAGCGGTCTATTGGACATGGATTAGAAGAATATTTTCATGAGTGATTTCCTCTTTTGTGTGTGGATTGAAGATTGAGAGTCTCTTGGTGCTTGTCTTTGACTATCCTTGAGATATGTTGTGGTGATTGTGGTACTCTCTTTGGATGGCCGAGGTGACATTGGGAAATCCATAGATTGAGAACTACGAACTTAGAGGTGTGCTTTTGTAGCCCTACATAATTCTCGTCCTCTCTTGACCATAAAGGAATGACCTCCGAGTGCGTCCCCCTTGCATGTTTTATGGGAAATATTATGTGATTCGATTATGTTAATGTTGTTGGGAGTTGCCACTAGTGAAAGTATGAAGCCTAGGCCTTGTTTCCACCATTGCAATACCATTTGTGCTCACGTTTACCACATGTTTGCTTGCTGCACTTTTTATTTCAGATTTACAAATACATCTTTTGCCATCCATATCACTTGCCATTTAACATCTCTTCGCCGAACTAGTGCACCTATACATCTGACAAGTGTATTAGGTGTGTTGGGGACACAAGAGACTTCTTGTATCTTGATTGCAGGGTTGCTTGAAAGGGGTACGTTCAACCTCCACTTCCCTGAGTTCGATAAACCTTGGGTTACCCACTTAAGGGAAATTTGCTGCTGTCCTACAAACCTCTGCTCTTGGAGGCCCAACACTGTCTACAGGAATAGAAGCGTGTAGTAGACATCAAGCTATTTCTGGCGCCGTTGCCGGGGAAGTGAGGTAAGTGAAGGTACCTTCTCTAGATCTTGCAATTAAATCTTTTCGTTTCTTGTTTTTAGTTTCACTAGTTATGTTTATGGAAAACCGCACTCTTAGTTCGCTGCTTGGGGAAGGCCGCTTTACCACACATGTGGTAGAGAAGTCTCCTCCACCTACTGAATGTATCCCGTTCCAAATACCACTTGGGATAATTGAAATAATTTTGAATGATTGTTATGATGGGACGGTCAATCCTAGTATTCATTTGTTGAAACTTACAGAACTTTGTGAGTTGTTTAAGATTTCAGGTTTGACAAGAGATGGAGTCATGAGGAAATTATTTGCCTTGTCACTGAAAGGAAAAGCATTGGAATGGTATAGGCTACTAGATGACTCTCACCTGCTGGATTGGGAAGAGATCCAGTCTCTCTTTTACTCCAAGTTTTATCCTCTTCATGAAGTCCATGAGAATATGAATTATGTTTATAATTTCTATCCTCATGACGGAGAGAGCATAGCTCAAGCTTGGGGGAGACTGAAAACGTTAATGCTAAAATGTCCTAACCATGGGCTCCCTAAAGATATGATTATTACTAATTTCTATGCGAGGCTTTCTCGACAGGATAAAGATTTGCTCGATGCTTCCTCTATGGGTTCTTTCACAAACGAAAAGATTGATGCTAAATGGGAACTCCTTGAAAGAATTCAACGCAACACTGAAGATTGGGAGACCGACAAAGGTAAAGAGTCAGGTATAATTTATGAGTATGATTGCATTAAGTCCTTTGTTGAAACTACAAGTTTTAATAAGTTTAGTGCTAAGTTTGGGCTTGATTCTCAACTCCTTGTTGATTTCCTCAAATCTTTTGCCTCACATCTTAATATGCCTAAGTAGGATTGGATCAAGCATCATGAACCTTTTAAAGAGATTTGCAAAGAAAATGAAATTGTTCATGATGATTGCAACATGCATGATCCAATTCCTAAAAATAAAGTTTTATATAAGCATGTTAATTTTTGTGGAGTGGATAGACCTTGTGAAAGGCCTATGATTGAAGAAGAGAAGTATTGTAAGCAACATAAGCATGAAAGAACAATCACTTGGGTCAAAGATTTAAATGAAATTTCTAGAGAATTGTGTGACCTTTATCCTTTCACTTGTGAACTTTGCCATATAGAGGGTCACTTTAATTTTCAATGCATGCACTTTCAAAACATAACTGTTACCCTGTTGTGTGATAACATGATCACCCCTAATCTTTATGATGAGCTTATGTTATTTTTGATGTGTGAAGAGTTATCAGAAAAGACTTCTTGGCTAGATGTTAATGCCATAGGAATAAAAAACACTTTGCAAAATTGCCATCTCTATTGTGTTGTTAATTGCCATGAAAATGATTACATAAGTAAGATTAGAAAGGAGGGAACTTTACCAAAGTATAAAAATGTCTCTTATATTTCTGCTAATAAAAAGGAGAGTTTCTCCCAAGTTTCCCCTATTGTTTCTAATGATAAACCAGGATATGTGGAGAAGCTTCATCTCCGACCACTCCCTCCTAAGGTGAAGAAGGAGAAAAAGAAGAGGAGGAGGAGGAAGAGGAGCAAGAAGGAAGAAGAATGGGTATCAACCTGGCCTGAGCATATTCCTCCCATCAACTTTTATCCTAACGGTTGTAAGTTTAAAGAAGAAGGTGAAGTTTATTGCCTTAATTATCATTTTGATGATACGTCCGTAGGTACTATTGAAGATGATTTTGATTATGATATGCATGTTACTTATTGTGATTGGGAAATGATGATGATGCTACTTATGATCTTGAAAATCTTTTTGGTACCAACTCTGAAAGTGATGATATGGAAAGCTCTAAGCTTGGGGATGATAGGATTGAAAATCCTTTACCCACTAGTGATGTGATAATTGATAATTCTTTTGCTAGTAATAATAAAGACAACATGTTTACAAATATAGTTGCTAGCAATGATAATGCTCTTCTCTACTATGATGATGTTATAACTCCAATCTATAGTGATTATAAAGGTACCTATGACATAAGGAGAAATTATCCTTATGAAACTTGTCATAATCATGGAGGGAATTACTCCCTTGTTGAACACCATCTTCCTAATACACAATTAATCTATAGTGTTCAAGTTGTTTATGATAATCCTACTCCCACTATTACCAATGAGAAAGATTATGCTTATGTGGAGAGTAAGAGTACCTTTTTGCATGTGGATCATGGTAACAACGCTTTATGTGATGCTTATATTGTTGAGTTTATTCGTGATCCCACTGAAAATTATTATGAGAAGGGAACATATGCTTATAGATATTTCAATAATATCAAGTTCCCTCTCTTTATGTTGAAGGTTTTGAAGCTGCACTTGTTTTGTCTTCCTATGCTTATTGCTTTGTGCTTCAATGAATTATTCTATTGCAATATTCCTATGCATAGGAAGCATGTTAGGCTTAAATGTGTTTGGTATTTGCTTCTTGATGCTCTCCTTTGTTCTTCAACTCTTATTCCTACGAGAGCATCATTAAAGTCTTAAGCCTATCTTTATGGCTATAAAGAAAGAGCTCTAGGGAGACAACCCTTGTTATCTTTGCTTTCAGTTTGTTCTTTCATTTTTTAGTGGTCTTGATGTTTGTTACTACAGTAGCATCATCATTGTATCTTTTCTTTTCAGCTTTGTGCCAAGTTTAGCCTCCGATTGCAAGAAAGTTCAAAAGTTGTGACGTGCTGTCCAGAAAACAGATTCTGTCCTTGAACATAAAAATTCGAATAAAATCACCGGATCATCTTTTTGATCTGAATTTTTTTGACAGCGTACTCTATACAATTGGCTTTCGGTCGTCTGTTCTGAGTTTTTTGATTTGAGTTGCAGAAGTGCCCCGAAAAAATTATTTACTTCCATCTGGTCTGTTTTTCACAGATTCTGTCCTGTTTTGCCTTTTCTTCGTTTTGCAAACCTTGAGCTTGCTTTTTCTTTGCAAAAACCTTTTGGAAATCTTGAGAAACAATAGCCCTTCAAGATTATCCTTATTTCCAGCAAGGAAAAATTATTTTATTATGGGTACTAACCTCGCTAATCAGATTATGATGAGTTATGTATGAAGGGAGTTTTCAAGTGTGCGAGGGAAGATGATAAAAAGATTCAGGAGGGTCAAACGCTCAAGCTTGGGGATGCCCCCGTGCACCCCCAAGAAATATTCAAGAAGACTCAAGCGTCTAAGCTTGGGGATGCCCCCGTGCATCCCCTTCTCGATCAACAATTATCAGTTCGTCTTTCGTTCCACTATATTTTAATCACTTCATGCGTTATGTGCTATGCTTGGAGCGTCTTGCTTTTAGTTTCCTTTTTAGTTCTCTTTAGCTTTGCTTGCTGTTCATAACGAGTTAGAACCCAGCTTTCTTTGTGTGGGAGAGAAACACGCTCCACTTCAACCTAGAACACAACAGAGGATTTTTCATGCTTATCTTTGCTGTGTATGTTCTTTGTCTTTCAATAGCTACTGTCATGTTTAGCTCTTAGTTTTCATGCTTTTCTTTTTAAAGAGCTTTTGTTTAGTTGGTTGCTTCTAGAACTCTCTTGAGTTATCATGCTTATCTTGTTCAGAGAGTTGGCTTCTGTGGCACTGGTTGATATGTCTATGATAAAAATGCTATGTGCATAATGGTGCTTAGTAGTTCATGTTTTCTTATGGTTAGTCTCAAGTAGCTGGGGGTTCTTAATGTGTTATTGAAGTGCCAGCATGATTTGTTTGCCTATGATGTGGTATGGTTTAGTGATATCTTTCTCCAAGAATTTATTTTGATTGACTTGGCATATGCTCAAGCATATTTAAGATTGTAAAGAAAAGTCTATCAAGCCTTGATTCAATGTTGCTTTGTCGCTCTACATGATTATGGCCGTCATTGCTCTCTTAGTTGGTCGCTCCTAGTATTTTGCTAGCCTTCACCTGTACTAAGCGGACTGACTGCTTGTGCATCCAAAATCCTTGAAACCAGTTATGCCATATGAGTCCACCATACCTTCCTATATATGGTATTTACTTGCCATTCCTAATGAAGACTTTCTTGTACCATCTCAAAATTATTCAAAAGCATTTCTCTTTTGTGCCTCTGTTTTAGCTCATGAGGAAGTAGTAGTTAATTCATGATCTTTTTAAGTTCGACAAGTTTTACCCCGGGATTGCATGTCTAATCTGCAAACACCTAATACGAGGAGGAACTGGCATGAGTGCGCCCGGCTCATAAAAGATAATACAACAAACAAACCCTCCTTCACGCTTTGTTCATGAGAAATCACAAAACTTTTGGCAGTGATAAACAAAGGAGATTAAGGGGATGTGATCGTCCCCGTGCGGGAGCCGTTCCTCGAAACTTGTCCAGTTCGAGAAGTGATTGGGTTGTCTACTAACATTCGTTGACGAAATATGCACCTCCCAAAAATCATTTTTACCTCTGTTTTTAAAACCAAGAGCTCTGGTACATGTTTAGTCTTTGCTTCCAGCCACGGGTTTTCAACCTTGCCATCAAAATCCACAGTTCGAGAGTCTCCACCTTCTTTCTTCAAAGCACCAACTATTGAGAGCATGATTGTCATTCTGAGTGTAATGTGCATTGTCCCAAAGTACCATTGTCTTCTGCATGATTGTGATAGCGCTTATTCTGAAATCATTGTGTCTAGTCGTCACTTAAACTTCTGAGGTGCTCCTGCATTTATGTTTTGCTTCACTAAAGGGGGCAAGCGAGGTATCACTTTGTCATGTTTGCACACCATGCTCACTACAAATCTATTGGGTGTTTCAGTATCATATTGTAAAACTTTCAGTTCTTTGTGATATTCTCATGAGGCAACTTAATTACTAAAGATTCATTATCTCAGTAAGCATTTGTCATGTGACTGTGAAAGATTCTTTGGTAGCATGTCACCACAGAAATTATGCTTGTTATCATTTACCTACTCGAGGACGAGCAGGAATTAAGCTTGGGGATGTTGATACGTCCAAAACGTATCTATAATTTCTGCTTGCTCCATGCCTCTTTTGTGTGATATTGCTATGATATTTATGCACTTCCATACAGTTTTGATCATATTTGGACTAACCTATTAACTCAGTGCACCCCAGTGCCAGTTTCTGTTTTCTGCTGTTTTTGTATTTCAGGTTTTCCCATTACTTAAATTGCCAGAAAAATTCCGGGAAAAATATATAAAAAATCAGCGCTCTGGAAGCTTCCACGCGCCAGAAGTGGGGCCAGAGGGGAGCCAGGGGCAGCCAAGGCGGCCTGCCCACGCGGCCCCCCTCCTGGCCGCGCCGGGGGGGCGCCTGGGCCCCCCTTACCTCCTCTGGTGACCCCCTTTGGCATATATTTACATCGCGTCCCGAAACCCTCGATTCCAGAACCCTTTTCCCCAGAAGCTATTCCGATCTCCGCCGCCATCGCCACCAAGTTTCGGGGGACCAGAATTCCTGTGCCGGCATCCTGCCGGGACGGGGAAGTGCCCCCGGATTCATCTCCATCGACGTTGCTTCCTCCCTCCATGATGCGGGAGTAGTTCCTCCTCGGGGCTGAGGTTTTCTACCAGTAGCTATGTGGTCAATTCTCCCTCCCATGATGTGATCTTCGTTGTGATCATAGGCTATGTTAATCTAGGGTGATCCCATGGTATTTCCCCATCCTCTATGTATTGGATTGATGTACTCACTTGTCTTTATCTAGTATAATCTCCGAGACCAAGGTGACAGCGGTCTATTGGACATGGATTAGAAGAATATTTTCATGAGTGATTTCCTCTTTTGTGTGTGGATTGAAGATTGAGAGTCTCTTGGTGCTTGTCTTTGACTATCCTTGAGATATGTTGTGGTGATTGTGGTACTCTCTTTGGATGGCCGAGGTGACATTGGGAAATCCATAGATTGAGAACTACGAACTTAGAGGTGTGCTTTTGTAGCCCTACATAATTCTCGTCCTCTCTTGACCACAAAGGAATGACCTCCGAGTGCGTCCCCCTTGCATGTTTTATGGGAAATATCATGTGATTCGATTATGTTAATGTTGTTGGGAGTTGCCACTAGTGAAAGTATGAAGCCTAGGCCTTGTTTCCACCATTGCAATACCATTTGTGCTCACGTTTACCACATGTTTGCTTGCTGCACTTTTTATTTCAGATTTACAAATACATCTTTTGCCATCCATATCACTTGCCATTTAACATCTCTTCGCCGAACTAGTGCACCTATACATCTGACAAGTGTATTAGGTGTGTTGGGGACACAAGAGACTTCTTGTATCTTGATTGCAGGGTTGCTTGAAAGGGGTACGTTCAACCTCCACTTCCCTGAGTTCGATAAACCTTGGGTTACTCACTTAAGGGAAATTTGCTACTGTCCTACAAACCTCTGCTCTTGGAGGCCGAACACTGTCTACAGGAATAGAAGCGTGTAGTAGACATCAGGGGACACGGCGACCGCGAGTTCTTCGGAGCTGCGACGGCGACGCTCTCGGGTGGCTGCTCGGGGAGGTCGAACGACGCGGGGAGGAGGTCGTCGCTGGCAGGCGGCTCATCCGCGGCAGCCGGGTCGCCGGACGGTGCGGGGCTCGAGCGTAGGTCCTCTGAAGCCAGGGTGGCAGCGATGTAGTGTGTGGCGTGTGCGTGCCGGAGGGGGGCAGCGTCAGGAGGGAGATGAGGTAGCGGGGTGGGGATCGGGGCGAGTGGGGTGGACCGAACTAGGTCACGGGGGAAGTGGGGGGGTTTATGGGGGCGTCTGCTGGCCTGGCTAGCCCAGTGGCCAGCTGGGTCGAGGCCCAGTGGGGATGGAGGCTTTCTTCTTTTCTTGTTCTTCTGTTTTGCCCTTTTCTTTCATTTATTTCTCCTCTACTGTTTTCTACTATTTTTTATATATTTTAGTTTTAGTAAAATACTAAGTTGTACCTAATTTAGAATATGTAATTATGTCACATTCCGAACATTTTAGTTTTAATGTTTGAAAACTTTTACCGCTCGACTATAATTCAAATTTGAATTTGAATTGGTTTTGGAACTAATGCGAGATTAACAACAGTAATCGATGTGACGTGGCATAATTAGCATAGTTTCACTGTAGCTTAATTACCCGGGCGTCACAATTCTCCTCCACTACAAGAAATCTCGTCCCGAGATTTAAGAGGGGAAGTATGGGGGAAGGGATTTGGTTGTGAAATTCTAACAAGTCTTCTCGGTATTAGTGGCTCTTCTCGAGGAGGTCAATCCATTATGTTTATGTCTTCAGTCCTCTGCTTCAGGTCATCACGATTAAGTTGTCATCCTTTCTTCAGGGTCTCCATGGTACTTACGAATAGGAAATGGGCAGCTTGACAACGATAGAATGCTACAAGGGGTAATCATCGAGGTTTATCCCATGAATGAACACAAGAGTACCTCTCGAGTTGAACGAATAAAACACGCCGAGAGCAAAGTAATATGGTACTATAAGAAGTTTCAAACGGATAGACAGTCGTTCGATGTCTAAAACAAGGTGTGAAAGGGGTTCAAGGCAACGGTAATAAGTATTGTCTCTGATACAAGAATTTGGTGATCTCTCGAAAGGTGGCTCGTGAATTACATACGAGGCCACGTGCGAGGAATAACTCTGGGAACAGGGGGTGTACAGGAGAGTCAAGTTTCGATCATGTGGAACTGTGGCTTATGGGCCCATCATGTGGGTTAAAAGGAGAAAGGGGTGCTGACATCTTGCATGGTCGCGATAGCAAGGTATGTTAGAGGGTAGCCTGCCAGTTATGTTGGCAATAACGTTGGTACCAAGGGCGAGGGACGAAGAGAACCATTTTCTTGCTCGTAAGACGAGGCGGACCAATAGGCAAAGTTCTCGACCATCGGTGGTTACCGGAATGTCATCAATAATAGTAATAGGGTCTTACTAACAGAGTTGTACACCGAAGTGTTTACATAAGCAGAAAATTATTACTGCTTAGATTATATGTAGATCATAAGAAAGGTTAAACAAACAAACGGAAAGGAAAATGTGTCTAAACACAGGTAATGGGAGTATATCCTTCCTAACGATAAGCAAGGCATGATATATGTGACATGAGATCAAGGACATGAACACTTAGGTAAGAGGGGTAAGAAGAAGCATGATATGCACCCATACAATGGTGTTTGGATAACTAATCAAGAAACATTTAGCATTGCACTTCCAATGTTCTTGTTGATATTTGAGTACCACAGTCATGCTTTGGGATAGCATTGACATGATCATTAGGTAAAGGTCAGACTTTGGATACACAAAGGATCCATCGGAAGCAACTTAAAATAAGTCATACAATTTCAGCAAGGAAAAGATGAGGATGTGGCTGATGACCCACAACCGTAAGGGATCTATTGCAGCGTTTTCGATAAGTAAGAGTGTCGAACCCAACGAGGAGCAGAAGGTATTGATAAGCGATTCTGAGCAAGGAATTACTGCAAGCACTGAAAGATAACTTTTTAGGGGTTTTCTTGATATAAGCAATAGGAAAGTAAAAGCGAACAAAGTAAAAAGGCACTGAGGAGTAACAAGTGGCCCAATCCTTTCTGAGCAAAGGAGAGGCCTAGCAACTGAACTTATAAAGGCTAAAGTGTTCTTGAGGACACACGGGAGAGGTGGTCATGTGCTTTCGCCATATTCCGTATCGGTACTATGTTATGTGTTGATAAGTGTTGAGTGGTGATACGTCTCAAACGTATCTACTTTTCCAAACACTTTTGATATTGTTTTGACCTCATTCTTGCATGATTTGAACTAAACTAACCCGGACTGACGCTGTTTTCAGCAGAGCTGCCTGTATGGTTTTATTGTGTGCAGGAAAACGGATTTTTAGGTATCTCAGAAAAATCCACGAAAAATCACAGAAAATCCACGCACCCGAAGGAACCAGGGGCCAGAAGAGGGGCCAGAGGGGGGCCAGGGGGTGCCCAGGCGCCCTGTGGGCGCCCCCCCCCCCCCCCTGGGCCGCGCCAGGGGGTCGCCTGGGTGGGGGCCACACCCCCTGGTGCCCTACTTTGCCTCGTATTTTTACTCACGACGCGGAAACCCCAGATCAGAAGTTCTTTTCGCAGTTTTCCATCACAGAGCCGCCGCCACCCTCTGTTCTTCCTCGGGAGGGCTAATCTGGAGGCTGAATTGGCCTCCGGAGAGGGGAGATCGTCGCCATCGTCATCATCATCACCACTCCATCATCCCTCCATGACTTCTCCCTCCATGTGTGAGTAATTCCCCTGCTGTGGGCGAAGGGGATGGTAGGGATTGGATGAGTTAGATCATGTAATAGATTGTCAGGTCGTTGGGGGCATGTTGCCTATCATCTACTATGGTGTTTATCATCTTTGCTTCAACTTGTTATTCTTAATGCTTGACACTTAGGGCCCGAGTGCCATGATCTCAGATCTGAACCATATGTGTTTGCATGAATATATTTGTGTTCGTGATCCTATCTATGAGTTGTTTGCACCTATTACGGTTCGGAACCGGCGATCCCAAAAGTGACAGCTTGGGACACCAAAGGGGATGGTCCGTAGTTTGAGGATTACATGTATCCATTGAGTTCATTGCTTTGTTCCGGTGCTCTTTGACAGGAGCACCTTAATCTCCATAAGTTCCTTTTGGCCCCGTTCGTAGCGGGATGGTAGGACAAAAGATGTTGTGCAAGTTCTTATTGCAAGCACGTACAACTACCTACGGGATACATGCCTAATGTTTGATATTTGCCTAGATGATCATTACTTTTCCGTGTGCCGTGCCCCAAGTTAGAATCTATCTCATCCATGCAGCGCCCAACCATCCATCTCCCTAGCCTACAGTGTTTTAAACCCTGCTTGTCACTAGTTGCTACTTTTGCCATTTACCTTCACTATTTACTTTTTGCTGTTTACTTTTACTATCACTATTATCACTATCATATCATTGTTACCACTTATCTTTTGTTGCAAGTAAGTATATTTCAGGTGCGGTTGAATTGACAACTCAACTGTCAAAGCTTATAAATACTCTTTGGCTCCCCGTGTGTCGAATCAATAAATTGGGTTATTCTTACCCGCGAAGACTATATCGATCCCTTACGGTTGAGGGTTATCAAGTGGGTGGATCTATGCTAGTACACTCTCTAGACTAAGATGAGTGCACTCTTATGATTAAACACCTTGCAAGCATCCGCAAATACAAGATAGTATTTAAGGCAAAAGCCTAACCATAGCAATACGATCGATGATCCATTGTCCCCTTGTGCAAAAGCGTGCGAACTGGGGTTCAGGTTTCTGTCACTCCGGCAACCCACCGTAAGCATTCTTAGTACACAATGTATTCCCCTAGGTCCTTAGTAAGGCGAAGTGTTGAGTGTTCGACTCACACAACACCACTAGTAGAATGACAACACAACTTAAGTATCAAACAACACATATCACTTCAACAACATATGACTACTAACAACAAGACTTTTCCCATGTCCTCAAGAACTAAGGTAACTACTCACAAGACATAAAAGAGATCATGATCAGTGGAGATAAATGGATGATAAACAATCTGGACATAATGATATTTCTCCAACAAAACTCAATAGCATTCACCACAAAGTAGTAATCAACACCGATGGAGTAGAGAGGATAGATAGTACGGGTTACAACACAAGTTGCAATTGTGAGATGAGATTTGGATGAAGATGGAGAGGGTGCTGATGTTGGGGATGATGTTGATGATGATCTCGATGATGCCCGTGACAATGGTGATGACGATGGCGATGATCTCCCCTTCCGGGAGGTGATCTCCCCGGCGAAATCTGCCCGCCGGAGATGGCTTTTTCTTCTCTGTAGGTTTCCGCCACGGAGCGGCGGCGGAACTCCGTCAAAACTCTCTGTTTTAGGGTTTTCGGGTAACGAGGAGTATATAGGCAAAAGGGGGCAGCCGGAGGTGGGCCAGGGGCTCCAGGCGCCCCCCC
>LR738711.1:100118485-100143647 GCA_902687465.1 Secale cereale | reverse complement strand
CCCCCCCCAGGGCGCCTGGACGCCCTGTGGCCCCCCTCTGGTTGCCCTTTTGCGTGCCTTCGTTATCCATCTGAAAAATACCCTCCGTCGATTTTCAGGTAATTTGGAGGTATTCTTCTTCAGCAACTCAGCGTCCACTTTTTACTGCTGAATCCTGCGTCTGCTGCTTCGGCACCGGAAAGTTGCAAATTGTGTAAAATAGGCCAAAACAACATAAGAACATCATCGTAATGTGAAATATATCAATGAATAAGGATAAATTACGATATAAAATAGTGATGCATTTTGGACGTATCAACACCCCCAAGCTTAGACCTCGCTTGTCCCCAAGCGAATACTGAGCTCGGTAAACTTGTCCACAAGTTTAGAGAGTGAAGTGTCGATAAATAGAATACGGACAAGAAGCATCACAGTTTCTTCACCAACTCAAATATTCTCAACAGCAATCTTCAACTCATAAGGCCCTTATAAAAGAGTGGTAACACTTATATTCGGAAGTAGGGCTAAGGAAACTCATCAAATCATGGCAAACATGTCCTTTGGTCAAAGAACAACTACTAGCTTTTACTTTTGCTCTTTCTCTTTATGTTTTGATGAGATTAATTGAAGCTTTTGAAAGAACATGTCATTAGGCAAGAAGTGAAAATGTTAACACAAAGGAAGATGTTTGCCTCAGCTGAGCTTGACAAACAACTTACTTATCAAACGATAATGTCAACAAGGATATGATATGACAAATCTTAATGCAACTTTATATGAATGAATCCTCGTCAACATCAAATGTCTGTTCTCTTTAAGAATAGAAGGAAGTAGGAATAACTGACTCCCCTAAAACTAAGAGATAAGCCCTGCTCTAGGGAAGTAGGGAAAACTCATGTGCTATCCTTAAATCAAACAGAATGAAAACAAGTTTTGAGAGGTGCATGATTTGTCAACGAATGCTAATAGATAACTCAATTACTTCTCGAGCTGGACAAGTTTCGAGGAACGGCTCCCGTACGGGGACGATCACATCCCCTTAATCTCCTTTGTTTATCACTGCCAAAGTTTTCTGATTTCTCATGAACAAAGCGTGAAGGAGGGTTTTTTTGTTGTATATTTTTTTAATGAGCCGGGCGCACTCTTTGCCAGTTCCTTCTCGTATTAGGGGTTTGCAGATTAGACATGCAATCCCGGGGTGAAACTTGTCCAACTCAAAAAGACCATGAATTAACTATTACTTCCTCATGAGCTAAAACAGAGGCACAAAATAAAAGATTTTGAACATTTAAGGATAACACATAAATTCTATACTTTAGGAGGTGGTAGTGGAATACCATGAATAGGAAGGTATGGTGGACTCATATGGAAGGTATTGGTTTAAGGGTATGGATGCACAAGCAGAATTCCGCTTAGTACAGAGTTAGGCTAGCAAAGGTTTTGAGAGAACAGACAATTGATGATGACTAAGATGCAAAGAAATATAAAGCATAAACATTGAAGCAAGCATAACACATCAAGTTGTCTTCCTTGTCAGCATAACACTTCAAGCATAATAACATAAAGGTTTTGGCTATGTCGATACTTTAAGAAAATCATGCTTGTTGTTATGACCAAAGCTATGTTTGTCAAAATTAAATAAAGCTTTCACAGCCATACCTGGTATAAGGTCAATACTCCCCATAAGAATCATCATATAAGGTCGATTGCATGAAGAGAATACCGAGTGCAGCAAAGGAACCAATAGACTTCTCATTAATATTCCATCATAGACGACTCCACACTCACGGATACAATCTCTCCACCGAAGGAGTGATAGACCTCAATGCACACACCTATTTCATATAATAACCTCCCTAGATATGATATGACTCTACTTGACTCTAAAAGACAAAAGATAAAGATAAAGATACCGGGCACTCCCCCAAGCTTGGAACAAGCCAAGGGGATGCCGTTACCCAAGGAGATTTCACTCCTCATTCTTGTTGACGTTGATCACGTAGTCCTCGGCGAAGCGCTTCCATGGAAGGGGTTCCCCAGTCTCATATGAGAAGTTTGTCTCCTGAATCCTGCATGCAGCACCCATTCCCATGCGCATAAACCTTAGTTCATACTCACAGTTCTGGTGATGTAGATCATAAATTTGCCCTTGGAGCTCTTTAATTCTTTCTTCAGATGCGGTGATGCTTTTCCACATCTCCTTCATCTCCTTCAGGAAGTAGGTCTTCAGCTCGTTGATGATGTCAAAGTTAGCTTCAACACCACGCTCGATCATCTTCTTGTACTTGAAGACTTCTTGCTCCACTTCTTCTAGCCTGGCCTGGATGCTCCCCTCCTTGATAGGTCCCTTCAGATCTTCTTGATGGAGGACACCGTCCTCCATCCGAACAACCTGAGGGTGCTTCTTCACCTCAGCGAGGTAAGGGTTGATGACGTTGACGACGAACTTGTCCTTGGGGGGACTTGGAGAAGCCATGGCACCTAGATTCAGCTGAAAGATTCCCTGGCAGAAACTGATCGAAAAGAAAACACATGAAATCGCAAGATACGTTGCCGGAACAATCCGGGCAAATATATAGCAAAAATTTATGCACAGAAAGGAAGGTAACAGGCCAAAGCGGGGTCGGAGACGGACTCCCGGGTGCCCAGGCGGCCTCCCGGCGCGGCCAGGAGGTAGGGCGCGCCAGGGGGCGCCTGGGCCCCCTGGAGCTTGTCTCCGGCTCCACTTAGGCTTAGAATTTTACTAATTTTGCAAAAACTCGTAATGTGGAACTTTTATGGCGGTTCGCGATGTTTCCTTACCGTAATACATACCTTTTCTTTATTCTGCTTCTGTTGGCGTCTGAAACAGGGCTGCAACATGTTCTTCGTGAGTTGTTGTGTATATCATATTCACATCAACATTGACAGGGTCTCCTGCTATGTAATGCTTAAGTCTTTGCCCATTCACAACTTGAGGTTTGGTGCCTTCAAAATTGTTAATCTTAATTGCATCAGACCGATAGACTTCTTCAATATGAAATGGCCCTTCCCACCTGGAAAGTAGTTTGCCTGGAGAAAACCTGAAACGGGATCTAAACAACAAAATTTTATCACCAACATTAAATTCACGTTTCAGAATCCTCCTATCATGCCACTTCTTTACCTTTTCCTTGAACATTTTAGCGCTCTCGTAAGCTTCACTTCTCCATTCATCTAAGGAAGTCAAGTTCATGAGACGCTTCTCACCAGCTAATTTTGGGTCAGCATTAAGCTCTCTAACAGCCCAGAAAGCTTTGTGCTCTAACTCTAATGGCAAATGGCAAGCCTTGCCATACACCATCTTATAGGGGGACATGCCCATGGGGTTTTTGTAAGCAGTTCTATATGCCCATAAAGCATCTCCTAACTTATTTGACCAGTCCTTTCTATTTCTGTTTACTGTCTTCTGCAAGATCAACTTAATCTCTCTATTGGTGAGCTCAACTTGCCCACTAGTTTCAGGATGGTATGGTGAAGCAATTCTGTGATTGACATCGTATTTGGCTAAAGCTTTTCTAAAAGCTCCATGCGTGAAGTGTGATCCTCCATCAGTCATTAGATACCTAGGTACACCAAACCTAGGAAAAATCACATCTTTGAGCATTTTCAAAGATGTCTTGTGATCAGCACTTTCAGTGGGGATTGCTTCAACCCACTTGGTCACATAATCAACAGCTACTAAAATGTGAGTGTACTTGTGCGAAGAAGGAAAAGGACCCATAAAATCAAAACCCCAGCAATCAAAAGGTTCAATCACTAGTGAGTAATTCATAGGCATCTCATTCCTTCTACTAATGTTACCAACTCTCTGACATTTATCACAGGCTAAAACATAATTTCTAGCATCCTTAAAGAGAGTAGGCCAAAAAAAACCTGATTGAAGAACCTTATGTGCAGTCCTCTCACCGGCATGATGTCCTCCATAGGGACTATCATGACACTGTCTGAGAATGTCCTTCTGCTCATGTTCCGGTATGCATCTTCTCACGATCCCGTCGGGGCCTTCCTTGAAAAGATGTGGGTCATCCCAAAAGTAGTGCCTCAAATCATGAAAGAACTTCTTCCTTTGCTGAAATGTTAAACCTGGAGGCAAATACTTTGCAACAATAAAATTAGCATAATCTGCAAACCAAGGATCGGAAAGAGATTGTACTTTTACAACGGCAAGTTGCTCGTCTGGAAAACTGTCGTTGACTGGGATGGGATCATGTGGTATATCTTCCATCCTTGAAAGATTGTGCGCCACCGGATTGTCTTCTCCTTTCCTATCAACAATCTGCAAATCAAATTCTCGAAGAAGGAGTACCCATCTGATAAGCCTTGGCTTGGCATCCTTCTTTGTCATAAGGTACTTAATGGCAGCATGATCAGTATGAATAATAACTTTGGAATCAACAATATACTGCCTAAACTCATCACAAGCAAATACTACAACTAAGAATTCCTTCTCAGTAGTAGCATAATTCCTTTGAGCACTATCAAGGGTTTTACTAGCATAATGTATAACATTCAATTTCTTATCAACTCTTTGTCCTAAAATAGCTCCAACAGCAAAATCACTAGCATCACACATAATCTCAAAAGGTAAATTCCAGTCAGGTGGTTGTACTATAGGAGCGGTTATTAAAGCTTTCTTAAGAATTTCAAAAGCTTCCTTACAATCCTCATCAAATACAAAAGGAACGTCCTTCTGGAGAAGATTAGTGAGGGGCCTCGAAGTCTTAGAAAAGTTTTTAATAAATCTTCTATAGAAACCAGCATGACCAAGAAAACTGCGAATACCTTTGATGTCCCTTGGATAGGGCATCCTTTCAATTGCTTCGATCTTGGCCTTGTCCACCTCAATTCCCCTTTCGGAAATCTTGTGACCAAGAACAATTCCTTCGTTAACCATGAAGTGGCACTTCTCCCAGTTGAGTACCAGATTTGTTTCCTCACATCTCTGCAAAACTTTATTAAGGTTGTGGAGACAATGGTCAAAGGAAGTTCCATAGACGGAGAAATCGTCCATGAAGACTTCCATAATCTCCTCACAGAAACCATGAAAGATAGCAGACATACACCTTTGAAAAGTAGCAGGGGCATTACATAAACCAAAAGGCATACGCCTGTAAGCATAGGTACCAAAGGGACAAGTAAAAGTGGTCTTCTCTTGATCAGCAGTGTTAACATGAATTTGAGAGAAGCCAAAATAGCCATCGAGGTAACAAAAGTGGGTATTTTTGGATAACCTTTCAAGCATTTGGTCGATGAACGGCAGCGGGTAGTGATCCTTCCTGGTTGCCTTGTTCAGCTTCCTGTAATCAATACACATTCTATATCCAATAATAGTTCTCTGAGGTATTAGTTCATTCTTATCATTAGGAACCACAGTTGTACCTCCTTTCTTAGGAACACAATGTACTGGGCTTACCCACTTACTAAGCTATAGGGTAGATAATACCTGCGGCTAGAAGCTTGAGAATCTCAGTTCTTACAACATCCATCATCTTCGGGTTCAACCATCGTTGATGATCAACAACTGGTTTAGCATCAGGCTCAAGGTTGATAGTATGTTGACAGATAGATGGACTAATCCCCTTAAGGTCATCAAGGGTATAGCCAATTGCACCTCGGTGTTTACGAAGTACTTCCAATAGTCGCTCTTCTTCATATCCTGAAAGGTTAGAATTGATAATAACAGGATATACTTTCTTTTCATCTAAATAAGCATACTTGAGCGTATCGGGAAAAGGTTTAAGATCGAACACCGGGTCTTCTTTTGGTTTTGATAAAATTCCCAAAGGTTCAA
Source organism: Secale cereale (assembly GCA_902687465.1). Classification (NCBI taxonomy): domain Eukaryota; kingdom Viridiplantae; phylum Streptophyta; class Magnoliopsida; order Poales; family Poaceae; genus Secale; species Secale cereale. Next base: position 100,137,856 of record LR738711.1, on the reverse strand, counting down.
CCGGAAGGTTGTGCTTCAGGATAGCAGGTTGCCTCAAGAATATTTCATCTAGTTCATTTCTTTCCTGCATATGCAAATCCTTCTCGTGGTCCTCCATATATTGCTGCAAAGGATCATTAGGGGGAATAGCAATAGAAGCAATACTTTCAATAATTTTATCATCACTAGGTAAATCGGTACCACGAGGCTGCTTAGAGAACTTAGAAAAATTAAATTCATATGGCTCACCATTGAATTCAACAGAAACTTTACCTTTCTTGCAATCTATTATAGCTCCACAAGTTCTAAGAAAAGGTCTACCAAAAATAATAGGACAAAAATTGTCCCTCTCTGAACCAAGTACTAGAAAGTCGGTAGGGTATTTTACCTTTCCACATAGGACTTCAACGTCCCTCACAATTCTGATAGGAGAGATAGTTGTTCTGTTTGCAAGATGAATGGTAACATCAACTCCTTCAAGTTCACAAGGGGAAATCTCACCGATGATCTCTTCATAAAGTGAATAGGGGATAGCACTAGCACTCGATCCCAAATCGCATAGCCCATAATAATTGTGATCTCCTATTTTAACAGATACTACTGGAGTACCTGAAATTGGGCCTTTATTCTTGGCTGTGACAAGGTTAGTGGAAACAGCACAAAAATTTACATTGGAATCCAAAACATCATTAGTAACAAGGTCTTTAACCAACGCAACTTGAGGATCGACCTTGATCTGGTCCTCAGGCTCATCAATTATTCTCTCACTTTTATTTATTACGCCTGTCACAAGAGAGTGCTCCCTTATCCTTGCGGGAAAAGGAGGCTTTTCATATATAACTGCAGGCAAAGTAGGGTCAGCAACATGAATATCAACAGGTAGCTCTTTGAAAGGTTCATGATGCTGGTCTCTCTTCTTTTTAAAAGAATCAACGTGAGAGGCAAAATCCTTACAGAAATCAATCATTAGATGGGAATCAAGACCAATCTTCGAGAAAAAAGTATTGAAGTAATCAGTTTTCACATAGCTCTCAATATAATCATGTTCATAATTTATAGCGGGTTCAATACCTTTATCGATTTCCCAATCTTCGGTATTCCTCTGGATCCTTTCAATGAGATCCCACCTTTCTTCAATACTCTTTGTCTGAAATACCCCACTAGAGGAGGCATCCAGCATCTCCTTATCCTGACGAGAAAGCCTGGCATAAAAATTTGTAAGTATAATTTCCTTGGGGAGCTCATGAATAGGACATTTGAGCATTAGGGACTTCAATCTCCCCCAAGCTTGAGCAATGCTTTCTCCGTCACGAGACCTAAAGTTATAGATATAGTTCCTGTCTCGATGAATTTCATGAAGAGGATAAAACTTAGTATAAAAGAGAGACATAAGCTCTTGCCAATCAAGCAAGTGCGAGTTATCGAGAAGCTTATACCAATCTGAAGCTTTATCTATAAGCGATACGGCGAACAATTTCCTCATGACAAACTCCATTGATACACCTCCAAGCTTAAATAATGAACATAGTTGTGACAGATATAGCAAGTGTTCACCGGGATGTCTGTCTCCTGCATAACGATTAGCCAAAACATAATCGATAATACCAGCTGGTATTTTATAGGGCACAATTTCAGTAGGGGGAGGAGCAACCACCACAGGTGTGGGGCGTCTTCCCACAAGCAACGATCCAATAGCAAGGTTGTCCATAAGGACAAAGAGCAGCAACAGCAAAAATAAAAACAGAATTATAAAAACTTCCTTACCAGTTTCACTTTACCAATAGCGCTACACTCCCCGGCAATGGCGCCAGAAAACGGTACTTGATGACCCACAACCGTAAGGGATCTATTGCAGCGTTTTCGATAAGTAAGAGTGTCGAACCCAACGAGGAGCAGAAGGTATTGATAAGCGATTCTGAGCAAGGAATTACTGCAAGCACTGAAAGATAACTTTCTAGGGGTTTTCTTGATATAAGCAATAGGAAAGTAAAAGCGAACAAAGTAAAAAGGCACTGAGGAGTAACAAGTGGCCCAATCCTTTCTGAGCAAAGGAGAGGCCTAGCAACTAAACTTATAAAGGCTAAAGTGTTCTTGAGGACACACGGGAGAGGTGGTCATGTGCTTTCGCCATATTTCGTATCGGTACTATGTTATGTGTTGATAAGTGTTGAGTGGGTGGATCTATGCTAGTACACTCTCTAGACTAAGATGAGTGCACTCTTATGATTAAACACCTTGCAAGCATCCGCAAATACAAGATAGTATTTAAGGCAAAAGCCTAACCATAGCAATACGATCGATGATCCATTGTCCCCTTGTGCAAAAGCATGTGAACTGGGGTTCAGGTTTCTGTCACTCCGGCAACCCACCGAAGCATTCTTAGTACACAATGTATTCCCCTAGGTCCTTAGTAAGGCGAAGTGTTGAGTGTTCCACTCACACAACACCACTAGTAGAATGACAACACAACTTAAGTATCAAACAACACATATTACTTCAACAACATATGACTACTAACAACAAGACTTTTCCCATGTCCTCAAGAACTAAGGTAACTACTCACAAGACATAAAAGAGATCATGATCAGTGGAGATAAATGGATGATAAAAAATCTGGACATAATGATATTTCTCCAACAAAACTCAATAGCATTCACCACAAAGTAGTAATCAACACCGATGGAGTAGATAGGATAGATAGTACGGGTTACAACACAAGTTGCAATTGTGAGATGAGATTTGGATGAAGATGGAGAGGGTGCTGATGTTGGGGATGATGTTGATGATGATCTCGATGATGCCCGTGACAATGGTGATGACGATGGCGATGATCTCCCCTTCCGGGAGGTGATCTCCCCGGCGAAATCTGCCCGCCGGAGATGGCTTTTTCTTCTCTGTAGGTTTCCGCCACGGAGCGGCGGCGGAACTCCGTCAAAACTCTCTGTTTTAGGGTTTTCGGGTAACGAGGAGTATATAGGCAAAAGGGGGCAGTCGGAGGTGGGCCAGGGGCTCCAGGCGCCCCCCCGGCGCGGCCAGGGGTGGGGCCGCCCCCCCAGGGCGCCTGGACGCCCTGTGGCCCCCCTCTGGTTGCCCTTTTGCGTGCCTTTGTTATCTGTCTGAAAAATACCCTCCGTCGATTTTCAGGTAATTTGGAGGTATTCTTCTTCAGCAACTCAGCGTCGACTTTTTACTGCTGAATCCTGCGTCTGCTGCTTCGGCACCGGAAAGTTGCAAACTGTGTAAAATAGGCCAAAACAACATAAGAACATCATCGTAATGTGAAATATATCAATGAATAAGGATAAATTACGATATAAAATAGTGATGCATTTTGGACGTATCAGTGGCCGACGGACTCAGCAACAATTCCTCGAGATTTTCATAAGCATGGATTTCTACATTAAGTGAACAAGATGATAACATTGGACATATCGCAGTATGTTAGAGGAGAACATCCATAAGTAAACATTGAATGGAACGTGCACCTGAGAATGGACTAAGTAGCACAATCAATGTTATAATGGTGATTCAATAACCAAAAGACTGAGAATGAGACTATCGGCCATTCACTTCAAAGCAATAGGGTTGCTAGAAGTTTTGAATTCGCACGTCATACTTCAATTGTTGGGTTTCCGGTTAGAAACAACATGAGGACAAAGGAATGAACGGGGATCGCAAGAAGCATTACTATATCAAATTTTAACATGTGGAGCTATTCTCATGACATCCTTGACATAATAGATGGTAATACTCCAAGCTAGAACATAGCATAAGCTGGATGGCAAGGCACTCAAGGTCCAACACAAAACAATAACAAGTTTTATGTTAGGGAGGATGCAAGAACGTTGTCGATGTTAACACAAGCCATCAATTGGGCAAGGGTGGTATTTCTCATCATGAGTTCAATTGATCTATTGGAAGGACTCGAAATATTTATTATGATGATCACGACAAATTTTGTCAAGAGGTTTCATGAAGAAGCAATCGAACAACGACGACATCAAGCAAAGGCAATGATGAAGTGCAGGGTCATTGGAACCACGGATACGACACAGACTCAGAATGAAGCTTGATGTTCAAGGAGAAACGGTAAGACGAGGAAGATCGACGTAAGCTTGGCTCATCATCAAAAGTTGTGCTCGGGAATAAGGACCAGGTAGCACAGTGAAAATTAGACGATAATGATATAGCCGATCAGGCTAGGGATGACGTGATCGAGTACAAACTCATAAGCAATGAAGATTACTAACAATTGTTGAATCATAGTGCGGACTCGATTCAGTTGTCGGACCTTGAGGGGTTCTAACAACTCAGAACCGGTGGAAGAATGGAATCGGCGAGAATAATAGTTGATGAAGAACTCATAAGAAGTTATGTAGTTCCATGATAATCTGGAGATACCAGGGGGGTAATACTCGACGACATATCAAAGTAGAGGTTGGACTGGGGTATTGCTCTGCAGAAGACAAGTGCTTTAACTTGTCTGGGAAATGGAATCAAAGAGGAACATATGTCGGAACCATGATTGCAAAAGATCAAATCCGAGATATAAGATGAACTTATACCAAGGGGATAATTAATTTTAAGAGAAGCTTCCATGATAGGATCTACATCGTGCCCATGGTCATGAACACAAGTTCAAGGTCGATTCCCAATTCTCCAATGCATAACCTTTCATTTACTTCTCGCTTTTGATGAAGTTGTAGTGTTTAAAACATTATCTGGCATAACACCAGTAGAGTATGACCCGTAGAAGTTTCTGGGTTCACAAAGATTAGAAAAGGCATAGGTTCAACCCATCCGGGCATCTTAGGAACATATACCACAGTCTTCAGGAGTAATTAGCACACACATCAAAAGCACGGTGTGGTTGTCAAAAGCAGAGATACAATCTACCAAAGGCATTATGTATCCAAGGAAAGGCTCACAATGTTATAGAATGTGTAGGTCATTGTCGGATAATAACTCGGCAATGGGTCTCGCGGTCCACGACAGAGCTGATGTGAGTATCGATACTCAAGCAGAGGAAGAAGGAATGCAAAGGCATCAGATTATAGAAACATCTGAATGATTTGATGCTTAACTGCAGAGAAATAATGATTTCCAAATTAGAAGATCAGAAGCAGACGCTCTGATAAATAGATAAGTAAGTTTCATAGACATATATCGACAATCAATTAAGGTTTGGTTTGCCGAGAACCAGCTCATGTTTGGAGTGATGTCTGAGCCAAAGGGGCGAATTCTAGTTTCGACTGAAGTTAGAGACCATTCACCAACAACTCGAATCAAAGTCTCAAGATGACGATGACCAAGGATACTAATGAATATTGCTAGACATATGGAATGCAACCATAATGAAGGAAGGCAAGGAATTCAGGAGCAATAGGCTACCGAGGATTTCGGAAGATCGATCTTGCATTTCAAAGTATTATGTGAAACACATGAACAACTGGGGATCAATGAATCCCTGAAAAGTGTGACGTATTACTCGTAGGGGTTTTCATGCGGAAGAGAGCTGCAAGGCAGTAGGCACAAAGTATTCTCGGAACAATAGAGAGAATTTCGGGGTATCTTGCATTAAGAAGATCAACGAGGATGATTATATGAATGGCAAGTGTACTGGTTATCCATAGAGGTTTATCGACGGAAGGGAATTGCAAAAGCGATGGCATAAAGTCTCGAGAGAACATCGCAGAGTATCTTCGGAATCTTCTAGTGCAGCAGGCGATCATCTGTAATAAGGGGCTCTCCGGATGGATTCGATCACGAGATCCTAATGTTAGAGTTAGTAAGTTTATTTCAACCTGAATAGAAGAGAGATCAGAGTCCCAGAGTAAAGACGAGGAATAAAAGATCCTAATACCACCCAATGGCGATGTGGGCCCGTAAGACACACAGCCATGTTAGTAAAAGTTTTGTAGTGACTAGACTCAACTTCGACCAAGGAGTTGGAAAGGGGGTTCCTACAGGCAGTCGGCTCTGATACCAACTTGTGACGCCCCCGATTTGACCGTACACTAATCATGCACGCAAATGTGTACGGCCAAGATGAGGGACTCACTCAAAGATATCACAATACAACTCTAGAAACAAAATAAAATAATACAAGCTTTATATTACAAGCCCGGGGCCTCGAGGGCTCGAATACATAAGCTTGAATACATAAGAGTCAGCGAAAGCAATAATATCGGAGTACGGACATAAGTTAAACAAGTTTGCCTTAAGAAGGCTAGCACAAATGTAACAACGATCGAAAAGGCAAGGCCTCCTGCCTGGGACCTCCTAACTACTCCTCGAAGTCGAAATCCACGTAGAAACATCCTCAGGATCCTCTGGGTCCTAGACTCCACCATCTGGTTGCGTCATCCGAGAAGAAGGGGCAATAGGGGAAAAGGGGGAGCAAAGCAACCGTGAGTACTCATCCAAAGTACTCGCAAGCAAGGATCTACACTACATATGCAAATGGTATGTGTATAAATGGGTAATATCTGTGGACTAAACTGCAGAATGCCAGAATAAGAGGGGGATAGCTAATCCTATCGAAGACTACGCTTCTGGTAGCCTCCATCTTGCAGCAGTAGATGACAGTAGCTGGAAGTAACAAGTATCCTCGCTTCTGGCAGTCTCCGTCTTGCAGCAGAAGAAGGGAGTAGATGGTAAGTTCACCAAGTAACATCGAATAGCATAAACCTACCCGGCGATCCTCCCCTCGTCGCCCTGTGGGAAAGCGATAACCGGGTTGTATCTGGAACTTGTCTAGGTGTGTTTTATTAAGTATCCAGTTCTAGTTGTCATGAGGTCGGAGTACAACTCTGGGTCGTCCTTTTACCGAGGGACACGGCTATTCGAATAGATTAACTTCCCTGCAGGGGTGCACCACATTACCCAGCACGCTCGATCCCGTTTGGCCGGACACACTTTCCGAGGTCATGCCCGACCTCGGAAGATCAACACGTCGCAGCCCTACCTAAGCACAACAGAGAGGTCAGCACGTCGGTCTAAGTCCTAAGCGCACAGGGGTTTGGGCCCATCGCCCAATGCACGCATGCACGTTGTGAGGGCGGCCGGTAAGCAGACCTAGCCGCTCCTAATACCAGAGCGGCGTTCCAGTCCAATCCGGTGCACGCCGCTAAGTCGCTGACGTCAAGAAGGCTTCGGTTGATACCACGACGTCGAGTGCCCATAACTATTCCCACGTAGCTGGTTAGTGCGTATATGCAAATGGCCAGACTCAGATCAAATACCAAGATCTCGTTAAGCATGTTATTATGAAATAACCACGGACAACGACCAGGGCAAGGCCCACCTATCTCCTAGGTGGTCGTCACCTGCCCTGTCGCTGCGCCTCAAAGTAACCATCAAGGGGCTACCGGGAACCCAGGCCCACCACTACATGTGTGGAACCACCTGCCCCTTCAGCCCCCATCTCTGAATCATCAACATGAGTATGTAATAGTATAATATATACTCGTGATCACCTCCCGAAGTGATCATGGCCCAATAGTATAGCATGGCAGATGGACAACGATGTGGGGCCACTGATGGAATACTAGCATCCTATACTAAGCATTAGGATAGCAGGTAAAGGTATCAACAGTGGTAGCAACAATGACAGGCTATGCAACAGAATAGGAGCTATCGAATCATCAACAGTAGCAATTCTAATGCAAGAGTAAGAGAGAAAAGAATGGGCGATATCTGGTGATCAAGGGGGGTTGGCTTGCCTGGTTGCTCTGGCAAGAAGGACGGGTCATCGTCGATGTAGTCGATCACGGGGGTATCGTCAGCAGTCTCGGGGTCTACCGGAAAGAAGTAGTGGAGGGGGTACACAATAAATAACAGAGCAATCAAAGCATCACAAAGCACAACATGGCAATACGCGGCGCTACGTGTGGTCTAGCGTATGTCTACACGATATAGGTGAAGGCGGAATTCAACCGGGAATGTTATCCTGGTTCCGGACCTGTGTCACACAAAGGACCGGAGGGGGAATGTTCCATGTTCAGATAGTTAGAAGCATGTGGCGGACAAACAGACCGCGTATTCGGATTCGTCTCGTCGTTCTGAGCAACTTTCATGTATAAAACTTTTTCATCCGACTTACGGTGTATTTTCTATTAATTTTCTAAGTTTTAAACAAATTCTGAAATTATTATTATTTCGAAAATAATGATTAAAAACTAAGTGCACCCAGCTCTGTGTACACAACAGTGTACGCAGAGGATGACATGCGGGTCTAGGGGGTCCCAGTTGGCTAGTCAACAGGGGATGGGGCCCCTGTCATACACACATTAGGTAATCAGTTGATTAATTAGCCTAATTAATTAATTAGTTTAATTAAACCAATTTAATTAAGTTAATTGTATATTTATTTTTATTCCATATTTTTCTTTTCTTTTTTAATTTCCTTTCTTTGTATAACGGGGCAGTGGGGCCCATAGGCCAGTGACTCAGGGGGCCTAGCGGGGCGAAGGCTAAACGGGGGCGGGCGTGGGCGTGCGGATCCCGCACGGCCAGCCATGGCTGGGCGAGCGACGCCGGCGAGGCGGCCAGGGATGTCGCAGGCTCGCGGCAGGGGAGCGAAGGGGCGGGCGCGCATGGCGGCGAGGCGACGGGCGCGCGGGGCGATCGGAGACGGGGCCTAGCGGGGCGGTGGCGACGCTACTGTCAGGCTCGGGCGCGCGGGAGGGAAGGCCGGGTTGCAACTCGGGCAGCAGCGGGCGTGGGCAGACGCGCCGGGGGCGCGACCGGTGCTGCCACGGCTCAGCCCGGGCGCAACAGGGGGGTGGTGAGCACGTGGGTGGCGACGAGGGGTGCAGTTGGGCACGAGCACGAGAGGTTAGGGGAGAAGGGAAGAGAGGGCGATGAGCTCACAGGGAGGCCGTGTGCGAGCTCGGGGCGGCGAGGAAGCAGCTATGGCGGTGGATCGAAGCGGAGACGGGTGGTGGCCGGAGGTTGATGAAGGGGCCGATGCAAGCGGGGTAGCGGCGCCGCGCTCCAAAGGGGCGGCCGTAGGTGAAGGAGAGGACGACGGTGGAGCCTTTGGTCAAGCTAACGAGGCTCAGGGGGCACATCGGCCGCGAGTTCTTCGGAGGTGCGACGGCGACGCTCTCGGGTGGCTACTCGGGGAGGTTGAACGGCGCGGGGAGAAGATCGTCGCTAGTATGCGGCTCATCCGCGGCAGCGGGGTCGCCGGACGGTGCGGGGCTCGAGCGTGGTTCCTCCGGAGCCAGAGGTGGCAGCAATGTGTGTGGCGTGTGCATGCTGGAGGGGGGCAGCACGAGGAGGGAGACGAGGTAGCGGGATGGTGATCGCGGCGAGTGGGGTGGATCGAACTAGGTCACGGGGGAAGTGGGGGGGGGTTATGGGGGCGTCTGCTGGGCCGAGGCCTAGTGGGGAGGGGGGCTTTCTTCTTTTCTGGTTTTTGTGTTTTGCCCTTTTCTTTTATTTATTTCTCCTCTACTGTTTTTTACTCCCTTCATACGGAAATACTTGTCATCAAAATGAATAAAAGGGGATGTATCTAGATGTATTTTAGTTCTAAATACATCCCTTTTTGCTCATTTTGATAACAAGTATTTTTGGACGGAGGGAGTACTATTTTTGTATATATTTTAGTTTTAGCAAAATACAAAAGTTGTACCTAATTTAGAATATGTAATTATGTCACATTCCGAACATTTTAGTTTTAATGTTTGAAAACTTTTACCGCTCGACTATAATTCAAATTTGAATTTGAATCTGTTTTGGAACTAACGCGGGATTAACAACAGTAACCGATGTGATGTGGCATCATTAGCATAGTTTCACTGTAGCTTAATTACCCGGGCGTCACACCTGGATTCTTGAGTTCATCGAGAATAAATGATGATCATCGTCATTTTTATTTATATCAGCATTTGTTTCACCATTCCCTTCGGGCTTGCCATTTTGATCGGCATTAGGAATTTGATTGCCATTTGCATTCGGAGTGGTATTTTCATCCGCAGTGGCTTGACAAGTTCTGCTTCGAGTCATGGGGGCATCATCATCAGAGGACTCGCGTGCATTTTCTCCAACTGGTTTGACGCTCCCAATAGCCATTTACCCAATAGCATTCAAAATCAGTAGTTCATCTGTCACATTTGGCAGTTGCTCCTTTGGGGAGCCGTTAGATTCATCAAACCGCACATTTATCGTTTTCATAACTTTCCTATGGTGAGAGTTATAACACGATAAGTATGCGAGTTCGAGCCATAACCAAGAAGAAAACCTTCATGTGCCTTAGGTGCAAATTTGGAAGAATAATTCATATTAAGAATGTAGCAAGGTGCACTAAAAACGCGTAAATAAGAAACATTTGGCTTCTTGCCAGTGATAGGCTCATATGAAGTTTTCTTGAGGAACTTGTGAAGATAAACACGATTGATAACATGACAAGTAGTGTTAATAGCATCAGCCCAGAAGCGAATAGGCGTTTCATACTCACTGAGCATTGTTCTCGCCATTTCGATGAGAGTTCTATTCTTTCATTCAACAACTTCATTATGCTGGGGAGTGTATGTGACAGAGAACTCATGAGTAATACCATGATCATCAAGAAACTCTTCAACATGAGTGCCATTGTCGCTTCTGACATGCTTAATTCACACATCATATTCATTCTGAGCTTTCTTGGCAAAACTGTTGAAGATATCTTGAGTGCGGATCTTGTCTTCGGGAAAGAATAGTGTTACGAGAGAAATCATCAACAATAAGTAGACCATAATGACTGCCACCAAAACTTGCATAGTACTGCGGTCCGAATAAATCCACGTGAAGAATTTCCAAAGGTCTTGTCGTGGTCATGACAGTTTTCGACGAATGGTGCTTCTTGGCCAATTTGTCTGCCTCACAAGCAGCACTGAGAAGATCCTTGTCGAATTTCACATCACAAATGCCACTGAGATGATTTCTCTTCACTAGGTTCTGCAATTCTCAGGCCCTTCCTAGTGCTCCATGGTGGACAGGTGCTAAGGGTGCCACATAGGCAGAAAAATGATGTGGCAAAGCAATTAAAGAGGAGAGAGAGTATTATAGTAACCCCAAGAAAAACCAATGCTAAGCACGTGAACCTATGCAAAAAGACTACCAACCAATACATGAAGAAGTTTTGTCACTAAAAAATTAAATAAAGGAGGCTTAGCTACAAAAGCTAAGCACCCATGCATTGAGGATACTAGTTGATAAGCATTTAATGCACTTAGCACCTCACTTTAGCACCAATGCATTGGGAGAGGTCTCATACCTGCATGACCAAGCCTTCGGTGCCACAGTCAACCTTCGATTGTTTTTGCAAGCAAACAAGTTTGAACTATCCCAATGCTATTAGGGAACTGCTGGGCGCGAACCAACCCACATATAGCACCCCCGTCAAGAACATGAGGCGGTCCAGGAGGCCACTACCGACCTGGTTCGCTTGGAGGGTGAGGAGCTGCTGTTGCAGCACGTCCGCGACATCATCACTTTTGCCAATTTGCAGCAGGCACGGTTCATAGCATGCCAGCTCCGGCTCCGACCAAAAGCCTGACAGCATAGCCTACCAATTTGGGCTTTTTTCACTCTTTTGACTCATTTGCTGAAGTTTAGTACGATTTGACCCTTGTTTGAAAGTTTTTTTAAATCTGATCCATTTCAAGACGCCATCAACCGTGGCGTCTTGCTTGCATGGAAGACACCGTGAACCCCGGCGTCTTGCCCTTGCCCATCTCTGACGCGGCAAATTTCGCTCCGACCCTGGACGCCAAGGAACTTGGCGTCTACCTAGCTACCTGGGTTGATTTACACCTATCTGAATGCATACGATTTTTAACCAGAGAAGATGACCCGTGCGTACCAAATTCCAGCAATGAGGCACATCGCCATGCAGCGAGACGTATCAACACTTCATAAATATCTACTGCGACCCAAGAGCTAGTATAGTGCAGTACAAAAGCTAGCTCGTCTACGATGCAAGAAAGTGCAGCTTACTGCGACCCAATGGGCAAGCTACGTACATGCGTTAAAAGCAACCGAGTGACAAGATGGATGCTACATTATGATTGCCGCTCCTCCTCCTCGCGCTCCCCTTCTCCTCCCCCTCGCGTGCCCATCGCTGCCAGCGCTCCGCCTCCTCATGCTCCAGCCACATGAGACGCTCCCCCTCGGCCCGCTCCTCCTCCAGCACCCGGTCCCTTCACTGCGCGAGGTAGGCTGCCTCCTCCTCCTCCTCCTTCGTCGTTCCCATCCACACGGTCGACGCGTTGACCCACTCCCGCACGACGCCCTGCCACCGGTACTTCTCCATGGCTACCGGTGGTGCCGGCGCGGGCTCCTGTTATGGCGGTGTTGGTGCATGCGGTGCAGGTGGTGGCGGTGGCGGGTAGACGCAATCGTCGAGCGTGATGAGCTTGAGTGCCTCCTCTTGGCTAGGCCAGTGTGCATCTTCCTCGCGTTTGGACTCTTTGAAGGCGTGCTCGAGCGCCTCCTCCAGTGCGGCCTGGTACTCCGGCTCCGCCTCCACGTCCTCCTCCTCCTTCACCACCGGCGGTGGCGGCGCACATCGTGCTACGTGGCGAACCAGACGTCCCAGTTGGGATCGTCTACCACATACGTCGGGTCACGGCGCTGCTCCGTCGTGAGGAGAGCATGCCGCCTGCGGATCACCTCTGCCCTCATCCGCTCAGACTACGGCACGGCTGGCACCGGAATGCGGTGGGGGTCGAGGTGCCAGTCACGGGGGAGGTTGACGTCTGGCCACGGCAGCGGGACACGGTACTCCCAGTGGTACTGGGTCTGGTGCACCGAGTTGTACAGTCGGTCCAGTGGTCGGCGAGTCCTTCTCCTCCCCCCCCCCCCCCCCCCCCCCCCCCCCGCGGCACCGGCGTCCACCTCGTCGGACTACACGACGAGCTGGCCTCGCCGTTTTCCCTTGTCGAAGAAGCCGGACGTGGCATCTAGGGTTTGTGTCTGTCGGCGAGGGGGCACGTGTGGCTATATCTGGACGGGAGTGGGGAAGATAAGTGGATGAGCCCCCCTCCCAATTAAAAAAGTGTGGCATGCAGACGCTTTGCGCCCGACAAGTGGGTCCGAGGCGAACACCAAGCGGATGAGCGGCGCGTCCATCTCGTGTCTGTGTGGACGCAAATAAGGCGTAAATTTGCGCCTATAAGGCATCCGGACGGACAACACGTGAACGTGAATTGAGTTTGGGTCGGCGCATTGGGCCGACGTTTTTATCTGTTTCGACCCAAATAGACACCGGCGGACAAAATTATTAGTAGGCTTATTTTATGCTAACCAAGAAGGTGATGAACTGCTACACTTCTTAGTCCATGCCCACGTACACTTGCATGAATCGATGCACTGGATGTAGGTGGCCTGCCCACTAGCTCGTAGTTAGCTGCATTTTTTCCATCGTAGACGAGCCGGCTCTTGTACTGCACTATACTACCATATGATATGCACGTGTCATCTGCTCTGATTAAAAATTGTATGCATGCATAGTGTTGTAAATGAACGCAGGTAGCTAGGTAGACGCCAAGGTATTTGGCGTCTAGGGTCGTTGCGAAATTTGCCATGTCAGACAGTTAAATAGGCTAACTAGGTGTGCCAGGGCCAGACGCCGGGGTTCGCGGCGTCTTCAGTACAAGCAAGACGCCATGGTTGATGGCGTTTCGAAATGGGTCAGATACGAAAAAACTTCCAAACATGAGTCAAATCGTGCTAAACTCAAGCAAATGGGTCAAAAGAGTGAAAAAGTCCACCAATGTCACGACGGCCACAACCGGCGTAACCATGACCTGTCAGCTATATCTAGCCAGATGGTGGAGCCAGCTACCGAAGGTCGCCGGTAAACGGATCAACAACCATCGGCCGAAGGACGATGGCCCTGTTTGGATACCCTGGGTTAGAGCTAGTTTGGGTTAGTTTGGACTCAACTAACCCAAAAGTATCCAAACAGAAGGGTTAGTTTGGGTTAGATGCATCTAACCCATTCAAAAAAACTAACCCACCCAAGAGGTGCTTATTTGGGTTAGTTCTCCTTGAGATCATTAAAAAATATATTTTTCTCCCGCTCTCTCTGTAGCAGATTCCTCCCCACTTCCTCGAAGCTTCTCGTCCTCTCCCTTCCTCCCTCTCGCACCGCCCGTGAAGGCGCCTCATCGTATCCACGCTCCCGTCCGTCAATCTAACCATGTCATCCAAACAACTCTTCGGTTAGAGTTAGTTCAGGATTAGTTCGGGATTAGAATCTAACTCTAACCTCTAACCGAGTTAGAGTATTCAAACAGGGTCGATGTAGATGCAATGAAACCGCTTCATCCAACCTCACCTCACGGGGACAACGGTTGTCAACCTCACAAGGGACCACCAACCACCGCTACCACCACCACCTTAGGGCATAACGCTCCACTATGGACGGGTGTTCCAGCCCTATACGTCACTCCTAATTATCCAACTCAGCTCAACTAGTAGCCTGGGAAAAGAGCTCCTGCAGAGGAGGTACTCTCTTGGCTGACAAAAGTAAGAGCAACTCTAGCAGACCCCCATCCCGCCGGCCCGCAAAACGTGTTTGCAGTTCGCCCAAAAACGCCTTTGCGGACCGGCGCGGACAGCCGCAGATGCACACCCCACATAATGGATCCGTAAAAAATAATATTCCCGAAATATACTTTTTTTTACGCGTTCATTATGCGGGGTCTGATCTGGCGCAGCTCCTCCCGGCCCGCAAAATTAAAATGTGCTCCTTAATTTGATTTATCATGTTGCATTTCTTTGCTTTTTCAACAACATTGGATACAAAAGACATCACCTAATCTTTGCTAGAATAGCAAGTCCAAAGAAAACAAGAACCACAAGTATGCATTTTACAAGATTTCGAACTTCCAAACTCCTCCCACTGGTTGGACTAATACCTTCTCCATGCATTCGTTGTTGATCTGTGGATTCTTGATTTTGCATTCTTCTTTCTTCATCTTTGGTTCGAAAGAAGTAGACGTTGCTTCCCCTCTAGTTGCACATGCAGCCGCATCATTGCCTTCAATTCTACTAAGGAGTGCATCAACATCTATTATGTTTCTTTCTACCAATAAATCAATGTATTGACCTTTCCAAAACCAAAATGAGCATTCATCGTCCTACACAAAAGAATGAGCAAGCTCGAAGTGAGCTACCGCAATTGAACTAAAGAATGAGCTATCAAATGAGCTACCGCAAGTGCATGTACCCCGTCGTTTTCGCATTTGAAGAACACCCATCCGGGGTGCTTCGGCGTGCCCGGAGTGAGCCGCAGCACTTTCTGCGTGCAGTCGTCGCACTGTATGAGCGGCATCGGCAAGCCACAAAGACGCTGCGCCGAGCCGGGGGGACGGCTGAACGAATCCATGCCCGCAAACCGTCGGCGACGGCAGGTGGATGAACCCATACCTGCATGCGACGATGCATCCTTGCCTGGGCTGCGGGAGAGGCTCCCCGACTACTCCATCGCTTGGGGCAGCAACCGGCGAACGAAAAAAGCCAAATTCGGCAGCCCGCGACCCGTGACGGCCTTCCGGCATGCTGCTGCCGGCTCGTTCGCCGGATTCTTGGGCGACGGCGCAAGGAAGGAGAGGGAAGGTGGTTCGTGGAAGAAAGCGCGGGATGAAATGCCCCCCCCCCCCATCAACCGTTTTCACTCATATGCAGGGCATCGCAGCCACGAGGAGGAAACCCGCGTTTTCTCGAGTTTGGGGGGGGGGGGACTTTGCCGCGCCTCCCCAAAAATTTTGCAGGCCGGGGCGGGATGCGGGGTCTAATCGGACAGATTTTTCCGCCCCAGCCCGCATTTTGGCGATTATTTTGCGGATCGGGGCGTTATACGGGGTTTGTTAGAGTTGCTCTAACGAAGATCGGGGCGTTATACGTGCCACATCACAACCGACGCAGCCACCAGCACCTCACGAAGGCCACAGTTTCAGCAGATCCGCCACCACAGCAGCCGCAACTTCCAGATCCCTACTGCCAAAACCTTGCATCACCTCTTCACCCCACAAGCCAGATCAACGGCAGACCTGGCAGCCCCTTCCAGCAAGCCTCCCCAACGCGCAGTCAACATCCTCAATCCAGGGTTGGCGCCTCATCTTCCTCTCACGGCACAGGGCTGAGCACAGCTGTGAGTGTCCTAGACAAAAGCCACGACATGATGAATTGCCAATTCTGAAGTCCTCACAGCTTTCGAGGAGGAGAGAAGATTGGACAAATTACAGGAGTAATTGTGCCTGAAGACAGCCATCAAAGGGTTAATCTTGTTCTTTCAACTCACTCTGAAACTTCATCCATGATGGTCAGTTTCTGGCAGCACAATCCTTTTATGTCCTGGATTACAAAATACAACAGAGAGAAACTGAACACGTCCAGTTAACAAACTATTTTAGGCTGGTCAGGACAAGAACAAAAATGGAACATGATGAGCTTTCATAAAATCCATGTCTCTGCAGAATTCTCTTTATATTCGGTGCAAACTTTATAGTAGGATGGTAACAGCAGATTGGATGCAACTGCCTCAGATTGTAGGTTTATTTCATAGCAACAAGCTGCAAAGTATATTTAACACCATCACAGGCAGTTACTAAACCAAGCTCAAAACAATAAATAAATTCCTCAGTGGTGATGACACTGTTTGGTCATCATATGTATATGCATCGGCAGCTAATCAAACGACAGAAAATTTGATTTGGCTTGGAAAACAGAAAACATCAGAGAGATTCCCATTATAGACTTGGTCTATCATACCCATTACATGGTTCTGATGTCCCTGTCTTATTGTCATCACCTGCTTCCTTTGATTCCAATCCTAACCAAACTTGGGAAAACAAAGAACATTGATCTGAAGGTCTTTTTCAGGTACAAATGGAGAACACAGTTTTTGTCAAAAAGGAATGGCTCAGATCTTATAACAGGATTTTCAGTCATGTATTGTCAGAAGCAGAACTGGCATGTTTGCTAAGAGTGTTTATCTTCACAGCCATGTCAAACCAGACAAAACACAAAATAGGAAGAATTAGTATTTATAATACTGTTAGGAAATTCAACCATTTTTTCTCTGTAGTACAAGACTAGCACAGACGTGTAACTGAAAAGTGTAGTATGGAATGATGGGTGGCATCAGATAATAAGCAGAGTTATGTAAACATATGAAGATTCAGTGTTTAGCATACAATATTTCACATCATTTGCCAGCCACCTTATGCAAGATTGATAGGCTTTAAGAATTAATTATTATACTGAACGTTTGGAAAAAGTCCTGTTTTTCCTACGGATGGAAACAGCTTCTCTAAACCTAGGAAGACCATACATTTGTCACCCAGTTTGAGCACCCTACATTCTGAGAGAATGAAAAATGTGACAACAAAGATCAGATGCAAGTGCAACAAAAACAGAAAATAAACTAGGGAAATCATCATGGCTCAGACATCCAAGGAAGGAATTAGCAGCATTAGCTCTCAAGCCTGGCAGGGCGAAAGCTCTTAGGCGGCATCTGCGAATGTTTTGAGAAACAAGCCTTAGTTCTATCATCATCGCCAGTGATTTCCACAATCATCAACAACCTAAGTACTGCAGTTAGTTAAGACATGTAATCACAAAAAACGGCTCTGTGTACCGACTGAATCGCAGCCACAGGTTCCTATCAAATGTGAAAATCTTTGTCGGCACAATGTAGCATCTCCAGTCAAGGCTTGTGGCTACCTGAGACGTGGCATCGGGCCCAAGAAAACAGAAAAAAGGAAAGAGAACAGACATCATCGCAAGTCCCTCAGAGACCCGTTTCAAATCACGCACACAGCTGAATCAAGCCGGTGCAAATGGTATTCCATCCCAGAGCAAACCACAAAGGTTATGCCACAAGGATGGACACTTGCAGCAGCAGAGAAGCTGCTGCTGTTTACAGTGTCATACGGCACTTCCTGGTCTAGTGCTCCTCACTGGGACAAGATGATGCAGTACAAAACTGAAAGAATGACACAACTTCAAGCAATGCTCAGTGGAAAGAGAAGTCGTTTTTGGTTTGGAGGCTCACGGTGACAGATGCCACCACTGCCAAAAACCTGTATGAATCATCATCGCATCAGAAGAGCAGAGGAAACAGCAATAAAAAAGAGAGAAGACGACGGAAGGTACAGGCTTCAGTGTGTGTAACAACATGAATCGATCAGCGGCGGACGAATCCGCCTCACCGAAATCCGCTAAGATCCTTTCGGACCTGAATCATCACCAGCCAACCAAATCCAATTCTGTCGAAACAAACGAACGAGATTAACACCAAGTAAAATTGCTGATTCGCGCATGGAATGGAATGTATCCAAAACACCTCCACGAGATCACAGGAGCACCTCCCTCGCGGAGGAGATATTTCGGGTTATATATCTCGCAAACGAAGAAATTGCCTCAGAACACGGAAAAGCTTTGGGACAGAGTGAGTTTGCTAAACAAAAAGTAGATGCTGTGCCGACGGAAAGGGCCCGGAAAATCACCGAGTAATCAGATCCAGGTGAGTTGAAAGCCGGCTTGGTGTTCCATCTAGCAAGATGGCAGGACGATTTGCCGATTGGCTGGGATCGTGGGCAAGGAGATCCAGACAAGAAGCTGATCTTGCAAAACCGTACGAAGAAAATAAAATCAAATCGAGCAAAACAAGGCAGCGAGGAAGAAATCGAGAGAAGATCGATGAACGCCAGATAGGATTGAGGAAGCTGCGGCCGTGGTGAGGAGGCGACGCGCCCACGAGGAAGCTGCGGCCAAGTGGAATTATACCGTGCGAGGGTCTGCTTATATGTAGCCACCGCCCCCGCAGGGTTCCTTGTTAGGGTTTCTGCTTCCGCCGGGCTGGCCTGGGCCATGATGAGATGGGGAACGTGACCGGACCCAGCTCGGCCCAGGTGTGAAGCCTGAATCACGAGGGCTTCCGACCGGGGGAATATGCGAGTTTTTAAGTAATTATCAAAAACAAATGTGAGTTTTTACGAACTCCTAAAAAACGTGAGTTTTTAAGATTGTCTAAAATTATTTTAACAGTTTTGAAGAGATCTGAAAATAATGCAACACATAGATAATATCGGTGATTAAGTGTACAACTATTTGAGAACATGATAATGCAGATCGAGAACACAAGAATAAGCATATTCAACTTTGAGTAGTAACTAATGTAACAGCCTTTTTATGATTGCACCGCTCCCTACAATTCAGTTCGGCTCTCAAAAAACATGACCAGAACAGGGTAGCTTCATGTCGTCCCGCACCATAAAAAAGAGAATCTGCCCCGTTTGAGAACATGATAAATTGTTTTCCATGAAACTCTTTTAGGGTGGTGCTTCAAAAAACTCAGTTCAAAAAGTCCTAGTGGAGTTTTTTTTTGGG